>OY728153.1:1139378617-1140628617 GCA_963277665.1 Viscum album | reverse complement strand
CTGTTCCAGCATCGCACACAACAAACCCCATGGTTTGAAAACCATGGGGATTTTATTTTACCAAAATAAATCTCATGGGGGAGGATTCGAACCCCCACCTCATGCGCGAAGCCTCAACGGCGCGCCGAACCCATCGACCAATCGAGCCACATTTTTCACCTGTCATATAAGTAGGTATCTTTTTATATATATTAATATTATCCACATCCGTTAATTAAATTACAAAAAGGCGCATGCACGGTGACTCGAACACGCGTCTCGCAAGGGAGAGACTCTAGCGCCTCAACAAACGACCAACTGAGATATACATTTCATTTGATATACATACACATATATATATATATATTTAAAAATATATATTAATATTATCCATGTTTCGAAAAATGCTACCAGTGGATATTGAACCCGCGACCTACAAATCCCGCATATAAAGGATTACCAACTGAGCTGCAGAATTTTCGGAAAAATTTGTTTATATTAAGGTAATTATATTAATATAAACTGTGAAAGAATGTCCCCCGCCATGTTTTTTTCATGTCCCACGTAATTTTATTTCCCCGCCATAACGCGGGAAAGCTATACCCATGGTTCTGGAGAACCGTGGGTATTGGTCTTGAAAAAAAACCACCAATACCCATGATTATGAAGAACTGTCGGTATAGATCTTCAGAATATACCCTATACCCACGGTTTTTGTCACCACTGTGGGTATAGGTTCACATACTACCCCTATACCCTCGGTTTTTTGCATAACCGTGGGTATAGACCTATTTTCCAGTAGTGTAATGTAAAACTTTATGAATATATATAGTGTTTCCAAGGATACTAAACTAACCGGTCTTTCGAGATTTGATCTTTCTTGTGATCATGCCAATGTTATGTAATAATGCACCTACTTTGGGTAACTGGGGTCGGGGCGTTACAATTTGTTCCAGAAAAGTAATCATACAGGTCAAGCAGGTGGAATCGTTTTCTAGTGTTTTCCAAATTTCTGGACCTCAAAATTGACAAATGGAGAAAACAATGCTTTTTGGGAAAGATACTTGCGCGCCGGGAATGTGTCATGCAAGTGACTTGCATGCTGAGAAAGGACTTACGTGGTAGTGCCTAGGAGAATTGGAATGTTGCGGGCCATATGATTTTTTAAATCAGAATTTCAGCATATGGTAATGGAAAGAGGATCACACAAGTATTGGTTTTTCTGTGAAAGTGAGTAGCATGACAGAGGCTTGGGTGATTGGAGTTGCATGCTGGAACTTGCGTGCTGAGAGGAGGCTTGTGCACCAAAGCGCAGGGTATCCATTTTTCTTATAAATAGTGGAATACACCTCTTAATTTTCTTATATGTTCTATAATTAGAGAAATTAAGTTCTCCCATCGTGCAGGTGAAGTAGTCGAGTAAGTGGTTGTGGGTCATGCAAGTATAAGCTGCGCGACAGTTGTTTGTTGCGAACCAAAAACAATTTTGGTTGAAAAGAATGTGAGTTGTGCATGTTTGGTATTGAAAAAGCTTTAGTGGTGCTAGTGTTGGAGGAGGAATTGTGTGCCATTTATAAATTGCACGCTGTCCTTGAAACATGCGTGCCAGCTTGGGGAAGCGCATGTGGTGTTGATTGAAGTACCCCGTATTTTTGAAGCTGCACGAAATCTGGAATATTACCCGGCACCCTCAGCTCAATGCGAGTTTCGTCTACTGGTGAGAGTTGGACTTCAACAGAGCATCTACATATAAAGTAGGAGGCATTCTTTGGAAATGATGAAGAGACCTTCACGTATATAAACTGAGTAGGAATTCATCGAAGGCAGTGAGCCAGGTGGAGTCAATGGGAGTGACCCGAGGGATGTAGTGAGCTATCCCTGAACCTTTATAATGTCAGTGAGCGCAGGACATAGTGATTGTGCCCGAACCATTTTAATACATAGCTAGTGATGTTTAGTGAAATTTGGTACAACCGAAAACCTGTTGGCGTATGCTCCTTGAACGTAGCCCTTAGTGATGAACCATGTAAAAAGAGATGTGTCATCTCTCTGCATGTGATTGTTTTCTTTCTGAAATTTTTCATCATATATGTTTAACAACTTTTTACCAACGTGGGAACAAGATCCAACACATTAAAAGAAAATGTTGTCACCCTGATTAACCCCTCCCCTCTCAGGGTGTCCCGGGGTCCTACAAATACAATTTAGAGATGAATATGTCAGTTGAATTAGAATAAAATATGTAATTTTTATTTCCTAGATGTATTATCAGCGTACCTATCAACAATTTTTATTCATGAGACACATTACAGGCATTTACTGAAATGGAATTCAATTTTAATATTTTTTGAATATTTTTGACTTATATTATATTCGTAAACTATTTTATTAGTGCACTATAAAGTATTAATTCAATATTTATTACAATTTATATATTTAATTTATAGTGGTTCATTATGTTGACATTTATATGCATTTGTTTTATTATTATTAATTTTAACAACTCTTTAACATGGATTTGATTTTTTTAATTATCTTACTAATACAGAAATTTTTCCAAAATAATGGAGACAATTCTAACTATCTATATTCCCACATTTTTTTTATTTTAAATGATAAATTATATTTCCCAAGTGTATTTTATAAATTTACATTGCACAGAAAACTATTTTTTTCATTGATTTCAAAACCATGTGATTATAAAAAGATAAAAATTTCTATTTATACCCTAATAGAACACCATCTAATTTATTTATATATACCAAACACATTAATAGATAAATGGTTTTGTATAAATAATTTTCAGAATCTATAAAATGAATTTATTATGATTTAGGGGTCAATGATAAAACCAAATGTGTATCTTGATTCTCCCGTGATGTTTTATTCCTAAGTGACAATAGATTCATAAACATTTTTTTGGTTAATGTAATTCTCTCTATAATTTAGTGAAAATTGTTTCTCAATAATTGTTATTGTTAAAATAACATCTTAAACAACTACCATTACATTGAGTGAATTTATTCCTCCAACAGGGTTTTTCTTATTGAGATTACTCCATTGAGAAGCATAAACATATAAAACATAATTAGTTGAAATAACCTTTTGAAATTCCTAGAACTGATTGTTATTAAATATTTTTTCATGAGTTTATCTAAATTTTATTAATTATATTGTTAAATCTACTAAAAATATGTGTAAATTGATACCAAAAGGTTATAATGTCATGTTATTACTTCCATGGAACATTTAGATGTTTTATAATATTCATGTTATTTTTCATTACATTTTAATAATAGGTTAGATTCTATTTAATATTTTTAGTCCAAATATATCCAATTTTCATAGAAATTATAACCATAATAGTTCCCTTTTCACTACTTTTAAATCCAATTACATACCTCCAAAGGATTGTCTGGGTATGAAGAAATAAAAATCATTGTAGGAAATAATATTTTCAGGAAAATAAATCCAAATATGTCCTGAATTATAACATCATTATTCAATCACCTTCTATTTTTTTGTTCATACAAATAAATTTTAGTTCAAAAAGGTTGTTTTATGTTTTGAGTTCATACATTCACAATATATTAACTCATATTAGCTAAATACCACTATAATAAAAACACATATGACTTATATATAACAAATATAAATATTAAATAACATTACATGATTATTCACTAATTATCATATTAAACATCACCATAGAAACAATTTATTTTTTATTATATACATAATCTAAAAATTATATAAAAAATAATCATTATTTCCCCTACATAATCCTTTAAGATAATACCAATATAGACATATCATACAATAACATAACTATAATTGTATATGGAATAATTCAGAAGACGGGGAATCAAATAAAACATGTTAGTGTAATATGAATGTTTTGATTCTAAAACATAATCATGGTGTAAAAATAAAACAAGAAAAGTATCATTATATATAAATTAGGGATAACAAAAAATGAATCAGGGAATAATTCATTCAATATAACATGAAATGTATTAGACCATTTTGATACCTACATTACATATTTTGGGTTTTGGTAGTATCAGGATATGTTAAATTATGAGAAGTACATCTAATGTTTTCTATTTGTTTTTATGATGGATATAATGTGGTCCTTATTAGAGTCATGTTGTAATGGTATGGAATGAATATTGGTCATTTATACAATCATATGTCATGTCCCCATAATTTTTAATTCCAAGAGTGGTTCATAGGTTGTGGTTTGGGTTTTAAGACAAATGAATTTTCTTATATTCTATTCCAATGAGGGAAATTTTGCAATAATGTGACTAGATTAAGTCATTATTTGAAAGATTTAAAAGGAACTTTTTGAATGTAATGACCATTATTTATTAGAGGAGGACCCTTTGTTATCAGATTAACACTCTTATGTATTTCCTTTTCTATATCAATGTTTCATGTGTGAGGGGTGTCAGTTATATAATTAAATGGTCCAATATAAGTTTCTTATTTTCCTTTGGTGTCGATTAAGGCATGGGCCTAGATTCCATTGTGTGAATCCTTAGACACTATTTTTGTAGTTTCACCATATTGTCATCATCATTCCATAGTGATGTTGATGGGGTTTTTTGTTAATTGTGGATCAATATTTCATAGATGATTATGTTTTTAGCATGTCAATATATGTTTCTCCAAGGAAATATATTGATGTACAGAGTTATATAAATTACATCAATGAGATAAGAGGAAATGATTGAGGATATCATGGACTGATTATGCGGGTTAGTTTGATTTATTCCTATCACAGTATAATAATGGCCTTTCCTTTTTGGATTCTATAAATACATAATAAATATAAATTTACATTCCAATTAAAATACATTAAAATTATTTACTTTTCCTCCAACCATAGGCTTCCATAGCTGAGTATATCGAGACTTGTGTGTCTCCATGAATTGTATTTTCTCTTAATTTTCATAAGATCAATAGATTCCTATGGTATAATGTTTTTTTATTTTCATTTTTTGGGTTTTCTCTATGTATTTCCTTATATAGTTACTGATAGTGTTTACTATGGTTTTTAGGTTATCATTATGGTTTTGATGGAATTTGTTGTGATTTTTTTTTGTGGTCTACCATGTGTAATTTTGGATTTTAGATCACCTTATTCAATTAGTCCTTATGAAATGAACTATTTAAGATCTAGTTTAGGAAGGGTATTTGAAACTTATACCTTTATAATTGTGTTAATTTTTGGGGTTATAATGGGTTTTAACATTGGTAAGATGTGATGTTTTAAGCTAATAAAATAACGATTTCAACTAATTTAAATCATATAGATAGATTGAACTCAAATTTCTTATATTGATTTGGGTAATTACATAGGATTTAGAACTCTTTGATGATTATATGATTAGGCATCCTTAGTGTTTTCATTTATGTGGGTTTTATGGTTATTAATGTAATTTAATTAAAAATTATGTAAATTTACTTAATCAATGTGTAGTAGTGAATTTGTTTTGTGATATACAAAATTATTGTGTTTACTCATGAATGAGATATTAGATTAATGCGAAGTATTATTGACGAAAGAAGAAATTATTGATGTTATTATAATTGTAATTATTTTTTTGGTATGTACTTTATTGTTATTATGAAATTATTGGGATGATTGTTTTATTGGTAATGAACAATTTCATTGTTGGTAGTGATAGATAATGTAATATTTAATTATTTATTTAGATCACAATTTTGGGGTTATGGATTTATTATTAATGTTTTTTTGATGTTTATTGGTAGTCAAACTACGAAAATTACCCATGTATAATGTCTTCCAGAATTTTTGAATTAATTATATAGTGCATTGAAGGCCACACAATTACCTGAGGGTCATGCTATGGTAGGAAATAGAAATAAGTTAGGACCCATTTTTTAAGGGTGGTTTCCTCATAACCTATATAGGAATTACTATAACCTAGATATAAGAGGTTATTTCAGGGAATGAAACTCGTGAATTGGATTCTATCAAGATGTAGATTTGTTTTTTTACATTTTTATTTTATATTTTTATGGTTTTATTTGAAACTCAATCTGGGATCTCTGTACATTAATCGACCGAGATTAGTTAGATGTAGTGATATTGGATATCAAAATACTCCTCTCTTCCACACTTTGATAAAATATATTTTTTATCAATTATTCACATGAATTCATAGTAAGATATTTCATCTTCTTCCCATTTCAATTTCCTTATTCTTTTTTAATTATTATTCATGTAGATATTGTTTTTGGGTAGATGTTATTTGGAGGAATAGTTGAGTCTTCACCCCTTCTTTATTATTTTTTATACAACTCATCGATATGATTAAAATTGGTTATTTTCATGCCTTTAATTTTTTTCATCATTATTTATATTCATTCATGATTTATTTAGTGTTTTCAGTGATCATGAATTAATTAATCATTTGTTCAATGGTATAAAATATAAAACATTATTATGATATAAATCTATTTAAATTTTTATAAATCCAATATTATTATCTCTCTATAAATTTTTATTCTTTTAAAAGGTTTTTAATGTTATCTTGAGTCTTTCTTAGGTGTTGAGGCTCAGAAACTAATATAGCCTACTACATGTATTCATCTTATTGTCACTATAGAATCACACCATAATGGGTTCATAGAGAGCAATTATTTTGTATAAGTTTATATATGAATCGATTGAAGGAAATGATTAAAGGTGATAATTTTTTTTATAAAAGATACTATTTGAGATGTGTAATATAATATCTTCACATTATAAAATTTTATAGGAAAATTAATTTCATTTCATAATGATATTTCACATCCTATGAAAATTTCACTTATAATATTAGGGGTTTAAAACTCTGAAATAGGTCAATTTATGAGAGGAATGTCACGCCACAAAAAAGACACTACAAATATAATATTTTCAAAAAATGCAAAAAATTATAAACATTATGTTTGTTATAATAAAATAATTTGAGATGGTAAATGAAAAATACCATGACCATGGGTACTATACCACAATGACAGGTTAGGAAGAGTGTAGTTGTATTGTGTCATTCCGTGGGGATGGGCTGATGATGTACTTCCTGCACTAAATTGGTATATCGAGTTATCATTTCATAATCTGTTATGATCTATTGGATCTTATTAAGAGAAAAACATCATCATATTTCTTGAAGTTCGCACTATAAAGTCACTCAAAGTGGTCATTACACCATGACACATCTATTCATTCTTTTACTAGAGACTTTAGACATTTTAATGAATATATATATTTTACTAAATGAAATTATAATTTCTAGTGATAAATAAGTACTTCTTATTTGTACAATCACAAACAACCAACATTTCCACCTTCCTTAAAATCTCCACTCTTGCATGGAGATATCTTTCCCATTCCCTAATGGTTTCAAATGTTATTCTAACATGGATATATCAATAGGTAATAATACCACACCACTTCCATTATTCACTAGCTTCTCTAACTATTTAGTTACCTTATTAAACTTTCCACTAATTTAACATATTTTATGGTTTTCATCCCATTTTTTATTTCTCATAATTAAGATTGAATCACTAGTTTATACTATTAATGTTTCATTAATTAATATTAATTTATTATATTTTAATCTTATAAATAAAATAATGACTATTATCAAATTGGGGGTGGTGTGTGGTCTTAGAAACGAAATGTACGTATAATTAAATTATTAAATAAATTTATTTTAAATTTATTTACCATTACCAAATCCAATTTTGAACATTGAGTGGAAAATTTTTGTTTACAAATCTATACCATTAACCACCATGTCTATGATGTCTAAATTTGTAGAAAATATTATTTTAATGAGGTGACCTAAGGGGTTCCCCAAACCAATAAGTTTAATAATAAGTGAATATATATAACTATGGTATATAGAAGGATGTGATGTCATATAATTTTTGTTTAAGTGGTGGTTATCACTCCCCTAACACGTTATATATCTGACTTATTGGATGGGTTCCATTCAACACGAATGTTATACATGAGATTTGTTGGGTTATCTCCATTCACCCAGGATGTTATACATATGAAATATATGGTGGAGAAATTATGATATGTGTTAAACATGACATATATAGGGTTTATTTCACTACCAAAGGTGTTATACATTAGACTAAAAAGGTATATTATATTTCCTTTATGTTTAAAACATGATATTTATATGGTTGGTTTCATTCCCCTTCAATATAATACAATATTCTTAAGGGGATGGATCCATTACACCTACATGTTTTACATGAGTTTTACAGGGTAGGTTCCAATCCACCATCATGGATATGATATGATAGTGTTAATAAGTGGGACTCTATTCACCTACAATGGTTTATAAATACACCATATATAGGTTCATCCAACCCTTGTTGATGAAATTATAGTTAATTATTTCTATTGTCGGTCTGATATTTTTGGGAAGAAGGGAATTAACTTGCATTTAAAATTTAAAACAAAGTATTCTTTTACAATTAACAATTAAATGAAAAAAATAATGTATTCAAAGTAATAAAAATATATATTAATTAAAATAAGAAGTGAAATAAAATATAATTGTAATATATTCATTATTTGATAGTAGATTATAGAAATAACTCAAAATTAGTCTCTATGTCACCAACAATACATATATTGAATGGTTCTTGAATAGTCTCTGGACAATAATGGTAGTCGACAATATAGGGAATAAAATTTAATGTTTTTTTTAGCTGCCAATAAAACTGAAATGAAATACACTTTCTTAATAATATTTGTACCATGAAACCCAATTCAAAGAATATTCACATTATTTAATGGTGGGTTTATAATGAAACCCAAATCAATCATCACAATCATAGTGATGACCCATGATATGAAGAATAAGTAAAAAAGGATTCATTTTGTGAGAACTCTTTATGATTCACTCTCAAATATCCTTAAAGGATTGGGATTATAAAATTAGATATAAATAGAGAAGAAGAATATTATTATTAATAAATTTTATCAAATAAGTGTGAAAAACAGAGTAAAATAGTATTTGGATGGGATGGTAATTTGTTTTTTAAATGGAATATAATGAACAATCATTGTCAATTTCCTGTTTTGAGGACTCATGGAGCCCAATTTATTTTTTCTAGATCTCTCCTACTTATGATCAGGGTGTAAATGAGTCATTAGATCCATTAAAAGTTGAGTAATATATACAAGGTCCAACATAAATGTATAAAATTTCCATTATAAATTAGTTCAACCTGATAGTAATATGGACCTACCAGTAAGCCACTAGGAAAACCTTCTTTCTACTTTGTGACCACTATAATGTAGGATCTATTGGGAGAGCTATAACTCCACACAAATATCCATTTTCTATACATTTATCCTTTATTAGGTTTATGAAGAGATTATTAGCATCCTAGTACCATAGGTTATGCCATCAGTTGGCTGGTGGCTCTATATCAGCCATCCTCTAGATCTGGAAATGTGTGGTACTTTAAGGTAGCACTCTGCGCTTATTTTTATGTCGTCATTTCATCTATATAAAATAATCTTATCACTAATTCATAAAAACATAAATTAAATGATATTAAATGGTTAAAAAATTAATAGATTTTGATGATAAATTAAAAAAAACTGAGGTACAACAACAACCCACTTCAGATGATTTAAAATTCATCAAAACATTATAAAATGAATACATGATGGAATATTATATGTTTTAAGGAAACATATTTTCAACAATACTTTGGAAAATATTTTCAACTTTTCATAATAAAGTTCAAAGAATAGATTTTGATTCGATTTTAATCAAATGGAATAACAGAACATACATAATTTTTTTTTAGAGTAATGCTAATTTTCCATAACCATATCCCCCATGAGACGCAATACAAAGGTGAATTACGGGCCCACTAGTCATACCAAGTGTGACATGTAAGAATATAACCAACAAACTATTTTGACGTTAAAACCATTATATAAATATAAAATCATACTACATCTACTTGCATGTATCTAAAACTGGATTAAATTTCTAGAAAACTCCAACTTAAATTAATTATAAATTTGTGAATGGAATATTTCACAATCAAATTTAAAAAAAAATAAAACAAAATTAAAAAAAAATTTCTCTACCATGCATTAAATTTGATATTAATTTTTTTTAATTAAACCAATTGATAGACCAAGATATTTCTCCACCATTTTGATGATAACAATATCGATCATAGATATGAATGTAATTTTAAGAAAAAATTATTTTATTGATATATTTAAAAGAATATATAACTTCAATGATTGAAATATAATTAAATTAATAGGAATAATTCAAATAACACGTTATAAATATAATTTTTATCTGAAAATAATTCACTAGAAACTCATTCATGACTCACCCTTTCTAAAATAAAAACATTCTAAATTTTTTGTTTTACTAAAATATCTATTAATTATATACTTTTACCAAAACATGCTAAATTGTTCTATTAATTATGAAAGTGGTATCTAAACAATAAGATCATGAGGAAATTTTTCGTAGTATTAGAGTATTTATTTGGATTTCTATGAATATAAATGTCATTATTATTACATAATTCAATTGAATGTAATATTAATTTAGGCCACGAGGTAAGAGAATATGACTCATTGAAATATTTATGGAACAATAACACCCCATGGAAATATATGTATCTTTAAATATGGAATTACAAATAAAAAGTCTCTAATTAAAACTCAAAGAGATTTTGAATTTTCTAAGAATTTTATGAGTATTTCATGGGAATTTCATATAATATTGGAATCCATCAAAAACAAATTGTTAAAACATGTATGTTCAAAGTAGTTTTATTTAAGATAAATATAACCCATTATTTTTTGTTCATTTTAAATATTTAGAAAATCTATTTATGATCTTATAAACTTGATTATTTTGGATTTTTTTTGATAGAAAAACATTAAACATGATTATTCTATTTGGTAATGATAATGTAATTATATTAGCAAATCATAACTCTCAAAATTCTATTGTCACCAATTTTATTGGATTCATCAAATGTTACCTTATTAGAATTATTTATAGGTGAATATATTTTCTCATCTGGATCCATAAATTAATGATTTAAAACATAAATGCCTTTTTTTCATTGGTGGAAAAAATATAATCCAAAAATTTGATAAATCTAAAATGTTGGATGAAATTTTTACTCAACAATAAAAATATTTTAAAATTAATATCTCAATTAATCTATACATAATTTTATAATTTTTTATCATAGTACTAGAAAAACATCATCTGTATATATTAGATAAATAAAAAAACTTTTTAAGTAGATATTAATGATTATTCAAATTATAAATTACTAATTTTTGAATTATTTAATAAGTTTAATTTATTTTAATATTCATACCTTGTTCAGTTTTTGGTTTTAAACTATTAAACCATCGGTTAACATTAAAAATGGTAAAAAAATATTGATTTCTTAACCTGGAGGATTTCTATCAAAAAAAGCTTTGAAATAAAAAAAATTATAAAAATATATTTTGACATGTATCTGACCAACCTTAAAACTAGTGGAGCATTCCAAAACTATTCTAATAGATTATGTCCTAGTGACAGGTGAAAAGTTCTCACCATAATCCATTTTTCCTTTTTTAAAATTGGATTTATCTTTTGTAATCTATTTATTATGAGTGATGTTACCTTGCATGTATAATATATTTCCAACACCTCATTTAAATTTAATAATGTGATTATGACTGTGTATTTTAACAACAGTAAAAAAAATTATGGTAATTGGGTAAAATATTCCATCATTGAAAGTACCCACCACAAATCATTAATGAAATACTAAATATTTCAGTGTTATAGGTGTGAAAACAATATCAATGTTCTCCCTAACTTAACACATAACATTTTGTATAATTTCTATCTTGCAAACCACAAATATCATTTTCTTCGGGATGGCCTTCAGATTTCATCCAAACATTTTGTAATGTTATTAATTTTTTTATTTCTCTGAATTCAAATTCATTAGATTTTTAATGATTATTTATGTTTAAATTTTATATTCTAACAAAAATATAATGAATATGAGGGTTTGGATTGTGATAAATCTGAAAAACAATATTTGGCTTTCTTCTCCCATGGTATTGGTCCTTTTATTAAAAAAACATGTATTATATACTTTAGTATGATTACCCATGAAATTAACCATTATTAGATTTTGCGCAATGCATTCCTAGATTTTCATTTGTGTTTTTTATATTGCAGTTACATCGAAACACTTTATAAAATTCTTCTTAAGGAAACTTTTCATTCCAATTATCCAATAGGGTAATTTTAATGATGGGTATTGTGAGAAAAAATTTCAATGTGTAGTAATTTTTATGGAATAACATGGAAAAAAATATAGACGTGGTTCAAATTCATTAAAGGGGCTCGAAAAAAATTCTTGAAGTGTAATATTTCATCATTGAACAAGACAATTTTATTATGGAGTGCTTAGAGTTTTGAAATAATCATGGTAACCTTTTGAAATAAGAACATTCATCAAATTATTTTTTATCACATCCCCCCCAAAACAACTATAAATGGATATACTGTTATATATTTTTCCTTTTTTTGGGGTTTTATTTCTACATTACGAAATGAACTTACCAGCATAAATATTTGAGATATTAAATAAACCCATATATATCATATATATTCATCAATAATTAAAAATCTATAACATTTACCTCTAATGGATAGAAACATTTTTGGTCTATAAATATAAATATAAACTAGTTCAGGGACCTTATATGTGGAATTGTGC
The DNA here is from genome assembly GCA_963277665.1 of Viscum album. NCBI lineage: Eukaryota > Viridiplantae > Streptophyta > Magnoliopsida > Santalales > Viscaceae > Viscum > Viscum album. Next base: position 1,140,615,804 of record OY728153.1, on the reverse strand, counting down.
TTATAGAACTAATATGAAGTTATTCTTATCTTACCTAATAAGAAAGGTTCATAATAAATGTCGTTTTTTAAAAAATAATTGTAAATATATATCATAAAAATGAAATCATATTTATGTTGAAATATTTTGTTTATATTTATGTGTGATACAATGGTTGATGTGCCTATGAAATATTTTTCATTCATTATCATATACACTTAAACTATTTAAATTTTTGTTAAAAATATTTAAAAAAAATAATATAAAATTTTTCAAGACATGAAGCTAAATTAATCAAATATTATTAGATATAAAAAAATATATTTTTTTAGAAGATAACTTAATAACATTTTCACACAACATACTAATATAAAACATGTTTGTTAAAAAATATAAGAAATAAAAAATATTACATTATTGTGAAATTTGAGAAATTAATAGTACCTTACTCATGATCTTACTATTTTTCGGATCAACAAAATTCATATCACATCTAAAAATGTTTTTGAGATGGTTTAATATAGAGTATTAACAAAACATGAGTCTCTCGAACCCTCAATAAATGTACCATTTTTCTGTCTTTATATTTTTTCTTGATGAATTTCCCCCAATTTAATATACAAGAAAATATTCCTCATCATGAAAAGATTTGATTGATAATAGGGAATCATTGATTCATCTACAAAAATATATGTTAACAACTTTCATTCTTTATATTTTCACACTATTCATATTTTTGAATTTGATGATCACTGCTTTGATGCTTCTCCTATTTTTATGTTAAAATAATGTTACCACATTCTCTTATTGTTCATTATCATTTTTTTGTTATGAATATATCACTTTTTTGTTATGAATTTTTTTATATTCAATGAGACGTTTGCAATATTGTAAACATATTCCAAGGAATGATCACTTGTATCCATGAAATTAGTAATATTCTTTTACATAATTTTTTTTCCCTATTTTATATTTATATTTAATTGTAATACCATTGATAATGAGAGATCCAATATGTTTCCAACAAAACTTTTCTTGATGTCTTTTTATTATTAAATGATTGTATTTATGGGTTCCTAGGAACATTAAGATACTAATGTGTCAATATTAAAACATTTATTTCTGAAAAACCAAACCCAATAGATTTTATAACATTTTACATGTTAGGAAATGGATTAAATATCATATAAATGTATTCAATAAACACAATTATAAAACATTAAAAATCATTAAAATAAATATCATGTTTATTGTCATTTATTTTATTTGTTCCTTCATGACTAACATCATAAAATTTTAAAATTTATTGTATTATTTTTCATTTGGAAACATGATTAAATTAATTATGATGATAAACAAAATGAAGAGAATTTATTTCTTTTCAAAAAAATTCAATGTCCACAATATCATAGGGATTTTATTTTCCCCATAATTTTTTATATGTCCATGACCACACATTATAATTTTATAAATAACATAATGAATTCTTCTACAAAATGTAGACATCTTTATTTTCCTATACATATAATATAAAATTTCAATGGAAGAGAATTAACATGATCATTGTCCTTCGGTAGCACATTGCGTGTTAAATGATGAATCTATATTTTGAATATTGTTCATTAAAATTTTCTATCATTTAAAAAATATTCTAACCAATTCAAACAATATTAATACAATATTACCATAGATACTGATTTTTTGATAGATTAATATAATAATAAGCATGAATATCCTTTTTAAAATTGAAATAAAATATATTATATAAATTTAAAATTTAGATATACATTTAAATAATCAAACTATATCCAATATATGTGAATTTTTTGTGTATCTGTAATAGAAATAAAAAAATAAGGGAAATGTTTTTATAAAATTATTTTAAAATAGAATTAGATGAGATCACATGTCTCTTCAAATGAATATCTTGAGAGGTTTTAGATTAATCTAATGAGTTTAATCAGAGTCAAGAAAGACATTATGAATCCATTGGTTATAGTGGTATCCAATTATCATAATAAATAATACAAATTATTTTTAATTTTAATATCAGTATACTAAATAATAAGAAGTGATGATTCATTTTATTATCATTGAGAAACACAACCAAATTTCATAACATTAATCTTAGTGAGTTATCTAGATATAAAGAGGAAGAAAATACAGCTTTCATATAATAAAACAATTTAAAACTCAATCTACATAATTATTAAGGTATTTTATTAATTAAATGAGAGATATAAGAAGAATAAATAATAATATAGAAGAAGAATAACATAATGAAGAACACTATTTTACTCAATAGATGTAAATATTATAGAAAAAATAGAATATGGTAGTCTATTGAAGTTGATTATGTGTTTACATTCCCATTAAGGGACCACTTTTTGGGTGTATATTTACCATGGTTCTATTCATGGGTGTAAATAAGTGTTTAGATCAAGTTTTATGTGGTGTTATGTAGGGGGGGGGGGTACTCCATTGGTATCCAAAATCGACATTCCAGGATGGCTCAACAAGCTAGTTGTATGTCCATACAATATAACAGGTGGGACCACTAGCTGGTAATATGATGACTAGTATAGTAATCTAAGATAAATATCCATAATTATATCCACTATATGGATTTTGATTTGATAACAGGGATTTTGTGTTTCGAGTAGTGGCTTTGTGTCACTGGTAATTCCACTATCTTGTCAATACCTCTACATTATATAAACATATTTTCTATATTTTGTGGATCATCAAGGTAGCTATCAAAAAAATATTTCACAACGGTATTTTACATATTAATAAAAGAAATTCTCTCACAAAGGTATATAATGAAATATTATGAAATAATATTTTTAGATTGATAGTAGTTCGTTGTTATCTTCTAAACTAATATGAGTTATTACATGGGTCACTATTTAACTAGAGGGTCAAAGTTGAATTTTTATTATTATTCCATATTATATCTATCAATTGACACATGTATGAACATTAACTCAAAAAATATAAATTTTATGACACCATTATTGGTGGATAACTATGTTACACTCACACACAATTCAAGTATCTTTGGTTACCTGAGTATACCTCATGGATTCATGATATATCAATGGAAAAACATTTATATTAAATATTATATATTTTAAGAGGCTTGGAGAATGATATAAGGGACAATTCTTGGAATTGAAACAATTTTTTTAATTTCAATTTCAATTTATTTTGATCATTTCTAGATAATAAGGTATACAATTATCCCACTATGTACCTTAATAACTGGGGTGTCTATTATATTACTATGATAGAACTAATTTAATTATCAAATATGTTTTGTATAAATAATTTACACTTAGAGTTATTTTTATATCTTTATTTACCTTGATAGATATTTTATATGGTTATTTTCCTTTATTTTTTTTGTGAAAATATGTTATATTCTTCCCATAGTAACACTATTTACCCTCAATGATATTGAGAATCCTATTATAAAAATAGAGGTGAACCAATGGTTTCGTAAAAATTGAGCTTTGTTACTCTAGAGTGAGCTAGGTTGTGGTTGTTACAAAGTAGTATTAAAGCATCACTTCTTTTGTGTAATCGTTTAGGCATGGTAGGAAATATATATGATTCTATTTAAACATGATATGCATATTATTCTATGGGGAATTTGAACTATGTAAAATGGAATTCTATGTTACATGTGATGGGTTTATTTTTCCTCATTTTATCATTTATGATTACAATACATCACCTATTGTGACACACATGAAATTAGATTTTTGATTTACTAGGTTTTTATTAATGATGTTAGACAATAGAGAGAGGGAATGTGTTTTTGAATCATATTGGGAATAATTTATTCAAATTTCATTCATGTTATTTCATGGTAATGGTCAACTAGGTAATGACATTAGAATAGTTTTTAAAATTTTCATCATAACCAAATATTAGATTTCCCTATATAACATGACAGATATATCTTATTTAACAATTTTAATAAATATATAATATTTTATATATGGTATCATATAATGATTATGAAATGTTTTTAGCAAAATAAAATAAAAATTATAAATTAAAAACTTTTATCAATTATAAAATTAAATTAAATTATCATTTAATTAAGACATTGTTTTGAATTTATTGTTAAAATATATATGAAATGAATAAAAGTTGGACCTGTATGTACATGATATGCCACCGAGTATGGGTAGATAGTGTATGATAGAGTACCCAATTTTCAATATCTTTATGTAATGGATTGTAAAGTATAGTGAGATGTTATTATTATTATTTATTTCGTGAATATTTAATATTGAGGATTGTAAAAAAATATTTATATGAATTTTTATTATTTTTGTGTTATACTACCATGGATGACATCTATATTTTTCATTGAATTATATAGTTAATGTGAATCAATGAATGTTGGGACATATCCCTATATATTGATTGGGTAGGATATTGATAATCTGCTCAGTAAGATCTTATTACAATTATTGTAGTTGACAGGGAGAGGGGGTCTATAATATTTACCGATGATGTCTGATCTTACTACGATGTATATACTGTGTTGGTTGTTCCCTTTGTGGTTGAGCACTATTTGGATTCGTTACATACAATATTTGTACAACTTAATATATCCTCAGAGGGGATGGTTATGTTTGTCCCATAGGTGAATCGAGGCCCATTAATGAATATGTTTTGTATCTTGGTCTATAGAGACCAACAAAATTGTTTTTATGTCGAGGAGTTAAAGAATAGATTTATAGGAAAATTATTCCAAGGGAACCTAATTATATATAATGGCTTGTATTCCATATACCATTCTTAGAGAATAACATTGATCATGGACTGCATGATGCAATTCACAGATTTCTAGTTATTTTTTCTAATGCTTGTTTTCGAGTAGAAAGTTAGATTAATATATATAAAATATTTTATGACTATGGACATTTGAGTCTAGTTAATGAATTTTTCTTGAAATATTTTTTAGATATTTTGAATTTTGATGTAGTCATATAAAGGAACCAGAGGAAGTGTAGTGGCTAAAGAACCCTGGATTATACAATATAGAATAGAATTGGGACCTCTACCGGTATGAATAACAATATTAATGGGTCAGGTCTAGTGAGAAGTGTGCAATGAGTCATGGTTGGGGATTGATATATTCTACTTTTTGGAGGCATGTTTATGGACTTCCACTAATGTAGTGGGCCCAGACACATTAATTCATATTTAGACTAGATGAAATTCACCTATATACTATATGGGATAATGGATTTCCTGATAATATTTTTATAGTGTTCCCAATAATTTCTCATTAATATAGGATCTACTCATGCTCAGGGTTTAAGGGATAGATCATGGATGACACCATGGCAGGATAACTTGTATTTCACAAGACAAGTTGCAAGGAGTATAGGACATGGTGCACTAGTGAAGGGGTTGTACTTCCAGTATGGGTGTGTGGTTATTGGATCATGGGAAATATCTTAGGGACATATCTCAAATGAGATTCTTGTCATTTAATATAATCCCATTGGCCAGGATATTAGACCATATACCATCAATGGAATATTTGTAGTTTCTTATTCATTATTATCAACAACATTTAATGATGAAGTGAAATATTCATTTTTATCATTATTATTTTTTGATATCATAGGTTCATATATAGGGTATCTTTAAAAAGTGATACTAATGAATATGCCTCATGGTGTGAAATTGGATTCAATTTCTTGATATCTTCCCCATGACAATGTCATCAATGGATATAGATTCTAATGGAATTTATTTGTCTTAGAGATGACATAATTTAAAATAACTTATTAAATGGATTTGATCCGTCAGTATTAAGAATATATTGATTACTATTGTCTATGAGTATATTTTATTTCAAATATGGAAATTAGTTTGTCTTTATAGGAGAGTATAGATAGTTTCGGGCCTAACCATTTTTATTTGGGTGGGATGACATCCTAGATTTCTAATCCTTCATTGGATGATGAAAACATTCACCATTATGATATCATTTTTCTCATTTATCATTTAAATGCTGTTTATCATTAGAATTACCTGATTATTCGACATTATTGAGAGGTATAATAAATGATTGAGATAATTCTACATGTATAGCGTCTTTTCATGATGTCTTACCTTATGAATCTTGTGAATCATTAATGACTTGTGCTATAAACACATTAAATGAATAAAAAGGTGCATATATAGACGATTACCTCTAATTGGGTCACTATAATATTGTTTAATAAGATAATGGATGGAAGTTTTATCCTATAAATGGATTTCATTTTGTTAAAATGACCAAATATTCTATAAATTTCATCAAATAATTTCATATAGACAATAAAGGGTTATTTAATTTTGATGTTTTATATGTATTCCAAATTTTTCATAACGGATATTAAACATATCCAAAAAAATTTATCTCTCATAGTACCCTTTTATATATTTCATACATAATACCATTCACTATAACCTATGAAAGAAGGAAGTATTTCAAAGGGCTTTCATAGATTCCTTTTAAGGAAAAAAATAAGATATACCAATCAATGATCATAATATTCCATGAGAATATTGGTATGAGAACAATATCATAACGTAAAAAATATAAAACCAAATCAATCTAATATCATTATTCATGAATTAAGGAATATAGATATTTCAGTAAAAATACCTATGGGATAACGGTGTGGAATTGACAATATTAAATCATGGTCTTTGAAAACATATCACAAGCATAATATATACCATTTTAAAACACACTTGAGCATATAAATTAATTTCATTAGTCAGGTAAAAATTCCAATTCTATTATTATTGATTGGGTTCACATATTGATCTGTAATTTACTTTTTCAAGGTTCACTCCCTGGATTATTATACTAGATATTATTTCACACTGAACATGATACACTCTCTATTCCAATTTTTTATATCTAGAGAGATATTATTAATTTTCAAAAACATTGTAGAGATATATTATTCTAGGATCAAAAATCAGATAATTAAATCCACAAATATGTCTTCCATAGGAATATAAAACATATATAATTTCATCAATTGATAAATTGTGGGAAAAAAATTGGTATATAAAACATTACATCATTTCATCATAGCATAATGAAATGAAATAAAATTGATATCATGGAATGATCCTAATAATATAATCAACATAAGTCATCCAAAAAGTTGTAGGGAATTAAAAGGAAGTATACCTAGTGAAACATAATAATAATTAAATTATGTCAACATTGATGAAAAATACCTTTAATATAACTTATAAATATTTGATTTATAATATAAGAAAAAAACGTTTTTTATTCAAATATTTTTAATAAAAAGTACATAAATATAAAAAAGTGATATTATTTGAAAAAAAATATTTCAAATTGTAATGGAGGCTTCAATGAAAATAACATTCATGATACTTTGATGATATCATCACACCAAATATTTAAATATAAAAATTATTATTAAATTTTTTCAAAAATTAAAAAAATTGGATTGTTCAATAATTGTTGAATTATAAATGTTACTTTTTAAATATTGTGAAAAAATATATAGGTGATTTAAATTACATTTTTAAGTAGTTCCTTAATAGGTAAATACATATATAAAACTATTCGTATGTTTATGTAAATGGTAGAAATAATATGTTTTCCAAAGTTAATATTTCAATGGAATTTAATTAAAAAAAATTTAAAAACAATTATGTAGAAAAGAGTGAAAATAATGAAAATAAATTAAAATTCAAGTAATAATCAATTTATAAATAAATATATGGGCTTTAAATTATAGTATACATATAATTTGAATCAATTAACATTTTCAATATATATTCCCAAAAGGAATTGAGATTGTAAAACAAACCCTTACTTCATGTCTTGTATTTCTTTGTACATGTTTTAATATCCAATATATTGAATACAAATTTTTTAAGAATATACTCCAAATAAATATTGATATACAAGAAAATCTTCATTACTAATTTATAATATACAATTATCCTTTTATTTACTATTTCATCAGTGTAATGAATATTCTGGTGAAATTGATCTTTTCTCTATGCATGTTTATGTTCTATAGTTAAAGTACATTACCATTGGTCATAATTTTATCATCTATAAAGTAATAATAATAAATTAATGAATATATTTATTCATTATAAAGACTTAAATTATTATTCATATGAAGTAGTGATGAAAAATCAAATACATCACCTTTTGAGACAGCAGTCCGTATATACGCACGAAGAAGTTTCCATTTTTTGATTAATGGAATGAAACAATTTTAAAAGATAAATCACCCTCAATGAATAAATAATATATCATAAATAAAATATAAATTGATTAAATTTTTCTTTATTACTGTCAATGTAAATAGAAAATGAATCACATCACTACATGGAAGTGGTAGCCCACCCGTGTGCACGAGCGACGATATCATTTTCCAGTAGATGGAAAGGTAAGAAGGTAGATACGATATTATAATAAAATAAGAAATTTTATTTTATAAATGATATATATAATAATAAATACCACCATTTTAACCAACAATTAATGACTATTTTTCACAATTAATCATGTCTTTACTTGGTGGTGATAGACCATTCGTAAGCATGATCAATGCTTAATTACTCATTTGATTGAAAGGGGGTGTAAAATGGTTCTCAAATAATAATAACAATATCTTATTATATTTAGGATTATATATTAATCATTTCAAAATGGATACAATTGATTTATTGGATGCATAAGGAGAGATAATTTTTTCAAGAGTTGGTTATGGTTATTACCTCCCCTTTGAGAGAACTCCTTTTACCTACACCATAATCCTTCCTATTATAGTATTAGGTTATGACCCAAAGGTCAATAATGATAGTAATGATTATAGTAATGTGTTCCAATAGGGCTTGGATAATATATACTCTTTATTTTCTGTGAATAATGGAGGATAATATGTGCCCTTTTAATGATTATGGGAGTGACACATATCAAATTTATTAATGGATACACATAAAATAACGACACTTTCTTGTGAAAGTTGATGAATTTAGAAAATACCTAAATGGTTGAAAAATAGATGGTGGGAATTATTAAAAAAAATTAATCCTGTTTTGGTGACCTTTTCTACAATTATCTCTTATTATAACATCCCCTAAACCCACCCTAATCTCCCATGGTAAACCAATTCAAACATTAAATATGGAAACAAATTTCTTCTATATTTACTATTTATATTGATGAAAAATTATGTTAAACCTATTAAATTATTTTAATTATAACTATTACATAAGTAGAATCAATTTTAAATTATTTAATTTTAATTATTGACATAAATACATTTAAAAAAAATTGTTGAAATTTTATTAATCTTATTTTTCTGAAAAATGATTTTATAAAAATGAAATGTGTTTTTATTCATTCCATACTAAGTGAAACCTATTTTATTAATTTAAAAATATAATATTGAATATATATTTTGAAACTTTCTTTTAAATCATTGATTAATATTCATTTAGTTAATTTAATTTAAAAAAATACATTCCAAACATATAATAATAATTTTCTAAAAATAACTCATTCTAACTTTAAATGACGTCATATAGCTTACCGAAAATTATAATCAATGAATTCAATTTATAAATTTATAAGAATACTATTTCATATTATAGTCACCAATATTCATACAGTCTATTCCCAAATCATGGATATAAATTTAACATAATAATAATTCAATCATATATCGTTGTTCATTTAATGTTGGGGTTTTATAAAGAATGGAATTAGTGAAATATAATTTAATTGTCTATAAATATATCATAAAATTTAGGTGTGTTCCATTCTACCCCCATCATAAGAATACTTTACACTTAATATTTTCAATATAATGAAATAATATAATGATAATCATGAAATATTTCATTCTCAAATTCCCACAAATATTCCATCCATTTATAGATTTTCCACAAATCATTTACCATGTCAGTTTTCTTTTTTCATAAAGAAATTATATTTGATCCCAAAATCACTATTGGCTGTTCTTATAAAGAGAGATGATTCTATAGTGTTATGAATTATGATTTCATTAAATCTGAATGATCAAGTATTTCCTTCCTCAGGTGGTATATATAGAAAACATTTTGAACATGAGAGATATTCAATGGAAGCACCTAGAGAATGTTAATGATCAATACATAATAGAAATTTTCAAAGATATAAATATATATTAATATTAGATTTACCTTTTTTTAAATCACATATCCTAATTTTATGGATATATTCATTAGAATTCTTTATCATCAACATTGCACTATATATTTCACTAATAATGGTCAGATTTACATTCTTCCAAATTCCGAGATTCCCTAATTTTTCGTAGAAGAACACTAACTTTATATTAAATTTCCACAAGTATAATATCCCTAAATATATTTTTTATATATCGTTATCCAATAATGTTGGAGTTATACACATCCTTCCATATTTTTCATCATACATATCCATCTCAATGCTCGAGTCGAAGATATTTTTTTACAAAAACATGATCATCTGAACGTTATTATACCAACAAACTTTGAGATCCATTGAAAATTATATAAACATATAATATATGGATAAAAGTTCCAATAATATAAGAAATTTTTATGATGATGATACGCAGTGAAAATGATAAACTCAAAATTCAAATCTTGTTAAAGACTTCCCCAAAACATAGATGTAATCCATTCATCATGATTATATTAAATAAAATTTTTCAATCCATGAAACATTACAGCATAATTAACATATATCTTATTAATCTAATTAAGTGATATATTTTATTTAATTTTTGTGATATTTGATGATTTTATATACTGATCAAATAAAATTAAAACTTCATTGTTCTCCTAATATGTTTATGGGAGATTGGTGATGAAAACATCTGTAATTTCCTCAATTTCAATTATATTATTGTTTGTGGACTTAACATCCCATTAAACCTCTATTTCGCATCATTAACATACTCACATACCATGAAATGTGATCAATAATATTCAATATTGTTTTTCATTTTATACCACTATAAATGCTCTTTCATATCTCTACACATATTCATACATATATGATTAATATATAATGATGAAATATGAGATTAAAAGAACATATTATTCATGATTATTAATGATGAAACAAATTTTAGATTCTATTACCTTATATTTTCATCACAATAATGGTTGGACACAAGAAAATTCATATCGTTCATTCATAGCTCCACATCCCCCTTATGTTCCTATTTAATCCTCACGTCGATGGGTAATTGAACATTCATATGAAAAATATATAATATATTCCCATTACCTAGTATTTAATGATCCATATAATAAAATATATATAAATATTGGATCTATTTCAATTATCATCATGGATAATCTATCATGGTCATTCAGACTCAATGGATCAACCTCTTTTTTCCAAAATGATTATGTAAGGGGAATTCATAATCATTAATAAAATCCAATCATCTCAATTAGAACATATTTATCTCATTTTATTGAATATATACTTCAATATTTTATGATTGGTAAATTTATATATATATATATATATCACTTCCTTCAACATAATAAAAATGAATCCATATTATGAGTAAAAATATTTATACTACAAAGTCAAAATTAGAGGTTATGTAATTTCTCTCATGAATTATCAACTAGTGTTTTGTATAAATTATCACAAAATCAGTTAGTATGAGTACACATCCCACACCCTTCTTTGATGAATAAATATATATTTCAACCCATTTTCTAATCCATGGTAGTGTCAGCATTGGTTCTCTGACCATCCTTTTATTCAAAACCATAAAATATACCTCGCATTTTTATGTATAAAGGAACATTAATCCTTTCCTATTCATCTTTCATATTGGAATATATTATAATGATAAATAACACATAAATTATCAGAAATAAATATCGAAACCAATACCTTTCATCATTGATGAATATATTGATATATCATTTTTTGAGATTATATATCAAAAGAATGAATTTTGTTGGTTTGAAAAATTATCATTTAATAAATTTTACATACATTTTATCCATCCTCATGTCCATCAGTACAAATCTCAAATAATATTTATCATATTCATTGCCATGGTAATATAAAGTAATATAATCTATAAAAACTCCAAAAAATGATCTAGATAATCTATAATGATATTTTTATAAAAATAATAAATCTATTGGGGTCATTGGTAAGTCCAAATGGTGTTATGGTAAATTTAGAATGAATATACCTCATAAAAATGGGTTTTTGGAAATATCTTCATTATTTTGATATATTTTATGATATTGAAAATGAATTTCGATTTAAAAATATATTTAACCTCACACTATTGATTTAACAAGTCATCAATATGGGAAAATGTATACTTTTTATGCATAATTAACATTTTATGTTCATTATAATCAATATAATGATGAATTTAAACAAATTTATTAATTAAAAATAATATTTTTAAAAAATAGTAACACATTTATTAATATAATTCCCTTATTATGATTACTCTTTGTTTTATCTTCAAATATTTATACTCAGTGAGTGTAATTCTATATGGACTCTTTGAGTTTACTATATTACTAGCTAAGAGTACTATCGATACATCAATATCGTGATTTGGGGATATACATGGAATGTATTTAAAAGATACCTTAGTTTTATCCCAAAAAATAGGAATATCAATTATATTGAGTTTCTCTTCAACAATTCAGGATATATAACAGTCGTTAATATGTAGTAATATCAATTTAATGGAATTATTTACCATTAGTAGTTCATATGAAACGATTCACTAATAGATGATCACCGATCAATGTGGAATACAATATTTGTTTTTCTTATTCAAGACATTTATAAAGAATATCTGTAGAGAAATCTAACCAATTCAGGAAATCATATTGCATTATTATAAATTATGAATAAATATATTTTCATATTGTCTATTACTAAAATATCTAACATAAAATACCAAACTATACAGTTGAAGAAAATTAATCCTTAACCATCTTGATACACATCAATGATTGAAATAACATTTTCCATTAGTTTTTATTTATGTCAGCCCTTAGATAAGGAATTTACATAGATAATTCCAATTTTTTCTCACATGAAACATTGAACTAATAGTGGTACCCTATGATGGTGATCAGTTCCTTCAATTATTCTACTCATTTTCCTATAAACATACTTGTTATATGGTCTTATTTTTCACATATAAAAAATATTATAATTCCATTGAGAAATTTAACTAGATACTTCATCAAAAATTGTTGATATGTGTATAGATGAATCATCATTACCCCGTGGTCTTAATCAGAAAAAATCCCATGAAACTCAAGTTTTTATCATTATAGGTGTCTTTAGGAAATCACTAATGTTGAGGTTGTTAATCGTATAACAATATATATGAATATGTATTATTAATGAATCTCAAATTATATATACCATTTCATTTTTCTTCTCATATAGAAAATTTGTGTTTCATACATCTGACAAGAAATTTACACAATTTCACATGGATCCATAAAATTTATAAAATGAAAAAATAGAGCATGAGAAATAAAAATCGTAATGATAAATCATATGATCCATAAACGTTACCCATATAATTTCTAATTAATGAATTATTATTTTCAATCCATGATGAAATTAGGTTATCCTTTATCATTAACATTTTTACCTATTCAAATACTTAATAGTGGTTCATAATAAAAATATGAATGATCCAAAACATATCCACTATGAGTGTCTAGAAAAGAAAGTAGTCATAGGCCCACACATCATGCACCATCAATGATAGATTTAATATACAATCCATCTATTTTAGAGTTCATACAACTTGGTTATTTATTCTACTACCACATACACATTCTTCGGTTTGCATATGGATACAATTACTAGGAAAACCAAAAAATAGATAATTTAACAATTATTTAGGAAGTAACTTATACATAGTTTTATCCCTAGTTTTTAGGATAGTGTCCTTGAATTAAAAACTCAAAAAATAAATAAATGAAATTATTATAACAACTATGGTGACCAGAGAAAAATGTAAATAATTATTCCATCATCTTATATTAATATTAAATATATTTCACAATAATATTTCCCTATGAATTGTAATAGTTTTGTGATTTTGAAGGATATAAACATATTCAAAAAATTTCATAAAATTTATTCAACATTTACTATATGTTTTTTATATGACAGTACATTTATTTTTAATTTTTTGCAATGTAACATTTTTCATATATAGGGGAAGAAGGAATCATATAAAAGTTTTACCAAATATATTTTGTAATATTGAAAATTAGAAAAATAATATAAGGCCCCGGCCTTAAACCTTACTTAATATTGAATTAAATGAATAATTCACATTGAGGATCTTTCCAGGTTTAGAGTTTTAGAGAATTAGGACATAACTATTACATCTCAAAAGATTACAAAGTAGAAACTTCTACTAAGTTTCCATAGAATAAAAACTCTTAAAATGAAACATGTCTAGTTCCATGTTTTATATAGCATGACATTACCTTAATCCCATCCTTGACCATATTCCACATTAAGTCCTGTGAAAAACATTTCAAAAAAACTTGGGGTGAGCATAAAAAGCTCAGTAAGGGATACACAAAGAATGAAAACTGTTAGTTTATCAAAACAACAAGTAAACCATGTATAATTTAAAAAAGTAATACTTTTAACCTTTATGAAGTAGTAAAAACTCTTCACTTAATAAAAGATCATTACTTACAATTTTGTAACCAAAATATGACCATAAAACCCATATAAAGATCACATAACATATAAAGGTAACTTGGGACATAAACATACTTAAATGGAATAAACATACAATCGAATTCCATACATATCACTTAGTGGAATAGCCATATGGCTGACTTCCATACCCAATGCATTGGAGGTTATAACGTAACCACCCGTCCTGGTATTCATGGCACCACCCGTCATATGGTTTATCACGTAACCACCCGTCAAATGTCCAAGTACCATTATAAACTCATAATACATAAAACAAATATAATGGAAAGAAAACATTTCCACACTTTGATCACAATATATCACATAAATATATTGACATAACAAATCAATTATAAAAAACATTTTCAATACCAAAATACATATAAGAGTATATGGTATTTATTTCATTTTTAAAAAACATGACGGCTTGTTGAGGAAGCCAAAGACCAAATAATACTCGCGGCAGCGGAAAAGGTCGTTGTCACCACGTACATTAAAAGAAAAATTCCTTTTTGTCGTTTAGTAAAAAGATTCATAGAAAAAGATTATTTTGTATAAAAGTAAAAGTCAAAGGGCTTTATACACAGTATAAATGAAAGTTGTGTATAAAAAGAAATATGCCTCAATGAAAGGAGATTGGGACGAAGTCCCATACCTCGGGTCCGACATGACTCAATCTTTCTTTAACATCCTAAATAATAAACTTGAGTTAATTTATACTTGCTTAAAAACCTTTTTCATGTTCATTATTACTTTTATATCACTTATTACCATGTGATGAACACTATGTAATTATTTAAGTTAATAGCGGTCATTTTAACGATCATTGGTACTTGAGTAAAAAATAAACCCTTTATAATTACAACTTGTTCATGTATCCATTATATCCAAAATTGTATCCATGATGTAGGTATCATATATATAATATATATCCAGTACATTCATGCATTTATAATATTACATAACATTTAGAGGTAATAAATGAAATGCACCGTTCATGGAGACTGTAAGTCGCACGTACGCATGAACGCTACATTCATTTCTATGTCATATTAATGGAATTAAAACCAAATGAGAGGTATGTATATTTTAATTCCATAATTATATTCATAACTTATATGTAACATAAATCATATATAATAATTTAAATCTATCCTTTATACGTCCTAAATATGGCATTAACGAATCAAATAACTTTGAGGGGGTGGTAGTCCGCACTTCCTAAAATGAAGATATCGCGTATACCCATAATGGAATCCATAATGGTATACCAAAAATGAAAAAATACAGAAGTATAAGGAAAACATATACATAATATATATCATATATATATAGATTGGCATCTTAATGGCCACCAATAAAGGTGTTAAAAGAAGATTGAACAATCATCATTTCGTGAGGCAGAAATTCGCCAACCACATAAACAGTATGTTCATTAACCATTAGATGTAGGTGTGTGTAAGTTTAGCTCTAATTATTCTTATGACAAAATCCTAGTATATTGAAGATAATGGAGTTGTTACAAAAGAAATGAATAAAAAGAGTTTAGGGGGTTGGAGAAGCAAAATAAAACAAAAGAACAGAAGAGAAAACACTACCTTTAAAACAGGTAACTCTTTTTGATTTGAGCTCAAAGGCTTATTTGGGAAGACTTCTGCCCAATGTGAGGGATCTAGGAGTAATAGAGGGATGTGGAGAGACAAAAGTGGCAGAGCGTGGCCGAACCAAATGTTTTAGAGGTGTGGGTAAGGTGATAGTGGTGGGGGCCTTTATAAGAGGAGAGGAGAGGAACGCTTGGAAAGTAAAGAAATGTTACATTATTTTAAAATGAGTTTCGGATTTAAAAGGTCCCACATTGATATAATTAGAGTCTAGGGTGATAAGGGTTCGAAATATACCCATCCAGTAGGATTTTTACAAGTGTAGGTCTTAGAGTTTACATTATCGTTTCATTTTATTTAAATTTTTAAATAATGATGTAATCGATGCATCATCATGATGTCATAAATAATTTAATTTATATAATGTATAAAAATAATAAAAAAATACTATGATTTAGGAAATCCTTTTAGATTTCCAATGACTATTTATAGTCAAAAATCTGACTTGTATAACTCCATTTAAAAATTGTTTTAGTAAAATGACTCATGTTTGTGTCATTTTTACTTTTACATTAAATAAAAAGATATTAATGTAATTTTCCTTCCAAAGTGGCTCCATGGGGTCCCCAAGTTGACCCATGTATTGTCTTGGTCGTCCATGACACATCCAATAAGGCTAGGACATGTGTCAATCTCATCTCATAATATTACAACATTGTTTTTACCATAAACTACACTAATTACCTCTAATCGCGATTAAAAACATAAAAGATACTATTCACCAAAAAAATTATTTTAATCCCATTGAACCACATTTTACTTCTTAATGAAAACCATGTATGTCAGATTTTTGAAATTCAAAACACAGAGGTGGTAAAATTTCATTTAAATGAAAAATCAGGTTTTTAAGTACCACTTAGTGGTTTCACTATTCATCAAAAATTGATGTTTTTCAGAAAAATACCAAAACTTCACCCTAAGATATATTTGATATTATGAATTCAAAAATGACGTCCATTTTAAAAAATTCAAAACATATAAGTTTAATTAATTAATTTAATAATTAATTACCGCTGTCAGAGAAAATAGCGTGTTTTTATGAAACAATAAGTATCAAAAGATTGACACTAGTTTAACTCTGATTTCAAAGTGAATTTAATTCCAACGACCTCTGTTGGATTTAATGGAAAAAATATATTATAATTTCACTTTAAATCCTATTAAAAAGAAAATCTAATCATATAAATAAATTAGATTAAAAAGACTTTTTGAATTAAAATACAACATTTTTCACTATACATGAAAAAATGAACTTTATTGGAAGAATACCAAAAATTTACAAAAAGTAAATTTTGATGTCCAGATTCTAAAGAAGAATTTTATTTGGTCCAAATAGAATGTATAAGAGTAACCAAAACTATATTTAAAGAAGGTTCACCATTAAAAGGCGATAAGTGGACCTTTAGTGAATATTAGAGTATTTATGCCTAAAATTGAATTCTTTTCTTATTTTAAGGCTTTATCTTTTATTAGATAAATGTAAAAACAATTAAAAAACATATATAATCATATTTTAGTTATTTCTATTCATTACTTCCAATACAACGACTACGTGTTAGCTACCATGTAAAATAATATTATTTTATTACTAGTGTGCAACCTAAGATTTGAAAGAAACTCTTTGTTGTGTATCAGGTATGCTATCGAACATAGAAACCCCAATAAAGTAAAATTAATATTCAATTATCAAATATTAATAAATATGAAAATGTTTTATTATTTATTTACCAAGGATGATACATCCTTCCCCCCTTTTGGGAATTGTGACCTCACAATTTTAATCACTTATCAAAATAACTGGGTGTATTTATCCCTCATAGCATTTTTAGATTCCCACGTTGCCTCTTCAACCAAATGGTTTTTCCACAAAACCTTTACCTGGTGAATTACCTTATTTCGCAACACTTGCTCTCTTCGGTCAAGAATATGGACTGGTTGTTCTTCATAGGAGAGATTCTCTTCCAACTAAACTACCTCTGGCCTCAAAACATGAGATGAATCTGGCATATACTTTCTCAACATCAAAACATGAAAAACATTGTGTACCTGAGATAAACTCGGAGGTAAAGCCACTGGGTAAGCAACTGATCCAACTTTATCCTAAATTTCATATGGTCAAATGAACCTTGGACTCAGCTTTCCTTTCTTACCAAATCACATCACACTTTTCCATGGAGAAACCTTGAGAAAAACATGATCACCTACCTCGAAAGATTGATCCTTCCTCCGGTTATCCGCATAACTTTTCTGTTTTCTCTGACCTGTTCTCATGTGTTTCTGAATCAACTGAACTTTTTCTTCCATCTCTTCTTCCAATTCTGGTCCCATCAGCTTCCATTCACCCACTTCATCCCAAAAAGCTGGTGTTCAACAACGCTTCCCATATAATGCCTCAAATGGTTCCATCTGTATATTAGAATGACAACTGTTATTATAAGAAAACTCAACCAAATAAAGATGTTAGTCCCAACTTCCCTGATAATCCATATAGCATGCTCGTAGCATATCCTCCAAGGTCTGAATTGTTCGTTCTGACTGCCCATCTGATTGTGGATGAAAAGCTGTACTAAAATTTAATTCTTTACCCAACGACTTCTGAAGGCCTTTCCAAAAGTTAGATGTAATCCTGGGATCACGATCAGATACAATGGAGAGGGTAACTCCATGAATCCTGACTATCTCTTTAAGATACAATCGAGAATGTTGATCTAGAGAGAATGTATCTCGAATAGGAAGGAAATGAGAAGATTTAGTCAATCGATCAACAATAACCCAAATTGCATTATTACCCCGAGATGTCCTTGGTAATCTCACAACAAAGTCCATGGATATATTTTCCCATTTCCACTCTGGAAATGGTAATGGTTGAAGCATCCCTTTAGGTAACTGCCACTCTTCTTTAACCTGCTGAGAAGTCAAACACTTCACAGTAAAATCAGAAATATCTCCTTTCATTCTATCCCACCAGTAATACTCCCTCAAATCTCTGTACATCTTAGTACTGCCAGGATAAACTAAAAACAGAGAACTATGAGCTTCACATAACAACTCTCTTTTCAACTGTGAATCACAAGGCCCACACAATCTCTTCCCAAACATCAAAACACAATCATTATCAATGTTGAATTCAGGAAACTTACCCTTCTGAACCAGCACTACCTTTTTCTGCAACTCACTGTCTTCCCTCTGTGATTACTTAATTCTGTATGATAGAGAAGATTTCACTGATACCTGAAACAAAATAGAAGAACAACCTGCACCAACAACTTATATTCCAAATTTCATCAAATCCCTAACCAAAGGATCATGTTCCAAACGCAACATTGTTAATGAAGCATTACTTTTTTGACTCAAAGCATCAGCCACTTTAATTGCTTTTCCTGGATGGTAATGAATTGTACAATCATAATCCTTGATTAATTCTATCCATCTCCCTTGTCTCATATTCAACTCTTTCTGAGTGAATATATACTTTAAACTTTTTTGATCAGTATATATTTCACACTTTACTCCATACAAATGATGCCTCCAAAATTTTAAAGCAAAAACAACAGCAGCTAATTCCAAATCATGTGTAGGGTAATTTACCTCATGAGTTTTCAACTGACATGAAGCATAAGAAATTACCTGATCATTCTGCACAAGGACACATCCAAGTCTTTTCAATGAAGCATCACTGTAGATAACAAAATCACCATTCCTAGAAAGATGTGCCAAAACTGAAGCATTCACCAATCTTCTTTTCAACTCCTGAAAACAATCATCACATTATTTTTTCCAGATATACTTAACACTCTTCCAAGTTATCTTAGTCATTGGACTATATAATCGTGAAAAATGTTCAACAAACCTTCGGTAGTAACCTACAAAACCAAGAAAACTACAGATCTTGGTTACATTTGTGGGTCTTGGCCATTCTTCAACAACTTTTGTTTTAGCAGGATCAACACATATGCCATTTTTTGAAGCAATGTGACCAAGGAAGGAAATTTGTTGTAACCAAAACTCACACATGATGAATTTTCCATATAGTTTCTTTTATTTTAAGGTTTGGAAGATAACCCTTAAATGACTTTCATGCTCCTCTTTACTTTTAGAAAACATGAAAATATCATCAATGAAAACGACTAAAAACTTATCCATGATCTCAAGGAATATTCTATTCATAAGGTCCATCAATATAGCAGGTGCATTGGTTAACCCAAAAGGCATAACTACAAATTAATAATGGCCATATCTAGTATGGAACGCAGCCTTCGGAACGTCTGCTTCTTTTACATTGAACTGATGGTACCTCGACCTCAAGTCAATCTTCGAAAAATACTGAGCTGCCTGGAGCTGATCAAACAAATCTTCGATACGAGGAAAAGGATACTTGTTCATAACAGTAATATTATTCAAGGATCCGTAATCAATGCAAAGTCTCATTGATCCATCATTCTTTTTAACAAACAATACAGAAGAACCCCATGGTGATGTGGTAGGTCGAATGAAACCTTTATCTAATAACTCCTACAATTGCTTCTTTAACTCTAAAAGCTCAACTTGATCCATTCGATAAGGGGGTTTTGAAATTGTCTTAGAATCAGGCACTAAGTCAACAGTAAATTCAACTTCCCGATCCTGAATAATACCAGGAAACTCATCAAGAAAAAAATCAAGATAATCATTTACCAAAGGCACATCATTAATCTGAAAATTTCCTTTATTTTCAACAATATGTTCAAGGTAACATTCACTTCCATCTTTTACTAGTTTCTCAACTTCCTGATATGTTATCAAAATAAAGGGTTCATTCTTGTACACAAACAGAAAATCATTCTGAAAAGAAACCATTTTAGCTCTGTAGTCAATCTTATCATGATAAATAGAAATTCAATCCATGCCCAAAATAACATCAAACTCTACTATAGGCAAAACAATAAGGTTTGCAGGTAGATTCTTTCCGCACATAAGGATAGGAAGGTTCTTATAATTTCTTTTTGTCTCAATATTTCCTCTCGGTGTTTTTACCATAATTCTAGGATTCATATCTTGAGATGGAATTTCAAATTTACTAGAAAACTTCTCAGAAATGAAGTAATGTGTAGACCCTAAATCAAACAACACATTGGCATAATCTGAACAAACAAACAGTGTACCTGATACTACTTCATTAGATGGCCCAACATATGCTGAAGTAGTTGCAAAGGATTTCACCACCCCTTTCTGCTTTTAGTCTAGTTTCTTTCCCCAGTTGAGTTCTTCGTTAGACACTCATTTTTATAATGACCCATTTCATTACACTTAAAACATCTTACCTCTTACTTTTCATTGCTTGCTTGATTATCTTCCTTACAGTTACAAGCAATATGACCAGACTTACCACAACGAAAGCACTTACCAGACATGGATAAACATTCTACAGGATGCATTTTACCACACTTCTCACAGGATGGATATTTGGTTTTCATACCTCCTTGTTTCTTTGATAAATTCTTCCCATTTTCCTGCCAACTGGACATCTTATTCTGTTGTTTGTCAAAGAACACCTGATCATTGGAAAACTCCATTTCCAACTTCTCCTCACATCGAACAACCAATTCATAACTTTTGAAATCACGAGAAGCTAATGCCCTTCTATACCTTGGCTTTAGCCCTGAGTAAAAACGGTTGATTTTACTATCAAGATCTTGTATGATGTTTGGAGCATACCTTGGCCGTCGAGTGAACATTACTTCATAAGCAGCTACTGAGTCATCCTCCTTCCTCAATTCTAGAAATTTCTTTTCCATCCTAAGACGAACCACCTTAGGAATATATTTCTCAAGAAACATACCTTTGAATTCATCCCAGTGAAGATCCTCAATCTCACCATTATCCCTGATATTTTTCACCATCGACCACAACTAATCATCTTCACCTTCAAAACGGTAGATAGCAAGACTAACCTTTTGATGTTCTGAACACCCCATGACATCAAAAATATTCTTCAGTGCTTTAATACACCCTTCAGCTTGCACGGGGTCAGATGATCCTCTTAATGATGGGGGATGTTGCCTCATGAAATGTTCTACTACTAACATGTTCCTCTACGGTTGATCTGGCTTATCTCGTGCATGGATACCACCACCATTTATAGCCTGAGTCAACTGTTCCATCACTGCAAAAAACTGTTCAGTTCTGATTCCGATCATCTCAGGTTTTTGATTTGGAAGGTTGTCTTCCTCCTAATGTCGTCCCAACATAGCTTCTTTGTTTCCTCTGTGGAAAACCATTCTAAACACAGAAATATAAAAGGCGAAGCAACATGGTATTCTTTAAATTCTATATCATTTTAATCATAGCATAAATTTACTTATAATTTTACAATTTTATAACTCCTAATGTTTTCTAAACCGAGCTCTGATACCAACTATAAGGCCTTGGCCTTAAACCTTACTTAATATTGAATTAAATGAATAATTTACATTGAGGATATTATTAGGTTTAGTGTTTTAGAGAATTAGGACATAACTATTACATATCAAAAGATTACAAAGTAGACACTTATACTAAGTTTCCATATAATAAAAACTCTTAAAAAGAAAAATGTCGAGTTCCATGTTTTATATAGCATGACTTTCCCTTGATCCCATCCTTGACCCTATTCCACATTATTTCCTAAGAAAAACATTTCATAAAAACTTGGTGTGAGCATAAAAAGCTCAGTAAGGGATACACAAAGAATGAAAACTGTTAGTTTATCAAAACAACAAGTAAAACATGTATACATTAACAAAGTAATACTTTTCACCTTTATGATGTAGTAAAAACTCTTCACTAAATAAATGATCATTACTTACCCTTTTGTAACCAAAAATTACCATAAAACCCATATAATGATCACATAACATATAAAGGTAACTTGGGACATAAACATACTTAAATGGAATAACCATACGGTCGAATTCCACACATATCACTTAATGGAATAGCCATATGGCCGACTTCCATACCCAATGCATTGGAGGTTATAATGTAACCACCCGTCCTGGTCTTCACGGCACCACCCATCATATGGTTTACCACGTAACCACTCGTCAAATGTCCAAGTACAATTATAAAATCATAAGACATAAATCAAATATAATGGAATGAAAAAATTTCCACACGTTGATCACAATATGTCACATAAATATATTGACATAAAAAATCCATTATAAAAAAATTTTCAATACCAAAATACATAAAAGAGTATGTGGTATTTATTTAATTTTAAAAAAACATTACGGCTTGTTGAGGAATCCAAAGACCAAATAATACTCGTGGTGGTGGAAAAGGTCGTTGTCACCGTGTATGTTAAAAGAAACATTCCTTTTTGTCGTTTAGTAAAACGCTTCGTAGAAAAAGATTCTTTTTTTATAAAATTAAATGTCAAAGGGGTTTATACACCGTATAAAAGAGAGTTGTGTATAAAACGAAATATTCCTCAATGAAAGGAGATTGTGACGAAGTCCCTTACCTCAGGTCCGACTTGACTCGATCGTTCATTAACGTCCTGAATAATAAACTTGAGTTAATTTATACTTGATTAAGAACCTTTTTCATGTTCATTATTACTTTTATATCACATATTACCATGTCATTAACACTATGTAATTATTTAAGTCAATAACGGTCGTTTTAACGATCATTGGTATTTGAGTAAAAAATAAACCCTTTATAATTACAAGTTGTTCAAGTATCCATTATATCCAGAATTGTATCCATGATGTAGATATCATATATATCATATATATCCAGTACATTCATGCATTTATAATATTACATAACATTTAGAGGTATGAAATGAAATGCACCGTTCAGGGAGACGGTAAGCCGTACGTACACATGAACGCTACTTTCATTTCTATTTCATATTAATGGAATTAAAACCAATTGAGAGGTATGTATATTTAAATTCCATAATTATATTCATAATTTATATGTAACATACATCATATATAATAACTTTAATGACATCCTTTATACGTCCCACATATGGCATTAACGAATCAAATCACTTTCAGGGGGAGGTAGTCCGCACTTCCTAAAATGAAGATATCGCGTATACCCATAATGGAATCCATAAAGGTATATAAAAAATGAAAAAATACAGAAGAATAAGGAAACAATAAACATAATATATATCATATATAAATAGAGTGACATCTTAATGGCCCCCATTAAAGGTGTTAAAAGAAGATTGAACAATCATCGTTTCGTGAAGCAGAAATTCGCCAACCACAGAAACAGTATGTTCTTTAACCATTAGATGTAGGTGTCTGTAAGTGTAACTCGAATTATTCTTATGAAAACATCCTAGTATATTGAAGATACTGGACTTTTTACAAAATAAATGAATAAAAAGAGTTTAGGGGGTTGGATAATCAAAATAAAACAAAATAACACAAGAGAAAACACTACCTTTAAAACGGGTAACTCCTTTTTATTTGAGCTAAAAGGTTTCCTTGGAAAGACTTCTGCCCAAAGTGAGGATTCTAGGAGTAAGAGAGGGATGTGGGGAGACAAAATGGGCAGAGCTTGGACGAACCAAAGGTTTGAGACGTGTGGGTAAGGTGATAGTGGTGGGGGCCTTTTATAAGAGGAGAGGAGGGGCACTCTTGGAATATAATGAAATGTAACATTATTTTAAAATGATTTTCGGATTTAAAAGGTCACAGATTGATATAATTCTAGGATAAGGTGATGAGGGTTAAAAATATACCCATCCAATAGGTTTTTGACAATTTTAGGTCTTAGATTTGACATTATCTTTTCATTTTATTTAAATCATTAAATAATGAGGTAATCGCTGCAACATCATGATGTCATAAATAATTTAATTTATTTAATGTCTAAAAATTAAAAAAAATACTATGCTGTATTAAATATTTTTATATTTCCAATTAATATTTATAGTCAAAAATATGACTTGTATAACCCCATTTAAAAATTTTTTTAGTAAAAAAAACTCATGTTTGTGTGATTTTTACTTTTACATTGAATAAAAATATATTAATGTCATTTTCCTTCCAATGTGGCTCCATTGGGTCCCCAAGATGACCCATGTATTTTCTTGGTCGGCCATGACACATAAAATAATGGTAGGACATGTGTCAATCTCATCACATATTATTAAAACATTATTTTTACCTTAAACTACACTAATTACCTCTTATTGCGATTAAAAACTTAAAAGTTATTATTCACCAAAAAATTATTTTAATCCCATTGAACCACATTTTACTTCTTAATTACAACCATGTATGTCAGATTTTTGGAATTCAAAACACAGAGGTGGTAAAATTTCATTTAAACTAAAAATCAGTTTTTTAAGTACCACTTAGTGGTTTCATATTCATCAAAAATTGATGTTTTTCAGAAAAATACCAAAACTTCACCCTAAGCTATATTTGATATTCCAAATTCAAAAATGAAGCCCATTTTACAAAATTCAAAACATATAAGTTTCATTAATTAATTTAATAATTAATTCCCACTGTCAGAGCAAATAGCATGTTTTTATGAAACAATAAGTATCAAAAGATTGACACTAGTTTAACTCTGATTTCAAAGTGAAATTAATTCCAATGACCACTATTGGATTTAATGGTAAAAATATATTCTAATTTTACTTTAAAACCAATTAAAAGGATAATATAATCATATAAATAAATTAGATTAAAATGTGGTTTTGAATTAAAATACAACATTTTCACTATTGATTAAAAAATTAACTTTATTGGAAAAATACCAAAAATTTACACAAAATAAATTTTGATGTCCCGATTATAAAGAAGAATTTTATATGGTCCAAATAAAAAGTATAAGAGTGACCAAAACTATATTTAATGATGGTTCGCCAAGAAAAGGCGATAAGTGGACCTTTAGTGAATATTAGAGTATCTATGCCTAAAATTGAATTATTTTCTTATTTTAAGCCTTTATATTTTTTTGTATAAATCTAAAAACAATTAAAATACATATATAATCATATTTTATTTATTTCTATTCATTCCCACCAATTAAACGGCTACGTGTTAACTACCATTTAAAATAATATTATTTTATTACTAGTGTGAAACGTAAGATTTCAAAGAAACTCTTTGTTGCGTATCAGGTACGCTATCGAACATAGCAACCCGTTTAAAATAAAATTAATATTCAATTCTCAAATATTAATAGATATGAAATTGTATTATTCTTTATTTACCTGAGATGTTACATATAATAAAATTATTATGACTAATCGTAACCATCATAGAATGAGAACATTGTCAAAATATATTAATTTCATTGAATGAAAATCTATGTTTATTAGTAATGGTCAGTGGAATTTGTTTTTTAATCAAATTACATAACATATATGGTGATTAATCATAAATATTAACTAATAAGACATGATAACAAATTTTAAGTATAATAATTATTTACATGAATAACACATCATCATAAATAATCATTTCCTCTTAAGAATCACGATTAATTATAACATTGTGGACTAAGATCACATCTCATTTCATCATATCAATATTTAGGGTTCACTCATAATACTATAATAGTTAAAAATTTCTATTACTAAACTAGGTTTACTCATAATTTTAGATTTTATTATTACCAAGTATATAATTTTTTACTCAATGAATTAATGAAATATATATATCTAGGACAAAAAATAACATAATGAAATCCATAAATATGTTTGATACATGAGAAAAAATAATCATTTCATAATATCACAACTCATGGAAGGAAAAAATGTTTCAAAACATTCTATCATTTCATAATATCATAAATTTTGGAAAACAAATTTAATTCCTACAGTCATCCTATGAACATCAGAAAACATTACTTATTAAGATAACTAAATTGAATTAGAAGGGAATACCCATTTTGAAACATAATTATCCATTATATATAATGAAATTTTAATACCCTGTAAACTTATGATATATTTATTTTTAAATAAATTTCATTTCATCGATATCATATGCAATCTGAAATTACATGTTTAAACAGATAATGACGTTCTATAAAAATATTATTTTAAAAATTTAACCTTGCTATTAAATTTTATGGGTAATAATGGGAATAAATTATTTATGAAAAAAATTTATTTTACATGTATACAATTACTTTTTTTATCTTGAATTGATTATTAATTAAAATAAAAAAAAATTAATGTCAAATATATGTTTTACCAAAAAAAATTCATGTATGAAATGTGTTTTTAAAATTTTATAACTATTGGAGACTGAATTTAATGAAATTTTTATATTATATTTATAGTCAAATATAATATTATTAATATATATTTTTTAATCATGAGATAAGAATACATCACGTTCTTGATTAAAAATTTATTTTTATAAAAATAAATTTCATCACATTTTACAAACACATTGTAAAATAAATTTTATACAATTGTAGTTACTTCATTTGATAAAATTTATCCAATATTTAAAATTATGGGCTTATAATTTCGTAAATATAGCCCTTTTATTTTTGTGAATTATTAATATTAACAGTGGTAAAAGTTTTTAACCTCGACAGTGGGTAAATCTAGATATTCTAGGTTAAAACTAAGTAATTAGGAAATAATTTTTTAATATAATTCGTATTAAATTAAGAGAATAGGACCGCTAACAACATAGTCTGGAAATGGATTTTTTAATGATAATATTTTAATAAAAAATACATATATAATATACAATTTAAAGGAAAATACAAAATATCATTCTTTTACATTGAAATATCTATATTGATTTAACATTAGAACAAGAGAATGTGATTTTTGAATATATAATGATATTTCAATATGGTTAGTTGTTTGTAATATTTTATTATATAATTACATTATATTACTGTGCAAAGCTAATGAAAAAAATGCTTTTATAAATATTATATGTATTATAATTTGAGTGATCAACAGTTTTCCATGTATTTTATGAATAAATCTATAATACCATTGTTTTTTTGAAAGTATAATTTTATAATTTAAACTTTTTATTTATGTATGTAAATATATATAAATATATACTTTCAAAGTTGTCATTAATGATAATATTTGAATATAATATATTATTAAATTAATTAAAAATAATAAAAAAATTATTAAATTATAAAATGAATAAGATATAGAATCTAATATAATCCATTTTCCATTAATGACAACTTTTTATATAATAATTAATATAATAATACCTTTTTATTGAAAAATAAGTTACTATAGTAAAGGATAAATAATTTAACTAATGGGTTAAACCAATGAATAAGATTTTGAATTCCATTGAATCCTACATAATATTATTGGATGATGATATTTCAACTATATCCAACCTTATATTCAAATATATTTCCATTTGGAATTAATTTTATTTAGAATATAATGGTAATATTTTAATCTTTTCGAAAACACCCAAAGTACCCCTCACCTAAATTAAAAAATTGAACCCACTCCCCTAACATATTAACACCACAATGATCAATATATATTGACCATATCCTTTTAAATTCACCTAAAAAGTTTCCTACAAACATTCTA
Organism: Viscum album; assembly: GCA_963277665.1. Classification (NCBI taxonomy): domain Eukaryota; kingdom Viridiplantae; phylum Streptophyta; class Magnoliopsida; order Santalales; family Viscaceae; genus Viscum; species Viscum album. The sequence goes on along the minus strand of OY728153.1, from coordinate 1,140,586,811 downwards.
TAGTTTCTGGACTTCCCAAAATTCCATTATTATGTCCCAAAAAATGATATATAAATGAGTTATTACAATGAAGATGTAATCTCCATAACTAATAACATTATTTTAATTTCATATTTTACAACCTCTAAATTGAATTTATTATTCGTAAAATAGTTACCAATGTTTCATAATTTTGTCTAAATTTTCTTATGATAATTAATCCAAATTTTACCTCCCTATTTTCTATCTAATGGAAGTGAATGTATTGCTCCTTCATTTGTACGGCTCACCATCTCCACATAGAGATACAATTAATTTTATATAATAAAATTTTTTGTATGTGTATTATTGATGATTTAATATCTATATGTAATACTTATAAAATAATAATTCTTATATAATTAAAATATCAATTCCAACTGTGTACCTTTCAATCCCTTATAAAATGATAAATTCGCTTGTTTGTATGTGTGGACTACCACATCCACAAAGTGATGTGATGCGTTGTTAATTTAAATTTTATATACATGATAATAAAGATATATTAAATGAATTTATGAGACTTATTTGTTATAAAAATGGTTCTATAAATGTGATTCATTATTTACTGTTCTTTTTTTCATCTTCTAAAAATTGAACATGTATTCAGGCATGCATAAAACTTATTATCTCCATAAATGATATAAATAATTTTTCCAACCAGATATTTTATGGATTATTGTAAATAAATATATATGAGTATATATTATATTTATATGATGGATAAAATAATAGATATAATGCAACAATGAGAAATGAAAATTTTCATAATCTACTTAACCAATCCATACATGACAAAGAAAGTGGTTTTTCTCTAAAATACTAATTTTAACAATGAATTGGTAATAAATGGGTGGTAAAATATTATATGTGAATAATATAAGGAATGGTATAAATTATTACTTCTATTAATAAATTTACAACAAATAAACATATATTATAAATTATTTTTTTATACATACAAAGTATTTGGAACATATGGTTATGGTTTATTTCACAATCACACCGTTATTTTATATTGATTATGTTTACATCTTTGTTGGGGGAATTATTTACACTTTCGATATTAGAAAAACTATTATCTTATGTTTATCTAAAAATATTAAATGATTTCTATTAAAATTTTATCTCATCATTTAATCATGATCCCAAAATAATGTTGTCAAGTATAAATGACATCTTTTCTCTCTTCCGTCAAAAAAGCCTTTCTCATCAATGTCTATATTTTCTAAGAAACGTTTTCAATAACTTTTTTACTATTATAAAATTATTATTTTATGTCATTTATACCCATTTTTAGCTTTATAAAATATGGGTTTAAAGGAATATTATGGTCTTTTTGTAGATTGGGTACTTTTTGACCTATTAAAAAATGTTTCAAGGGAATGTTTTTTAACATATAAAACTTGAATTATATTTTATTCCTTAATAAAAACTCATTAAATTAAATCATACATTAAATATTACATTTTTATAATCAAATTATGTGTTTTAATTAATATTTTATAACTATTTTAAATTTAAATATGAATATTCAACGTGTAATGGTTATTTACATCATGAAAATTTCTACTGAGCTTGGGAAAGTATTTTATTCTCAGTCAATTTCCTTTATTAAATCATATGCTCTATTGAGGTATAAATATTGTGATATTATTCACTATATTTCTCTATATTATTTATGATGGTTTTTATTATTGATGGTATTGATGTCTCATATACTAGATCTTCCAAAATAGAATGTTATTTATTTTTAAGGAATTTCGTATAGGTTATGTTTTTATTAATATTATGATTGCATTGGAATTATTATGTAAATGGTGGGGCTCAAAATTACAAAGCCATTGAATTCAACATTATCATTCATGATACAAATTATATTGGGAATTTTGATGAGTCATTCTTTATTTATATAGATTCATTATTACAAGGACATGAAATTTCTTAGATTTCATCAAACAAATGATAGGATTTAAGAATAAATATTAGGAATTATACATTCCACCTTTATAAAATCAAAATTATATATCAATTAGATTTTTTAAATAATTTTTTATCTTATTTATATGTCTCAAAATAATATTATTTTTTATCTGATCATTACTAATTCATGGCATATTATTCAAGCCTCATTTAGATTATGTTATATGCATTCTCTTATTGTTCAACTGATCACAACTGTTTCATATCTTACTATTCTAGATAATTCTAGGAAATGATTTATGATTGATAAAACTTTTATGCACGATGGAATAATAATGGTCCAAACAAAATACTATTTTTTATTTTTGGTTATCAAATGCAATGTGATATTCACGAATGCATCCAATTTACCAAAACTAATAATATATTCATTTTTTAGGATATAATTTCTTATAATTATTATCAATGTAATAATGTAACTACCATATATAGGATACTAGGATTTTTATTATTATAGATTGTATCAGTAGTAGTTTAGTGAAGACTATGAAAATTGATTAAAGAAAACATATTTTATTGAATATAACCCTAATAAAAACTAATATAATACTCCTAAAGAAAACATGATTATGATTTTGAAATTAGTTGCACTAAAATTTGTAAATTTATTTGTTACTTATTTTTTTATACAGTTTTATTAACAACTATATAATCTGACCTAGTCTATTGCATTTTTAATAAATAATTCATAACAAAATTACTAGAAATTATATCAATGCATTAAATCCATGTGGTAAATTCTTTATTTGGAATGATAATGAAGCTAGGGATGCAACTGAAGAAATTCATACTATATTAGAGCAACTGAGTCAGGATATAAACAATATCCTTTCCCATATAGAGAAACCTACTGATCTACAAATTGGTGTAAAAATGTTTAACTATATCACGATGTATCAAACTCCAATAATCACTGCGAAATATCCCTTTATTATTGAGAAAAAATATATTCCTCATAAAATATTTTTATAAAATTTGGATGTAATGAAATAGAAAAGGTTTTAATGAAATTTTATCAGCTCTTGGGAGATGTGGATCTATCGTGCTAAATAATTCACAACTCTATGGTTGTGGTCGAAATATTGAACATATAATCGAATTATTATATATAAATTTTCATTGAAAAATATTTTCCTTGAGAAAAATGAGCGGATATAGACATAATATTCTAGTCTATAGGAAAACATAATGGAAAATTATTTCTATGTATTAATATACCTGTACAAGGATATCATTCCATGTTTTTGACAATTCATGTAATCCAAAGAGTATGATAGATCATTTTATTAATTGGTTAATAAATCCATGGAAGGGAATCAGCCTTCATAACAGTCCCATTATACAATGATATATGATCATGTACTATAAAGACATAGAATTAATTATCCATGTAATATTTCGTTCAAGGATCTTTAGAAAGGAAGATGATGATAGATAAAAAATTAATAAAGGTAAGAATAGAAATAATTATTTTCTAATATGTGATACATGTGGAATGAACCACCTTGGTAGATGGCTAAATGGAAAATGTGTTCTCTACATGTGTGGTGAAAAATTCCATAATATTCATAAATGAAAATTCAACTGATAATCTATAAAGTTTTTGTGGATTATTTGTATAGGAATGGGGAAATTCCCTATACATTTACCTAAACACCAAGTGAATATTCTTCAAAAGAAACCAAAAGGGGAAGATAATTAATATGAATTTACTCTAGCTTATGTTGATGTTCATAGTGACATGGTGAATGGAATAGTTAAAATCCAATCAATAATTTCAAATGATTTATTTGATACTTTTGTCCAACTCTTTTGTATCTAATAATTTTTTATGGTTATTGAATCACTACCGTAGTTATTTTTTACTAAGATAACAATCAAAACATATGATGGTAGAATTAATTAATTTCAACAATAGAACTCATCTCTAACATATTTTTATGGGATGTCTCATCATATGAATGTTATTATTCTTACACTAGTTTATTTTTTTATAATTTTGTTAGTGGACTGGATCTCCCTGTATAGACCCCATATCAATTTTCATGGATATGAATTATCACTTGATATCCTGAATCTACCATCAATGATATATCAGTGGCAGGATGATATATTACCCTAAAATTAAATTAATTCCATTATATTTGTTTAGAAACCTATAAATGTTGGATATATAAATCAAATGGTTGGGGAGAATGTAAACATTTAAAATGTTCCTACTTTTTTAGAATATATTAACAAGTTTAAAAATGAATATCCTGGTATTATATTGATTTTTGATATCATATTATCAATTGGGTGTGTACTTAGTGGTATACCAATACTAAAAACACAATGTATATAATGTCCTAGATTGAGTTCTCATAATTTGGGGAAAATGGTAGGATAATTTTGTATAAGGGATTCATTCAGCCAAATGTTTCTCCATGACGTGACCACATTATTTATTTATGATGAATGTTTAGTCAAATTATCTTTGAATTGATTATCAGAATCATATCAAAATAATTATTTAGAAAAATTATCATATATCCCATGTTGATGATCTATTTGATTAATTATAAGGATATATATAATTATCCAAAATTATCATGTATTTGGATATCATAAAATAAATATCCAGAATGTGTATATACTCATGAATGCATTTAGTGTGAAGAATAATCATAATTATTTCATAATTATTATATTTGTAAATACCAATACTGTTCTTATGTTCATGGAGTTAAAGAATATAGTCACTAGAGATTACCTTGATCAGTTTTTTAATCATTATAGATTATATTATTATATATTAATCGAGTAATGAATAGCATTATGATGTCATAATAAATTTTTAGAACCCCTTTGTAAAGAAAACTAGTGTGATAAATATACCTAATGTGATTTTTGGTTTCACAAAGATTCAATATTTGTATAAATTATCTCTTGTAAAACAATAGAAATGGATATTTTAATTATTGAAGCCATTGACCAATGGCATTGACCAACCATAGTAACTAAAATAAATTATTTTCATGGGTTGGATGGATAATACCAATGCATTGTGAGTGATTTGGCATTAATATTTAATCCACCTAAATATATCTAACATAAGGGGGATAAGATACTTTTAATATATGAATATGAAATATTTTCCAAAGAACTAAACAAATGGATGTCCACTGAACCTCTTATTACACAATTATATAGTGAGGATGTATTTCTAATATTTATTGACGAATCAAATAAAATAGATATTAGTTTTATCATATTGAATTACATGGTCATATATTATTTCAAATGAAAATTAATGATTTCAAATAAAAATTACCATATTCATTATTTCGTGTTATAAGTGGTAATTTTTTCTTGAAAATATAGAGCCATTATCTAATTACAAAATTGATTGATATATATAATGATCATAAAACGTTTATATATATTTTAATAAATGTCTTTAATGTATTCTAGTGAATATGTTAAGAGTTTATAAAATATTATGATTTCACAATATATTACTAGTATAGGATGATAAAAATGTGGATCTTTCTCTAAGTGTGAATAACCATGCAAGTTTTTATATATATATATTATCAAAAGATATCAAATATTTATTATTTTATAGTTGATGAATTTTCAAAATCATGTGGAATGGGGAAATAAAATAACATTCTAAGTTGACTTTCTAACCATACATCTATAAGAATATTTTGATGCGAGAGAAAAAAGATGTTGAATTATTGAAGAATGTAAGGAATGTACTTGATTATAAACAAGAATATGATAGAATTATATGGTTTAAAAACATATTATGTGTCCCATTAGTACCATACATGACAAATGGGATATTGTATGAGGCATGTAGTTCATATTTATCTATTCGTCTGAGTTGTATAAATATATATCGATATATAAAAGAGTATTTATGGTCGAAAAAAAGAGATATAGTGTAGATTATGTACCTATATGCCTATTATGTTGTAAAGGTAATGTTGGGGGGATTTAATTCTTAGGTAATTATAAAAATATTCTTACATGAATATAGAATTAGGAAAAAACCCCAATATCTTTTTCCATTAGACTCCCCAAAAAATCATAATACCATAAATGTATTTAGGTTATATTTTATCTCATTAAAAATAATATAGACTTAATTTATATTTGATAATAATTCACTCATGATAAAATTTCTAGAATCTACAGTAAGTAGTTTTTGACGTCGCTTGGAGTACTACTGATTATTGTATCTATTTAGGATCTGAGGTATACCATAATGTTTTTTCGAGGTCTTCAGTGAGTTCTACATATAGAATTGAGTTTTAGTACTACCTACCATATTTCCGAATTTGGTCAATCTATGTTAACCATTCAACCCATAGAGTATAGGTTGAGATATTTTCCAGTAGATTTCAAAGTTATTTGGGATCTACACCTTCATCTGGTCATGGTTTCATATATCAATTTCTTTCACTCAAACATTCATATTCATCCTTATGAAGACCTATTTGAAAATAAGGGTATAGTTCCAAACTATAGTTATGAATTTGGATAAATAAATCTATTGGGTCCTAAAATATTGAGGAAATTATTGAAAAGTTTTTATTTGTTCACAAATACATCATGTATGTTAATAGTCAGGAGAAACATTTTTTTTGATAACCATCTCTGGTATTTATAATGTGAAATTGGTGAGATTGTTTTCAATGAATTTATACACATAAAAATGTTTTAGATTCAAAAAGATGGAAAATTTAATACACAGTAATATTTTATCTTTTTTTTATTGTTTATACTAGGATGGTAGCTTATTGCTTTGTTGAACCACTAAACCCATGTATGTTGATGATATGTTCTATATCCCTCTTGAGAAATTGTATTAATGGTTTTCAATAGTACTAAAATAAAATAATTAACTATACGATAATTAGAATTAATATAAAGAAACCCTGCTATAAATCATGTATTTTATAGATAAGTTTCAATGTGAAAATAACACTCACCATGTTAATAATCTATAGATGAATTATAATATGGATGAATGTTTTTGGAATATGAGGATGTAATAAAACATATATATCCTCGTTTATTTATATCAGAGTGGTGTAATTTTTTGGGATAGATTGTTTGTTATTTTTTAGAATTTAACACCAAATGTATGTATGTTATATTACTTTTTAAATAAATATATTTTTTATAGATTTTGGTACACACAATACTCAGTTCAAACATATTGTGATCTAAAATTAATATTTTATTAGAATATTATAACAATTCCAATAGAATTGGTTGTTATAATTTATATTAAATATTTTTTGACCCTCTATTATATAATGGTTTTCATAATAACATATAATTTCAATCTACAGATTCAATTATTTCATGCCATTTAATATATCAATGTAAATAAATTATGTAATACAGTACAAGACATTTCAATAACTCAATAAACTATATATATGCTTCAATATATTTACAAGGATATGTTTCCATGTATTTATCGATGTCGCTTAATTTACTAGTGATCTTTGTAAGACAGATAGATCAAAGATCCTCAGATGTCCCTTGCACTATTAGTACAAATCAAGTCATTGATGGATGACACACATATGACCAACTCGCTGTTGGATGACACATCAATTATCGGCACACCGATGATCGAATCCCTATTAGAAGACACATCAATGATCGACTCACTAATGGATGACACACCCATGGATGACACACCAATGATCGAATCACTGATGGATAAGTCACCAATGAATGACTCACCGACAAGTAACAGAGCGATCACACAAACGACTCACCGATTCTTTGAGTCACCAATATCGATAGAAATAAATCACTAATACTCGGTGTCATTAATGATGACAAACAGATGATGACAGACCGATGATGATAAACCGAAACAAATAAGTCACCGATAATAATGACTCACTGATAGTCATAAATACTGTTTCAAATTTATAAATTAATATTTATTTCAAATGGTCATATTAAGACAAATTAATGTTTCTATCATTTTTTAATTTTTTTTCTATAGGAGAATCTATAGATTGTATGATATACATTCACATGGGGAGATCATCATTCCTATTGGACCATGAAGTATAAAGGGATCACAAGATAAACTGTGCATAGTGTGGGTGTGAGACAGACCATAGAATGATCTAAATAGTGAAAACAGAAGAACTCAAAGAGGTGTGCAATAACTCTGAGCTAGCGTACACAAAGAGTTAATTACGATAGGCAAGAACATGCTGGATTTTTCATAACATCCTTACATAGACAAGCTGAACATTTCACACATGGATTCTAGAGTACATAGGCTATGATACTCTATATTAAATTCATCTTCAAGAAGATAACTCTAATATCATTTTCTATTATTCAATCTAGATGATAGCTCCAATAAATAACACATGGAGATTTTAAACTATATTATTCATTTATAAATTTGTTGTTGTCTTGTGTTAACATTTTTGAGGAGTGTGTGCATTTGTTTGGTCCACATGCACTGTCTCATGTGCATAACTGGAGGGTATTAAATATCCTCACACTCACTCTTTTTTTCTCTTTTATTCAACATAGAAGAGTGAAAGAGATCATGGGTGATCTTTATGTTTTTTCCCATGAATAATTATGGTAGAGGTCTAGTGTGACCTGGATAGCCTTGGGAGCTATTTTAAACCCCGATTGAGGGTGTGCATCCAAAATATTATTATTATAAAATGCTCTATATAGGATTATCCTCAAGTGGAGATGAATAAGTCTCTAATTGATACTTAACCTCTTGTTTTTATCCAATGTTTATTTATATTTTAGTTTAAACAAATTCGAATTTATTTTATTTCAAATAAAATAAAATTTCACATTGATAGTTATTTTTGATTTTTTATACCTGTTTTGAATTTGTAGATTATTTTCAAATATTTTTCTAATATTTCGGTTGGTAAAGATGAGAACTAATAAATCTTATGATAAATTATTTGAACATTCAAGAATTTTATAACTTCACTACAAACTGAATTTGCGTATATTTTAATTTGAACATTTCGTTCAAAGAACCTTTTTAAAATTAAATTTTATAGATACTCCAACCCACCCCCCCCCTCTCTTGAGTGATCTACTCTGACCAATATTTGATATCAGAGGATTTAATTATTATGGTCTGTTTTCAAATATTTTTCTAATGTTTATTGTATTTGTTTTATAAATATCATAAAATTTATGTTATTTCTAAATTTTTATTTCCTTGAAATTATTTAACAATTTATATCATGGAAAATAGATTAGAAGGGGCATCTACCAAAAGTACACCACTCATCGATGGAACTAACTCTGCTCAGTGGATGCATAAAATTGAAATACATTGAGAACGTATGGGATTTGAAATCTGGAATTCTATTGAATATAAATATGAGATTCTTGAAACTGCTAGAAACACTTGAGATGAACATACAAAGACTTCATAGTACAGTAATTGTTATGCAATGAATGTTGTGTATTATGCACTAGGAGATGAAGAGTTTAATCATATTTCTTCTTGTAAAACAACACATGAGATTTTGGACACTCTGTTTGTTTCTCATGAGGGAATATCTAATGTTAATGAGATGAAATTAAAAACATAAACTATTAAATCTGACAACTTCAGAATAAAGCTTGATGAATCTATTTCTTATATGTATGTTAGGTTCAATGAAATTTTGAATACCATGATTTCCTTAAGAAGAGATGTCAAATCCAAAGAGCAGATTATGAGTGATCTATGATGTATACTAGAATGATGGTGAGGGACATATGTGTCCATTATATAATATTTTGACATTGATAAGATGTCAGTGAATGAATTTATGGGAAAATTAATGATGTTTGAAGAGGATTTGAATTTAAATTAAGAAGAGGATGACCAAAAAGAAATGTTGTATCCATCAAGTCTACTTCCTCTAAATGTAAAAAGAAGGAGAATGTCTAAGATGCGTTTGAAATCTCCAGTAGTGAAGAATAATCATTAGATAGTGATAATGAAATGGCCCATATATCCAAGACATTCATGAAATATTATCGGAAAAAGAATTGTTCAACAATCCTAATTACAAAGGGAATTATGATAACAAGGGGAACTTGAAAAAAGATTGTAAGAGAAATGATAAATCAGAAGAGAAATGTTTCTATGAATTTAAAAGTAATGGACATTTCAATGTTGACTTCCCAAATATGAAATACAAGAAAAAGTATGAAAATAAGGATAGAATGTATAAGAATGCAATGAAGGCCACTTGGAGTTCCTCTAAGGACATATCTAGTGAATCTGCATTATCTCATCATGGGAAATATGGTATGGATAATATGCGTTTTATGACAAACACAATTAAGGTATCCATAGACACTCCTACAAATATTTATTATTATTCTGAAAAAGAATTTTAGTCTGAGAATATAAAAAATGTTGAATTATTTGAATATTTAAACATGTTAGAAGAAACATGCAATGAGTTAAAAGATAATTATAAATCATTGATAAAAAAAATGCTCTTACTGTGACTATTAAATCTAAGTTTTAAAACTGAAAATGAGAAAAATTCTCAACTACCTTAGGGAAACAATTAGTTAAGAATTTCTAATGAGAAATTAGAGAAGGATTTTGAAAAGTTTACCAATGGACAACATACCCTTAATCAAATTGTTTTTAAATAAAAATATATGGGATATGATATCATTAATGTCAATAGAATTTATCCAGACCACATCTCTTAACCAAATTTGGGAAATAATATTCTTTCCTCAAAAACCAGAATCTAACTACATGTTCCAGTTCCAAGAATTCATTTACCGTATTCAATTCTTCAAGACCAAACAACATTTATTTATTAAATAGTCAATATTTGTTTATAGGAACCCCATAATACTGTTATGGGTTCTTAAATCTTGTATTACTAATTTTTGAGGACCCGAACAAAAATGGGTACCCAGATTTTTTATTAGATGAAATGTTTTATAAGAAAACTACAAAAAGAGCTTGTGTAGAAATATATAGTACTTGGAATGTGGAGGATCAATACATATGATATGGAAATATTCTATATTTCAATGTCTTATCAATATTGATGGAGAAAATGTCCAAATTGGTGATAGTGGTAGTTGGAAAATAATTTTCCTTGATGAGATTGGTAACTCAAACTCTATTTAAATTTCCAAAGTACATTATATTGATGGATTGAAGAATAACCTGTTCAACATATCTCAATTTTTTGATGATCGATTTAATTCAAAATTATAAACTAATTCATTACATGTTTTTTATTCCAAGAATACCTTTATATTTACTACTCTTAGAACTGATAATGTATATTCTATACATCTAGACACAATAGACCCACAGAATGTTTCTTATATAAAATCCGTTCACAATGTGTCTAGGATATTGAACCAAAGACTAGGAAATTGAAATATACACTCTCTTAAGAAGTTAAAAATAAATATTTTTTTTAATTACCTTCTCATGTTAGTGTTTTGATACAATTTAATTTCCAATACTTGTCAAAAAAGAATGAACAACAAAACATATTTCAAACCAAAGAAAGAATTATTGAAATCTCAGCCTCTTGAGTTGGTTTACATGGTTTTGACAGGACCATCTAGAGTTTTGAGTCTCAATGGGAAGAAAATTTTTTATGTCTTTGTAGATTGTTTCTCTATGTATACCTGGACCGATATATTATGTCATAAGAGTGAAGCTTGTTCTCACCTCACCAAGTGTGCAAGAACTGTTAAATATATTAGTGGACATAATATTAAATCATTAAGAAGTGATCATTCTCTTGAGTTTGAGAATCGTGATTTTGAATCGTTTTTCTCACAAAATGGTTGTAATCATAACTTCTCTAACCCTAGGACACCTAAAAAAATTTGTTCGGTAGAAAAATTAAATATAAACCTATAGGAAATTCCCCAAACAATGCTAAATGAATAAGGCATACTGATTTATTTATGGATAGTGCTATTAATATATCTTATTACATAATAAATAGAGTATTAATTTGACCCATCATTAAGAAAATCTCGTATGAGTTATAAAAAAACAGGAAACCCAAAGTAATATATTTTAAAGTGTTTGTATTTAAAGGATATATTCTGAACACTAAAGAGAATTTAGGTAAATTTTCATCCAAAATTGATGGAGGAATGTTTCTTGGATATTCTACATCAAGCAAATCCTATACACTATTTAATAGGAAAACAATGTGTGTGGATGAATCTGTACATGTCATGTTTGATTAAACAAATAAACATGGGCATAGAAACTCACTTGAAAATATTAAAGAGTATATTTCCTATCTAGATATTAATGATAAAACCTAAAATAATGATATGAATAAATCATTGAAAACTCTTAGTTTTGTAAATTCACCAGATCCTAGCCACAATGAACAAGATAAAAATAAATAACATTAAATAACCAATCCTACCGTTACTAGAACAACTAGGATACATAAAAATCATCCATTATATTCCGTTTTAGATTTTTAGATACAGAAACAGAAACTATAGAGTCCTTGAGAAACTAGGTTTAACAAAAATTATTCTAATCGCAACATGAACATAAAAATATAAATGATGCAATAAATGATGAATTTTGGGTAATTTCCTTATAAGAAAAGCATAACAAGTTTGAAAGAAATAATGTTTGGAAACATGTAGATAGACAAAAGGATATTTTGACCATTGTAACCAAATGGGTGTTTATATATAATGTGGATAAATCTATAAATATAGTTAGAAACAATGCTAGGTTGGTTGCACGAGTATATAATCTAGAAGAAGGAATTGATTATTAATAAAACATTTCACCAGTCGCTTGGCATTAAGCCATTAGAATATTAATTTACAATGCAACACACTTTGATTTTAAACAATATCCAATGGATGTAAAAAGTGAATTCATAAATGGTTATGTAGATGAAGATGTATTTTTTGAACAACCCCCAGGTTTTACAAATCCACATTTTCAAAAACGAGTCTTCAAATTATCTAAAGCTTTATATGGGTTCAAACATGCTCCCAGAGCTTCGTGTGAAAGATTAAATAATTTTCTTATTTCTAAATACTATACAAAAGGACATGTAGATTCAACTTTGTTTATGAAAATAATTTCAAAATATGTTTTAATATCTCAAATAGATATAGATTATATTATCTTTGCATCTCCTCAAAATTATTTCTTTAATTATTTATCTAAAATAATGCAATGTTAGTTTGAAATGAGTTTGATGGGTGAACATATATTTTTTCAAGGATTTAAAATATTTCAAAATACAGAATGCATTATTTTTAATCAAAATTAGCCTAATAAAGATATTTTGATAAGATATAGCCTTGATATAATTAAGTCTAGTGAACCAATATTAGTTATAAATGTATGTTAGATCATGATGAAAATGGAAAATTAGTTGATCAAACTACATACAGAGGAATGATTGGGAGTTTTCTATACTTAAATTATAGTAAGCATGATATTAAGTTTAGTTTGTTTATGTGTGCAAGATTTATTGAAAACCCAAAAGAGTCACATTTAAATGTTGATAAAAGAGTTTTCAAATACTTCAAGTATATAACTAATTTAAGACCACTGTATCCTAAAGGACAACATTTTGATTTGTTTAGATATTCAAATGCTGACTTTGGTGGATGTAAGTTAGATAGAAAGAGTTCCTCTAGAACAAGTCACTTTTAGGGAAAGTATATAATATCATGGTGTAGTAAAAAGAATTATTCAGTTTCAATATCAACTACTGAAGTAGAGTACATTGCTGCTGGTAGTTGCTGAGCACAAATTTCATGGGTGAAACACACCTATTAGACTATGTATTTCTATTCAGACATATCCCCATAAACATTAAAAACACAACTGCTATTTACATTTCTTTGAATCCAATTTCTAAATTTAGAACAAAACATTTTAATTTAATAGATCACTTTCTGATGTATCATTATCCAAAGGTGATATTACTCTTCATTTTATCAGGATAGAGCATCAACTTGATGACATATTCACTAAACCCTTAAAATATGTGAAATGAACTCCATGAAACATGAACTAAGACTGAAAAATCTCTAATGTCCCGTAAAAGAAACTATTGACTTTGAAAATATCTATTGATCTATGAAATCAGTCTATGAAACTGATCTATGAAACTGATTAGTGATTCTGACCAGTGAAAACCGTCCGTGAAACTGATTAGTGAAACTGTTCTTTGAAACCGATCTATGAAACCGATCTGTTAAACCAATATGTGAAACTAATCTGATAAATCGAAAAGTTAAAAAAATCTATGAAGCTGATCTATGAAACCGATCACTTGAAAATGAATATTTAAAACTGATCCTATGAAACTAATTCCTTAAGGAATCTTTTGTAATTCCATTCGTTTTATGTAAAATGAAACTGTTTTATGTTCTTTTTACCCTTTTTTTATTTTTTTGGTGATTTATGATTTATAATCTCTAAATGATATAACTAATTCAATCCATCTTGAAATTTTTACTTTTTCATTTCCTTTGGACCTTCTTCTGTTCAACACTCCACTTCTCTACCATCGACCTTTTGAATCCCTTGAATTCAAACCCTCACAATTTTAGTGACAAAGTGTGATATGGAATATTCGAGGGAATCTACATCAACTAAGTGTTTAAAGGGTGAGTCTAGTTGTACTGCAAACTAGGTTTGTTAAGCCTAGATGTTACAGATAAGAAATTAGTATTTCCAGAATCTATTTTTTCATGTAGTTCTCTTTTGTTAAGTGTTCTAGAATCTCAAGGATGGATAGTAGGTTAAAGAAAAATGAAAGATCATTTTATCCCCAGCTGTTTCATGAGTTTTATGTCAAATTAAAGATATTTCTGGATGTATCTGAAGAAAAGATAATTAAATATATAATAAAGGGAAAAGAGATTACTTTTTCATCTATGGTATGGGTTGATTGTTTGGAAATGCCTCATGAAGGTGTATATGCAAATTATCAAGGTAACATTACATCTTCCACTAATTTGTTTTCAGATGATGATGCTCTGAAGGAGCTAATTAGAAGTGATAAATCATAGAGATCTACTTCCAATGAATTTGATGGAGAGGCAAGATTACCAGTTAGGTTTATTAAACATCAAATCTTCCCAGGGATATGATATTTATATGTTGGGAAGTATCAAGATGTATTCCTGATTTACCTATTAAAAAACGGGATAAAGGTGAATAATTTTAGGTATCTAATGGTCCATATTTCTGATATGATAAATACCACCCATAAAAAAACATGTTTGTACTATCCTAGAATGATATCTGAAATGATAAATAATTTGGGTCACGAGGAAGATAAATATTAAATGATTAGTACCTTCATTTGTTTCGTCATTCAGAAAGAGATTTGCAGGAGAATAATGATTTATTTGGAACCAGTGGAATAAATGATGGGTATGAGATGCTGAATGACTGTATGAGGAGTTCAATCTGATTGACCATCCAACCATACAAAAGGATAATGTTGATCCTTGCCTAAAACCAAGAGTAGAAGCTATCAATTCAGATGGGGAATCTTAGGATAATTTTCCAAGGGAAGAATGATCTCCTTTTGATGACATAAGTGATCCTGATATTACTA
Organism: Viscum album; assembly: GCA_963277665.1. Lineage (NCBI taxonomy): Eukaryota > Viridiplantae > Streptophyta > Magnoliopsida > Santalales > Viscaceae > Viscum > Viscum album. Next base: position 1,140,571,173 of record OY728153.1, on the reverse strand, counting down.
AAATCCCAAATGATATGTATTATGGATCATCTCGTCAGCCTTTGGGTATAACCTCAACGGAACCTTTTATGTTATATGAGTATGAGGAAGGGACATATGTCACTATTGTGGAAGGGTATGTAAATAATTCAGATGAGGAGTCTGGTGGTGATAATGATGATGATGATGATGAGGGAGATGATGAGAATTTCAGTGAATCTTTAAAATTTGGAAAACAAGTAGTTGACAGATCCAATGATGAATTAGTACATGGAGATGCAGATGGTGTTGATCCTATAGGACAAGAGGCTATTGATCATGAATATTATGGTAATTATGATTGACCACATCATCCTATTGTTTAAAATCATGAAATTATTCAAGATTTGAAGGAAATTATGGCCGGTGGCCCTGAGGAAGAGGTTGAGGATTAGGTGAATTAGATTGAGGAAGTGCCTGGGGATGTTGAAGGGGATAGAGTACATGATAAACCTCATTTTCAATTGGTACATGTTCCCATAAATGTTATTTTGGCTAGAGGATAGTATAAAGATTAAGAATTTGAGGAAATTGTCCTTGTGCCATAAGGATGAAGAGTTGGGATTTAAATTGTTATGATACTGGACTTGAACTCGTGAATGGAATTGAGATCAAGGATACCATATATTTCTCTTGGAATATAACTCTAATGAGGAGATAGTGGCACCTATTTCTACTCCTCATGTTTATTCTAAAGATGAACCAATTGCAACTCCCACAGATGAGCCAGTAGGATAGCTAGTGCCTAGTGAAAATGTCACATAGGCTGATATAGTGAAATTCAAAAGTGACATCTGTGAGTCAGTAAGAGACTCAGTTGGACCCAAAAGTGAAACCTATACTTTAACAAGTATTTTGGAATCTGATGATGCAAGTATTTCAAGGATGCTGGTCCATGAGAATCAACCTAATCTCATTACCACATCTTAAAAAATCATTATACTTAACATATTGTTGAGAGAATAAGTAAGGAATATTCCCCATGCGTTAAATTATCTAACCATTGATTTTAGGAAATCTTTTAGTGGCATGATGGAATTTGTTGGATAATGATATTGATACATCTACTATGTTATGATTTGATGAAATTGAAAGAATAACATTTGAAATTGATCACTAGTCCATCAACTTCTAGAGGTGGGATAGGTGTTGTTGCTGATTTGGAATCTCTCAAGGTTGTGATAAGAGAAGAACTCAAGAATCATTAGAGTTATTCTGACATAGACAATCTTAAAAATATACATTGAAATACCATACATGTTTATAATATAGTTATTTAGTTCAAAAATAAGGCCTCTGTCACTAAGAAAGAGATTAGAGAGAAAGTGGATATGTAACTTACTAATATCTATACCAAGCATGATCTCATAAATATCTTCATGGTTTTAGCTAAAAATATCATAATTCCTCTAATAACATATGCCGTCAAGAAACAAGTTGCATAATTAAAGGTTTTTACACCTATGATGAATAATTTCCTATAGAATAAGGATGATTTAGTGAATTCCATGTAATATGGTGGTGAAATAATTAATGAATTTATCAAGCTCCTACTAATGTATCTACATATTAATGTTGATGCAATTGTGGTTTCTCCCACTAAATCCATTAGAACTACCTCTTGGAATCCTACTCTGATGATTGTTTCTTAGGCCCTTTCTCGGAATTGACCATTCATTACTGAGAAACCTCAGAGCCATGTGTTGTCAGAAATAAGACATAACCTTGTAGATAATGTCCCTACTGGTGTTTCCTTCCCTGGTGTTGTCTTCAGACCACTGCTTCCCAAATCCAAACCAAAACCATCTGATCTTACTCCTGATCCTTCGGATAAAGGAAAAACACCTCAAAAGACAAACCCCTAGTGGTTGATTGTGTATTTGATAGGGATTTGTATTTTTGTGACTGGTTGTACCCTTTTAACCCTTAATATTAATCATTTTTTGCTTCACTATGATCTAATTTTCTTTATGTTTTTTCTCATTATTTTTATCCTTATATTAATCTTTTTTTTCTAATACCAAATTAGGTATAATGGTATAGGAATACATTATTAATTTGAGTTGGAGAAACTCTGGTATAGTCTACATGGCGTGTAATCACAATAATAAATATCTACATATATTTTCTTTTATCCAATAAATGTGGGTAGCATTATTTTAAAAACCCAAATTATGGAATGAGATAGATATACGGAAAAATCACATTCAGTGAGATATTCTAAGTTATGTAATTATTATTCCATAATAACTCATGTATGAAATAATTCCTGATTATCAAAAAGGAGGATATTTTTGGACCCTCTATGATATAGTTGTTTTTATAATAAAAAATAATGTAAATCAACAGATTCTATATTTTCATGCCATTTAATATCTTTAAGTAAATCATTTATGTTATACCGTAAAATACATTTAAATTACCGAACAAAATATATTTATACTTCAATATATTTGCAAGTTTATATTTCCATGTATTTATGGATGTCACATAATTTTGTAGTGCTCGGTGTAAGACAGACGCTTCATAAGTACCTCAGTTGTCCCTGGCACCATTAGTTATGATCGACTCACTGATGGATGACACACCAATGATCAACTCATGGATTGAAGACACAACGATGATCGACAGACTGATGATCGGCTCAACGATTGATGACACACCGATGATCAACTCACCGATGGATGACACACCGCTAATCGACACACCGATGATCGACACACCGATGGACGACACACCGATGATCGACACACCAATGGGTGACACACCGATGATCAACTCACCGATATATATTTCAACAATGAATGACTCACCGAAAGGTGACATACCGATAATAGAAATGACTCAACGATACTATGAGTCACCAATATCAATGGAAATAAATCCCCGATACTCAGAGTCACAAACACTGACAGACCGATGCTAACAGACCAATGCTGACATACTGATTATGATATAATAATTAAAATGAGTCGCCGATAATTATGACTCATAAATAATCATAAATATTTTATCCATTTTATTAATTCAAATTTATTTCTTATGGTCATATTTATCCAAATTATGTTTCCCATATTACTTAATTTTTTCTATAGGATTATCTATAGAATGTATGAGGTACATACACATGGGTAAATCTTCATTCCTACTAGACCTTAAATTCTAAACGAAATAAATGAAAAACCATACAGTGTGGGTGTGAGATGGACTAGGAGAATGTGATAAATGGTAAAAACAATAGAGCTTTAAATGATGTGTAAGAACTCAAATCTAGAGTACACAAGGAGTTCAATAAGACAAGCAAGAACATGTTGAATTTAAAAGAACATCCTTACATATAAGTGATGATATTTTCACACCTGGAAGCTAGAGTACATAGACGATGATGCATTGTTCTACAGTCATCTTCCAGAAGAGGACTCAAATATAATTTTTACCTCTTTAATCTCGTTTAGAGCTTCCCTACATAACACACATAGATTTATAAACTCCAATCTTATTTTTATAACATTGTTGTTGTCTTGGGTTTACCTTTTTGAGTATGGTGTGCATCGGTTTTGTTTACACACACTATCTCATGTGCATAACTAGAGGATACTCTATATGTTCACACAATCTCCCTTTTTTCTCTTGTATCACACATAGAATAGTGGAAGTGATCATGTTTGATCTTTTTATTGTTTTTTCCACGAATATCTACATTAAAGGTCTTGTGGTACCTAGACAGCCTTGTGTGGTGTTGTGAAACCTGATACAAGGTGATGATCCAAATGTTTATTAATATAAACTTCTTGGTTGTAGGTGATCACCATGTGGATAGGACTAAGTCTCAGCTTGAGACTGAACCTCTTTTTCTATTTGTTCTGTATCTATCTTGTAGTTTAATATAATTGGTGTTTATTTCATTTCAAATAATACTAAATTGAACTTTGATAGTTAATTTAGCAAGTGTGTATAACTATTTTGAATAAGTAGATTATTTTCAAATGTATGACTAACATTTAGGTTGGTAAATCTAAGAACAAATCAATCCTCTAAAAAAATTAATTGATCATTCAAGACTTTTATAAATTCACTACAAACTGTTGTTGAGTTAATTTTTATTAGAGTATATCTTCCAAAGAACAATTTTTAAACGAAATTTTTATAGATACTCAATTAACCCCTCCCCCTCTTGAGTGATCAACTACAACCAACAAATATATTTTGAGAAAAATTAGTCTACAAAAATAAAATTAATTCAATGGTTATAAAATAAATAGAAATGAAAATAAAATTCATTTTAATGTAAATAAAATATGTTTCAAAAAACATACTTTTCACGTGAAACTTGTTTTTAAAAATAATTCACTATTACTTTTCTATTTTTAAAAATTAATATTTTGTACATTAAATAAGAAATTATTCATCAATATTTTTTATGAATGATATGTGAATAAATCTAGTTTTATTCATAAATTTTTTTTCTAAAAAATACTTTTTATTTCATGTATTCCTATTATTTAAAAATTAAATTTTCCCATTATAGGAGTTGTATATGATAAAATGAAATTTAAATATATATAAATGAATTTCAAAATTTGTTAAAAGGTTTCTTTTAGTTTTAGACATTATTAATTGTAAACATGGTGAAATATATCAACACTGTAAAAGGAAAATCGGGTTAATATAGGTCAAAATATAGTTATATGTTAATGAAATTTCATCCAAATTAAATTGGAAAAAACATAATTAGATACATTTCACCTTAGTATCTAAATTAATTTTCAAATTGGAAACATGTCCATGAAAATTAATTATATAATATTTAATGTAAATGAAGCTAAAAAATGTCACTCTCTTACATTTAAATATCTGTTATGTGTTAACATCATGAAAAATTAATGTTGGGAATGTATATAAATTGCTTTATTTAGAATAATCAAATTACTTTAATTATGTGAATTTATTTTTATTTTTTTGTATTATATAATTTATTAAATTATTTGCAAATTCTAATAAATTATTAAATCAATTAATTAAAATTTTAATAAATAAATTAAATAAAATATAGGTAATATTGTTTCAGTGATTTGTTGTTTGCGTTGATTTTTATAAATTTTTCTAAAATATTTTTAGTGTTTAAAATGATAATATTTTAATTAAAACTCTTTATTTTTGTCTCTTATGTCAAAATAAATGAATAGAGTCAAAATTGACATTAATGATATTTTATGAAAATAATATTTTATTAAATATTTTTAAAATGATTTAAGTAAAAAAGAAAAAAGAAATCATGGATGTTATATGATGGATCATTGCATCCCTTCTCCCATTATGTTCCAAATTTCACCTTGTATGAAAAATTATAACCCCTTAATATTTTAAAGATCATTACCACTGTTATGGTTAAAATAGGTTAACTAAGGGGTTAACAAAAATATATGGTTTAAAATTCCCTATAAAACTACCAAAATTATATTATTACATAAGATATATACAATAAAAAACCTTATAAAAGAATATATGTCAATTTGAAGTCATTTTTATTGAAAATGACAATTCTAGATTATAAATTTTCTAGAATTTCTAGAAATTTCCCCTAACATCAATTTAAAAAGAGAACCAACTCCTCTAAATGATTTAAATAACATTATCCCATATAAAAGGACCATATCCATCCATGTTAAATTAACAAATACCCTAGATAAAATATAAGGGTTTTTTATTTCAATTATACAAACCCTATCCCACCAAATAGAAGATATAATGGAGTTCCTTTCATGTAGGGGTAATCACCATAAATGATTTCATTCTTTTTCATTATTATTTTTCCAACTGTAAATATATTATATTATTTAAAAAATAATAAAATAATTATACTCAATATACTAAAATGACAATATTATAATTAAACCACAATTATCCAGCTTATATTCCATCAAATAGAATGTAAAAGTATTGATCCTTTGTTTGTACAACATAAGATATCCGTGTAGCGATACAATTCAATTTTCATCACAATATTTTATCGATGGGTGTTATGATACGATTAGTGTGTAAATATGATATTCTTAAAATATTTATTATTTTATAATAATAATAACATATATATATATAATCATAAATTCTAATCTATTGGATAATGATAACCTCACTCAAGTGTACGTGTGGACTATTACCTCTATGAAGCCATGCAATCCATTTTCTTCTTCCATTTTATATGGATTGTAATATGGATATAAATACTGATTATATATGATTAATATTTATAAATAAATATTTTTTATTTTAAATTATTGTTTACCATTCTTTTTTTCATCTTAGTAAAAATAATGACATCGTCCATGCGTATATTCGGTTAACCATCTCCATGAATGCTGTAATTCTGTTTGGACTCTCAATCATTTTAAAACTAATATAAAAATATATAATTAAAATATATTATATTTATATAATTTTTAACATTGTATCAATGATCTTAAAATTATAAAATTAAAATCAATATAACTGAATAACCAAAACATATATTGAAAAATAAACAGTTATTACTCGAAACATTGATTCTAACAAGAACATATTAATAAACTGGTGATAAATGATTAAATGAAAATAGTATATTATATGAAATATATGAATATGGATCATAAATAAATTTATAATAAATCTATATTTTTTATAAATGTGGTTCATAAAAATATGATATAATACATACATTTTTCATGGATTTATTTGAAAATACCATCATTATTTGGGATTTTTTATGATTAACTCTTCATTGAAGAAATTATTTAATCCTTGTATATTAAAATAAAATTATTTTTAACATTTATTTTATTATATTAAATTCATTCTTTTTAATTTAATCATGTTAATTACAAAATATCCAAGAAGTGAGTTTTTAAGGAAAACTACCATTATTTCTCTCTTTGATCAGAATGCAATTCACTTCCAAATCCATATTTCTAAAATTGGCTTCAAGAATTTTTTTAATATTATAAAATTAATTTCTAATATAATGATATATAATTTTTAACTTTTTATAATTTTTTTAAAATAATCTTCTTTTATCTTTTATAATATGTATTTTTATACAATTTTATAAAAGTGTGCAGTGAATAGTTTTTTTTTTGAATTATATGAAATGAACTTATTTTTTTGTCCTTGTGACTAATAATTTCAATTAATCTTCATTTAAATATATATATGGTTATCTTAAAATAATATTTTATAACTTTATGATTTGGAAATTATTCGCATTTTAATAGAAGCATTCAATGTGAAAAATGGAATTTTTATTAATAAATTTTCCTCTATGAATTTGAATTTATTTTTATCTATATAAATATACATTGTTGAATATTATAATTTATAGATGTTTAAATATTACAACTTTATCCATTACATTTCTCTGGATGATGCTTGATTATAATGACAAATTGATGTACTTATATTTTTATGTTAGTTCTTCTCATAAAAAAAATATTGATTTTAAAGCATATTGGTTATGTTATATTGTTTATTCATATGATAAATGAATATGACTTATTAATATATGGGTGATGCTAAGAATTAAATATCCCCTTAGAGAATCCTTAGGTCTCATCTAATAAATGACAATTTGTATTTTCCTAGGGCATTACCCATTTCCATAGATGTATTCATATGACTCCTTGATGGTTAATTTTATTTCGTGGAAAAAGGTACCCATATTATTTTAATAATTTAAGAATATGCAATTACATATTTATTAAATGAATTATTGATATCAATTAGTTTTTTTAAATTGTTTTCATATCCATGGATATGTTTCAAATACATGTGATTATAAAAACCATTTATTTTATGGTCACTTATACTTGTCATATGATTAATTCTTTATTTATCTTCTATTGTATGCATTCCCTTATAGAGAATCTAATCTCACATCATTTTCAAGACCCCGTCCCCCAAGGCGCATTCCATGATTACCCCAATCTCGCGTTCCATAGTCCAGGGGATGACGATTAGAACCGAAAGGTGTATTCCTTAAAACCATGAAGGCCTTGCCATTGTAACTTGTAAACACATACAACCAAAAACACAACAAGACATGAACACAAGTCAGCTTTATAGAAAAAAGAGTGTTGAAAGTAAAAAATGGGCTGAAATACAATCCTAAAAGTAAAAGTTCATGTACAAATAAAATACAATACAACTAAAAAATAAGAAAGGCAGAAACTGGGTCCTCCTTTGAGGTTCTAACCTCAAGGGTAGGTACCGATCACCTCCTCAACACCCCATGTACAGTCGTCTCCTCTACGTATTGACACGTCATATGCTCCACCTTCGGGGACCATCTAGTCCTAGTACCATCAGCCTCGATAAGAGTTGTCTGTCAACTACACCAAACACAACAAGGTACGGGCATAGCTTGTACAGGTGTGAGTATAACGATACTTAGTAGGGAAACCAAGACCCTCAAGGTCTCACAAAATCCACCAGGGATAATCCACAAGGAATGAAATCAACTAACAAGCCTACTTAGGTTTATGCACATAAATATACCTATGTTTTCAAGTATATCCATATCAATCACGAGGAAAACACTTAGTCCAAATTTGAGCCCAAAGATCAACTGTTATACCAAGGATAGAATACCACGAAGATAAGTTACACATAGGTATGCCACACAGAAGAATACCACCAAGGTATTACAACAAAGGAATGTACCACATAGGTATGTACTCATCTCACACTAGGTATTTCTTAGGTACTTCAGTAGAGATGATTAGATGTTACTATTGAATCATCTTACTTTGTTAAGAGGCTCTGATGATGACCCACACAGCTCCTCTACCATACCTGCCTGCTTCATGCAGACTTCCTAGGTCGAACCTCTATATCTGCCTGGGCGGTCCTTCAACCGTCTTCTGATCATCAGTACGACATGTTGGATAGTTACGAGCGATGTGACCCAGCCCGCCACAAGCGTAACATTGCCCGCTCCTGGCATGACTGGCTCTGCCTCGGGTGCCTTGAAAAACCAACCATGAATCCTACAGATGTCCACCTATAGGTCTGGTCCCCTTTGACCTCTATGTCAAGAGTCTTCTACGATCTATATAAGACTCTGATACATAACAACTCGTTTTGCACCTCGCTGCTGGTGATTACTCAGCAAAAATACTCTCCACTAAGAGGGCTCGCTCTAACATCCTTGTCGGCTTCAGGATGCTGAGTAAGATCATCGTAGCCTTGATCTCCTTCCTGTTTCCCTTCTCAAAAGTCCGGGTCATGAAGAATGTGTCCTGAACCATATTAGTGGAGTAGTGTGAGAGGTCAGTGAACCTCAGGGATTACTGAGCCACAATCTTTCTGCCCTACTGCAGGTGAAGTAGCTCTTGAATGCGCACTGCGCGAAGAGTCGCTGGGACAAACTCTACCTGAAACATGCTCCTGGAGTATGGCTAGAGAATATTTAACTTGTTGTGAACATGGAACATCATGATCAACCATCTGACTACTGATTCTTGTAGTAGACTAGTGGAAAGGATCAATATGAGATTAGCTGGTGTCCCTACGAGTAGAAAGAATCACACCATGGCCTCTTTCCCATCCTTAGCCGCATGTGGGTCCGTCTCTTCCCTCGTCCTGAGTGGCCTTCGGTGGTGGAACTCATGAAACGTGCTCAAGAGGCGTGCACCATTTGTTGCTGGGGCCAGTGGAATCGGTGGCCCAATGGGTAATTGTCCAACTGGTGCCTCTGCTGGTTCCTCTACGAGAAGAGGGCCTGACACTAAGGCCTCGTCACTAAGTGGGATATCAGTGTGTACTATATCCGAAACCCTAGATGGCTATCTGCGTGGAGAAATCCTGAGAATAAATAGGTGTTCCACAGTCAAAAATTTATACCTTGTGAGCCGACTAAAGATATCACAATGAAAACTCTTTATAACACAAATGCAATCAATGTTTTCGTGCAGTATGTCTAAAATCAGATGTTAGGGTCCTGCAATATGGATAAAGAGGCTGCCGCACCAAAACTAGATTCCCGAAACTGATAACCGAACTCACTACACCTAACACTATATCCGTCAAAAAGAAAGATCATAGTCCTATGTTCTACGGTATAATTGAATCCTTTGATACCAATTTGTCAAGACCTGTCCCCCGGGGCCCATGTAGTGACTACCACAAACCTGCCATCTATAGGCCAAGGGCTGGAGACTAGCACTGAAAGGGGTATACCCTAAAATTTGGAAGAAATTTCCTTTATAACTTGTAATCACATGAAACCAAGCACACAACAAGATATAAACACAAGTCAACTGTATAGAAAAAAGAGAGTTGAATGTAAAAAGGGGTCGGAATACACGCCCAACAATAATAGTATAAGTAAAAATGAAATATAATACAACTGAAAAAGATGAAATGAAGATACTAGGTCATCCTCCTAGGTTTCTACATGAAGGGTAGGTATAGATCGCCACTTTGGCACCCCGCATTTTCATGTCTCCTCTGTGCACCGACACACAGTATGCTCCACCTTCGGACCCCATCTAGTCCTGGTACCCTCATCCTCAATCAGCACTATTTGTTGTCTACTCCAAACACAACAAGGTGCGGGCATAGCCCATACTGGGGTGAATATAACAATACTTAGTAGGGACCCCGAAACCCTCAAGGTCTCACAAAATCAACTATGGATAAACCAAAAGGCATGAAATCAACTGACAACCCTAATTAGATATATTCCCATTCATATACCTATGTTATCAAGTATACCCATCTCAATCATGAGAAAAACACTGAGTCCAACTCCATGCCCAAATGTCAACTGTTCCACAAAGGAAGGAATACCGTGAAGGTAAGTACCACACAGGTACACCATGCAGAAGAATACCAAAAAGGTATTAACACAAATGAAAATACCACATATGTATGAACTCAGCTCACACCAGGTATTTATTAAGTACAATATTAGAGATGATTAGATGTAACTATTAAATCATCTTACTATTTTAAGAGGCTCTGCTTCTGACCCATACACGATCGCTTGGTGATGACCCACACAGGATCGCTCGGTCCTGACCCACACATGATCGCTCAGTGCTGGCCCACACAGGATCCCTAGGTGCTGACCCACAACAGATCACTCAATGCTTACCCACATAAGATTGCTAAGTGCTGACCAACACATGGTCACTCTTTATTTTTCACGTCACACCTAGCTATTGGGTTCTCACACAATGTTTGGTCATCTCTGGGAGGGTCTGCTCCTCAGGCCACTCGTCGATACTCCAGTAGCCATGAATCATCATGAAGAAGTATATCAAAGGACAGCCAGGTTATAGGGGTCTCAATGTAATAGAACGTGCATCAATCAGATGTCTGGTCTGGGAGTTATTAACCTTTTAGTCGCACGGGCCCTACTGGATTCGTTCTCAATCAAACCCAATCATACTCCAACATTATCCAAATCCTTAGTGGGTATACCAAAAGGTCTGTCTCACTCCATGGTTTCTAGCACCACTAACGAGTTATCTAAAGGACTCCTAATTCCAATTAGATAGCCAAAAGAGAATAAATGGGTCGAAGTGGGTTCAGGTCCGTCTGACCTGGTCGGACCGTCCTGGCCCAACTTTGCCTGACCCACCGGGTCTGACCTGGCCTGACCAACTGAGCCCGACCAGGCCTGACCGACCGGGCCTAACTCAGACCACCCGATGGGTCTGGCCTAGCCTGGGCGGTGCAATTTTGCAGCTGAGAGGCACAAGGCGGTGATGGTGGTGGGGAGTCCGTGAGGGCCGTGGAGGCCGCGAGGGGGCATCAGAGGTCACATAAGGTCACAAGGACGTGGAGTACTGCAAGGTCACAGGGCGGCGCGAAAGGTCTTGTAGGGGTCAGGCGAGGTCATGGGGTGGGAGGGCGAGGCTGTGGGGTGGCGCGGGGAGGTTGTGAGGCGGTGGTGGCCGTTGGTGGCGTGGTGAGGTCGTGGGGCGGCGATCCACTGTGGCCGGTCGTGCGGGGCGGTCTCTCTCCAAAACATTGTCGGGGATAGGATTGACTGGCCACCTTTTGTTTTTCGCCTTTATTTTGGCCAAGAGTGGTGTCGGCTGCTGTTCTCATGCCCCACTGAGGTTTGATTCCATTATCCTCCATCATGATGAACACAATAATTTATCACGAGAGTTGTGGGGAGGTCGGTTCATGTTTTTTTGGCCCGCACCCTCCGCATTAGTGCGGTATATAGCAGCTATAATCTCTCCCTGATTTTAAATGAATCATCAAGAATGGGTAAGTAGAAGAAATTCAAAATAAACACCCTACCTTGATCTCATGTAGATGTCGGAATGGGTGTAGTCCGGGACATCGTCATTTCCATGATTGTCGGTTCGTTCGATATTAGAGATCCTTCGACGATGTTCTTCTTTGAAGAAATAATCATCGAAGGAGAAGAGTTCTTCATTGGAGAATGTTTCTCCAAATTTCTCCCCATTCTTCTACCTTTACCAACGAATGATCTCAAAAAAATAGCCAAAAAAAGTGTTTGTCCAATTTTAAATTGTTGTTACAAAATAAGATGACTACATTAATTAATTGAAGAGAATAATTAATTAATGGGACAAATTCCATGGGTTAACTCTTCATTAATGGTGGAGTTCGAGGGTTTTCTCCTATTAGTATGGGAGTTCATGGGGGATTTAGTTTTAGGTGGTCCCCACAACCATAACCCATGTGGGTTGTTTTAGTTTAGGTTGTCACCACATTTAAACCATCCACATGGGAGGTTTAAATAAAAAAATTAATAAAATAAAAGCTTGTTTTATTTTACTTCTATTTCCACGGAAAACCCAAATTCTATATTTCACCCTCGACCTACTGTGGTCGACAAGAAGGTCCCCTTATGAAAATACTGGCACTACGAGTTCAACGGTGCACTCAAATTTTAATTCTGGGAACCAGTTCAAAAGTTACCAAAACCTCGCCGCACATTTATTGAATGTGCCCGAAAATATTTCATAAATTCATTCTTGGCACACTGGGCCCCTAAATCACAGAACATCAATATTCGCTGTCTCGTAAAATTCCCATTTAATTAAAAAAAATTACATAGAAATTCTGGGACTTTACAATCATATTTTTCAATTACCTATGATTCCATATAATGAATGGTGATTGATATTTATGGTTATTTACTAGGAAATAAAGATAATATAAAATAACATACTATTTTATATTTTTTGTATTCTAATGGAATGTGAGATCCATGTATGTATCTAGTTTACCATGAATAAAAAACAATTCTATAAATTGGGAAGTGATTTATTATTTTTGATAATAGTTAAACAATTTATCTACTAGATTGGGGATATTACAATTGGCATCATTACAAAAAAATATAAAGACTGCCTTTAAAATAACATTCGAACCATTCCTTTAAAACATGGTAAAAAATATTTTCCTTTTTAAATAATTATGACTAAAAATTACCATAATATTTATAAAATTATTTTCGTTAGAAAAAAATGAAAAAAAGAAAATGATTCATTATTTAAAAAAAATTTCTTGATTATGGGAAAATATATTCATCTTATATACATTAAAAGAATACAGTCTTTTCACACATTTCCAAAAGTTTAAAAAGGACTTGTTTGGAAAATAATTCCATAAAATGATCCATCTTGATAGTTTTTAAACAATTCAATATTAATTTATAATGATGTTTTAAAAAATTTATGTATGGGTAAAATTTTCTATAAAACAATATTGACAATTATGGACATCAACGATTAATTCCATTAAAAAAATGGAAAAAAGGTCACTATTTCCATAATAACACAGTCTTAGTGATTTTAAATACTAATGAGGGAATTTATAACTATTGAATAATTGTGATACGAATAAATATTGGATATGGAAATATATGTTGTTCTATGGATAATAGCATTTTAATTTCCCTCAATGTAAATATTGAATATAAAATCACAAATATAAATGAAGTTGAAACATAAAAACATTCCTTGAGTACCATAATCCTCCATGTTTTTTGAAATATCATTTATAATAAATAAATATATTTAATATAAATATATTTTAGCAATATATTTATTTAAAAAATACTATTTATTTGTCCATTAAAATTTCCAATTATAATTTCCTAATTATTTCATCATTAAAATGATGATTCAAGAGAAAACTAGTTAATTTTACTTGCATGTTTCCGTTTAATGGTTCTTGTACATACAACATGGTAGTGGAATCATCATATATATATATATATATATATTATTAATCCTGAAATTAGTATCATATTTATTTATGACATACACTTCTATAATCATTCTTATGATGTGGTGGTAGAAAATAAATTATATCACATCATGGAGATAATAGTTCGTATTTATATATCAGTGAAGTTTAAACTTTTTGATATAAGGGAAAAAATGAATTAATAAATAGTATTACTAATGTAATTATTATGTGATAAATTTAATGTTTATTTATTAAATATATACTTATTACCAAATCTTTAAGTAGTAATGAATATTTAATCACATCTCTTCGGGGAGGTGGTACTTCAAAAAATCACAAGAGTGATGTTATCATATTCTAAATAGTGGACAGGTAATAAGGTAGATAAGATAAAATAATGAAAGTAGAAATGTTATTTATTACATATCATATATAAACATGAAATCTATCAAAATAAACAATCATGAAAAACGGTAACAGGAATTAGATCACATCACATGGTGGATGTGGATGTCTACTCGTATACACGAGCAATACATTCATTTCTCATTTATTGGAAATTGGTGGAAAATAGTTTACCCATTTTCTTAATATCATAAAAAATATTTACTATATATTATTCATCATGATAGGATAAATACATAATAATTATTTTTCATATAATAAGTGACAACCCTAAAATATATGTGTAAGACATTTACGTCTTCTTTGATAAACCTCATATGGATTACCATTTAATACATCTTAAAATGTTTTGAGGATAAAACTAAGAGCCCAAGAATTATTTAAAGGAATATAGTAATAGGTTTGTTTTGGTAATGGATGATCTATAATGATCAATATTTTTTAAAAATATAGGATAAGGGGTTCCATTTTATATGATATATTAGGGACACACAATTGAGGACTTAAAAGATTTAGATAATAGAAACTCACTTTCGTATGAAGCTGGATCTAAATAGAAAAAAATAAAATTTAGGATATAATATGATAGAAATATAGATATTGTTTTTTAACGTTTTTTATATTTACATGACCCTTATCTCTATTTTTAACCCTCCCCCACCCCCCCCCTGAGAAACTCATTTTAACCTAATGGTTCTAAAAAAATTAAATGTTTTTACTATTCATTATGACAAAATATTTTGTTGAAAATAATAAATTATATAAATTATATTGATTAATAATATTAATTCCATTTTATATGATTCAATTTCATAAGGTGGTATATTTTTTTAAAACTGTATCCAAAAAACAATGAAAACTCTATTTTATAAAAAATGAATATTTTAGCATAAAACTGAATTTAACATCATTCATTATCATGTAAAAACTATTAAAAGATGGTAAAAATGACCCGTTAAATATATATTTGATATATATAGTCATAATCTTACATTATTATTTATTTATATAATTTACTAATATAAATTACTTTTTATAGACTAAAAAATATTTCTAAAAAATATATCATTTTGACTTCAAATTCACAAATTTTCATTTGTATATTAAGGTAGTTATTTTTTTTATATTTTCATTATTATTTGAATACCCACTAATCACATGGATACATGATATCTAAAAAAAGTTATAGTTAAATAGTACATTATAAATAATATATACATCATGTTATGAAAAAATAATGCATTGAAATAAATTAAATTTATTTAAGAGAAGCATATCATAAAATCCAAGGATGTTACACCAATTCCCCAATTATTTATTTGGACTAATAATTATATCCCAATTATTATATATTAACCGATTGAGTTCAGTTTATCATCATCTGAGTTTGATATCTTTAGGAATACCATGCATGTCATTATGGAGAATGTATAATCTATATGAGTATCCATATATTTTATTTGTTCTTTCAAATTTGAAAAAAGTTGGAATTTAACAAATTTATCAATTCATAAATCCATACCTAAAAACTTTTGTTCTCACTTTCATGAATTCCATCCTCTTTTACTATATGTTAATTGAGGAACCTATTATATATTTGGGGATGATTTTGACCACATTTAGGGAGCATCAACTTCACTTAACTCACATGATGTTTGACATATAGATTTACTAGATGAACATAGAATTGAAACTGATAGTAGAGATAAAAATATCATTGCAACTCAGGAATTATGGTGAATTATTGACTATGGAGTTTATAAAGGATTTTTTTTAGGACTATATAATTTTCGTATTGTGTGGTTATTTTTTGAGATTAATTTATGACTTAAAATTATTGTGAATTCCAATTAATGGACTGAACATGAAGTTGGTGAATATATCATGGTCAAAGGATCATGATAAAAGATTTCATTTTCCGATGGAAATATGTATATATAAACTGATATCAACCACAATAAATCTTGGTAAAGAGTATTCAATATATTTTGGTGATTCAGTAGTTAGGGTTAGATCATTTATAAAATATGAATTTTGGTTAATAAGTTATATATGAATGAATCTACGTTTGGATGATTATAATATCCCTATGAATAACCTTGAGGAAGAAGTTGTAGTGTATACCATGAGTGGTTTGAAGAATAAAATTTTTGGTGAGAGGGTTGTGGTGTAATCTAAACACAAGATCATAATGTTTATTATCACATATCTGGACCCTAACCATCGACATTGATGGTTGATATTTTTTCATTATCCTTTCGAATTTGAGATGGAATATAACCTTGGGATATAGAATTTTAATGTGGATACATTGAGATTAAATACACATAATCATGTTCTATAAGAGACTAGTTGTGAGAGTTATTTTAAATCTCTTTTCACTAATCTGCATGTTGATATCTAGGATTGTCATGTATGAGATACCATTTTAACATTATGTATAATTTTTTCACATATCAATATAGTGTAATCTTAGGATATAATGATATGATTGCATTGCTAAATTATGGTTGTGTACATATTATCAAATAAGAAGCACCATCACAGTCATAGAAAATATTGGTGGCCTTGTATAAAGAGGTAAAATATTTTTTTTCATAGTGAACCACCAATAAAAAGGTGAAGGTTATGAACCAACCACCCTGTATTAATTTAATCCAATATTTAATCAAGAGTTGAAATTTAATGATGTTACAATGTACTTCACTTTCATGTAGCTGTGGTAACCTAATTTTTGTAATGTGTTGTTGATGATAACGGATTACATGATAAAAGTTTCTCTTTATTAACTAATTCATGGGACATTATTCATTTTTCAGTTGGGTAAAATTTATTTATGAGATATTTTATATATAAATGGAGTCCCTGAAACAAATTTTTCATAGAGGGATTATTTATTTAAATAACGATTCTATATGGAACTGAAAATTATTGCATGTACACATTTTCATATGACCATCTCTTATCGCCCTCAAATAGATGGATAGTCGTAACATTCTATTCATATTGTAGTTAAATTTTTGAGATTAAATGACCTATAAATTTGTGGTTTTAGGACAACAAATTGGATCCAAAAATGTTTTCTAGTAATAATATCAATTACTATTTAACTAGGAAATCAATATTTGAGACATTAAACTATAGGGAAACCCATTAACTATTTTTTTAAGGACATAGTGTATGTGACTATAAAACCCTGTAGAAACCATGACGCATCAGGGGACATATAATTGATAAGGTTTTTTATGGCCACTCAAAATATAAAGAGGCCATATAAATAATGGAATAACATCCAATTAGATAATGTAGTGGGAAGAAATGTATTTTGGTGGATATCTCCAATGTTGGGATATCACCGTATATAGAGATAGATAAATTTAGAGCCCATGATTTTTTTTTTCATTTTGGATATTAGAGAGGATATATATAAATGAATATTTATTCACTCTTCCTCGGTTTTTAGTGTCATACATAACACATTACATATATACTAGCATCAATGGTCCTATATCAATCCTTCCGTTTTATTTAATTTGTTTGGAATCATGCTAAAACATAAAAAATCACTTTATTTATGTATTGTTTTTATAATAGAAGAAATTTAGAATATAATTAATGGGAAGGTAATTTCCCTATATGGATTTAATGGTATCATGAAAAAATGTTATAAGAGATATAATAGTAGGATTTTAACATATGTTCATAATGATAAGAGTTGTTCATTAGTGATTCTAAGTGATGTTTTGGAACACTACCCTGGAGGAGTTTTTTTGGGACATTAAAAACCCAATAGAATAAAAAAGTATGGAACTTCTAAAATTTCAACAAAAAATCATTCATTTTATCTTTCATATATGTTTTAGGTGAAGTTTAGGAATTAAGAGTAGTCATGTGGGTTTTATAGGGATTAAGACAAAAAATGTGTAGTTTAATACTACATGTGGATGCCATTATTTGACTATCGGGTCGTGAAAAAACAATTGTTTAATTTACTAAAGGAAGACTAGGGATAAAAATTATGTTTATATTCAACTAGTGTTACAATGTATCTATTTATTTTAGAACAATTACTTTTTCTTTAGAAATTTTTTTTGATGCATAGTATGACTTCCTTCCATTTTGATGTTTTATTGGGCAAAACTTATGTCACACTATGATATGACGTTTTTTTCTATTACCATGATAATTATAATGTATGTTGATTAACATTTTGAACTTGGATTCTCTATAAGGGGGAATTATCATCGCAATCATGACTTTTTTAATGTGATACTACAGAACGTTGGAAAAATATTAAAACCTTCCATTCTTGCCTTTGGAAAATTTGAGTGGGAAAAGATCTCACCACAACAGTTTTGTGTAGTCCTAATGCATTTTGAGGGAGGTTTCTAGAGTATAGTATCATTCAATAAGGATGTGTGTTGGTGGTGCATCACCCCTTGAATATTGATGTTATAATGACTAAATTAATAACTATATATCTTAATTAAATATTTCTTATCTTAATATCTTGTGTTGATTGGTGTACCAAAATAAAATACAATGATATATTTTTGTTTATATGAAAATATTACCTTTAAAAAATTACCATCAACATAGAATATATTAATTGGAGTTACTGAATTGTGAATTATATATTTATATATACAACGATCACTTTATTATAGTTTAATTATAATTTTTTTAACTAAAAATGATTTAACAATATCTTTAATTTGGTATTGTATTAAATTAAAATATTTATATTATTCTTAATTTTTAATCATGATAAAACATATTATTGGTTGACAATTTTTAGCCTTATTACTATTAAAAATATTTATCAAGAACATCTTTTATTTATAACATTCTTATGAAAATTGATTTCATTATATTATTATTTAAAAGGACAATCCTCAGATATTTTAATATTAATGTCTCAAAATTAATAACAAATATTGATTGATAATAAAAATATTATCTATTGATAATTTGTTACTTTTTATCTATAAATAATTTTGTTTAGCTGAATTGTGGAAAATTTTGTATATACAAATACAATAAAAAATTCTTCATTATTATTATATAAGTATGAATTTGAAATTTATTAGAATTTTTTTATTGAAAGCTAATTTATTTTACAAGATTTATTTTATTATTTAAAATATTTATTTTATTTTAGAAACCAATGAATGGTATTTCATAACTTATGTTATATTATTCGCAAAATTAAATTATAAAACTTTTCTCCAATCCACTTTAATTTATTTTGGATTGTTCTTATATGTGAAAAACATATCTCTTTGTTTTATGATGAATTAATTCCAAAAATTTAATTCTAAACATATATAGATGTGTCCACTTACCAACCCTTTCAGAAAACACTATATTTTTTTATCATAAAACCATTCATTATTCCTTCACTTATAACCATTTTCCTTATTCTTTAGCCTCTAGTCATAAGATGTTGTCATAAGCCCTCCATTTCCTAGAAGTCAGGTAAGGGAAATCACAAATTCTCAATTGGAGTAATATTCTATCACAACTTATTTTTATATAAATAATAATTTTTTTAAAAAAATTCAATGATATATAATAATATAAGATGTTTTTTATATATACTGATATAATTTTATCTTAATTATCCTTAACCACATTTCCTCTCTTCAATTGAAAATATTGAAACCACCATTCAAGACTATGTGTGGATTTCCCCCTCTATAAATCAACATGTTCTACATTCCATGACCACAATATATTGATGGTCATGAAATATAATTTAATAACTAAATAACATTTTATAAAAATTAACATATTCATAAATAATAAACCTTATTATTTATATCTACAATTATATTTAAAAATAAATCATTATCCATGTGTATGTGTGGACTGTTTCCCCCATCAAATGGTGTAATAATGTTTACTCCACAAACATTCATGGATGTATACGAGAATGGTTTTGATGATTAGAAATCATTTTAATGATATTATAATGATTTTAATTAGAAAAATTGAAAATAAAATTCATAACAGTAGTAATGAAGAATCATTTGAAATTCAAAAATCTAAAATCATTATACTTAGTGGAAAAATAATTTTTAAAAAGTATATAATAGTTAGATATGCAATAAATTTCCTTATAATTCTAGTTAATTACAATTTATATGTTTAATAAATCAATGAATAATTATTTTACTCTTAAATATTGATACTATAACTAAGTCACTTCATAATCATCCAATCATTATGCAATCTTCATGATTTGTTTGGTCAAATTTCCAACTAGAACAATGCAATAAAATATTTTTCAAGTTTAAAAATGAAAAAATAACTATTAGTAAAATATGATATAAAAAATTAAATAATGTTTTTATTTTTATTCGGAAATTATAATATTAATACTACACTCATTAAATAAGATACCAATATTTATTCGATAATATCAAAAAAACATTTTCATCACTGATTTCATCATTAAATTTCATAACCAAAACTCTCCTAGAATAAAAAATAATATTAAAAATATTTATAAATAATAAATAATAATATATTTTATAATCTAGGAATGATGAAAAACAATAGAATACTAAATAGTAATAACACTATACCAAAACTAATTCAAAATTATAAAGATTAGTCACTCCCTATATCCAAAATAGATAATAACTAATAAACTAGTATAAAAAAATTTATTTAATTTTAAAATGGTAATAGATATTAAAATTATAAATAAATTTCTGATTAATACTGTTAAACAAGACATTTAATCACATTCATTAAATTCATGAATTTATTCAAGGAATTCATTATGTCAAATTTAATATTCATTCCATATATTTTTTATTTTCTACCACGATAACTTTAATATAATTTCATTATGTTTTTCACTATATATATTTTATTCTTCGTGTTTTCAGATCTATATAATTTTCTGCTATTAAAATTATTTATATTCAAAAGATATCATAGTATTAATGACATTTTTTTTATAATTTAACTCTATTAATTATGTTATATGAATTCTTCTTCAAAATTATTCTTCTAATCATAGTTTTTTCTACAATAATTTATTATTTAATTTTACATTATCTTCCCATTTAGGGGAAATTATTTTGAAAATCAATTTTTTATGCTAATAAAATATCATTATAAAATTGAATATCACTGTTGAGTATAATTTTTAACTATATTAAGGGTGTTTTCCTGGACTTTTAAACATTTTTAATACACATGATATTATCTATTATATTCAGAATCCAAATTATGTCTTATTTCATATTACTCAGATATTTCTATTTTTCTTTTTTGAGAATAAATACTTATAATCCATTTTTATTACTTGGGATTAGATATATATATTTAATATTTTTACATCCATGATAATTATTTATTTTCCATAATACAACTCTTTAAAATAACCATAATGTATTTTAAAGGCTCCATAATTAATGATTAATTTTAAAGGTAAATATTTTCGATGGGATTCAAATCACCTTCTAAAAAACATTTAAAGAGGCTTGTATCATTATTTTTTATGACAATGTTTAAAATATATAAAAAACATTTTACATATCAATACAATTTTCTTATATTTCAAAAAATATTATATACATAAAATTTACATTCATGAATGATGCTCTAATTTAAAATATAATATTTTTGGGTGTTTCATCATGTTGAAATACATAACTATATTTTTCATGGATATTCAATGAATGTTTATTTGTATTCATTTAATTTCATTCCTCTATACACACTCTAGATTTTAACCCATTGATATTATCATGTCCAAATACATTTCATACATAAATTAGTTGTAAAAAATATTGAATTAACTATATATCCTTTATGTATAATGTTTAAAAATGATATAATTTATTATCTTAATCGAAGGGTGTTTTACAAGAATATATTGAATTTTTTTTATACACATTTATTTTTGAAATGATATGTCATGTTATGATTATTTTAGAAATTATAAATGTTTTTCTTAAGTGATTCCATTTAAAATAAATATAAAAATTATTTTATTTTTGTGGGATCATTGTGATATTATGATTGATTTATTTTATATGAAACTCATATATATAGATTATGTAAGTTTGGGCCATATATCACCCTCTTATGCATTGGTGGACCTCGGTGTCTCGTTAGATAGTAATTAAGAGACATAATGAATTTTTTTATATAGGCTATGAAATAAAGTGTTTTCTCATATATTAATGTGTGGAAAATATTTTTTTTTGAAAACGTTGTGGGCATAATGACTTTTGATCAATAGTTTCTTAATATTTTTATTCCACAACCATTCTAGGAAATATTTATTTTTATATCCAATTTCTTCCTCTATTATAATATATTCCACACATCAATATCCTCATGATTTGGGATTAATATTTTATTAATTTAATCCAAGTTATTATTAATATTATTGTTTGATTTGAGAAAAATTTCATCATATGATCTTATGTTATTCCATTAATTGTACAATGATTTACAATCTATGATTTATTATGTATGTATCTCTTCTGTGTCATTATTATTCAAATATTCTAATATTATTATCTCCTATTTTCTTTGGTTATTATCGTTTATGATTACTGTTTTTATTAATATGTTCTGAAAACATTCCTATCTTTCTATTTCCCTTGGTTTTAAAGAAATATATTATTAATGATGTGTCTAGAATAATAACATTTTTATAAAATATATGTGAGATTTTTAAGACATGTTATGAATTATGTAATGTCTTGTATAGTGGGTAAAATTTTCCATTAGTTCAAATTTTCATGGGGTTTCCTATATAATGTTTGGACCTAATTCTGTACAAATATATACTTTAAAGGTCAATTTATTATATTTTAATAAAGTTTTTGGTTTAGGTTATGTATTCATTAGATGGTTTAATATTAGGGTTATTGTAGTATGTTTCAATGTAGGTATTATATAACTTTTGAGATTAACATGTTATTATTTCAGGATAATTTAATTGATTAAAATATTATGATGATTTTAAAAGTTATTTTCAGTAATTATTTTGATATTTTAGATATTTTTTATTTTAGATAAGGTAATATTTAATATTTTAGGTATTATGACAAGAGAACGATAGATAAAACCTTAGGTATATATCAAAGAGATATGTTTAAGTATGTAAAACCATTGTTTTTTTGGTAAGTTTGACATTGTGTGATTATTATACAAAATACTACTCTATATGTTAACTAGAAATTGGATTTTTCATTGGATGATAATAGAATATGGGTAATCACCCATAAAAAGGATTGTTCGGTACCTGATGAATCTTCAATATAGTGAACGATAAGTGGGCCTAAGTATTCAGACCTGGTTATGGAATCCTAGGGGATATGGTTTGGAAAATAATAATTAATTTTAAATCATTTATAATGTATTATTTATGTTATGGAATATGATTATGATATATTATAAAACAAAACCCAACAAAACCAAGATAAAAATAAGATTGATTTTGGTTGAACTGAATAATAATTTTATAATTTTGATGTGTCATACATTTTGAAGAGGAAGTTTTATTTAATTATCTTGCAATAAATTTTTTATGGAGATAATTTTACATTAATCTTGATTAACTCTTTTTCGTATTAATAATAGTTTAAGGAAAAAGGAACCAAGATAAAAATGTATTTGAGGGAAAATGTGGACCTTTTACAAATGAGAAACCTACCTGGATAAGAGATTGAGTCACAAATATTATGATTTAATAAAATTCTCTCACAAATTATTATTATCTATGTAAACATATTTGTGTTTTCAAATGCACCTATGAAGAAAAAAGAGGTGGTTATGAATTTCTAGTTAAGAATGATGATAATATAAATTAATATTTAATTTTCATTGTATCAATATGTTGTAAGAATCACCAAGTTTAATGTATTAAAGTAATTTGTAGTTAATTTATATGTAGAAAATAAGGAAATATATAAATTAATTAATGAGTAAAACGTAAGATCAATTTGGATACAATGAATGGAAATATAATTATTCTATAAAAATTATGATTTGATTGATATCTTAAATATGAGAAAAATTGATATTATCTATGTAAATTCTATAATCTATGGGATAAAATGTTATATTGGAACTACAAATTTCCATGAAAAGGTAAATCCTTTGAAACAACACTGAAGAACGTGGTTTCTAAAAATTAAATGGAATGAAGATGACATATCACCCAATCTATAAATGTGAGTGTCATATTTGTATCTTATTCAATCTAATTCATTATAACGAAGAACCTAAAATAAACAATATATGATAAGATCAGTAACTATTATGGAAATAATTCTTTTTTATTCTTATTCTATACCAAGTATATAACACCTATCAAATATATGTTTATAGGAATGCTAATCTTTTATAATATATTTTTGTGTCATTTAGTAAAGTTTTATATGACTTCAACCATATATTAGATCTCCAAACATAGTGTCCATGGTATTTTACAATATATAAAAATCACTGGTAAAATCATTCCCACAACCACTTTTATGGTTACTTATAAAAAACTTATGAATGAATTAATCCAATTATTTGAGATTATTTATCATAAGGAGTTAATCAAAAAATCAACATTATTTATATTTATATTATGAATGATATGTTAAATTCAACAATAGAACCAGGATGGTGAAGATCAAACGTCATTATAAATTAAAATATGATATTTTTATATCATTTGGACACCCTAAAATTTAAAATTTGTTAGGAATAAATTAAATTGTAAAGATACAATTTATTTAAGTGGAAATTTAATGACATGAAATTTTGCGATGTATTTTCCTTTAATAAATATTATATTAACATCTTATTCTATGTGAAACAGTGAACTAAAATGAAACCATGATATTTTTCTATAGATAGAAATATTTTTTTAAAGTATCCAATATCTTATTAGGTATTTATATTAATAATTGAATTATTATATATAATTATATATATAATTGTAAACGTTATTTTTATTAAAATTTAAATAAATAATTTTTCATTTAAAAAATCATTTCACTAATTGTAGTATTTTTATGTGATGTATTAAATAAATATTATTATATTATTGATAAATTACAGTTAATCTAGAAAATATAATTAATTCATTTTATATTTTTTTAGTAATGTTTTATTGAAATTAAATATAAAAAACATCTAGTAATTGAATATTTTATTTACCAAAGAAATATATATTCAATATATTTCTCTTTAATAGTTAAATTCATTAATTTTAGAATTTATTATTTAAACATATTAACATATTAAGTGGATCTATTATAATAATATTATCCTAGAAAAAATTATTGGGATTTTAAGAAAATGAAATTTTTAGAGAATAATGTAAAATATCTATTTAATAAATTCCATGACATTTATGACATTATTAGTATAAAATTATTATTTGTAAATTAAGGAAATAGTTTTTAGAGAGAATATGTTTATAAGTTATACATTATATTTAAAATAATAATTTTATTTTATAAAACTATGTATGATATTTTAGAATCATTGTTGCAATATTCTCTAAAACTTTTTTATTACATTATAAATTTATTATTTTGATATTATTTTTTATCAATTATAAAAGTAAATATAATAATATTGTTTTCTATTTTAATCATAATTTTATTATTATGTAAGAATGACCGTTTTTTATCATTATAAATGAATTACTTGGGTAAAGAACAAATTAATGATGTAAAAACATTAATGATAGAAAGGGTTAAAAATGATTTAAAATGCATAAAATGTTAACAAATTACCAATTTATTGGTTGGTTGGTGGATTAACGAAATCATATCCCCATTTCACTATTTTCTAGTCTATAATATTCATGACATGTGAAACATGTTCTCTCTTTATGTTAAGATGAAAAAATTACCAAAATTCTATTCTCACTAGTTCAAAAAATAGGCCTCCAACATACCTCTCATATCCACTCTAATTTTTAATTTTTATTGATACTAATAAAATTTTAATTCCATTATATCCCATTTATACGCTCATTATCTTATTGTCAAATGATTATTGTTTATTCAATCTATTTCAACAGATTCCTCTAAAAGAATAATCTTGTTCTCAATTTCAATATTAAACTTTCCCATTTTTTGAACTTTTATATATTACATTTTAAAATAGAATTATCTCATTAAAATATAATTACATAAATTGTTTTTTTCAATATTTTTATTGTTCTTATTGAATAATCACTAAGGACATGTCTAGTTTTTTTGTTATGAGAAATGAAAATATCATTTGTGTTTATGTGCAAACTACTACCACTATGAAGCAGCAAGTTTGTTTTTTTCCATCCCAAAACTAAATAAATTGTAATAATGTTGAATTTTATAAATAAATATGATATTTAAAAATTATTTTATATTATGTAATAATAAACTTAGTCCTATATATTACTCATTCTATATAAAATGATATCATCAGGAATACATACATGTAGACTACATATTCAATGGAATAATGTATTTTGTTTTTCATCACTTCAATTCATGGATCTTCATGAAAAATAGTTTAATGTATAAATATTAGATTTCAGAAATTATTATTTTGTCATAAGAAAAATGGGAATAAATATTAAAAATATGATAAAAATTGATGGTTTTACATTCAACAAATTAAAAAGAGTGTTCTAAGATGAAAATTACTTATTTCATACTATATAAAACATTCATATCAATGAACCCGAACTATAATTATATATAATAATTATTTAACATTTTATGAAAATGTTAAAAAATTAATATATCATTATAATAAGGATATTTCCACTAAAGGACATCATAGTCAACCATTAAGTATGATATGTTCATGTTTGGGTTGGCGTAACCTCCTACATGAATAATGTAATAAAACAATATCATGAATTACTATAATCCCTTGTGTATTTATAATATATGATATAAATAAGTATTTTATTATTATAGTTTTATACTTCATAAGAAAAATTAATATAATATTTATTAATTATGATATAAATGAAAATTCATTAATAATTACTAAAACATGCTCATCATCGAATTCATCTTTAAATAAAATTATGAATAGCCACATAAAATTACATAATAATAATATAAATTTTTATATATAATCAATTAAACTAAATTTTATGATCCATGAATGTTGAAATATTGGTGAATAATGAAGAATAAAACCTCGATTATGAAACTAAATCCAAATGATTGAAATTAATAACACCATAAATAAAAATTACATAATTAAAAAAATATACATGAATATAATAATTATAAATAATGTTATAATATGTTATATATATGAATAAGTTTTAGAAACAAGTAGTTAAATTTTTAATAATTATAAAACACGAGATTTAGGTGCTTTTTTGTATGTCGGGATTTATTTTAAGATGTTCTTTGTCACATAGTTAACTTCATGATAAATAATTATTAATTTCCACAATTCTATATTTTATATGGTCAGATTAATACCCAATGCATTAAATTTACAATTTTTTTTATTTAAAATGTTATTAAAATCTATATAATATTCTCTCTGTAAATATATTTCTGTTCCATATATACCAATGTTATTATGTTTTTTGTAAACACAATTCCCCTAATTGAGTTGATATGCTTCTTCTTGAAAATATTTCATCCATTATTTGCTTCTTCCACCATAAGATTTTATTAATTGGTAAATTATATTCCACTTAAGTTGAAAATTAATTTTTAATTAAAAACACTTAACACAAAAAAATATATCTATAAAAAATTATATCACCGATGATAATCATTCTCATCCACAATAATGATAATTTCCCCGCATAATCAACATTGTTATTAATCGTATGTTATTATTTATGATTCAAATAGAAATTATCTATTATTTTATTTCAAAGTATCATTTTCATTTTAAACTTTTATAAATAAAGATTTATTTTCCAATTTTATGTTGTGGTTTTGAATAAATATTTTTTAAATGGTTTTTGTTCCATGATAGTTTGATTTATTTTTAATATTGACTTTTTATGAAATTATTGTTACTTATTTTTAAGGTTCCATTACTAAAGAATAATTTTTAATTTATATGTTATTAATTTTTTCAAATAATATTAAAAAATATTCTTTTCAATGCAACAAGAAAATTCAACTTTTAAGATAATGTTAAAATAGTTTTATATAAACTATTTTATGTTTTTAATTCTATATTCTTTTATATCTCAGAATATTTATTTCCATATAAATTTCATATCATTAATTACTTTTATGTTTCTTTTTTAATATTTTGGGTGGGATATTATTAAAGAATTTTTCTTACCTTTATCATTATTTATAATTAAATAATTTTTTTAAATATATTTCCTTTGTGAATAATCTATATAACCCTTCAATAATGGACGTTTATTTAGTTAGATTTAATACATTGACTGATTAGATTAAATATTAACTAATTTTTATACCCATTATTTATACTATGTAAATATCATACACTATTATTTATATTAAAAGGTGTATACCATAAAATTTGTTGACTATCTTTGGAAAATATTTAATTTTCCATTTCATTTATAAAAAATTTGTGATGAAATTATGATTATTGCATTACATTGGTCTATTTAAATGGGATATGAAAACCTCTTCCCCCCATGTGTTTTTAGTGATATGATGAATAATTTATTTTCGGTAGAACAAATATGTATAGATAATCATTAGTGGGAACCAATATCTCACTAAAATAAATTGGTTATTCCCAATATATCATGCGAGATTAAGTTATATTCATTTTTTTCCTTAATGGATTGTTAAAAATTATTTTTTCCATAATATAATGAATCTATGAAATGATTTTGTTAAAAATAAATCAGAATGATGATTTTTCTAACATGTTTTCTAGTTGTTATGATTATTCCACCATTATAGGTCTATTATTCCTTTAAACTATGTTACAACCCATATTTATTATTTTTTTATTTGATATTACAAACATTATTACTTCTATGATTCTTGATTATTAATTATATATTATGAAATATTATTATTTTTGTGCACCTTTGATATGCTGATATTCAATGACATGACTTTATATTTTTTTCCGGCCCTATGATATGATTTATTATTAATTATTTATTATTTATCTCCCTGATATGTTTAATAATTATAACCATAATTACATCATTTTTTAACTTATAATATTTTATTTTTAGCATGTATGGTTACCATTACCATATATTTGATAACAACCTTTAATTAGGATTAGATATTCTAATTATATGATGAAAACCAATATGTTTGATATTTCTAGAAGGGTATATTATTTTTAGGATATGTGGAAAATTTACAACTTGTATTAGGGATTAATTAGGTGATTACATAGTGGAAAAAATGTCCATTAGTTGAAAATATTTTTTTATTTTATTAATTATTATTTTGAATAATTCTCTAAAACTAATAAACTAAAAGATCATAGGAATTTATTGAAATGTTTTTTTATATTAGGCCATGTATTTATATGATGGTCAAAATTTTGAGATATCATCAATGTCAAACCATGATATTCCAATGTGTAGATATCACATTTCTCTACCAAGTAGGTATGCATGATAATACATCCAAAAGATGATGATATTATTTGATCCATAATGGTTATTGCATTATGACCATCAGGTCATTGCTTGACTATTATCCATGTATGTTTTCTAGAAATAAATTTTATTAATGGTTTTACTTTTAATAGTTATTCATAAGGGATTATTGTTCCCTATAGTACACAAATACTTCAGTTTCCCTATTATCTCTAATCACTCACTTCTAGATTGACATCACACTTATTTTGTGATGGTTTAATGAACTTTTTTATCTATCATATTTCATGCGGTATGTTTAAATTTTAAATATTATCATTTATTATATACATTACATATTTTGTTAACATAATATGGAATTATCAATTTTTTCGTATTTTATTGTTTTTTGGGTTTTGTTAAATTACTACAATTTGAAATTGAATTTATGGGTCATAATTGTTTGGTGGAATTTATTATGATTTAGGATTTTAGTATTTATATGATACATAATTTTTTGATTCTTTCATATGGATTTGTAATGTGTAGTCCTATTGTATTAATTTCGTCTTGAACAAAAACATAGATAATTGGATTTTGCCTTTTTTTAAATATTGAACCCTTATTAGGGTTTTCAGTTAAAAGATCACATTAATAAATATAGTCCACCTTCTAGTGAGCGATGTTACTCTAATTTTGACAAATTATAGAATTTAAAAAGGATATTTATAGAATTTCCAAAACGAATAATTTTTATAGAAGTGGAATGTAAAATCCTATTGTCATAATTTTCTTGTGATGTGTTAAATATGTGATTTATCAGGTTTGGATCCATTACAAAAAAATCAGGGTATTTATTTTTTAAGAACCTCCCCACATTGTTATGTGTGATACATATGGGGTGCGTGAAATTCTACCAGTGTGGTATAAATAATATTTACAAGGAGGGATTAATTCCAAAAAATAGTTATTATTGAGATGCATTAGGGGCGTGTTATTCCACATAAATCTTATAAATGAGATTTACTGGATTGTTCCATCCACTATGAATGTCATACGTGATATTTTTCGGGAATGCAACATTCCAAAAAATATTATGAATTAGTATTATGGGGAGGTAACCATCCCCCCATATTTATATAATATAATTTTTTTATAAGGATATACACTATTCACAATCAGTAGTTTTCAATAATACCCTGTTCAAATACACCTGACACTAGAAGAATGAGGTATGGTCAATCTTAGGTCTCACATTAGTATCCCAAGGTCAATAATGTTTACTTATTGTTCATTACACAATTTATTTAATAATTCAACGTATTATTATATTTTACTTAGAATGGATATATTAATTGAAATCATTGGTTGTTGACTTTAGTATTATACTCGCACACTACTTGGGTCATCGTGGGTACGTTAGAAGACCTCATAGTTATATTACCCATCAAATGAAAATACCCTTTGATTAATCATGGTATGTTCAGTTGGTGTAGGTAATTATTTGATATATTTCTCTAGAACAATGGATCAATTTTATATATTTCCATGTTTTTTAATTTTTTGGATATTTATGCATATTGTTCACCAATGGGGGTCTCTAAGTTGATTTGTGTATTATATGACTTGTGGATTATTACAATTTTAATATAATTTCTTTTTTAACTATTATAAACACTTTCACTTGTATATGATATGTTGTTTTCATTGGTGGATGTTCGATAATGTTATATATTTCATAATTTTTTCTTACCCTGATATGAGATCACAATAATCACATTGCAACATCATATACCCTCTCTTATTGTCATAATTCATTTATATAACACATCAAGTATTTAGGAATTTATATTTTTTAGATAAAATAAATTTCATTAATAACATTCATTACATAGAACACCATGTTATGTATTCACCACACACAAAACTGGGATATCAGGAGTAACACAAGACATTGGGTTTTAACAAAAAATATCATTAATAAACTTATGTAAAAGTGATTGTCATAACTTATAAATCAATCATAGAGATATGAATAATAAAAACAATTAATTAAATATTAATTATAAATTTACTATATAAAGGTAATTTATAGAAAAAAAATTATTAATTTTAAATAATGTCTATATATATTTCTAAAACAGTATTTTCTTAACCAAAATTAATCTTAATTAATTTTGTAAAAATTCATAAAACTAGTTTTTCAAATATTTTGAAAATTAATTGAATTATACACACACACACACACACACAAATAAATATATATATTATTTTCTAATTCAACATGTCATAATTAGTTTAGGGTGATTTTTGGTGCTTTTATAAAGTGATTCAATTTTTTATAAATGATGAAAAAATGACATTTTTATTAATAACTACCTTTTAAAATATTATTTTTATAGATAAATGATATTTTATTTTTCTTAGAAATAATATTTAGTCAAATATAACTATATATATAAAATTTATGTCATTTGAAATAATATCAAAATGAATTTTGATAAAAAAACACTATAAAAATTTGAACATTTTCTCTTTATGAACCTTCTTTTATGTCATGTATGTAGGATAAGTTTTAAAATATATTTTTCCCATTATTTTGAATTAATTTCAAATATTTATTCCATATTTGGAATACTAATAATATATATTATCTATAGTTATTAAATAATTTTTAAAAAAAGAATAGTTAAAATAGTCATAAACTATTTATAAGTGTTATGGAAAAAATGGTTTTACAGGATGGTTAAAAAAATAATCTAATAAATAGAAAAAAATTACACAATTCATTATATATATATACCTTAAAACTTCTATTATAAATAATATTCTATTTTTTGAGCCCTTAGATAGAAAAAAACATTCGTATAATTATTTGTTTCAAAAAATTACAAGTGCGCCACTCACCTCACTTATTAGAGAAACCCACACTCATATCATCTTCACACGTTAAAAAAATTATAATTTAACACTAACCCATATAATTTAATATAATACCACCTCTCAACCTATAATAATTATTTTTTTACATAATTCCAAATTAGGATGGTTTTTTGTGAAAAACCTACAAAGGATACCTAAAGAACATCTGATGTTCATCAATGAGATTTTTATATTATATCTTCTCCCAAACCCTTCAATTATTATTATATAATAATTAAGTAATATAATTAGTATCTTCCATATAAATATATTATGTAATTTTATGTTCATGGCAAAAAACCATCTCCAATTCAATCAAATTGGTTATTAAATCATTATTCTTGTGTATACAGGACTAGTGCCATGTGAAGTAATGTCATTATTTTTTTAATTCAAAATAATAAATGAAAGAGATGATTATTGATTAATTATTTATATATTATATATTTTTATCATTTTATTATATTGTAAAATTTAAATCACATTTATCTTTATAGTATCAATTTTTTTGGGAATAAAATAGCGGTGTGTGTGTCTGGAGGATTTCTGCCTCATGAAATGATGTGATTATATAATGCTTTACATGAAAAGTTTTAAGGATATTTTTTCCTAAAATATGTGATATATATGAAATATAAATGATTACAGAATAGAAAAATATTTTTAAATTATAATTCTGTTATTCTAAAAAAATGGATATAGTGTTCTCGTGTATGAACAACCTACCATCTCTATCAATGGTATATTTCATTTCCAAGGTCTATATTTAAAGTATTTCACTGAATAAATATATACTAAATATATCTTATATTAATATAGTGGTTAAAAAATTATATTATTAAATAATTTTAGAATTAGAAGGTCCTAAAATAATAGGTGAAAATATATACTATAAATATTCATGTTATTACCTGAAATTTCACATTTATATGAAATTTTTAATAAACGTGTAAAATAAGTGTCCTAAGAAAATAATATATAGCATGATATATAAAATTTGTATTGTTTAGTAGATTTATAATAAAGATATGATTAAATATCCTATGATTTGAACATGTCGAATGAAATTCATGTATTAAGGTATGATAATTTTTTCATAATTTTTCTTCATTGAGATGAAAATTATTTTAATTACCTATATTCTGCCACGAAGTGTATATACAACCCTAATGACATTTTGTAGAATTAATTTATTTATCCTCATTATATTATATAATATATTTTATTTTATTTCATCATGTGTATTATGATTAAATGTTACCAAAGTGGTAATGATAATACGTTACAATCTCACTATATATTAGGATTGTATATGATTATTTTTATGATGAATATTTATAATGACCACTCTCTCAATAAAAACATAAATATTTATATCCATTATTTATTTATGATGTTTTTATTTAATAATTGAATTTTTCAATTTATTTTTATATAAAATAAATGAGGAAATGTTTTCAATCAAATATAACATTATTTCTATCATCAGTAAGAAATATTATTTCATCAATAACCATGACTTGTAATTTTTATTCTAATATATGTTCATTTTTTACCTATTATTTTTGAAAGACACTTTTACACATATATATTTTGTATGAAATATAATGGAATCATCTATCCTTTTTTGAACAATGTCTCTTTCGTTTTTAATAAAAAAAAATTAAAGGAATGTTTGTCTTAATGTGTAAAAAATGAAAAACACTTTTGGTAGTATTAACTTTTACTTTTTGGAATTATCATTTATATTTTTTCAAGGTTATATTGAATTAAATATCATTTAGAAATGTATTATTTGTTGAATTTTTTATCAAATTACAATGGATATTATATTTAATAAATATATTAAATGATTGATCAAAATAATTTTTTATCTATGATGAAATAATTTAATTATACCTATTAATTAAATGGGAAATTTTATAGGGATACCATTCTATTTATTTCCTTGAATTATTTAGGTTTATTAAAAAAATAATTTTCTAAAACCCTTTTCACATTCAGTTTTTATATAATGATAAAATTATAATGAAATGGATCACTACATTTGATATGGAATTTTCCATTACCCATAGTTTTGAATAAGAAAATTTCATTTTTGATGTCTACCATTCAGAATGTGAAGTAGATAAATGGTGGAATAATATACAGAATTTTAGGCAATTGGTAGAAATTGACTCCATGGATTGAGATCATTTAAAGAACTTATTATACAATACGTATTTTTTTATTACCTGTATGAATAAATAGAAAGTGTTTCTTAAAAAATAGGAAAAGTAATATGAATATTTTGGTACCTATGTTGAACATTTTACATGACTTATGAGGTAAGCTTATTTTATTATAATCTCAGTAGAATGAATTGTTAATCAATTAAATACTAGCTCAAAACCAACTCTATGAAGGGTTTGAGACATAAGAGACATCAGTTCAAAAGAACATATTTTTTTATGTGATATTAAGGTGGAAATAGATGATGGAGTTACATATCAATCTTATAGTTTTGACATGAAAATTAAGATAGATTTCAAAAAAAATATCAAAAACTATTGAGAGAAGAATATGATATTTCATTTATGTTCAATGTGTGGGAAGAAAAAAGAAGAAATTTTCATAATGGGATGATTAAATGATTGAATTATGAATGGTAAGTACATTGTTGAATTGATTTGTAATGTGATGGGAAGAAGTTACATAATAATGTGAATAGAGATAATGTAGCATAAAAATAACAACCATCACTCTAGTGTTTCACATGCATGGAGAAAGAGAATTTTGATAACTGGTTACCAAATATGAAGGTTGATTAAGATGATTGATGTTAGAAACCTTTTAATCGAATGGATAAGGGGAATTCTCAATTGATTGATATTTTTTATAAGGGTTAATATAAGTAAAAATTGAAATGTATAAGTACTATCTACAGTATAACATTTTTATGTCTTATTTTACTATGGATCTAACCATTATAACATGTTGGAAGTATTTAATAAGGGTATATAGATTCCAACCATATTAATAGAAATAGAATTAGCAGGAAAAACCCAATTTCTTATGATGATATCATCTCATGTATATGATTCATCTTTGGTAGATTATTTTAGGAATTTAATTCTTTCAAATATTATAATTATTCATGTAGTAGAATTTGAACATAGCTTCGATATGGATTGGATTTCAACACATAAAATCCACATCAATTATCATGAAAAGTATGTCACCTTCTATATTTGAGACCATCCTATGATATTTTATAAATGGGATGATAAGTACTAACATATGATGGAGATCACATCCATTATGTGGGTTTTAAATTCCATTTGAAGTATTATTTTTCTAATATAGTGGGGGAGAAACAATAAATAGATGATATGACTTTTGTGTGGGTATCTATAAATTTATTTATAGAATACTTTTATATCCTTCAAAAAAAATGTGACTTTTAGTTCTCAATATAACTCATACCAGGTGTCACACCGATTATAACTACTCCAAATATAATGGCCTAGTTAAGTTTCGTGGATTATTGTATAAAATCTATGAGAACCATGAAAATTGATTCATTTGAAAAATAATTCACATTGGGTCCACCTATTCATTTTTTGAAGATAAATATGGATAAATTTAACTATGAATTAAATATCTATAGATGAATAATATCATAATCAAGAATAACTATCATCTTCCTCAAATTAATTACCTATTTGGTCAATAGTGTGGATCTCAGTATTTTTATAAAATGTAACTTCATGTTACCAATCACCTACTATAGTTCAAGATGTAGTAAATACCCATATTGGAGTTCCATCAATGGTATAAAAACTATGGATATTTAGTAATTTTATATAGTATAGCTAGTTAATGTGTTTATTTTGATTATTTAATAAATATAGTCTGTATAGATTACCTCATTCATTTCTTATAGTATTTATTGATGAAATTATTATCTATTCAAATATAATGGAATATCATGATAAACACTTAAAAATTTTACTAATGAAACGTTGAAGGATTTAAAATTTTAAAAATTTATAAAGGGAAAATTCTTGTTGAAAAAAGTTTCATTTTTGTGACATATAATCTATATATAGGATATATTAGTATATATATCCAAAATGTAACCTATTAAGTGTTTGCTTAGACCATCCATGGTGATTGAGATCAATAGTTTTCTTGGTCTAGGTGATATTATTAATAGTTTTTGGACACATTCTCAGGACTATCTTGTAACGACCAAAAAAATTATTATTGAAAATTCACCATTATCTAATTAAATGTCTTATTATGTAAAATTGATATTTAAAATTTTAACTACCTTGGTTTTAGGCTTTTGGATTTCAAAATACCATTAAAAATTATTATTGTTGATAATATAGTTGTGGAACATTGATAAAATTATTATAATAAATATGGGTCTTCCACAAATCCAATTTACCTAGAAAAATGAAGTGATCGCCTCATCTAGTAGAATTGATTTGTATAAAGGCCAATTTTCTGAGCTTGTAAAGGAGGTGGAATCACTGGGCTTCTCTATTGAGCAAGCCCGAGCCGAGCACCAATAAGTTAAGATTTAACAGAACTCCCTATTAGTGAAATGGTAGTTAACAAAGATTACCACCTGAGTGATGTTATCCATGCCACCCAAGGAGTCTGCCCCCATCTCACACTTTACCATTATGTCATATGAAGATTTTATAAAGGGATATGTATCAAGAACCCATCACCATTATTTTGTTCTTTATTTATTTGTAAAAATAATATATATTTATTTTTTAAATAGTTTATAAATCACAAATAGTAATATTATTTAATATTTAATTAGGAAATATATTATGATTAATTAATGGATTCTTTAACTAAATAATATTACAGTAAAATATTATTACAAAAATAAATTTTTATTAAATATAAATGGTCTTATAATTTTTTTGAATACAATTGTAATATTTATTAAGGTATGAAAGCTGTTTTTCTCAAACCCCTTGAATTTTAGATACATTTATGTTTTTATTTTAAAAGTAAACATTAAAATATTTAGAAAATTATTTACATAAAATTAATATTATGTTTGGATTCATGATGTTGAAATTATCTAATAGTGAATGTTTTGTAATATTCTTATATAATTGAATTATTTTCTAAAAATTAAATATCATTATTTATACAATCTATTTTATGAAATCATAATAACCTAATAGTGACGTAATAAGATACTATAAATGTTATTTTTTATAAATATATGTTTTAATTATAAAATAATGTGGTTTTATGTTTTTTTGATTTTTTTACAAAGCCTTAGTGGGCCCCCAAAGACATATAAAACATTTTAATATTTTAAAATGATTTTCTTGAGAGTGTGACTCGCCTCAACATAAAAAAGGAAAATCTTTTAAGAAGTTCATCCATTGGCCTCCTAAAATAATTTTTTATCTAAACATTGGAAAAACTCAAGGCCAAAATCTATGGGTTGGTTTGTGGTTAGAAATATTAAATTATATAGATTCCAAATCCTATGTTTGTGAAATATTAATGAATTCCTCGATCTTTTCCTATATTAACCTAGCCAGGCGCCGAATTATATTCACTAAACACCTTTTTAGAACATCCATACTCTTCCCTCATCTCTATAGAATACTCCCATTATTCCCAAATGTAAGAACCTGGGTTTATAGAATGGGTCAAAATTCCGACCCTGTATGAATTTTTCACTTGTTTTTGAGAAAACAGGGAAAATCTAGGATGTACATGAAATTTACAAACTATATGCCATTTACATTAAATTAAATTCCGTGTATGTTTTAGGCAAGTACCAGTCATGTGATCGCTGAGTACATGTCGTGTTATGACCGTGTAAGCATTCCTACAACACGGAGTGTAGTGTTGCTCGACACGCTGTGTATCTGGATTTCAACGTACCCGCTGAGTTCTAGCTGTGTGTCAACCCATGTTCCACATCCAAGCTATGTGGAAACCTCCACATAAGATAGAGTATAGACACATCCACTACAATGAATGTAGTACTTAATACACACAGTGTACATTTATTTTTATTCACTTAAATGAACATGTGTTGCGTCTTATTTCAGAAATCCTCTTCTTCTTCCCCACCTTCAGAATAGTTCCATCCCAAAAACCTGAATAATATACCTTTTCCTAGAATATAAAACAAGAGTCTGTTCATTAATCTGTCGATGGCTATTGGATTTCAACATCATGGATAAACTTGATGACCCTATTTCATTCCAGTTTCTTTGCCTCACGAGTCGCAGTTTCCATCCAAGTGGAATTGTTGTGATTTGATGGAAACTAGGATCTACAATGATTGACATTGAATTGGAGCTCTATATAGGACGTTCCTACATCTATGAGTCTCAGGTATGTGTTGTATACCTCCTTTTGTGTTTTCATATACTTTCGGGTGCCACGACCATTGACACATTTTCATATATTTTGAGTGTGACCCAGTTTTACATGCTATTGTCTATTTAATTATAATTTGACCTATCAGATGCCTTTAGGTAAGCCTTGTTATATATTTTTCTTGACTGGGACTGGGAGACTAGTCATCACACATCAGGTAATTTTGTCCAATGGATTCCAAAATGGATACAATTTATTTGTTTTGTTTAAAATAATTTGTTTTAGTTTCTTAATCCTTGATATTACTTGTTATAGGATTTCAATATCTTAGTGATTGTATGGGACTATACCTTGCTAGTTCAATTCAAATGTTTAGTTTGTATTGACTTTTTAAGTATTTTATTTTATTATATATGTGATATGTGTCATAGCATATGATGGAATACATTGGGTTATGTTGGGAATAGCTAAGATATTTGTTGAGTGATACTGATCACATGTTAGGTTTGACCCAGGATACATTTGGTGGTTCTGACCATTGGATTGGGAGTCATGGATGTCATCTTCAGGAAGGTTGATTTTTAGGTTGGGTATGGGCTAGTTTACATGGAGGGAGAGGCTGTAGGAAATGAGCAGCATTGTCGTAAGGTCATGAGGTGATTGAGGTGTTGTGGATTGGGTAATATTTTAATGACTTCCGCTCACCCAAAACATTGATAAGTGTGAACATAGAGAGACTCCTTGATAAGATGTTTTGGAAAACATGTGTTGGTAGAGGCCACTATTACATGCAGTTTAGGTAGTATCGATTGGGGTGTTTGTCGTAGGAAGTCAGGTGAAAGGTGAGGATCCTTCATGGGTTAACGTTGAGACTATCAGGTTGGGGGAAGAGGCTCGACATTATTTGATTTCAGAAATCATTGTTCATCTGAATACTTTATTTGAGGGAAGACATCATTGTTCATTTGATGATTTTATTTGAGGGGGGAGATCATTGTTCCTCCAACTACTTTATTTTATGGAGGAAATCGCAATCCCTCTAATTACTTATTTGAGGATAGGAATCGATTTCCTTCGAGTTACTATTTTTGGGCATGCCATTGGGACATTGGTACTTGAGACCCACGATGTTAGGGGGAACATGGTTCTAGGATACATCATTGATATTCTGGCATTTCCCAAAGCATGTGACACTCTATGGTGGCTGCTGAGAACCTATGGATTTTGTGTTTGGTAGTGTGCATCGTATTGTTTACTTTTTTCCTTATAATTTCATGTCTTCTTAAATACTTATATTAGGTATTCACTGTTTGCTGGGATCCTAGTGAGATTTTTCTCACACCCCGGAGAGGCCATTTGGGAGACATACAGACTATATGGATTTATGGGCATGAAAGAGGTCATCTTCAAGAGCTGGAATGGATTACCTATAGCATGGAGATGTTATGGACTATGAGGTCTTTCCTAGCATGTGATTACTTTGTATTTCTTTCATTCATGTATCAACATGCCTACTTGTTTTGTAGCTACAGTTTTTTAGCCATTGGTTACCTAAAATATGTATATGTATGACCTGCTATGGATGTATGTTTGTTGTTCAGTAGTAGTCTCCATTGATCATCATGTTGTAGTGTTTACTTTCCACAGTTGTTGTTTATATTTATTTCTTCCACTATTTTTTGATATTGAATGTGCTTCCACTCTATGGGTCTAGTTCAAGTGTACTAAGTCATTTTCCTCACTGCATATTTATTTTTATACTCAGACCAGTACCATTATAATCTTCCTAGAAGGTATAGCCTCTCCACTAAAACAATAAGACTCTCACCGGTAGATGAAATCCTTTGGCATTCAGGGGGTTCACCTAAGTTGGTAACACCCGAACTGTTTAGAACAGTTCGGGTGGATGTTTGGGTCCAGGTCATTGAAAAGTGGTATCAGAGGAGTTCATGATATGTATTTAGTAGCATCATTTTTCTAGCTACTAATTTGATAGAGGCTTCTCTTTTTTTTACTGCTAGTTTTACTATTTAGGATATGGTCGACAAGAGATATGATGTTACTGGAATTGGGTTTCTAGATTGTGCATGGGTGCTTTCACCCATAGGTATAAGGGATGGACCATGTTTCCATGGGTGGGAATTACTAATTTCTCTATTCTCTAATTACAGTTTATATGATATCCACCTCGGTGGCTGACATGGGGTGTGATGTTATTTATTGTGATATGTTACATTTGACATGGTGTGGTAAGAGAAATTTTGATCATCGCTTGGTATCGAAAGGTTGTTTGTTTGGATTTTGAGAGACAAATTTGAGGGTATTTCAATTTCAAAACTGCACATATGCTTTGTGATGTGATATTACCGTGTGTATAATTTCAAATTGTTATTATTTGAATACTTTGAAATGGGAATTGGTAAAATTCTTGATAGAATTTCTTGTTTATTGCAATGTTTTATGCCATGCTTCATATAGTTGTATAATTTAATGTTGTAGGGTATTTTGGACTGGCTCTTGTACTAGCAGGAAGTTACTATGGTTTTGGTGATTTATATAACTTGGTTTGGGTGACTTGGTCGTCCGTTTGAGTCAATGATGGCCGTCTAGACGGGCATGCTACGAGGTATATTGATACATGGCTCTATCGAGGGTGGTAATGGTGGTCATGATGTCGGGATGCTATGGGCATGGGTTGTGATATGGTAGAGTTAAGGAATTTTTTTAGGCTACCTCTTTGCTTCATTCCATATAAGAATTGAAAATATATTGATATATATATATATATATATGGTTTGTCTGATCATTTATGTTATTCCTATGGTTCCATTTAGTCTACTCAGATGGAGCGTTAGGTGGGAGAACATATAGTGTCGTAGGAGCAGGATCTGGTTCAGGATCCAGTGCATTCACAACATGATCCGTATGTATAGGCTTAGGGGTAGGTATAGGTCCATGATCAAGTGCAGGTAGGAAAATAGCGGGGTTTGGTACCATTCAGACCATTGCTCAGTGTGGATCACCGAGCTAGCCTGATACGTGTCTTGCAGGGGATTGACAGAGGTGCGCAGTTTACTAAGCCATCTATGTGATATCAGATGCAGTAGTTCTAGTTGCAGCACCCACCACTTTTTAAGGGTGAGGGTTGTCCGTAGGTGGCTGTGAACTGGATAGAGAGATTTCATATGATATTTGAGCAGCTCGAGACACCTCCACGGTATAGGGTCAAGCTGGAGATGTACATACTGCGAGGACCAGCAAAGTGCTCGTGGTATGGGCATGTTCAGGCTCGCAGGCACAAGGGACTAGCATGAAAAGACATCAATGACAGGTTTTCCAAGAAATTTTACCCAGAGACACTGAGGGATAAGATATCATGAGAGTTATTGAACATTTTGTAGGGAGTCATTTCCAACATTGACTATGCAGTTGCTTTCATTGAGTTGTTTCGTATTACACCTTGTATGGTAAGTGATGACATGGAAAGGGTGAGGTGCTTCGAAGATGGATTACGACATTCCATTCATATCTAGGTAATTATCTTCATACTAGTTTAATTCTCATAGGATTTGAATCAGGAACCAAAAGAAGAGGGAAACCATAGGGAGAAAACCTTGGTTGGCCGTGAAATAGCTTTAGGTGATGGTTCAGATAGTAAAAAGTGAGGACGAGAGGAGTTCTAGTAGAGAAGTTAGGCCAAGGACTCCG
Organism: Viscum album; assembly: GCA_963277665.1. Classification (NCBI taxonomy): domain Eukaryota; kingdom Viridiplantae; phylum Streptophyta; class Magnoliopsida; order Santalales; family Viscaceae; genus Viscum; species Viscum album. Next base: position 1,140,527,999 of record OY728153.1, on the reverse strand, counting down.
CTAGACCAACACGAAGTAGTTATTCAGTGGTTTTATTTCAGTGTGGATAGCCAGTACATGTTTAGACTTAGTGTGATAGGCCCCATATGAGTGCCTAGCATGTGGACAAGTCAGGCATCTAGAGAGGTTCTCCAGGCAGCCTACCAAGACACCCAGCTGGCAGGGACCAGGACAGACTATGGCATCTTGAGTTGGTTCAGGTTCGGTATCAGGAGAGGGTAGTTAAGATTCATCTACATGTGGAGGACATTACAGAGACAACATAACCCAACTGATGGTTTAGTGTTCGGTGATTGGAGTAGCAACGCAGGGAAGTCAGGCATCGGCCAGTGGTACTTTAGGCCTGGTGCATGCTGTGGTGCTACCAGGGGCGGAGTAGTCTGGTGAGCCGATGATGGTAAGAGGTACACCGAGAGTGTGTCTGTGACATTCATGTTTTCTTTTGTAATTACCAGTTGAGGCATGTCTATATTGACTGTACGAGGTGCAAAAGATTCGTGTGGAATTAATAGATGTTGGTCAGTGGGATTAATGCCATATGAGGTGTGTGATATACATTTATATTTATATATGATATGTGTTCCATTAGGGGCATCGAGGAGGTGGGTTAATTGATGTGCCTTGTGTATCGGGGCATCAAGGATGTGGGTCAGTTGAGATTCATGGCATCAGTTTTTATGTTGAGATTCAATGGGATGCAGAACCTCATGGCAGTGGACATCGATGTAGTGCAGGATACATTTGAGTATTAGAAATGATATAGGAGGATAAATGACACATACGATTTAATATTTCATCATGAGATGGCCATGAGTCCAGAATCATTTTAGTGAACCCTTTCGTTGTTGGTTTTTATAGGGTTGAGACCGAGTTAGTCAATTCTTATTGTGGGGAGCCTTTTGAGGAATTTAGCAAGAACCATGCGACTGGAAGAGTCTGGGATACATTGATATGGGTGGTATGTTCAGTGACATCTCCGAGTTTTGTTTGATAGCTCACAGATGAGTTATGTTATGGTGGGGATATTTTAAGAGCCCTGCTTTTTTGAAAGGGTCAAAATCCATTCCCTATTTGAATTTTTGACATGTTTCTGAGAAAATTAATAAAAACTAGGAAGTACAAGAAATTTCTAGACTACATGCCATGTACTCTAATGTACATGCCCTGTATGGGTTAGGCAAGTACCAGTTGTGTGCTCTCTGATTACATGTTGTGTGACAACCATGTATGAAATCCTACACCATGATGTGTAGTGTTGCTCAACACGTCGTGTATCCGTATTTCGAAGTATCGGCTATGTTTAACCTGTGTGTCAACCCGTGTGTCACGTCCAAGACATGTCGTAACCTCTGCTTAAGTTAGTGCTCGGACAAGGCCACTACACTATATTTAATCCTCAATACATGTAGTGTAAATTTATTTTTATTCGATTAAATGATAGAGTGGTGTGTCTTATTTCAGAAATCCACTTCCTCTTCCCCAATTTCAGAACAGATTTGTCCCAAAAAAACCAAATAATAAACCGTTCCCTTGAATCTACAACCGATGTCCGTTCTTCAATACATCAGTGGATTCAGGATGACAACAGTAAGGCTAAACATGTAGAACATATTTCATTTTAGTTTCTTTTCCTCACGCATTGCAGTTTCCATCAGAGTATAATAGCCGAGATTGGACAAAAACCTAGATCTATAAAGACCGACATTGAATTAGAGCTAGATATCAGACATTCCAACATCTTCAAGTATCTGGTAGGTGGTGCATACATCCTTTTGTGTATTCACATACATTCAGGTGGCATGGTATTCGACACATTTTCTGTTATTTTGAGAACGATACTTTTTTACATGTTATTGCCTGTTTAATTGTTATTTGACCTACTTAATGCCTTTGGGTATGCCTTGTTAATTGTATTTCATGACTGGGGCCGAGTAATTGGTCATCTCTCATTGGGTCATTTTGGCAGTGGGATTCCAAAATTGATATAATTGATTTTTTTGTTAAAACAATTTATTTTAGTTTATTAAACCTTGATATGACTTGTTGGAGGCTTTCAATATCTTAGTGCTAGCTTAGGGCACCACCAGGATAGTTCAATTCAAATGATTAATTTTTATTTCTTATTTATGTATTTAATTTGATTATATATGTGATATGTGTCATATCATATGCTTGAACACTTTTGGTTATTTTGGACATGGATGAGATATTTTTTGAGTGATGATGATCACAGGTTAGGTTTGACTCAGGTGACATTGGGTGGTTCATACCATAGGATTGGGTGTCATGGATGTCATTTTGAGGAATGGTGATTGTCACATTGGGCATGGTCTAGTTTTCATGGATTGTGAGGCCATCAGACAAGAGTGGCATGGTCACAAGTGCATAGGAGTCAGAGGTGTTGTGGAATGGGTAATATTTATTTGATTTCTGTTAAACCAGAACATTGACCGGTTTTCACATAGAGGGACTCCTTGATGTGGTTGTTTTGACAACTTGTGTTGGTAATGGTCCTCGTTAGTTGTGGTTTACGTAGTATTGGTTGGGGGTGCTTTCCATAAGAATCCACATGGAATGTGAGGAGCCTTCATGTGATGACGTTGAGACTATCGGGTTTGGGGCAGATCTCACCTTTATTTTAGGGCAGACAACATTGTCCCTATGAATACTTTATTTGAGAGAAGAAAATGGTGTTCCTGCAATGATTTTATTTTAGGGAATACATCCTTGTTCCTCCAATTACTATATTTAAGGGAAGACATCACAATCCATCTAGTTACTTAATTGAGGACAAACATTGTTGTTCCTATAGGTTACTATATCTTGGGCGTGCTTTCGAGATGTCGGTACTTGAGACACACGGTGTAAGGGGGCACATGGTTCCATGTTACATGATAGTGATTCTGGCATTGGCCAAAGAAGGTGACACTCTATAGTGGTTGTTGATCGTGAGTCGAGTTTTTGTTTTTTTGTGTGCATCATACGGTTTACTATTTTCCTTATATAAGGATGTATTCTTAAACACTTATATTAGGTACGCACCATTGTGTGGGATTCTAGTGATATTCATCTCACACCCCATATGGGCCCATTGGGACACACACAAACTTTATGGATTAACTTCAAGGAAAGAGGTCAGCCTTTGGAGCTGGAATGCATTAGTTATTGTATGGAGATGTTTTGGACCTTGAGGTCTTTCCCAGAATGAGTTTATATTGTTTTTCTTTAATTCCTTTTTGAGAATGCATACTGGTTTTGTTGCTATAATTGGTTAGACATTGGTGTATTTAAATATGGATATGTATGAACTACTTGGATGTTTGTCTGTTTTTCAGTAGTACATACAAGTGATCAACATGTTGTTGTGTTTACTTTCCGCTATAGTTATTTATATTTATTTCTAATACCATTTGTTGATATTGAATGTGATTCAGCTCTGTGGGTCTGGTTCAACTCTACTGAGTTGTTCATTAAGCTGAAAATTTCTTTTTATACTCAGAACATTACCATTATTATTTATCGAGATGTTATAGCCTCCCCACTACACCTATAAGACCCTTGGTGCTAGTCAATACCCTTTTTCATTTAGCGGGGGGGGGGGGGAGGTCACCTAAGGTAGTAACACCGGACCCGTTTAGCACTGTTCGGGTAGATTTTTCGGTCAGAGTCATTATAGAGAGTTATCATAGGAGTCATTGAAAATGATTTAGTAGAATAATTTTGATGTATACTAATTAGATAGAAGCTTCTCTTTTTTTTCTACTGGTTTTAATATTTCGAATATGGTCGACTAAAGATAGGTTGTTACTGGAACTAGGTTACTACTTTGCGCTTGGGTTCTTGCAGCACTAGTTACAAGGGATAAACCAAGTTTTCATAGGTTGGAATTACTATTTTATTATCTCCAATTATTTTTTATATGATATCCACCTCAGTGGATAACTTGGTGTGTGATTTTATTTATTGTGATATGTGAGCCTTGACCTGGTGTGGTAAAGGACAATTTGGTCGTGGCCTGGAATGGAAAGGCTGTTTCTTTGGCTTTTGAGAGGCACATTTTGAGGGAATTTCAATTTCATAACTTCACGTATTCTTTGTGATGTGATATTAATATGTGAATAATATCAAAATTCCATCTCCAAGATGTTTTTGGTAGCTCGGGGATGAGTTATGTTGTGGTGGAATGATTGTAAGAACTCCATTTTTAGAAATGGTCAAAATCCCGACCCTATTTGAATTTTTGACTTGTTTCTGAGAAAACTGGGAAAATCTGGGATGTTCTAGAAAATTAAATACTACACGTTGTGTACCCTAAAGTACACACCATGTATGGGTTAGGAAAGTTCCATCCATTTACAAGATGAGTACATTCTGGGTGATGACCATGTAAAAATTCCTACAACATGGCATGTAGTGTTGCTCAACATGTAGTGTATCTTTCTTTCTGTGTATCGACTGATTTCTAGCAGTGTGTCAACCCGTGTGGCATGTCCAATCCATGTGGATATCTCCACTTAATTTGGAGTGAATACAAGGCTATTACATGGTGTATAGTCTTTAATACATGAAAAGTAGTTTTATTTTTCTTCTCTTAAATGAAAGTGTGAAAATCTTATTTTGGAAATCCTCTTCTTTGTCCCCAACATCAAAAAAGTTCCATCCCAAAAACCTGAATTATATACCTTTCCCTAGAATCATCAACCAGAGTATGTTATTCAATTGGTCAGTGGATGTAGGATCCCAATAGGGAGGCTAAACCCAAACACCCTATTTCGTTCCAGGTTTATTTCCTCATGTGTTGTAGTTTCCATCAGAGTGGAATTTATGGGATTTGACAGAAACATATATCAATAAATATCATATGAAAATTTGATCTTGATATCAAACATGAATACATATTCTAGTCTCAGGTATGTGGGGCATACTTTTTTGGGTTTTCATAGACATTATGGATGATGTGGCCTTCGATGTGTTTTCAGGTATTTTGAGCTTGACCCTGTTTTACCAGCTATTACCTATTTAATTGTTATTTGACCTATGGTATTCCTTTTTGTATGCCTTGTTACCTGTTTTTTTTGAGCGGGGATAGGTGAGTTTATTTTTCCTATCTGGTCATTTCGGCCAGGGATTCCAAAATGGTTATTATTGATTTTTTATTGTTAAATAGTTTAGCTTAGTTTATTTATCCTTGATATAACTTGTTATAGGATTTCAAGATCTTAGTGCTGGTATGGCATAACACAGCTCGTTATATTCAACAGTTTAGTTTGTCTTTCCTTTTTTAGTATTTCTTTCGATTATATTTTTGATATGTGTAATTGCATATGCTGCAACCCTTTTGTTTCTGTTGCGCAAGGATCAGATATATCTTAAATGATGCTGATCACATGTTGGGATTGTCCCGAGTTACATTGGGTGCTTCAGACCATAGGATTGGGCATCATGTACGTCATCTTGAGGTAGTGTGACTGTCAGGTTGGGTATGGCCCGATTTTCTTGGATGGCGAGGCCATCATACTTGAGCATCATGGTTGTAGGGACATGAGGTGTCTGATGTGTTGAGGTAATATTTTGGTGATTACCACACACTCGAAACATAGAGTACTGTGCACATAGAGAGAATCCTTGATGAGGTGATTTTAACAACTCATTTTGGTATAGGCCCTTATTAGTTGCGTTTTGGGTACTATTGGTTGGGGGTTCTTGTTGTATGAAGTCACATGGAGGTGGGGATCCTTTAGGGGATATTGTTGAGACTATTGGGTTAGGGGAAGAGGCTCGCTGTTATTTGAGGGTAGATATCACTATCCCACTGAATACTTTATTGGAGGGAAGATATCATTGTTCTCCGTTGATTTTATTTGAGGCCAGATATCAATGATCCTCCAATTAAATTATTTGGGGGTAGACATAGTTGTTTCTACGATTAATTATTTGAGGAAAGATATCGATGTTCCTCCGAGTTACTATTTCATGGGCGTGACTTCGGGATGTCGGTACTTAAGACACACGGTGTCAAGGGGAACATGGTCCTATGATACATGATAGATATTCTGGCATCATCCAATGCATGTGACACTCCATGGTGGCTGTTGAGCACCAGTTGAGTTTGTGTTTGGTTTTTTGCATCATACAATTTACAATTGTACTTATAAATTCATGCCTTCTTAACAATTACATTAGGTATCTACTGTTGGGTGTTATTCTACTAGGATTTGTCTCACACTATATGTGGGACCTTCGGGATACATTCAGACACTACAGATTTATGTGAATGAAAGAGGTCAGCTTCAAGAGCTGGACAACATTAGCTATTTCATGGAAATGTTATGGACCTTAAGGTCTTTCTTAGTTGAAGTTTACTTTGTTTTTCTCTCTTTCCTGTATCATCATTCTTAATTATTTTGTATATATAGTTGGTTATACGTTGGCACCTTTATATATGGATATGTATGACCAACATTGGATGTATGTTTGTCTTTCACTAGTAGTTACATGTGATGAGCATGGTGTTTTGTTTAATTTCCATTGCTGTTGTTAATATTTATTGCTTCCGTTGTTTATCGATATTGAATGTGATTCTACTATGTGGGTCTGGTTCGTGTCTGCTGAGTCATTTATTCCACTGCATATTTATTTTTATACTCAGACCAGTACCATTATTATTCTCTGAGATGGTATATCCTCCCCACTATACCTATAATATCCTCTCTGATAGTTGACACCCTTTGGAGTTTAGGGGGGGAGGGGGTGCACCAAAGTTAGTAAAACACTACCTGTTTAGCAATATTCAGGTGGTTGTTCAGGTCAGGTTCATTACAACTAATCTCCCATGAAGCATCTCTGAAGCCATCTCTCAAACATTTGGTATCACACATCAATGTAAGGTATTTCTTCCCCTCTAATTTTTGTCAATGATTCTTTCTGTTCCTATACTGCTGTCTTTTCAATTAAAAATGTTGATGTATGATTTATAACCTATAACATACATCCTTTATTATGTTTTAATGATTATATATATCTATATCTCTCCTTAATGCCTCCTATGTACACCTGTTAGCATGTAGAAATTCACTAAGAAATTTCTTTCTTCTCATTTACATTCATGAAAATGTTTTAAATTATGCATATTATTGACATTACATATGTTGGGAAATGTATCTATATGAACTCATTACATTGAATTTCACATATAGATTATGAGATACCCATTTCTCAATCATCAATACTTTTTATGAATTTTTATGTCATGTCGTTATGCTAATGAAATTGCTCTGTGATATTCCAAGGAAAAGTCATTGTGTATTGAATACCATTTACATTTCTCTATCATGGTTATTCTCCATTATTCACAATTACTTATTGATTATTGATTTTAAGGTTTTTATTTAACATTCTTTTATCATGTTTTATCATGTAATAAATGATGGTTCTGAATGATTCCATACTGTTCGACCCATTTTTCACAATTAAGCGTGAAATAAAATAATTAAGAATGTTGTGCCTTGATAGAACTATAATTCATTAGTAAAGACTATTATCATGATACATTTAGATCAATCAGGGTTTAATCATTCTAATTCAATTGAAATGTGGTTTTAATCATGCTCTATGTTCCATGAGCCTTGGCTCATCATAATATCATCTTAAAGGTTGCTTCTATATTTCCATGATGTGGTAATCATGTTATATCATTCTATTATGATAATGTTTCTCTTATGCTCCATTGATATTCCTATTTCTTAGAATGTTAAATATTGTCCATTTTATTCCATGGTTAGTCCCTTACTAGTCTTAGTATATCACCTTTTTAAATTCATGTCATTGGGTTATTCCATACAATGATATGTACAAAGTAATGTTCGGGTCATGTAAAACATGTTTTCAATAAAGTTGTAGTGTTTTATTTCATAAATTGTTTTGTAATGTTACTTAGACCCAAAGACACTATAACTATTGATACCATATATTTCATCAATTGAAAATTGTATGTACTAAATCGTGTTTATGTGTGAAATAAAGGCCACGATTATTATTGTTGGTATCAGAGGATCGGTTTAGTTATTTTTCTGACTACGATTAGACTACCCTTGTAAAAGCCGTAGGGATAAGACATAGTATAATAAAGGCATCTCTATTTTTTTTGAATATTGTGTAAGTGGTTTATCATGAAAATACATCCATGTGTGGATATGAGAAGGTCGAGGTGGATCCGGCACATATGAATGTAGGGGTAAGACTCGAAAACACTACATTGAGCTGGACTCCAATGGGAACTGGGGAAAAACAATGGGCCTTGCTGCACTCTGGGTTAAGAAACACCCAAGGGATTTGTTTTGGTAAATTAATAAAATTTGTATGAACCATTATTATGGGGCATAATAAAAATTCCCCTAAGAATATATGTTGGGAAATAGATTAGGGATAACATATATTGAGGCCTCTAAATTCATAAGTTATGGAATTAAAATTAATTTATAAGTTGTCAATTTTTTTCTTTGGATTCCCATTTTATGTATTAACTCATTATTTACATTTATTCTATCTAATTTCTAGTAATAGGAGGACTCTGGATAACAGTTGATGGAAATATCAATGTGATAATTGTTCTATTGAGATTCACATTCTGATCGGAGTGGGAATCACAAGATTATCCATGATACTCTTATAGTTAACTGATGATTTGAATAGAAACATGCATCAAGAAGAATATTCATACCCCCCTATGAAAGACCAAGTCACAATTGAGAGCTTCATCAGAGAAAGGCCTCGTAATTTTAATGGATCATCTAACACCTCAATTGTCGATAAATGGATCAACTCCATTGAAAAGATATTCTACATCCATCAATGATCCAATATAGAGATGTTTCTTCTGGATGATTATCCTATGGTGGGTGAAGCAGACCAACGATGGAAATTGATAAAAAATACAACTCTAGGGGAGAATATCAAGGTGTTGGAGTGGAATGATTTCTAGAAAATGATTTTCGTTAAATAATTTTCTTTGCACCCAGTGACATATGATGGAAATGGGTTTCCTTTCCCTCAGGAAAAAAAGAAGAAAAATGAATCGGAGTGTACGAGTAAAACATCATAAGTCCTGCATGATATGCCTCTAGATTTGTTGTTAAACCAGAATTCAGTGTTTAATACTTATTTTTTTGGCTAAAACCATTCCTATTGAAATCCCCAATGCTCTGTGTCTTCGAGAGCTATGTGGAAATTTTCTAATGTTCCCCCAATGACGAAATGAAGATCAGAAAATCTCATGTGTATCATGGGGATTAAAAGCGTAAGGTGGAATTTAATTCTGGAAGTCCGATTGGTAAATCCAATACTGCAATGAAATTTTATCACCCCACATGCCAAAGGTGGAGAAAGAAGAACACCGAAAATTACCTAAATGGGATGATGAAATTATTTAGTTATGGAAGATAAGGGAACCTTGCTATTCACTATTGGTATGAAAAACCAGATACTATGATAGAGGAGAAGAATACTATATTTGACACTCAATTCAATATTCATTTCTTCAACTACAAAGAACTAGGGAACTTTTCAAACTAGTTCCTTAAGTCAATGGTTTCCGGAGGTAACCATCAACCTCCAAGGTATCAAGGGTGAGCTTCATCGAACACTACTACTGAAGAAAACCTCATAAATGACGTGGTGATATGTACGCTAGTTATTTATTAAAGAATAATGAATATACTTTTTTATTCTATTTATACGAATAATTTTATATCCAAAATGTTTTGTAGAAAAATCCATACATCACCACAAATCTTGGAAGTATAGATGTTGGTGAGAATGGAAAATGCAGCAATCATTGCAACCAATGAATATTACTACTCCCCTGTAACAATTTATGGTTTGATCTTCATGGTTAACTATGTCACACTCCCTCTGATGGAATTAGAAACAATTATTGGAATGTATTGGATTTCCCTATATAGAGCCAAAATAAATTTCCTTGAGAGGGAAATCACTCTCCATATGTAAAATCAGCCCATGATTATGTACAAGTGCAAGGAGGGGATGAAACTTTTTTTCACCATCATCTCATGCATTGCTATTAATACCCTATAAGCGTGATTATCATTCATAGATTATTGATTCTATGGACAAAATCATCTAGGAAAACAGGCCTATTGTGAGGAAATTCACTGAAGTGTTTCATGACAGACTACCTGCTCTTCATCCTAGAAGTCATGATGAATTATCAATTGTTATTATACAAGGGTAATTTCCAATATCCAAGTATCCTTATAGAATGACTATTGCAGAGCTTGGGGAGATGAAGAAAAAACAACAAGAGAAAATGGATAAATGTTTTATATTCCCATGAGCTTCACTGTGGGGTGCACTAGTCCTCTTCATCAAGAAGAAAGATAGTTCAACGAGCCTTTACATTGATTTTTGTGGGAAAAAATCATGATAATGAACATGTGCCATCTTCCATGAATTGGTGTTCTAATTTATTAGCTACATGGAGGACACTCATTATCTAAGGTGGATTTGAGTTTGTGATATTGCTATGTAAGGGTGAAGAAGGAGGATATCCCCAATACATATTTTTGTCCAAGATACATGCATAATGATTTCATAGTAATACCTTTCAGCCTCACTAATTCTCAAGAATTATTCATGGACATGATGAATATAGTCTTTAGAGATTACCTCAAAAAACATCTGGTAGTCTTTATATATGACATTCTAATATACTTAAAAACTAAGGAGGAGCATGAGGAGAATATAATTGTCATGACCCGTCCTTGGGGCCCGTGCCATGACTACCCCAAGCCCACCTTCCATAGGCAAGGGGCTGGCGACTAGCACCAAGGCATAAATCCCGATAAAAAGGGAAGACATTGCCTTTGTAAAGTAAACATGCACCATAGAGTAAGCTAGCGGAAAAAGTAATCACTAAGTAAAAACTGAGTACAACTGAAAGTGCGGAAAGTTAGTGGGCCAGTATACAAACCCAAACTGAAAGTAAAGTACAACTCGAAAGGGAAAACAACAACTGAAAAGTAAAAGCCGCAACGCAGAGCTGTCCAATGGAAATACCACCTGAATGGTGGGTACAGATAGCTCCACTGCTCCTCGGGTCCCGCCATCCGCTCCGAGCACGTCCCATCCAGTGGTCCACCTCCAGGTACCGTCCTACTCTGCAGGCCTCAATCATGATCAACGCTGTCCGTCGTCTGCAACCAACACAACGTAGTGCGGGCATAGCCCGTGCAGGGGTGAGTATAAGCTACTCAGTAGGGACCCCGAGACCCCCTAAGGTCTCCCAAAATCCACAAATGATAAACCACAAAGGAAAGATACAATCACGAAGTTAAAACCGACACTGCTTAGGTATATGCCCATACATATACCTAAGTCATCAATTCCAAAACTCTCCAACCTCCGAACCCAAGTACAACCCAGTCCACATAGGAAAGTATACGTATTCCACACAGGAAAGCAAAACATAATCTACACAGGATATCACAACACAATCCACACAGGAAAGCAAACAGGATTCACCTCACAGAGGTATACATCATCCAAAAGGTGAAAGAGATGATCAGACATAGATATAGAATCATCAAAGGTGGGACCCACATAGGATACAAGACCAGCTGTCTTTATTGTTTCATCTATGTTGGGACCCACATAGGATACAAGACCAGCACAGCTAGGACCCACATAGGATACATGACCAGTTGTCTTCATTGATTCATCTATACTGGGACCCACATAGGATACAAGTCCAGTATTGAATCATCTAAGCTGGGACCCACATAGGATACAAGACCAGCACATCTAGGACCCACATAGGATACAAGACCAGCTGTCTTCACTGATTCATCTATAATGGGATCCACATAGGATACAAGACCAGTATTGAATCATCTAAGCTGGGACCCACATAGGAATCATGACCAGCACAGCTAGGACCCACATAGGATACAAGACCAGCTGTCATCATTGATTCATCTATACTGGGACCCACATAGGATAAAAGACCAGTATTGAATCATGTAAGCTGGGACCCACATAGGATACATGACCAGCATAGCTAGGACCGACATAGGATACAAGACCAGCTGTCTTCGTTGATTCATCTATACTGGGACCCACATAGGATTCAAGACCTGTATTGAATCATCGAAGCTGTCAGATCCACAAAGGATCGATAGGTACTAATCCCCGCAAAGGCCCACACAGGATCAGACCCACCCAGGATCTGTAGCACTGATCCCTGTAGGATCGCTGAGTGTTGTAGTCGTCGCCGTCGAATCCACTGAGGATCTCTGCACAGTCATCGTCGAAGTCGCAGTCGCAGCCAGCACTACGGTTCCCGCACACAGCAAGCTCGTTCGGGAGGGTCCGCTCCATGAGCCAAGAGGCTTATACATCAATTGACACATAGTCCAAAGATGATGTATCCAAAAGTTCCGTATCGTCAACAGGAACTCAACGCAACAGACGGCGCGTCAATCGGACGCCCAATCTGAGAGTTATTGGCTTTTTCGTTCCAGGGGCCCGGTTGGTTTTTAAGGCAAAACCAACCCGACCGTACTCCACCTGCGTCCAAACCTCGGGTGGAGTATGTCAAAAGATCCGTCTCACTAAGAGTAACTCAACAAAGTCGACGACACGTCAATCGGACGTCCGGAGTTCAAGATATAAGCGTTTCCGCTCCGAGGGCCCGGTAGATTCTTGTACGAACCAACCTGGCCAAACTCAAAGTACTCGGAAACCTTGAGTGCGATATACCGAAACGGTCGTCTCGATCCAAGGATCGCTTTGCCGCTGACGGCTCATCAATCAGACGCACGTAGCCCATGATATGGGCATTTGACCGAAAGTAGTCCGAAAAAAGGGGTTTCGGGCCCGGCCGACCCGGCCCGACCCCCCATGGGTCGGCCCGAACCGGGTCGGCTCGAACCGGCTGGGCTTGGCCCTGTCCGGCTCGGTCCGATCCGGCCCGACCGGCCGGCCGCGGCCGAGCGGTCCCCGCGGAGCGGCGGGTGTGCGCGCGACCGCCCACCCCTTCGCCGCTGATTGACGCCGGCGGCAACGGCCACCGACAACTTCCGGCGGCGCACCGCCGCCGCCTTCCGCGGACCACCGGACGCGCTCTGGTGGTCCGTTTCTCCTTCCATCTTCGCCTATGGTCCTCCCAGGACCCAACCTTCACTGCGAAGGCCTCAAAATTACCTTGCGGCCTTGTTTGTTGTCACCCGTCAATCCGCACGTCAAAAACGAAACGTGTCGTCTTCGTGGTTCTCCGGCGCGACAAGATGGTGCCGCCCCCCTTCGCCGTGGCCCCGCTCCGGCCGCGACGTCTTCGGTTTTCTTCGACACAGCGCGACGGCGTCGCGTCCTTGAATTTCTTTCAACGGCACGGCGCGACGGCACCGCGCATATCTTCTGCATGAAACCGCGTGATGCGACATCACCACGCTTTCTCGTACCAACCAGAAAGAAACCAACACGAAAATAAGGAGGAGGGTCATCCGGGTTTGTGAGGTCTGACCCCCTTGCGTTGTAAGATAACATTCAGTTTTAATCCACAAATATCATCAAGTTGGTATTCATGAACAATTCAATAAATAAAACCCCTACCTTGGTTCAAGAACGGTGCACGTCAATGAGCCGTGGAAGACGAGTGTCGCGGAGGTCGGGCGTCACGGGAAAAGAACGTCGACATCGCGAAGCGGGGATTCGAAGTCATTGACGGTTATTTCATCTCGGAAAACCATCGCGGAAGAGACGACGTGGAATAAGAACGTCGCGTCCCGGATATGGCGTCGTGGAGGAACCGTGTTCTTCGGCGGAGAAGTTCTTCGTTGAAGAACGGTGTTCTTCGCGTTCTTCGTCGAGGTTGAAGAAGAAGAAGACCGCTTCCCCAGTCCTCTCAAGGTTTCAAAACTCTAACAATAATAAAATAAGGCTAAGTCGTATTTTATTAACAGAACCTAACCATTTAAATTTCAAGACTTTGAAATTCATAACCACACACAACTCACCTCATTAAACTTATTACATTAAAGTCATAAGTTATAACTTAAGTTAACAAAGTTAAAGTGGGAGTTGAAGGGTTTTTAGAGGATATGAAGGGGTGGGGTTCGTGTGGGCCCCACAACCCTCATAACATCCCAAGGGAGGTTGGGTGGTTACCCAACTTCCATCAAGAGGATAAAAACAGTAATGGAAGAATAAAAATTGGTGTTAAATTTATATTTCAACTTTCACAATTTTTAACAACTTCCCTCGTGTAAACACAACTCCGGAACATGAGTTCCTAAGAAATTACCAGTGTTGCGGTTCCATCGGTGCCCTCGGAATTCGATTCCGGGCAGCGGTTCAAAAGTTAGAAATTCCCGCTCGTTCATTCACTGAACATACCCGAGCCAAACATCGGAAATTAATTCCGGGCACACCGGGACTCGGAATCAGGTGCCGTCAGAAACCGCGTTCTTGTAAAATTCCAAGGAAAATTAAGAAAAAATTTCCCTTGAATTTACGGTTCTTTACATTACTCCTACCACAGGGCTTTACGTCCCTGTAAAGCTTCACCACAATCTAGGGATACAAAGGCGGTGGAGCTAGGCGGTAATCCACCTCGCCAATCCTGCTGAGGACCTGGAAGGGTCCAATGAAGCATGGAGAAAACATGCCACCTCGGCCAAATCTCCGTAATCAATGTCGAGGTGAGACATGCAAGAAGACGTGGTCGCCATCCTCAAACTCTAGTGGCCTCCGCCTCCTGTCAGCGAAAGACTTCTGTCGGCTCTGAGGCGTCCTCATCCACTCATGGATGACTTGGACCTTTCTGGTCCTACAAGAGCTGTTGGGATTTCTTCTTTGCCGATAAGAGAAATCTGGTCTCATCCCCTGGATGAACCATGTTCTTCGCCTAATACAATCAATCCCGACATGGATGATACTAATACATACCAAGGATAACGTCGTAAGGCCTCGACGCTACTACCAAGATATCCAACCGTTACTCTCGCCTCCAAGGGTTGAGTCACACTGTCGGCTTCAGTGTGTGGTAACTGGGTCTCCTCCAGTAGATGTATCACAAATGAGGGTCAAGTCAACAGTCTAAACTGGAACCTCTTAGTAACAACACAAAAGAGTATAGGAATGAAATCATCACAAAGGTATGTGTCTTTTATTATTGCATCTCATAATACAAAGATGTTACACAATATCCACAAGGAACTAGAAGTACAAAAGGCGTATCCACTAGTTCCACTCCTATCCATTTGCTCCCAGAGCTCCATGATCAAAGGCCTAAGATGCCTGAAGCTGAGCTCTCCCATGTCCACCAACTCCATACGGTCGGTGCAGACCTCTTGGTGGTTGTGGTGGCAACACCTCGAAGCGTTGTCCACCACCTACTGCTCGGCTAGCTCCTCTTCCTCGCCCTCCTGCACCCTGCGGACCTCCATGGACGAACCTCTGTCTGAAATGTCCCTCTACCACCTACTGCTCATTTATAAGACGAGTCGGGCAGTCTCGAGCCATGTGACCTTGCCCGTCGCATGCGTAGAAATGTCGGCCCCTCGCGTAGCTGGCTCTCATTCGTGTTCCCCGCACAACCGAATCTTCATCCTGAGACTGCCCATCTGATGGTCTGGCCCAATTGGACCTCTGCGTCACCTGTCTACTGCTAGCTGCAGAAGACCCTTCTATGGGCCGTCGTGCGGAGGGCCCTGTCACTGGAGCCTGCTCGGCGAGAAAACTATCTACTAGAAGGGCTCTCTCCAACACATCTACCTGCGACGGAATGTTGAGGGAGATTATCGAAGCCCTAATATCATGCCTCAGTCCCTGCTCGATGTTCTGGGCCTGGAAGAATGGGTCTCGTACCATATCTATGGAGTAGCGCGAGAGATCAGTAAATCTCGCCGAGTACTGGGCCACTGTCATGCTGCCCTGCCGTAGCTGTAGTAGCTTTTGAATGCGCACCGCTCGAAGGGTGGCTGGGACGAACTCGGAGTGGAAGATGCTCTCAAAGTCCGTCTAGAGAAGAGATGTCTTGTCATTCACCTGGAGCATCAAGCTCAACCATCAGCCCGCTGCTGCGTGCAGTAGGCTCACTGCGAGGATCACCATGAGGTCTGCTGGTGTCCTCACTAGCCTGAAAACTCGTACGACTGCCTCCAGCCAGTCCTCGGCTGCCTAGGGGTCCGTCTCCCCACGGAACCTGGGTGGTCGCTGGTGCTGGAACTCATGCAGCATGCTAAGGCGACGTGCATCGTCAGCGACTAGGGCTGGTAGCATCGGTGGCTCGGCGGGTAAAGGTACAGCCGGTGCCTCTGCTGACAAGGAGCCCTGTACCAAGGCCTCATCGCTCGGTGGGCTGTCATCACACTCGACTCTCGGAACCCTAGCTGATAGCCATCATGGGGCCATCCTGAAAAGGAACAGGTGCACCACGGTCACAACTATATAACTGGTGAGCTGACACAAGTAATCACAAAGAAAACTTGAAACACACATGCAATCAATGTTTTCATGCATTAAGTCGGAAATCAGAAGTCAGGGTCCCGGTGTACGGATACGTCGGCCGCCGCACCAACACTGGACTCCCTAGACTGATAACCACACCCAATATGCTAAGCACGATTGCTTCACATAGAAGAAAGATCAGATTCTGCGGTAGAACCGAACTCCTCTGATACCAATTTGTCACGACCCGTCCTCGGGGCCCGTGCCGTGACTACCCCAAACCCGCCTTCCATACGCTAGGGGCTGGCGACTAGCACCAAGGTGTAAATACCTATAAAAAGGGAAGGCATTGCCTTTGTAAAGTAAACAAGCACCATAGAATAAGCAAGCGGAAAAAGTAATCACTAAGTAAAAACTGATTACAACTGAAATTGCGGAAAGTAAGTGGGCCAGTATACAAACCCAAACTGAAAGTAAAGTACAACTCGAAAGGGAAAACATCATCTGAAAAGTAAAAGCTGCAACGCCGAGCTGTCCACTAGAAATCCCACCTGAAGGGTGGGTATAGATAGCTCCACTACTCCTCGGGTCCCGCCGTCCGCTCCGAGCACATCCCATCCAGTGGTCCACCTCTATGTACCATCCTGCTCTGCAAGCCACAATCACGATCAACGATGTTCGTCGTCTGCAACCAACACAACGTAGTGCGGGCATAGCCCGTGCAGGGGTGAGTATAAGCTACTCAGTAGGGACCCCGAGACCCCCGAAGGTCTTCCAAAATCCACAAATGATAAACCACAAAGGAAATATACCATCACAAAGTAACAACTGACACTTCTTAGGTATATTCCCATACATATACCTTAGTCATCAATTCCAAAACGCTCCAACCTCCGAACCCAAGTACAACCCAGTCCACACAGGAAATTATACGTATTCCACACAGGAAAGAAAAACGTAATCCACACAGGATAGCACAACACAATCCACACAGGAAAGCAAACATGATTCAGCTCTCACAGGTATACATAATTGAAAAGGTGAAAGAGATGATCAGACATAGATACAAAATCATCAACGGTGCGACCCACATAGGATACAAGACCAGCTGTCTTCATTGTTTCATCTATGCTGAGACCCACATAGGATACAAGACCATCACTGAATCATCAAAGCTGGCACCCACATAGGATACAAGACCAGCACAGCTAGGACCCACATAGGATACAAGACCAACTGTCATCATTGATTCATCTATACTGGGACCCACATAGGATACAAGTCTAGTATTGAATCATCTATGTTGGGACCCACATAGGATACAAGACCAGCACATCTAGGACCCACATAGAATACAAGACCAACTGTCTTCATTGATTCATCTATACTGGGACCCACATTGGATATAAGACCAGTATTGAATCATCTATGCTGGGACCCATATAGGATACATGACCAGCACAGCTAGGACCCACATAGGATACAAGACCAGCTGTTTTCATTGATTCATCTATACTGGGACCCACATAGGATTCAAGACCAGTATTGATTCATCAAAGCTGGGACCCACATAGGATACATAACCAGCACAGCTAGGACCTGAATAGGATACAAGACCAGCAGTCTTCATTGATTCATCTATACTGGGACCCACATAGGATTCAAGACCAGTATTGAATCATCTAAGCTGTCAGATCCACAAAGGATCGATATGTAATAATCCCCGCAAAGGCCCACAATGGATCAGACCCACCTCGGATCTGTAGCACTGATCCCCGTAGGATCGCTGAGTACTGTAGTCGTTGCTGTCGAATCCACTGAGGATCTCTGCACAGTCGTCGTCGAAGTTGCAGTCGCAGCCAACACTAGGGTTTCTGCACACAGCAAGCTCGTTCGGGAGGGTCCGCTCCACGAGCCGAGAGGCTGATACATCAACTGACACATAGTCCGAAGTTGGTGTATCCAAAAGTTCCGTATCATCAACAGGAACTCAACGCAACAGACGGCACGTCAATCGGACGCCCGGTCTGAGAGTTATTGGCCTTTTCGTTCCAGGGGCCCGGTTGGTTTTTAAGGCAAAAACAACCCTACCGTACTCCACCTGCGTCCAAACCTTGGGCGGAGTATGTCAAAAGATCCGTCTCACTAAGAGGAACTCAACAAAGTTGACGACACATCAATCGGAAGTTCGGAGTTCAAGATATGAGCGTTTCCGCTCCGAGGGCCCAGTTGGTTTCGTGTACGAACCAACCCGGCCGAACTCAAACTATTCCGAAACCTTGAGTGCAATACACCGAAACGACCGTCTCGATCCAAGGATCGTGTTTCCCCTGACAGCGCATCAATCGGTCGCCTGTAGCCCACGATATGGTCATTTGACCGAAAGTAGTCCGAAAATAGGGGTTTCGGGCCCGGACCGACCCGGCCCGACCCCCACTGGGTCGGCCAGAACAGGGTCCACCCGAACTACGTCGACCTGACCCGGGTCCGACATGGCTGGGCCCAGCCCGGCCCAGCCCGGTCTGGCTCGGTCCGGTCCGGCCCGACTGGCCGGCCGCGGCCGCGCGGTCGTCGCGGAGCGGCGGGGGTGCGCGCGGCCGCCCACCCCTTCACCGCTGATTGACACCGGCGGCAACCACCGCCGGCAACTTCTGGTGGCGCGCCGCTGCCGCCGGTCACCGGTGCCGCCACGCAGGCGTGCCGCGTCGCCTCCGCCTTTCGCGGACCACTAGACGCGCTCCGGTGGTCCGTTTCTCCTTCCATCTTCGCCTATGGTCCTCCCGGGACCTGACCTTCACGGCGAAGGCCTCAAAATTACCTTGCGGCCTCGTTTGTCGTCACCCGTTAATCCGCTCTTGAAAAATGAAATGTGTCATCTTTGTGGTTCTCCGGCGGGTCCCGATGGCATTGTGCCCCTTCGCCGGGGCCTCGCTCCGGCCGCGGCGTCTTCGGTTTTCTTCGACGCGGCGCGACGGCGTCGCGTCCTTGAATTTCTTTCCACGGCGCGGCGCGACGGCGCCACACATATCTTCCGCATGAAACCGCGCGGTGCACCGGGACCAAGATTTCTTGTACCAACCACAATGAAACCAACACAAAAATAAGGAGGACGGTCGGCCGTGTTTGTGCGGTCCGACCCCCTCGCGTTATTCGATAACATTTGGTTTTAATCCACGAAGATCATCAAGTTGGTATTCACGAACAATTAAATAAATAAAACCACTACCTCGGTTCAAGAACGGTGCACGTCAACGAGCCACGGAAGACGAGCATCGCGGAGGTCGGGCGTCACGGTAAAATAACGTCGACGTTGCGAAGCGAGGATTCGATGTCGTTGACGACGATTTCGTCGCTGAAAACCGTCGCGGAAGAGACGACGTGGAAGAAGAACGTCGCGTCACGGATACGGCGTCACGGACGAATCGTGTTCTTCGGCGGAGAAGTTCTTCGTTGAAGAACGATGTTCTTCGCGTCCTTCGTCGAGGTTGAAGAAGAAGAAGACCGCTTCCCCAATACTCTCAAGGTTTCAAAACACTAACAATAATAAAATAAGACTAAGTCTTATTTTATTAACACAACCTAACCACTTGAATTTCAAGAGTTTGAAATTCATAACCACGCACAACTCACCTCATTAAAATTATTACATTAAATTCATAAGTTATAACATAAGTTAACAATGTTAAAGTGGGAGTTGAGGGGGTTTTAGAGGATATGAAGGGGTGGGGTTTTTGTGGGCCCCACCACCCTCATAACCTTTCAAGGGAGGTTGGGTGGTTACCCAACGTCCATAAAGAGGATAAAAACACTAAAGGAATAATAAAAATTGGTGTTGAATTTATATTTTAACTTTCACAATTTTTAACAACTTCCCTCGTGTAAACGCAACTCCGGAATAGGAGTTCCTAATAAATTACCGGCGTTGCGGTTCCATAGGTGCCCTCAGAATTTGATTCGGGGCATCAGTTCAAAAGTTATAAACTCCCGCTCGTTCGTTCACTGAATGTACCCGAGCCAATCTTCGAAAATTAATTCCGGGAACACCGGGACTCAGAATCAGGTGCCATCCGAAACCGCGTTCTTGTAAAATTACAAAGAAAATTATGAAAAAAATTCCCTGGAATTTTACAGGTCTTTACAATAATCATTGTACTTGAGAACTTTTTAAAGGAGAATATCAACAAAAAGTTCAACAAGTGTCAGTTCTGGTTAAAGGATGTCTCATTCTTGGGTCATATCATCACAAGCAATAAGATATCTGTGGATCCCTCTAAGATTGATATAATCAATAGATAGGTGAGGCCAAAATAATTGAATGATATCCCTAGATTCCTCAGGATAGCTGGATATTATCACCGATTAGTGTGAAATTTATCATTATTGTCAAAACTTCTTAAAAAAACTATCTCAGAATGGAGTCATGTTTCGTTGTAGTGAAGAATGCGATTAGAGCTTTAATGAGGTGAAATGAAGGCTTATCACTATGCAGGTTCTCACACTACCAACAAGTGGAGAACATTTTGCGGTATTTATTGATGCCTTGAAGATGGTTATGGGTTATGTATTGATGTAAATAGACAAATTCATTGACTATGATTCAGGGAAATTGAATGTTCATGAGAAAAAATATCCATCACATGATCTGGAGCTGGGTACAGTAATCACTACATTAAAAATATTGAGACATTAACTCATTGGGGAGAAGTGTGAAATATAAACGGATCAAAATACCATCATGTATATATTCCCCCATAAAGAGTTGAATATGCTCCTACAATGATGGCTTCAACTGATCAAAGACTATTACTGGTCAATCCATTAACCCATGGGAAAGAAAAGAGGGTAGTAGATGCTCTATGTTGAAAGGACACCATAATTATATCATTGATGGAAATTAAAACAGATCCAATATTCTTATATTTGATGAATATGGCCATTGGAATCATAAATAACAAAAAATCATCAATCTATTCACAAATCATTGATCATCGATATCTTTTGAGAGGGATAATGGATGCTCAAAAGTATAATGTAGGAATTCAGATGAAAGTGGAAACTATCAGAAAAAGGTTATCCAAAAATTCAAATGTGAATGATGATGGAATTGTGATATTTGGGTCAAGACTATATGATCCATCAAATTGGTAATTAAAGTAAGTACTTTTGGATTATGGAAATAGTTTTAATTTCTCCATTCACCCATGATACGAAAATATGTATTGATATCTTTGATAGATTTATTGGTGGGATAACATGATGAAGGATATTGCTAAGCATACATCAATGTACCTGGTATGTTAGCAAGTGAACGATAAGCGGAGATATTATAATGGTATGATGAAACCATTACCCATACTAATATGGAAATGAGAGAACATCACCATGAACATTTTCACCGGACATCCATTGAAATCGAATGGAAACAATGATATCTGGGTTGTTTTGGATCCACATACAAAGACTGCACTATTCATTTCAATTTAGGGGGATTTATCAGTTGATCATGTAGAACATATATATATATATATATATATATATATATATAATAGGAGTGGTAAGGCTTCATGGAGTATCACTATGAATTGTATCTGATCAGGGTCCAAGATTCACCAATATTTTTTGGAACAGTCTTTAACATACTCTGAATACAATGTTAAACATCAGTATGGATTATCATCCTTAAAATGATGGAAATTTTGAGAATACTATCCAAGAACATGAGGACTTATTGAAGTAAAACCCAATGGACATAAAAGTAGGATGGGATCAATATCATCCTCTCGTTAAGTTTTAATACAATAATAGTTTCCACTCAAGCATTCAAATGGGTCCTTATGAAACCATTTATGGGAAGTTGTGCACAACAGCAGCATGTGGGGATGAAGTTGGGAAGTGAAAAGTATTAGGTCTATAAATGTCGATGTAATGGTCGATAATGTTAAAATCACCCACCGTCATGTTAAAACTTCTTGTATTCGACCAAAGAGAAATGCTAATAACTGTCGACAAGACCTAGTGTTTGATGTTGGAGGCATGTTATTCCTTTTCATATCATTGTGGAAAAGAGTTATGAGACATTGGAGGAAGGGAATGCTTAGTGCAAGGCACATCATCCATTTTGAGATCCTTGATCTCATTAGAGGAGTGGCCTATTGACTAAAACACCCACCAAACCTATCATAATTATATGATGTTTTCCATGCATCACTGTTGAGTAAGTACATATATGACCTATCACTTGTAATCAATCTAGAGGTGGAACCATTGAAGAATTAACTCTTCAATGAAGATAAGATGGTGATGATCACAGATCATAGGGAAAACATTCTACAAAATTAGACAATGCCCCTCGTTAAGGTGTTGTGGTGAAACAACAACTTCTAAGAAGAAATGTGGGAATCGGTGGAAGTGATTATGTAGAGTTACCCACATATGTTTTACTGTGGAAAAAAGAATCTTTTGAGGGAGATAATTCATAAGGGGGGAGGATTGTAATGACTCAAACTTTTATTAATTAAAATTTGTCTTGATCTAACTAAATGTCTTATTATGTAATGTTGTTATATAAAATATGAATTTTGTTGCTTTATGTTTTTATATTTCAAAATACCATTAAGAATTGTTACCATTTCTAATATAGACGTTGAATACTAATCACATGATAAGTATAAATATTGGGCTTTAACAAATCCAATTTACACAAATTATCGAATTGATTGCCTCATCCAGTAGAATTGATCATTATGAATCCCATTTTACAAAGCACGAAAAGGAGGTGATGTCACTGGGCTTCACTCTTGACAATCCCTGGCTGAGATTTGACATGTTAAACTTCAATGGAACTTCCTATGGGAGAAATAGATATTAATTGATATTACCACCCGAGCAATGTTATCTGAACCACCCATGAGTATGTCACCATCACACACCTTTCCCGTATGACTTATGTGGGTGTTATAAGGGGATATGTAACAATATCTTATCACCATGGTAATATGCATTATTTTTTGTATAAATAATATAAATTAATTTTGTAAATAGTTTTTAATGTAAAAATATTATTTTAGTGAATATTCAATTAGGAAACATATGTTGATGAATTAATGTTCTTTTGAATTAAATTATATTTTAATAAAATGTTGTTACTAAATTATGTTTTATTAATAATAAATAAATTTATTATTTTTATGAATAAAATTTTAATTTTTATTAATGTTTAAAAGCTATTTTTGTCAAAATCCAGGAATTTTCCATAAATGTTGGTTTTTATTATTAAAGTAGAAATTCACATATTTAGAAAATTATTTAGATAAAATTATTTTTATTTTTGAATTCAGGACATTGAAATTATCTAAGGGTTATTTTATCATAATTTCTTCAGAGAGTCGAGTTTTTGTGTAAAAATTAAATACTATTAAATATATAATGTGTTTTATGATATCATAATGATGAAATACTGAAATAATAAAATACTTTAAATGGGATTTTTGGATAATAGAGGTATTAAAATTAAATTAATGTGATTTTATGTTTTATTGAATTATTTTTAAATGATTTAGATGACCATTCATGACTTATGAAACATTTTATCAATTTCAAATGATCTCCTCGAGAGTGTGACTCACCTCCACATAAGAAAGCCTAATATTTTATAATGTTCGGCCATTGACCATATAATATAATGTCTTCCACTCCCCATTATGAAAATCCTTTGGAAACCCCACTACATGGTTTTTTATTTTAATTATTTAATTATATAATTCTAAAACATGTGTTTGTGAAATATTAATGATTTCCCCACTCTTTGGCTATATAAACCCACCATGCTCCCACTTCTCTTAACTCAAAGCCCTTGGGCAATGTCCATACTCTGGATTTATCTCTCTAAATCCTTCCAAGGTTCCCCAAGCTTCCAATAAGCCTCTCTCCACACTCTATCAAGCCTCTGGGATCACACTTCAAAGTAAGGGATTTCTTCTTCTCCAATTTTGTCCATGTTTTATTATGTCGCTTTACCTATTTATTTGTTAATTAAAAATGTTGGGGAATGAATTTTCACCTCCAACATACGGACCAACTTAATTTTTAATGATTATTGACCTATTTTTCCATCATTAATGTCTCCGATTTACACTCGTTACCATGCCTAAATTCCATAAGAAATTTTTCTTTTCTAATTTACATTCTAGAAATTATTTTAAATAAGGAATCTAAATTACATTACATATGTTGATAAATGTATCTATAGGAATCCCATACAATCCATTTGAAGTACATATTATTAGATACCCCATTCTCTCCCATAATTCATTTAATTGAATTATTATGTTACACTGTTATAATACTGAAATTGCACCACAATTTTCCTAGACAAAGTCATTATAAAGTAAATAGCGAGCCCTTTTCACAATCAAGGGTATTAAAATTTATCCACTTTATAATATTGAATATAGAGTTTAATTTATGTATTACCCATTCATTTATTTTGGTATAAATTATGGTGTTAAAAGATACTATGTTGAATGATATGTGTGGCACACTTATGCATGAAATGAAATGATTGAGAAAGGTGCATCCTGATAGTAATCCAATGCATTGTGTAAGGACTAATATCATGATACCTAAAGAGAAATGAGGGTTTAATCATGATAATTATTATTCAATGAGGTTTTACTCATGATACATGTTCAATTATCCTTTGATCATGCTATTATTAGGTCAAATGTTGTTTCCACATTTCCATATTATGATAATCATGCTATATAATGACTTTATGCTCATTTTTCTATTCGGATCCATTGATATGACTATTTTATAGCATATACTATATACTTCTTGTTATTCCTTGTTTACTCCCTTACTTGGCTTCATATCTCACCCTTTTCATATTCATGTCGTCATGTTATCCCATGCAATGCTATGTAAGAATGAATGATGTGGTCATGTAAAATAAATTATCAATTTAGATGTTGTGTTTTATGTTCTATACTCTTATATAATGTTCTTAAGCCTGAAATTCATAGGAAATTTTGAAATTATATATTATATTAAGTGAACATTATAGGTATTAAATCATGTTTAAGTGTGATACAATGATCATTGTGATTTATAACTAATCCTATAACCATGTTAACTCAAATTGGAGCCATGTTCCTCTCGAAAGATGAATGTGAGGAAAATATAAATGAATTGAAGAGAAGATTAGTTAGTGCACAAATTCATACTTTAAAATCTTTTGAAAAATGGATATTAATCTATATTTATAATCCAACAAGGGGTTGGGATGTATTACTATTTAGAATGACACAATTATATCTTATACATCATGTAAATTAATGATTAATGAGAAAAATTATAGAAATCATGATTTTGATTTACCAGTGATAATTTTTTCATTTATGATAAGGAGTAAAAATATATATATAGAAATGTGATATATATATTTAAATATAACAAATTATTAAAGTATATATTCACACAGAAGAATTTAAACATACACTATAGATGTTGGTTATAGATGATTATAGATTACACTACACAACACATTATAAACCTTGAAAAAGAACTAGGTGGATGATGATTTGAGAAGAAATGATAATTTTATCTTATCTATGATGAGTATCACAAAACATTAATTTTTTTTAAAATGGATGGATATATAAATCATGAAGTATGAGGGAAAATATTATATTTCTCAATTGAATTTTCAACCATCTATCCATGTGAAGATAAAAGAGAAACTAAAAAAATATAGATGAAAATAAAGGCTATAAATTTTCATGAATTTGAAAAGAACATGATGAAATGATAAGGATCTAGAACATTATATGTAATCCATAAATACATTATTTGCAGAATGTGTTGTTAGAGGATGCTCAAATTTCATCATTCTCTATACATATATGATGTTTGAAGATGTATTGAGATTTGTGATAGTATTTCAATGGGTGTTAAGAAGAGAGATATCACATATTTTGGATCTCGATTCTCCATAAGATTAAAGTTTCAGGATGAAAGAGAAATATACATGGGTATTTTATATCTATTACCCATACATGATTGGAAATACGAAATAATCACCATTTAATCTATCACAACAATCCCTGAAACATCTAATGGTTATAATGATATATGGGTTGTAATCGATTTCCTTTTTATTTCAACACACATCATCACTATAATATAATACTTCTCTATAGACCGAATTTATATGATATATATTAAGGAAGTGTTAAGGATTCACAGAGTACCATATTCAATTTTTTATGACCAATATCTATGATTTAACTCAAAATTTTAGCGACGTTATCTTCAAGCTCTAGATATAGTGTTCAGTTTCATCACTACACATAATCCGCTGAAAGATAGTCATATTGAGAGAACAATTAAAACCCTATAGGAAATGTTGATATATTTTTCTTTAGATTTCAATGTTTTTTGATATCAAAACATGACTCAACATGATTTTTCATAAAAAATATTTCACTTCACAATTAATATGGCTTATTATGAATCCTAATATGGAATTGAAATATAGAGAATAAATATACTAAAATTATGTAAGATAAATACATTTTTTGGGATCAAATATAGAAAAATAAATTAAACAAAATGTTACAGCCATTGAGGAACATAAAAAGGTAGCTCAGATTAAAAAAATTGTACTAATAATTGCAGGGATGATCTAGAATTTGATGTTGTTAAGAAGTCACTTTTATGAATATATCCATTGAAGACAGTTATGATATTTAGGAAGAAATGAAATCTAAGACCAATTTTTACTGGTCCCATTGAAATTATTTATCACATCCGGACTATAGCCTATAATCATTAACATCTACCAATCCTCCCTCAATACATTGATGTGTTCCATATAGCACTCCTATGTAAGTACATACCTGACTGTTCACATATACTATGATGTTTGGTTATACCATTGGGGAAATATATTCTTATGAGGATTAATTGGTAGAGATTCAATACAATTCACTGAATGTTATATGATACAATACGACTCACATGGTCAATCATTTATTGAAAAACTACTAGTTTGAGGATGTTATTTGAGAACACGAGGATATGATGAGGTAAGAGTGTCATTATTATTTACTATCTTAATGATTAATTTTCATGGTGAAATTATTTTTAATGAGGGTATAATTTAATAACATATGTTTTTATAAATTTTTATTTTTTTAATAAATTAAATTTCATTGATAGATATAATAATACACATCACTATGTAAATCGTTCACTACAAAATATAACAGGATATCTTACATTACACATGGCTCTAAGTTTAAAAAACATGATATATTATTAATATAGGTTTTTTATAGAAATAGTTATAACATAGTAGTTAAATGTTTCCATATGAATATTCTCAACTATATTCAAAATATTAATTGTAAGGATTTTATATAATGTAATTATATAGAAAAATATGTAATCCAATTTCAATAATGTTTCTGTTTGTTTCAAAAAAATATACTTTATAAAAAAAATACATATTATTTATATAAATATTGAAAAATTACAATTTTTAATCTTTTATAAATAAAATTAGAAAAAATAAACTACTTTATCAAATTATAATGTCATAATTATCATTTGGTGATATTTTGGGATTTTTCTGAAAATTTTAAATTTTTTGTTAAATTCAAAAAATTATAAATTGTAATTCAAATTTTTAAATTGTTAATTTATTTAAAATGTTGAAATATATTATAAATTAGTTTAAAACAATTATTTTCATATTATATATCCATTAGTTAATTTAAATCAATTTAATCATTAATTTTATATAAAATGTTTAATAATATTTCAACAGTTTCTCTTTAAAAACATATTTCCTTGTCGCATCTAAGTGATTAATATAAAATTATATTTGGAATCATATATGAATATAATTTCAAAAATTTATTTTTTATTTGGAAATAGAAAATTTTAAATTTTATGATAATTTCAACATTATGTTTGTGAAAAATTATATTAAAAATCATAATAATTATTTATCAGAGTTATGGTAAAAATGGTTTTACCAAGGGTTAAACTAAAAAAGATAATGGTTAAAAAAAATATGTCCAAAAAATTTTTTCTATATTTCGACCATATCACTTCTAGTATCATTAATCTTTTGTTAATTTCCCTTTATTACATGATAAAAATTAGATAATAATTCATTTTTTCAAAAATGGACAAGTGTTCCACTCACCTCAACTATAAGAGGCAACCAAGTCTACTCTCTTATTTTGATATTAAAACAATTTTTATTTCCCATGAACTACCCAAATAACTTGTCAAATTCCATCCTATAATATTTATAATCCTTATGTTGTACATAAAAAAACTAAAAAAGTATTTTTGTGCAAACCTACGGAGGGATCCCATAGAAGTGATTGATTTCATCAAAGATCATTTTTTATTTATTACATCACCAAATTAAAGACATATTATATTATGATAAAATAATAACTTCAATATATTTAATTTCTTGATATATATTAATGTTATGAGAATGACATACTACCATTGAAACTCACATAAAATGGGTTATTAAATCATCATTCATGTATACAAGAGACTGCCACATCATTAACTCATGTCATTCATTTTTCCATTAACACCTATTAAAGTTTAAAATAATTATGTATTTTATATATATATATATATATTTATTATTTAATTGTTATTAAATAATTAATATATAACATATAAAATCAAAAACTACATTTGGTTAGAATATGACAACATCACTCGTCTGTGCGGTGGACTATCACCTCGTGAAGCAATGCGATTCATTCACTCATAACACTGATGGTACTATTGATTGGATTATTTAGGGTATTTGATTTAAATTTCATTAAAATTATTATGTAATAGTAAATACCATTTATCTTTATTTTTTTCAATCAAATAAGAAAATGGATACAATGTTCTTGCGTACGTATATCCTAGCATCTTCGTGAATGGTGTATTATATTTTACATCACTATATATTATGGGCTACTATAAATACATATATACATTATATATATGGTATATATTTCATTATTAAAATTATGGAAATGATGAAAACGATATCTAATTAAGAGTATTGGAAATAAAAAATCAAAGTATTTAAGAAAAATAAATCGGTAATTACACAAAACATAACTTTTGAATTAAATTTTTCACAAAAGAGTAATAAAATAATAATAATAAATCCATATATATAGTGGAATATATTGATATTTTTATTTAATTTTTTTCTAATAAACCTATATTTATTATACATGGTTTTTTAACATGTAAAACGTAAGTCAAGACTTTAGGTAAGGGAATGTTTTCTAAACATTCCTTCAATGAGACGTATGTTATGTTATGTACCTATATTCCTTAAAAAGGGTAATATAATGCCGCTTGTACATGTAATATTATAAAAATATTTATCCTTCCAATGTTTTATGTTCCATTTTATATTATTCTTTCATGGGTCGTTCGATTCAATATTACCAAATTTGTAATGATATTAGTGTATTATCTCATCATTTACATGATTGTTTAAGACTATGTTTCTGATTAAAAACATTTATGTCCCATATCTCAATAAACTTTTTAACATTATTCTCCAATGTTTATTCATGATATATTCATATAATCATACAATTTTCTGTTATTCTATACATAATATAATTGGGAAAATGGTTCCAAGAAAATCCTTCTATATTAATCTCTTTAGTCTAAAACATGTTTTCTTCCAAAACCATGTTTTGTAAAAAAAATCAGAAATTGTTATATTGTTATCCATTTATTTATAAGATAAATTTCCTCCCATGTATTCACTTTTCCGAAAAAATTGAATGGAATATTCATTTCATTTTCCAGACAATGCATGTTTTTATTTCTCCAATAAAGTGAAAGGATAATTTTTTTAATGCATATGATATAAAAGATATATCTTGTAATCATTACCCTTATTTCATTTGAACATTTCTTTAATGTTTTCCACATTTATTATCAGATAATGTAGTTTCATATTTTTTACATTTTAATTTCTGTTTTCCAAATAAAAAATTTTATTTTCCTCAAAAAATGAATCAAATTATCGATTAAAATAATTTTCCACCATAGACGATATTTATTAATGTTACATATGCCTTACTAGAGAAATGGTCCACAAATACAATTATAATTTAATATCAATATTAATTATGATTAAGTGGAATGATGTTTATGAAACCTTATTCTTTTTTATTGTTTATTCCATGATCAAATTCTTATGAATCCATATTCTTTTTTTCCTTAGTTTATTCCATGATTAATTGATAAAAGGACTATGAAACCTTAAAATTTAATTATTGATAATATATACATAAATGTTTATGAAACCCATTTCTTTTCATGGTTAATTAAATAATGGAGGTTTAATTGGTCATATCTAACACATACATGTTTTTATATTTTTTAGATTTGTGGGAACTATATCTCCTTTTTTTCTTTGGATGATGGTTTCTATCTAATTTTATAAACGTGACTTGAATGGGGAGTGAATCTAGTTCACCAAAGAAATTTTTCTTCATTGAAGATCTTGGGAGTGAACCTTAATTGTTATAATGGTTTCAAGAGTGAACCAAGTCAGATATAATATCCTTATAAATGATACTTCACTAATATGGAAGTTATTTTATATGATTATCTATATGAATTAATTATAACACTTATTCAAATGTTATTCTATCAAAGATCATGTTATTTTATTCAATTCTGATTCATTTCTCATGAAAAATCAAAAATCATTCCCAAACAAAATATTATTATCTATGATATTAATTGTATGTTTTTTAAACATTATACTCATGTTATCGTACCAATATTTTGAAGTTATTTTTATGTATCTCCCTTTTTTACCCTTAATGAGAATCTGAGATCACCCCTTATTATGTTTCCTTTCCCCACGTTATGCAAAAAATTATTATTTATTCTATTTCTAATATGGATTATAGTAACAATGTGAATAGTGGTATATGATGTAGTTTACCTTTAGAATAGTTTATTGTGTTTCCATGTTTCAAAATACACTCAACTATTTTGGTCCTCGGAAATGCTCTTGTGTATTTAAATTAACATTAATTAAAAACGATGTAAAATATATGTATTATATGACTGGGAAGACATATTTAGCATATGTAAATATGTATTTGATGTCTATAAATAATTTATTCCTATAATTATTGATTGATTTTCGACATATTTATATCATTTTAGATTAATCGGGGATTTCATGTTGCTTAGGTTTGAGTACATGTTAAAATTGAAATACACCCATTTTCTCGTGGTTTTATTAAATTATAATGTATAATGAGTTTAGATATTATTATTAAATAGTGTAATTACTTGTTTTTTATTTTAATTTTCTAAATTTAGTGGTGTTTATTGTTTTTATTGGTTTTCTTTGACATATAGGATTTTACCATTACCATAGGTTCAAACATATGATTGTTAGTAGATGTATGAGGTTCCCTACACAAAACTAACAATATAAATCCAAAATTTAATGTTTAATTATAACCCATGAATTGAAACCCGTTATTATTATAACATTTATTATTATTGAATCTTCGGTAAATTGATTGGTTTTACACTATAATTCTTTTTTTTCTAAAAATAGTGTTTTGTTCTATGGGTTATGAAAAAAATTTTCTGTTCAAACTAAGAATTCAAAAAAATTCCATGAACGATTTTTTGAGTAATTAATAAACATATTTTTTCAAATATATGGTCATTTTAAAAAGTTAAAATTTATGTTTTTTAGAAATAGTTTGTGATATAAGGATGGGATTTCTTTTGAAGTGTCTAGTTTTTTATATGATAGGTTATGAATATTTATTGATATTTTTTCATATATGAATTTCAATGTCATAAGATATAACTTATTAAATTATATGGAATCATTGAATTTTTTTAATGTTTCGTTAATTTTTATGTTTTTTAATGAAATTAGATAATAAATATGATTTCATATAGAATTTTTTAATGGAATAAATTGGCACTTTATAAAAACAGAATCATATTGATATAAATAATTCTTTTATGAAACCCCTTTGAGTTGATTAGTTTAAAGAAAAATTTGTTTGGATATTTGTGTTTTGATTGAATTATAATAAATAGGGCATTTATTCCCTATAATTTATTCTTGATTAGAAAGGGGTCTATTCTATGAATACTGTTTGAAAGAGAGTGTGTGGTATAACATTGACTTTTTTCATTTTATGAGTAAAAAAATTTATATTCTCTATTTCATGATTTTCATTAGAATCCTCTACTGGATAATCAATAGAACCTAGGGTACATAGGTAGTGAATTAAATGAAAAATGTAATTAGGCTTCTAGATACCAACATCCAAATCTATATTATTCTACAATAACAAACCTATATTATGGTATGAATATTATTTCTTCTATGGATTGATATAATTCTACCAATATGTTTGCACAAGACATGATATATATTTTTTTCCTTGGATATGATTAGTTTTGATCATTAAATAGTACAAGGTTATTAGTGTCTCATTACCGTATATCATATGGGTACTCTCATGATGTAAGTTTCATTTCCATTTTTTATTGGATGTTATTACTCGTAATGTTTCTTTATTTCTATTTTCATAATGGATTTTGATTCTACCTGGTATGATTATTTTGTAGTGTAATATTTACAATTTTATATTTTCTGACAACATATGATTTATTTTTATTCTATTTGGGTTCATCACCATTAAGGATCTACATTATTTAAAAAAGAATGATTTTATATTCTTGATAAGTTATATAGGTGAGTTTGAAAAGGGAAATTAAAAATTATGTTATTTTTGTTTATTGTTAGATATTTGGTATTGTAAACCATGGGTTTAAAACTATTTCTTTTACTATAATTTTCGACATTTCATTGAATGATTCAATTAATTATTATTTATAAATAGGGGAATTCTAAAAATTAGATTATATAATCATAAATAATGGTAAAATGTGAAATGTTTTAAATAAAATAATGATATTACATTTATTGTTTTATTTTTGAAAACCATTATTTTATAGGATAAACATTGGTTTTGAAGAAGATAGACATGATATTAATCTCATTATTATATATATTTCATGTTCAGTATAGGTTCCAGAAAAATATATAATTTTCCTTTTGTTTACTATTATAGTATAGTGGTGGTTCCAAGAAAATGAGAAATTTCAACTAACAATAAGAGATAAATGACCAAGATCTTTAGTTTATTTATTTATTCATTTGGTGTAAATTTCAACTTAAACATTTTCATTTCAGTAATCCTACATGTATTTTTCATTATATTTATGTTTGAATGTAGTAATATATTTGTAGACATATATATTTAATTTTAGACTTATTACATTGACCAATAATGGGTTATGTTTTATATTTATTCCTTATATTGTTTTCATATAATTTAATATTTTCTATTTTCTATTTCTGATCAACTTAATTATGTAGTGGTCATGCCTAAAAAATTCTTGAATTTCCTATTTTTTCTCATTTCAACTGGAGAAATCATACCCTGTTAAGTAAATTTGAACTCAAGGCACTGCTATCCATAATTTGGGGATCATATATTCAATTCACAGAGTTACATATGATGACTCATGTTCTCATAACAAAAGTATCCATTTTTGATTTATCGATGTATTATAGTTTCCAGATTCTATGTTAGTCATGTAGAAATGGGGTAGTTCATACTGAAGTGGGGGAAAATCTGATTTATTCTATATAAATGGTGTAATTTAATATAGTTTTAAATGGTAATTGGTTTTTTAGTATTCCATGTCATTTTCATGTGTTACTGGGAAATATTTGTTGTTTTTCATTGATTGTTAATGGCTTGTTTTGTAGTTTCCAATGGAATTAAACAAGGATGGTACAAATGGATTATGGGTGATAATAATTAAAAATCTGAAAAGTATGTGTGGGAATTTAATATGATATTTTAATGAATACATTATTAATACATAAAACAAGTAGTAAATTTCCAGGAGAAACAAAATTGTTGGATAATAAATTTATTTGATGTAGATAACGATATTAATAGCTTAATTAATATAACATTGATGGTATAATTTTTACTCTATAAATTGATGAATAATATGATTACATTTAAGGATCATGAATTTTATTTTTTAATTTAATAAGGATTGTGGTAAGGTTATGATATTTCAATTTTAGTTTTTATTTATATGTGGTAGTGGCAGTTTTGTGACTGTGATTTGTTTTAGTTGTTTCATTTCATATGAACAGTTACGTTTTACTTAGATTTAATTATGAATAATGTAATATTTTTATACGATTTCTTATGAATCCAACTTATGTTGGATAAACATAATCCTTCCAAAATATTTTAGGTTCCATGAGTATTCTTAAACAACCATGTTGGTAATGGATTGAATTGTTGACTAGAATATCTTCACATCCCTTCATTCTATGTATAATATGGGGTTTGATAGATTATAATAATTTTATACATATAAACTATGGTGAAATATATATTTAGTATTTAATACTTCATCTCACATAGAAACATAAATATGGTGATGATTCTTTATAGGGAAACTATATAGTTTGAGGATGGAACAATGTAAATTTATATTATTATCAGATTACCCTACAAAAACAAGGAAGTGAATTTTGGATTGTGTAATAGAATATAGTGTTGAATCTGTTATGATGATAATAATATCATTTTATAATGTGGTACATCATTATGATATATGGTATGATTTTTATAACATGGTTAGGGAAGTTATTGAAGCATAAGATTTTTGTTATTATGAGGTACTATATTATCATATTCTTTTCATTATCATGTTGATATACATGGATGATATATTTGGTGACCAGATAAGGGTAGGTTGGGATAGAGATGAGTTTTTATAGGAGATGATTGGTTCTATTGTTTCTTTATTTACTATTTATAATTATTTGTGGCCATTTATACTAAATTTAATGAGGAGAAACCTATTATGTATACATGTATACACAACCCCAATATGTAAATATATATTTTATTTAATTATGATGGATTTGATGATTGATATAGGCCTCATATGGATCATAATTAGAGTATCTATCTATGTATCCCCCATAGGAATTTTGATTTGGTATTTAATTTTTTGAATTAAATAACTATATAAAATTACATATCTTATGGTATATCAATTTTCATTTATATTATATATTTTTGCCTCTTTTTATTTATATTTTACAAGTAATATTGATTTTAAATGCCCTATATTATTAGGATACCCTATGTACTATTTTTCATACCATGATTATTGGAGATAGACATCAGGGGTCACTCTGACCTTATTCTAGTCGCAGAAGTATTTCCTCGTGGTGGTGGGACACGACATGACATGCCTAATAATTTATAATCATAAAAAAACATTCATAAGACTGAGCACAAGATTGTGGAATAAAACAGAAATGTGTAATGATATTGTAGATCCAATATATGTATAGAAACCCATTTTTTATTTGAAGGAACACTACCAAGTCCATTGTTACAATGTGGGCAGAGTCCTATAGTGGATTTGGTTCACTCCCCATTCAAGTAGACATAGTAGAAATAGTCCCATATTGAATTGAGTGTTTTCCCCAGCCCTTACATTTTGTCTCATGATAATTAATGAGTTATATAATTCAATGTCGGGGTATTTTTTCATCCACATGCATCGTATAATGAAAACCAATCCATATGTGTTCTACATGGTCATAGAAAAATAAATAATTCCAAAATAGAATAATTTATATATGAGAATGAAATGGACTTCTATAAAATATCAATAAGAATATTTCAATTTTCATTAATATAATTATGGAGGATGGTATAATAAGAGAATAACCAATTCAATAATAATAAAAGTTTGTGTTTTTTGATGTAGGTGAAACCCAAATTGGAAGAACATTAGAAACAGTGTGTAATACATAATAGTTATGTAATATTAATTTTTTATAAAATCAATTTTAATAGTGAAAAAACTATAAATATTGGGTTTAGAAAATGGATGATGATGTAATTATAAATTACATTTACTAAACATGAAAATATTTAATGGAATATTTAAATTGAAAAACTATAAAACTATGCGCTAAGGTGATTATGTAGAAAATAATACAAATATATACCTTTTAAAATTTTATAATTAAATGATAACTATTAAAAAATTTGACTTTTGATGTAATAGAAAAATGAATATGTACATACATAAATGCATATAGAAAATGGAATTCGAGGATAAACACCTAATAAAAAATAAAACATAAGATCAATTCCACTTATTGGTATCATTTATGGAGAATTACAAGGAAAATGGAGTAGAATTTATTAAAATATTCATAGAAAATAAACCATGGAAAGTAAAAGATATGAGTTTTATAAAGAAATAATCTATAAATACTCCTTATATGATTTAAATATTTTTTTTTCATTTTATTGTGATGATGGAAAAAAACTATTAACATTTTTCTCTGAAATTCATGAAACCGGATTAACAAATTCGATAATAAAAATATATTCTAAAACATTTTTCTCACAATATTTATTAAATATATTTTAACAAGATGACCTGAATACCCTCTAAAATTTTACTAGATCTCATTTTACACATAGTAGATGGGTATTCCATATACCCATATCCTGGTAACTAGAACCCATGAATCAAACAAAAAATAGAGAAAATGATTTTTTTCCTTCCTGAAGAAATAACTTGCCATAGATATGCAGTAAAAAGAATACCATAAAAGATAAATGAATTCATTAAAAGAAAAAATTGTAAAATCTAAAGAACTAAAGAGATGAAACAATCTTCAGGTATAGGTTCAATGATGATAGACAACCAAAGTAATAAATACCTAGTAGTCTATTTGAATGGGTGGGAAGAGTCCCAACATGTCCCCATCAACTACCCCATTCAACTCAACTAAAAAATCACCACCTCACTATGGAATCATTCATTTCCCATTATTGGTATACATTACTAATTTTACACATCACATAAGGGGTACAGATATTGTGATGTAATAGGCTCATTTGGGCCCCACACATGTGTTCCATATCAATTATTTAAATAATAATCCAATCATTTTCAATTTTATAGGAAAAATGAATAAAGAAAGAATAATTGATTTTAAATCTAATTCATGGAATACCATTTGAATTTTCCACCTTTAAAAATAAAACTAATAAATCAGTATCAAATAATATCGTATGTATATAAATATAATTATATATACATGTAAAATTAAAACATGTATCACATATCATATCAAATACATTGTAATAAAACATAACAATACAAGCCAAAAACTAGAAGCCCAAATTAGTCAATAAGTAATGGTAATATTACATCATGGATAACACAAGGTCATGATCGCTAAAAATATCATACCTAGCATATAAAATAACATATGAATTAGTAGATTAGACATATTCATCAATTATATAGAGTAATGGAATACCCCAACAAGTGAAACCCAAATTGGTCTAACATGTCCCTATAACAACAGACATTAGGGGTGTAGGAAATTCCAAGTAAAAAACCCATGAAATGGACAAGACACATTACTCTGCCTTGCACCTACGTACCAATGTCTTCCCACATTCCCTATGTTGTAAACTAGTTCATCAACCAATTTTTTCAGTCTTGTAATAAAAAGAACATCAAAAAACCATATCCCAATGTAGTGAGAACCATTTCCCATTTACCATAACTAGGGTAGAACTATAATTAATAAAAACCAAATCTTATAAACACAAAAAACACAATATCATGACATCTCATTTGAAAAAAAATTCATCGAAATATGAGCAATATAGTTCACTATCATGGGCTAGAGATGGAACCGCCTACCTCAATACTAAGGGTCGAAAATTTCCCAAAATATCCACCAAAAACAAGATTTTCATAAATATAATAGTGATGGTACAACCAGTCATCAAAAATTATAATCGTGTATATTAAATAAAATGATTTTATGATAAAAGGAAATGACACATACGTCAAGAACAGATATGCTTCACACCCTATCCAACAATGAACTTCCCAAAGAAGAGGATCACACCAGTGATCTTTATATAATCAATTTGAAACATAAACAATGATCAAAACATCCAATAGAACAATAGAGAGATGCTACTAAAATTAAAGGCATTAATGGAGATGAGGAGAGTCTCAATCAATTAAAGAGACCAAAACCAACTACATTGGGGATCAATCACTAAACAATTCAATTTGGACTAAACATAGGATCCAATAATATCTAGATAAGGGCATTAGGATGAGATTAAAGGATCATATGAATGAATTATTTAATTTTTCATTTGAGTAGAACCCAAAAAATTTTCCCCATGACTTTTACATGGCCTGTAATACATTTACACTTCGCATAATCCTCTATAATCAGATACGATGACAACCTCATTTCTATTTTTTAATAATTGATCATTTAATAGTACATGATGTGTACCTTTATACTATGTGTACACACAACATGTTATTTACCACTTTCCTTGTATATTCTTGAAAACATAACATGACATGTACACACATTACATAGAATTTATTTCCACTAAATATTTTGAGAACTATATAATATTAAATGAATTCCCAAGACCAACTCAGATGTTATCCAAACTCATGTAGAACCCTAAAAATCTGCTACACATTTTTCTGTAGACTACATTAATTAAAACCAACCACCATCCCAATATTTTAGGCCATCTTTCTCAGCAAAATTGTTATGTCCCTAGGAGCTCTATGACAAAGAAATTTAAATATGAAAATATGATATTAGAAATAATAAATGTAAAATCATGTAGTTTGATCATAAAAACTCCTCACTATAAGACATTCCAACTTCTTGACGCTATGTAGAAGAATGATGTTGGGTAAATATGGGGGGTCCACTACTCCATCATCAATTAATCATACTCCCACGTGTTATGGTAGTATGATATATTCTACAATAACCCTTTGTTCAAGGGAATAAACATCCCGAGGTCAAATTTCACCATATATTCAATGAAATCGAATGGATTCTCAATAATAGAAACATTTTCCTCTAACAAAACCAGTTCCGAAATCAGAATGTGAGAGGGATAAAGATAGTATCTTATCGAGCTATGACACTTGGAAAATATTATGATTTTTTTCAACTGAGCTAGAAATTCCAACTAATTAAAAACCATCATAAGATTCTCAATGAGCTCAAATGATACATCCTATATCAGATCTGACATTCCTTTTTCCAAGTCTATAATGACCCCAACAAGAGAAACATTCATGAAAACCCTATCAGATATGGAAGACAACAAATTATCATAACCTTGATCCACGTAAGATTTTATCGATTCTGAGATGTGACGAGACACTTACATATATATTGTATCCTCACAAATATATTCTCATAGAAACTTAGTCCTATCAAAAAAGATTCAAACACCTCTTTGGAATAAGGAGTTGATATTCATGGGTAAACATAAATAGCCTCAAAAAGAAAAATTATTATCGATAAATAATAGCTACTATTATAATAAAACTCAACTAGTCCTATATTTCTATACCATGTTCTACCAAAATCCAGAACAAAACATAGATCGTTTCTTCGAAGACCAGAATAGCATAATTCATCTAACCATTTGTATAATGATAATAAGTTGTACTCAATCTTAAGTAAGTCCACAAACCCACTTGGAGACTTTTATAGAACATTGAAGAAATCAAGGGATCCCTGTCTGAAACAATGGAATAATGAAAGCCATAGAACCTCATAATTTCATGCACAAACACTTACCCATATTATCAACTTTATGGATGTCTCTAATCCGAATTAAATGAGATGAATTTTGCAACTGATCAATAGCCACCGATATATAAGTATTTCATTATGCAGTCCATGTAAATATAAGAACTAAAATTTTGGATATACCATCCAATTTCAAAACCAAAACTGGAAGAGGAGAGTGTTGACAAAAATGTTTTTGAAGCTCCTCCTTAATCTGTTTGTAAGTGAGACAGTTAGACACAAAATCAGTGATTTCACGCTTCATACCCAACCCCGAAAGTCCTCATCTCATTTAATAATATAGATTTTAAGTTATTTTATGAACTATTTAGGAAAAAATATGATGCATAATGTAACACCACGGCCCCAGTTACCCAGATTCGGTGCATTATTACATAACATTGGCATGATCACAAGAAAGATCAAATCTAAAATGACCGATTGGTTTAGTAGCCTTGGAAACACTAGATATATTCATAAGTCTTACATTACATCATAAAAATGAAAACTACAACAACATATTTTCATCATAGTCCACACTCATATCACCACATACTATCCCTACCGGCCATTCATAAATTACTTCTTCACATCCTGGGAAAAATAAAACATTGAAAGGGTTGAGCTCAAATGCCCAGTAAGGATATCAATATAGCAGAATCTTTCATAACTAAGAATAAAAATTTAAGGCAATGTATAACTAAAACAAAATAATTTTAAACTTTAACTTCAACATAGTATGGAAAAAATAAAATGAAATAATTCCATTTATTTATTCACATGGATATTCTACTAATCAAATAATCACATGCAATATCAATAACCACTTTCATAATGATAGAATGCATAATGCCAGACTATCATAACCACATAGCCAAGGCCTCATTCCAAGACTACAAATAAGATTTTGTCAAGGTCTTGTTCGAAGACACTAGTTTATATCATGAGACCTACTGATGCATCGAGGAGCTATAGCGGGCTCCACCCGTCATATATTAAGTCGAATTCATTCCCATATGAAATGGTTTAAACAAAACATAAACATTCGTATTCAAACTAGCATACGAAATGTAAATACTTCATCCATAAACCATGAATGGTATAAAAATAACACATCCACAGTCAAACATATCAAAAAACCTTCAATACAATATAGAAGTTTTGTATCATAATAAATCAACTTCAAATAAGCATAAAATCTATCAAAGGATGTTGACATAGATGAAATCAAAACTCTTT
This sequence comes from Viscum album, assembly GCA_963277665.1. Classification (NCBI taxonomy): domain Eukaryota; kingdom Viridiplantae; phylum Streptophyta; class Magnoliopsida; order Santalales; family Viscaceae; genus Viscum; species Viscum album. Next base: position 1,140,486,454 of record OY728153.1, on the reverse strand, counting down.
TTAGAGAAATATCTCTTTTTATTTGGAAATCATTAAAGAGTCATATATTTATAGAATAAAATATTTTATTTTAAAATATTCTTATAATCTTGTAAGGGAAGCTTTGACGATTTTATAATGGCGGAAAATAGCTGCACCTGCCGTATAAGTTAAAAAAACATTCTTACCTTAATTCTGTCGAAATGGTTAAAAAGCACCTTGTTGGGAAAACCACGAAAAGATTACTTTATAAACCTCTTATAAAAAGTCAAACAAAGGTATAAATGACTTTAACCCATATTCTAGTAAAAAGTAAAAATGTTTTGAAATACATTTTTAAGAAACATGGATGTGGATGATAAAGAATTCCCAGTAGATTATTACGTATAAACAACCTCGGATAATGAAAATATTGCGAAATAAACCCTTACCATGTAATTTTCGTTGGTTGGTGTAGGTTAACCTCCTGTAAAATGGTGAAATAATTGTTATTAAGTAATAAAAGAATTATATACATTAATATGATATCATATATGATCTTTTAAAATTGATTTGTTAATAATATCTTTGTATTATCATTGTTTCGGGTGTTAACTTACTCATTTTCTTTTATATGTTTTGTTATGTAAGCCCTGTTTTTCATGGATAGGTTGTATATTATTCGTATCCAGAATGATATAAAGTCCATAAACATTATTTTTAAATCATAAAATGATAATTATACTTGAATGGATACGATGGAGAATGAATCTCATCGCATTCGTGGAAGCGGTAGTCCGTACGTACGCACGAGCGACAATATCATTCTTTTGATATTAAAATAATATTTAATTGGATGGTATATCATATATGAGGAATCAATATCATGTTACATTTATTATTTAAATTAATTACAAATCATTATTATACCCATCTAAATAATAATTTATTCAATAACAATTACACCACGACTTGGAGATGGTAAGTCGTGCGTACGCACGTATGGTGACATGTTATTCAAAGGATGGATAGAATACTGAATATGATTGTACCATATTTATAATAACATCACAGTATATATAAGATACTTGATTTATTATTTTAGAATGGTAATGACAAAGAAAGAAGAAGTGGAAGAAGAAAGGGACTTGAAAAAGTGTGGTGAAATCATTACCTCTTCTTCGGGTTCTTCCTTTTGATTTGATCAAAAGGGGTCCTTAAGATGGATTTCTGACTAAGGGAAGTCCTATAGGATGAATTGAGGTATGTTTAGAGAGTATTTGGGCAGATTTTTGCTGAACCAAAAGGCGTTGAAGGTATGTGTTAATGAGAAGGGAGAGTTCCCTTTTATAAGAGGGGTGAGGGGTACCTTTGGAAAAGCTAGAAATATTGTTTTATAATAAATTCATATTCGGTTTCTAATGGATCCAAATAGTATTATTTAAAGTTTAAGATGGGTATGGGTCGAAAACCACTCAACCAATGAAATTTAGACAGGTTTGGGTTACTATATTAACCTTATCTTTAAGTATTAACTCATAGTTAATTAGTTTCACTTTTACAATGTCTCTTTGTATTTTTATATTTTATTGTTAATAAACATACTATATACATCCAATCGTCCCCGAATTGGTCCATTAATGATACGACTATCATGATATAAGTCTCTTGGCCGACCCTCAGTTTTTTAGGAATTTAATATCAATTAATAATATAATATTCGTTCTAAAAACTATTTTCTGTCAATTTTGACACTATTCAATAATTGATTTTTTTTGAAAATCATAACAGGATGATTACTTTGAAAAATGTTACTTAAGACAATACTAACATGTAATATTAATCTATAAAATTATTTTAAAACATAAAAAGTCTCAAATTATACTTATTTGTGTATTTATAATATCAATTATTTTAATTTTTAATTAATTAGGTAATTACTGCATCATCATTGTGTCATAAAGTAATTAAATTATTTAATGTCTAAAAATTATAAATAAAATATCATTATGTAGGAAATCATTTAATATTTCTAATTAATATTTACAATCGAATTTATATTATGTGTAACCCTATATTAAAAATGTTTTTAGTAAATAAACTTTGATTTTAACTCTTTTAACTCTTCTTTCAATTAAATAATAATAAATGTCCTAATCTAAACCAAGTGGACCTAAATGGTATTAATTTATTCCTAAGTTTGTTTTTGGTCGAGATACACTTTTACAATAGAATTAGGACATGTATTAGGTTAATATTAATATCATTTTTACCCTTAATTACCCTATTTACTTTTAACCGTGTTAAATAAAAGTAAACAGTTACTATTCACCAAAAAATATTTTCATCTCATTGAACAACATTTTACTACTTTATATTAACTTTGTCTCTTGGATTTTTGAAATTTCATTCACAGAAGTGGTAAAATTAAGTTTCATGAAAAATTCAGTTTTTTAACTACCACTTAGTGGTTTCACTATTCATCAAAAATTGAAGTTTTTTAGAACAATGCAAAAATTTCACCCTAATCTATAATTGATATTCTGAATTCAAAAATGATATCTATTTTAAAAAATTCCAAACCTATAAGTTGCATTAATTAATTATATAATTAATTCCCGTTGTTACAACAAATAGCATGTTTTTAAGAAACAATATATATCAAAAGATTGACAATTGTTTATGTCCAATTTCAAAGTGAAATTAATTCTAATAAACACCATTGGATAAAATGGTAAACAAATATTCTAATTATACTTTAAAACCACTAAATAATATAATTTATCACTATAAATTTTTTTGATTAAAAAAGTTGTTTTTAAGTATTTCTCACTATTCATAAAAATTGGATGTTCTCAGAAAAATACCAAAAATTCAACTTAGGATAATTTCGATATTCTGAATCCATAAATGAAGTCCATTTTGAAATATAAAATATATATAATTTCAAAAAGTAGGTATTAATATTCATTACGGCTAGTTTGAATGGTTCTGGTGTGTTAGAACTCAATGTTGCGTACAACACATGCTATCAAATTATTTAAAGAGAAGTGTACCATAGAAGTTTGGGGTGTTACATTCTGCCCTCCTTCAAATAATTTCATCCTCAAAATTTCTAGAATACTACCATATGAAAAGAATCCGGTGGTTCTTCATCATAAGTTCCTCGGGTTCCCACGTTTCCTCTTCCATCTTATGGTTTCTCCACAAAACTTTCACCAGACGCGTCATCCGGTTTCTTAGTACTTGTTCTCTCGTATCAAGAATCCTGATGGGCCCTTCGCAATAAGACATATTGGGTTCCAGTTATAATTCCTCATAGGTGAGTACATGCATTGGGTCAGGCATGTATTTCCTAAATAGAGATACGTGGAACACATCGTGAACTTTGGAGAGACTTGGCGGCATTGCCAATCGGTAAGCTACAGACCCAATTCGTTCTAAAATTTCGAATGGTCCGATGTACCTGGGAATCAATTTACCTTTCTTAACAAAACGTATGACTCCCTTCCATGGAGATACATTTAGGAAAACATGATCACCGTCTTGAAATTCCAAATCCTTCGATTATCGGCATAGATCTCCTGCCTATTTTGAGCTGCTTTGATGTGAGTTTTGATTACCTTCACCTTTTCCATCGTTTCCTCCACCAGTTCTGGACATACAATTTTTCTTTCACCAACATCATCCCAACAGGTTGGTGTGCGACATCTCTTTCTGTATAACGCTTAATATGGTGCCATCTGAATACTCGAATGGAAGCTATTGATATAGGAAAATTCTACCAACGGTAAATATTGATCCCAGACACCCTGAAAGACAAGTGGGAAAGATCTCAACATGTCTTCTACGGTTTGAATAGTCCATTCTAATTGTCTGTCTGTCTAAGGGTGGTAGGCAGTGCTCAAATGAAGTTTAGTATCCAAGGATTTCTAAATACATTTCTAGAATCATTATGTAAAATTGGGATCATGATTAGAAACAATCTATAGGGGTACTCCATGAAGTCTCACTACTTCATTAATATATAGTCTTTCTAGATGTTCCAGTGGTATATCTTCTCTTATTTCAAGAAAATGTGCTGACTTGGTAAGATGATCAACAATAACCCATATTTCATCGTTCCTTCTAGGAGTCTTTGGTAGCCCCATGAAAAATTCCATCGTAATATTGTCCCATTTCGACTCCGTTATGGGAAGAAGTTGCATGAGTTCTCCATGTTGTTCCCTTCCACCTTTCATTTGTTGACAAACCATGCATCTTGATACAAAATCAGCAATCTCCCTCTTCATGTTCTCCCACCAAAAATGTTTCTTCATATATCTATATATTTTTGTTCTCCCATGGTGGATTAAAAAATTGGAACTGTGAGCATCATCCAGCAATTCCATTTTTAGATCAGGTATATCGGGAACACAAAGTCTCTTCCCAAATTTCAAAATTTCATCTTCATACACAAATTCCCTCAATCTCCCATCATTCACAGCTTTAATATTCATTTCAATTTCGTCATCATCAGTCTAAGAAATATTAATACTTTCTATTAAAGATGGTTTGGCAACCATTTAAAAAAGTATTGATGTTTCACCTTCTCTAGTTATTCCCATGTCCATCTTCACTAGATCCATTAAAATTGGATCCCTTTAAATTCCCATATTGTTCAAAAATCCTTGATCTTTTCTCCTCAAATCATCTGCCACCTTGTTTGCGTTCCCCGATTGGTAGTGTATCGTTCAATCATAATCTTTGAGTAATTCAAGCCATCTCCTTTTCCTCATGTTGAGTTCTTTTTGTGAGAAAATATACTTCAAAATCTTGTAATCAGTATAAATATCACAATTTTAACCATAGAGGTAGTGCCTCCATATCTTCAAAGTAAAGATCATAGCTGCTAACTAGAGATCATGAGTAGGATAGTTTTGTTCATGAGTTTTCAACTATCGTGATGCATAGGGAATAACCCTATCATTCTGCATAAGGACACAACCATGTCCTTTCTTCGATGCATCACTATAAATAACGAACCCATAATTCCCCGAAGGTAGAGTCAATATAGGAGCATTGACTAATCTTATCTTTAGTTCTTCGAAACATTCTTCACACTCTTTTGTCCAAACAAATTTAACCCCTTTATGTGTGAGCTTCGTTAATGGGTTATTCAATTGGGAAAAATTCTGGACGAAACGTCGATAATAACATGCTAAACCAATAAAGCTACGTACCTAAGTTATACTCGTAGATTCTTTCCATTCTTGGATTTCCTAGGTCTTAGTAGGATCAATCGAGATTCCATCTTTAGAGACAATATGGCCCAGAAAAGAAATCTCAAGAAGCCATAATTCACACTTTCTAAACTTCCCATATAATTCATGCCTTCTCAGAGTTTTCAGGATAATGCGCAAGTGATTTTCATGATCTTCATAGATTTTGGAGTATACCAAGATATCATCAATAAATACCACCACAAATTCATCAAGATATTCCTTGAAAACTATATTCATCAAATCCATGAATATAAAGGGTGCATTAGTCAATCCAAAAGGCATTACAGTAAACTCATAATGCCTGTACCTAGTTCGAAATACTATCTTTGGAATGTCTTCCATCTTCACACACAACTGATGGTATCTAGATCAAATGTCAATCTTTGAAAAGTATTGAGCTTCATGCAGTTGGTCAAATAAATCATCAATGCGAGGTAGGGGATACTTGTTCTTTATTGTTATATCATTGATCTCCTTGTAGTCGATGCATATCCTCATAGATCCATATTTATTTTTAACAAAAAGAAAAGGGGATCCCCATGGAGAAACACTAGGGCGAATAAATACTTTATTACTAAATTCCTCTAGTTGTTTCTTTAGTTCGACTAATTCTACAATGTCCATTCTATAAGGGGTCTTCGATATTGGCCTTGATCCAGGAATTAAGTCAATGGAAAACTCAACTTCTCGTTCTGGAGTATGTCCTGGTAAATCGTCCGGAAACACATCTACATATTCTTTCAGAACATGTAAATCCTCAATTTGAAAATTCCTTTCCTCACCCATAGTCATTTCACTATCTTCCTCCCCAATAATTGAATTAATTTGAGCTACTGGGGGTGTATCTAGATAACAATTAGGTGGTGATGATTCTTCTCTAAAGAAAAGGTGTTCCTTATCATCATCATCAAAAATAGTAACCTCCTTCTTCTTACAATAAATATTCACATCATAGTCTGAAAGCCAATCCATACCTAGGATTATATATAACTCAATCATAAGTATGAATATGAGATCAGCAGATAAAGAACATTTATGTGCTCTAATGGGGATTGATTCAAAAAACTTTTTTGCAATGATACTTCCCTTAGGAGTTTTAACTGACAACTCCCTTGTTAAATAAAATTGGAAATATCTAATTTTCATAGAAAAATGGGAAGATATGAAACAATGTGATGATCCAGAATCAAATAATGCATTTTCTAAACTTGAGGAAACCATTAAATTACCTTCCACCACATCTTTCAGAGCTTCTACCTCAGCAGTTGTGATAGCATAATCTTGGCCTTGATCCCTTGGCCTTTTCTGAGGTATGTTCCCCTAACGCTTAGGACATTCATTTGCATAATGTCCCATCTCCCTACAATTGTAGCATTGAACATTGGTAGCTTCCTTCTTCCCTTTGCAATCACGAGCTTGGTGGCCTTTTTCACCACACTTGTAACAGACACCCATTCCCTTTAAGGAAGTACCAGGGTGTTTCTTACCACATTTACCACAGGATGGATATTCAACATTTCCCTTATTCCACTTATTTCCTTTCCAAGATTTATCAGCAGATCTCTTCTTCTCTTTCTTTTCTTTAATGTCATAAGACTTAGAGAATTCCTTTTCGGTCTTGATAGCACATGAGACAATGTCTTCGTACATTGAAAAGGATTGTGAGACTAATTCTCGACAGAGAAATGGTTTTAACCCATCAAAGAAACGATGAATCTTACTTCTGGGGTTACATATATAATCTCTAGCATACCTTCCTAACCTTGTAATGATAGCCTCATACTTTGCAACATTCTCATCCTCCTTTTGTCTCAGACTCAGAAATCGTCTTTCCATATCTGCTCGATGGTCAAGAGAAAATTATTATTCTAAAAATAGATCTTTTAACTACCTACTTTCTATATTTGATACATCATCATCTTCCTTCATGTTTTGAATCAATGACCACCATTGATCAGCATCTCCAGTGAGGCGGTAAACAGCCATGATAACTTTTTACGTTTCACTACTCCCCAAAGCCTGAAATATTTTCTCTAGCGAATTTATCCATTGCTCAGCTACTAAGGGATCTGTACTCCCATTGAACGTTGGTGGTTTTTGCCTCATGAAGAGATCTAACATTGATCCTCCATGCTGAGGATCAGGGTGCTCGATACAGGTGAGGTTATTATTCATAACTTGAGTGAGTTGTCCCAATACAGTGATTAGCTGATCGGCACCAGTTGCATCACCAGCTCCACTATAAATATCTTGAGTAGGAGGGAAATCTCTACATGGATTGCATGCATTGATACGGTTTCCATTTCATCCACTAGGCGAAATTTCTAAAAAATGGCATAAACTAGATCAGTTTAAGAATCAAAATACATAATTCCATACTTATAAAACACTTAACATAAACTGAACTATTTATGGAAATAATCTATAATCATAAAAAATGTTTTTTTGAGGAATTATATACTCATAAACCCTTCATAATGATTTATAAAGAAAATGAGAGTTATCCTAAGCATATCCCCCGGGAGTGTCGTAACCAATAGTGCAGCAAGGCCCGTTATCGTTCACTAGTTCCCGTTCGAGTCTAGCTCAAAGTGGTGTTTTTGGGTTTTACCCCTAGGTACATATGTGCCAGAGCCACCTCTACCTGCTCGTATCCAGACAGGGATGTATTGCTCAGTAAACTCACAAAATCTCTACAATACCAAAATTCTAGGAAGTTCTTCTATACTAATCCTCAAATTCCATCTTAAATCTATGTGCTCTAATCATATTTTATCTAAATATAGCTTCCAAGGTTTGTACTAAACATCCTCTGATACCAACTATAATGCCTCGGCCCTAGCTACCCAGAGTCGGTGCATTATTACATAACATTTTCATGATCACAATAAAGATCAAATCTTGAAAGACCGATTGGTTTATTAGCCTTGGGACCAGTAGATATATTCATAAGTCTTACTTTACATCATAAAAATGAAAACTACAACAACATATTTTCTTCATAGTCCACAATCATATCCCCACATATTATCCCTGCAAGTCATTCATAAACTACTTCTTCACAGCCTGGGAAAAATAAAACATTGAAAGGGGTGAGCTCAAATGCACATTAAGGATAACAATATAGAAGAAACATTCATAAATAAGAATAAACATTTAAGGCAGTGTATAACTAAAACAAAAGCCTTTTAAACTTTAACTTCAACATAATATGGAAAAAATAAAATGAAATAATTCAATTTAATTATTATCATGGATATTATACTAATCGAATAATCACATGCAATATCAATAACCACTTTCATAATAATGCAATGCATAATGCCAGACTATCATAACCACATAGCCAAGGCCTCGTGCCCAGACGACAAATAAGATTTTGTCAAGGCCTTGTGCTAAGAAACTAGTTTGTCTCATGAGACCTACCAATGCATCGAGGAGCTATAACGGGCTCCACATTTCACATATTAAGTCAAATGCATTCCCATATGAAAAGGTTTAAACATAACATAAACATTCGTATGAAAACTAGCATACGAAATGTAAATACTTAATCTATAAACCATGAATGGTATAAAAATAACACATCCACATTCAAACATATCACAAAACCTTCAATACAATATTGATGTTTTGTATCATAATAAATCAACTTCAAATAAGCGTTAAATCCATCAAAGGATGTTGACATAGATGAAATCAAATCTCTTTTTAGAGAAATATCTCATTCTATTTTGAAATCATTTAAGAGTCATATATTTATAAAATAAAACATTTTCTTTGGAAATATTCTTATAATATTTAAAGGTAACCTTCGACGATTTTATAACTGCGGAAAATAGCCGCACCCGCCGTATAAGTTAAAAAACATTCTTAACTTAATTCTGTCGAAGAGGTTAAAAAGAATCTTGTTTGGAAAACGGCAGAAAGATTCCTTTATAAACCTCTTATAAAAAGTCAAAAAAGGGAATAAATGAAATTAAACCATATTCTAGTAAATAGTAAAAATGTTTTGAAATACATTTTTAAGAAACATGGATGTGGATGATAAATATGTCCCAGTAGATTATTACGTATAAACAACCTCGGATAATGAAGAGATTGCGAAATAAACCCTTCCCTTGTACTTTTCATTGGTTGGGGTAAGTTAACCTCCTGTATAATGGAGAAATAATTGTTATTGAAGTATACAAGAATCATATACATTAATATGATATCATATATGATCTTTTAACATTGATTTGTTAATAATATCTTAGTATTATCGTTGTTTCGGGTGTTAACTTACTCGTTTTATTTTATATATTTTGTTATGTAATCCGTGTTTCATGGATAGGATGTATATTATTCATATCCAGAATGATATCAAGTGCTTAAAAATTATTTTTAAATCATAAAATGATAATTATAATTGAATTGATACGATGGATAATGAATCTCACCGCGTTCGTGGAAACGGTAGTCCGTACGTACGCACGAGCGACAATATCATTCTTTCGATATTAAAATAATATTTAATTGGATGGTATATTATATATACAGAATCATTATCATGTTACATTTATTTTTTACATTAATTAAACATCATTATTATACCCATCCAAATAATAATTTATTGAATAACAATTACACCACGACGTCGAGAAGGTAAGCCGTACGTACGCACATATGGTGACATGTTATTAAAAGGATGGATAGAATACTGAATATGATTGTACCATATTTATATTAACATCATAGTATATATAAGATACTGGAGTTATTATTTTAGAATTGTAATAACAAAGAAAGAAGATGTGGAAGAAGAATGGAACTTGAAAAAGGGTGGGGAATTCATTACCTCTTCTTCAGGTTCTTCCTTTTGATTTGATCAAAAGGGCTCCTTATGTTAGCCTTCTGACTAAAGGAAGGCCTCTAGGATGATGTGAGGTAAGTTGAGAGAGTATTTGGTCAGAGTTTTTCTGAACCAAAAGGCTTTGATGGTGTGAGTTAATGAGAAGGGAGAGTGCCCTTTTATAAGAGGGGTGAGGGGCACCTTTGGAAAAGCTAGATATATTATTTTATAATAAATTCATATTCGGTTTCTAATAAATCCAAAGTAGATTATTTAAAGGATAAGGTGGGGATGGGTTGAAAACCACTCATCCAATTAAATTTAGACAGGTTTGGGTTACTATATTAACATTATCTTTAAGTATTAACTCTTAGTTAATTAGTTTCACTTTTACAATGTTTCTTTGTATTTTTATATTAAATGGTTAATAAACATACTATATACATCCAAGCGACACCCAATTGGTCCATTAATGATACACCTATCATGATATAAGACTCTTGGAAGAACCTCAGATTTTTAGGAATTTAATATCAATTAATAATATAATATTTGTTTAAAAAACTCTTTTAGGTCAATTTTGACACTATTCAATAATTGATTTTTGTGAAAATCATAACAGAATGATTACTTCGAAAAAAGTTACTTAAGTCAATACTAACATGTAATATTAACCTATAGAATTAGTTTAATTCATAAAAGGTCTCTAATTATATTTATTTGGGTATTTATAATATCAATTATTCTAATTTTTCATTAATTAGGTATTACTGCATTATCATTGAATCATAAGTAAATTATATTATTTAATGTCTAAAAAATATAAATAAAATATAATTATGTAGGAAATAAATTTATATTTCTAATAAATATTTACAATCGAATTTATATTATGTATAACCCTATATTAAAAATGTTTTAGTAAATAAACAATGATTTTTACTCTTTTAACTCTTCTTTCAATTAAATAATAATAAATGTCCTAATCTAATCCAAGTGGACCTAAATGAAAATAATTTATTCTTAAGGTTGTTTTTTGTCGAGATAAACTTGTCCAATAGAACTAGTACATGTGTTAGGGTAATATTAATATCATTTTACCCTTAATTACCCTATATACTTTTAACAATTATAAATAAAAGTAAAAAGTTACTATTCACCAAAAATTATTTTCATCTCATTGAACCACATTTTACTTTTGATAATAACTGTGTCTCTCAGATTTTTGAAATTCCAATCACAGAAGCGGTAAAATTATGTTTTATGAAAAATTCACTTTTTTAACTACCACTTAGTAGTTTCACTATTTATAAAAAATTGATGTTTTTCAGAACAATGCCAAAATTTCACCCTAATCAATCATTGATATTCCAAATTCAAAAATGAATTATATTTTAAAAAATTAACAACATATAAGTTGCATTAATTAATTTTATAATTAATTCTCGCTATTAAAACAAATAGCGTGTTTTTATGAAACAACATATATCAGAAGATTGACTATTGTTTATGTCCAATTTTAAAGTGAAATTAATTATAATGAACACCATTGGATAAAATGGTAAAAATATATTCTAATTATACTTTAAAACAGCTAAATAATATAATTTATCACTATAAATTATTTTGATTAAAAATGTTGTTTTTAAGTATTTTTCACTATTCATAAAATTGGAAGTTCTTAGAAAAATACAAAAAATTCATCTTAGGATAATATTGATATTCTGAATCCAAAAATGAAGTCCATTTTGAAATATAAAATATATATAATTTCAAAAAAGTAGGTATTACTATTCATAAGGGCTAGTTTGATTGGTTGTGGTTTGTTAGAACTCGATGTTACGTACAACACACGCTATTGCATTATTCAATGGGAAATGTACTGTGGAAGCTTGGGATGTTTCATTGTAAATTTTTGATGTCCCCATTCTAAAAAGTAAATTTATTTAGTCAATTGATTATATAAAAGTTTTAAATGGTGGATTTAGAAAGGGTTCAATATTAAAAGTTTGTAAAAGTGCAATACTGAAAATGAATTTGTTCTTACATTATGTCAAAAAAACTCATAATATGGATTATAAAACTATAAGGATTATATAAACATTAAAATTTAGTTAATACTATTCATAACATCTTTTGAACAGCTTGTTCAGTAAGTCATGGTGCGCTTTAACTCGATGCTGCGTGTAGTGCAAGTTATTGAATTATTTTGAAGAAATAACACACTATGAAATCTTGGGGTGTTACATTCTCCCCTCCAATAATAAATAGCGTCCTCGAAATTTGAAATTGTTCTTCGAAAATAAAAGGTTGAATATAGATAATATCTTTGTGGGAAAACCCACATCGGAAATTGGGTTAATAAAATTTTGTCTTAATAAGTGGAAAAGAGAAATGAAAGGGTCACCACCAAATTATGATATCTATTCGGAGAACATTTGTGGAAATTAGAGACATTTAATTGGAGGGAAACCATAAATATTTATAGGTAGATATTGAGGTCATCAATCACAGACAAGTGTAAAATTGAGGGCCTTAAATTCATTAATCTATGATGATTAAAAATACCATCGGTTCAGCAAAACATATGTTATTAGGATAACACATTTTTTGTTTTAAGATCCCTTCACTATAGTATAAGAATTAATTTATTCATTGAATGGGAGATGAAGAAAATTATATAAATGACAAGTAGAGTCTCATCCTTTAATAAAGTTCTACCACAAACTCATCTTTCACTCTAAAAGATAATAGAACTTAAAAATAAAATTCTATTTATCCTATTCATATAGGGTTAAAAAATGAATTTATAATTCATCTAGCAGAACCATTAAAAACGAAATTATTCAATCCATAACATCTCGTGGGTTTGTGGTAGGTGTTACACCCTTGTCGCCCTTCGGTTGTGGGTTCAAGTCTCGCGGCCTTGTCGGACACGACGGGTTGCCGCCCGGCCTCCGTGTTGTCCTATTATGGAAATTAAAAATAATCCAAACTAGAACAATCAAAAATACTTCAGTACAAAATTTATAAGAAAGGTAAACACAATGAAGATCCTTTTTTCCGCGTGAGAACATGTGAACACCTTCATCGTGTTTTCTTTTAAAACACTGCAACATCCTGAATTACCATAAAACCTTGCTGATTACATTCATGAACCCTTATTCCTTAAACAATAATAGATATACTCCTTCAATCCAAAAATGTTGTAAACCCAAACAGTGATAGAATATATAAATCATTAATCAGTTTCAAGGTAGTCATGAATATCCAATAAAATTTATCCAAATCAATCATGTATTATTCTAAAATCACTTCCTCGGTATCAGAACCATATTATGGTTTATCTTTCTCTCAAATATATATTTTACAAAAATTTAACCTGATACTAAGTCACTTTTCTTTGTTCCACACAATCTCAAGTCCTTAATGAAATAGTACTGCAGTAAAATCCTTATATTCTCCATAATTATTATAACAAGTACATTGTTGATACAACACTCAAATGACATAATCAACATAAGATCTCTAATCATTCCTCTTTATCTGTGGTAGTATCATAACATGATTATTATCCAATAGCATCATTTGCGGCATAGTCTGATGACTGGGACATAGGTTCGCATAGTGTCCAAACTCCTTCCAAATGAAGCATTGTACATTTGAAACCATTTTATTACCCTTGCAGTCACGTACTTTCTGCCCTTTTCCTCCACGCTTATAACAAACTCCCATTCCATTCAGGCAAGCGCCAGGGTGTTTCTTCCCACAGTTAACACATATGGGAAAATTATTCTTTTCCCTCTTCCCTTTATCCATATTTCCCTCTTCCATCCTTTTCTTCTATTGCTTCCGTTCAAAGCCATAGGACTCAGTAAACTCTTTACTTATCTTATCAACAAATGATATTATTTCTTCATATGATGATAATACATGGAAGACTATTTCTCTTATAAATTTTGGATTAATACCATGAAAGATATGATCCTTCTTACTCTTTGGATCATGTGAATTGCTTGAGTTTTCATTCCTTATATTGGGCGCCATTTCTAAACAATGTCATACACTAGATTAGTTTATGAATAACAATACCTAATCCCAAACTTGTAAAACACATAACATAAATTAAATAGTTTATGGATATAATCCATAATAATAAAAATCTATCATTTGAAGATGTATATACTCATAAACCCTTCATAATGGTTTGTAAAGAAAATGAGAATTATCCTAAGCATATCCCCCGGGAGTTTCGTAACGAAGAGTTCAACAAGGACCGTTGTCGTGCACCAGTTCCCGTTCGAGTCTAGCTCAAAGTGGTGTTTTCGAGTTTTACCCCTAGGTACATCTGTGCCAGAGCCGCCTCTACCGGCTCGTATAAAGACATGTATGTATTGCTTGGAAAACTCAAAAAATCTCTTCAATACCAAAATTCTAGGTAGTTCTTCTATAGTAATCCACAGAGTACATGTTAAATCTATGTGCACTAATCAAAGTTTATCTAAATCTAGCTTCCAAGGTTTGTACTAAACTTCCTCTGATACCAACTGTAACGCCCCGACCCAGTTACCCAGAGTCGGTTCATTATTACATAACATTGGCATGATCACAAGAAAGATAAAATCTCGAAAGACCGATTGGTTTAGTATCCTTGTAAACACTAGATATATTCATAATCTTACATTACATCATAAAAATTAAAACTACAACAACATCATTTCTTCATAGTCCACACTCATATCCCCACATACTAACCCTACAAGTCATTCATAAATTACTTTTCACATCCTGGAAAAAATAAAACTTTGAAAGGGGTGAGCTCAAATGCCCAGTAAGGATATCAATATAGCCGAAACATTCATAAATAAGAAAAAAAAAATTAAGGAAATGTATAACTAAAACAAAAGCCTTTTAAACTTGAGCTTCAACATAGTATGACAAAAATAAAATGAAATAATTCCATTTACTTATTCATATGGATATTCTACTAATCGAATATTCACTTGCAATAACAATAACCACATTAATAATGATGAAATGCATAATACCAGACTATCATAACCACATAGCCAAGGCCTCTTCCGAAGACTAAGAATAAGATTTTTTCAAGGCCTTGTGACAAGACACTAGTTTGTCTCATGAGACCTACCGATGCATCGAGGAGCTACAGCGGGCTCCACCCGTCACTTAATAAGTCCAATGCATTCACATATGAAAAGTCTTAAACATAAAATAAACATTCATATTAAAACGAGCATACGAAATGTCAATACTTTATCCATAAACCATGAATGGTATAAAAATAACACATCCATAGTAAAACATATCACAAAACCTTCAATGCAATACAAAAGTTTTGCATCATAATCAATCAACTTCTAATAAGCTTAAAATCCATCAAGGGATTTTGATATAGATGAAATCAAAACTATTTAAGAGAAATAACTATTTTATTGAAATCATTGAAAAGTCACACATTTATAAAGTAAGTAATTTAAAAGAGATTTTTGAATCAAAGTGTCACATACCACTTTGAAACTTTTAAAAGGGGTTTTAATTTTAATACTTTAATGTCCATATAAATAAATCCTTAAAATCATTTTGAAAACATCGACATTAATTAAAAATATTTAGAAAGATAAATCTTTAAAACATTTAAAATTATGATCTTGATAAAGAGTACCTTTCAAAAATTCTTAAAATAATCATTTTGAAATCATTTAAAAGTCACATAATTATAAAATAAAACATTTACATTGAAAATATTATTATAATCTTGTAAGGGATGCTTCATCGATTTTATAATGGCGGAAAATACCCGCACCCGCTGTATAAGTTTAAAAAGACATTCTTACCTGAAATTTGTCGAAAAGGTTAAAAAGTACCTTGTTTGGAAAATGACGGAAAGAATCCTTTCAAAACACATAAGGGTATAAATGACTTTAACCCATTTTCTAGTAATTAGTAAAAATGTTTTTAAATACATTTTTAAGGAACATTTATGTGGATGATAAAGAGATCCCATTAGATAATTACTTATAAACAACCTCGGATAATGAAGAGATTGCGAAATAAACCCTTACCTTGTACTTTTCCTTGGTTGGGGGTAGGATAACCTCCTGTATAATGGTGAAATAATTTTTATTAAATTATAAAATAATCATATACATTTATATGATATCATATATGATCTTTTAACATTGATTTGTTAATAATATCTTAGAATTATTGTTGTTTCGGGTGTTAACTTACTCATTTTCTTTTATATATTTTGTTACATAAGCCATGTTTTTCATGGATATGTTGTATATTATTCTTATACAGAATGATATCAAGTCCTTAAAAACATTATTTTTAAATCATAAAATGATAATTATACTTGAATGGATACGATGTAGAATGAATCTCATCGCGTTCGTGGAGACGGTAGTCCGTACATACGCACGAGCGATAATATCATTCTTTTGATATTAAAATAATATTTAATTGGATGTTATATCATATATACAGAATCATTATCATGTTAAATTTATTATTTACATTAATTACAAATCATTATTATACCCATCCAAATAATAATTTATTGAATAACAATTACACCACGATGTGGAGACGGTAAGTCGTACGTACGCACGTATGGTGACATGTTATTCAATGGATGGATATAATACTGAATATGAATGTAGAATATTTATAATAACATCACAGTATATATAATATACTGGAGTCATTATTTTATAATGGTAATAACAAAGAACGAAGAGGTGGAAGAAGAAATGAACTTGAAAAAGGGTGGTGAAATCATTACCTCTTCTTCGGGTTCTTCCTTTGGATTTGATCAAAAGGGATCCTTAAGTTGGATTTATGACTAAAGGAAGGCCTATAGGATTAATTTACGGAAGTTTAAAGTGTATTTGGTCAGAGTTTGTCCGATCCAAAAGGCTTTGATGGTGTGAGTTAATGAGAAGGGAGAGTTCCCTTTTATAAGAGGGGTGAGGGGCACCTTTGGAAAAGATGGATATATTATTTTATAATAAATTCATATTCGGTTTCTAATGGATCCAAAGTGGAATATTTAAAGTCTAAGGTGGTTATGGGTCGATATCCACTAATCCATTGGAATTTAGATAGGTTGGGTTACTATATTAACCTTATTTTTAAGTATTAACTCTTAGTTAATTAGTTTCACTTTTACAATGTCTCTTTGTATTTTTATATTATATGGTTAATAAACTTACTATATATATCCAAGAGACACCCAATTGGTCCATTAAAGATACACATATCATGACATAAGTCTCTTTGAAGAACCTTAAATTTTTAGGAATTTAATATCAATTAATAATTTAATATTTGTTTTAAAAACTCTTTTATGTCAATTTTGACACTATTCAATAATTGATTTTTGTGAAAATCATAACAGAATGATTACTTCAATCAATGTTACTAAAGTGAATCCTAACATGTAATATTAACCTATAAAATTAGTTTAACTCATAAAAAGACTCAAATTATATTTATTTCTGTATTTATAATATCAATTATTCTAATTTTTCATTAATTATGTAATTACTGCATTATCATTGTGTCATAATTAAATTAAATCATTTAAAGACTAAAAATTATAAATAAAATATCATTATGTAGGAAATCATTTTATCTTTCTAATAAATTTTTACAATCGGATTTATATTATGTATAACCCTATATTAAAAATGTTTTAGTAAATAAACATTGATTTTTACTCTTTTAACTCTTCTTTGAATTAAATATTAATAAATGTCCTACTCTAATCCAAGTTGACCTAAATGATAATATTTTATTCCTAAGGTTGTTTTTGGTCGACATAAATTTGTCCAATAGAATTAGGACATGTGTTAGGTTAATATTAATATCATTTTTACCCTTAATTACCCAATTTACATTTAATCGTGGTAAATAAAAGTAAAAAGTTACTATTCACCAAAAAATATTTTCATCTCATTGAACCACATTTTACTACTTGATATTAACAATGTCTCTTGGATTTTTGAAATTTCATTTATAGAAGCAGTAAAATTATGTTTTATGAAAAAATCTGTTTTTTAACTACCACTTAGTGGTTTCACTATTCATCAAAAATTGAAGTTTTTCTGAACAATGCCAAAATTTCACCCTAAGCTATAATTGATATTCCGAATTCAAAAATGATTTCTATTTTAAAAAACTCCAAACATATAAGTTTCATTAACTAATTTTATAATTAATTCCCGTTGTTACAACAAATAGTGTGTTTTTAAGAAACAATATATATCAAAAGATTGACAATTATTAATGTCCAATTTCAAAGTGAAATTATTTCTAATGAACACCATTGGATAAAATGGTAAAATTATATTATAATTATACTTTAAAACCTCTAAATAATATAAATTATCACTATAAATTATTTTGATTAAAAATTTGTTTTTAAGTATTTTTCACTATTCATAAAAATTGGAAGTTCTCAGAAAAATAACAAAAATTCAACATAGGATAATTTTTATATTCTGAATCCAAAAATGGAGTCCATTTTGAAATATAAAATATATATAATTTCAAAAAGTAGGTATTACTATTCATAACAGCTAGTTTGATTGGTTGTGGTGTGTTAGAACATGATATTGCGTACAACACATGCTATCACATTATTTAAAGAGAAGCATACCGTATAAGCTTGGGATGTTACACATAAAATGTACTAAACACCTTAAAGGTGTTGGGATGACAAACAGATCTCTAATTCTAAGAATACCATCTGGAGAGGGGGACTAAATAAAAACAATATCCCTTCCATATAATGTTTTTTAGATTCCTCAGAACATATCATCCTTTAGTTCGATTTAAATAATCGACTCAATGAGAGAAGAAGATAAATTAACAATGGTCAGACATAATTTATGAGACATTCTCTTGAGTATCTTTTTAAAACAATGAAAAATTCCCTAAAAGGATCCACTCATTGTTCAGTTGCAAAAAAACTTTTGATGTAACTATCCAAGCATCAGCAATGTCATTCCATTTCCCTAGGGTATATGAGATATAGATGTCAAATGTATAAAGGTATTCCACTCACAACCACATTGTTTGATTCATGTACATTTGATAAGGATATATCTCAAACTATTATCCTCAAAAAATTGTGATTCTTTTATAAAAAAATATAATCCCTCCATAACTTAACTATTTTCATAAATACATAAATCTCAAAATCATGAGTGGGATAATAATTCTTATGAGTTCAATACTAATGTGAGTTGTAAGACATCAAATAATTATCAAGCATGAGTTCACAACCTAAACCAATCCCATAAGCAACAATAAACTACATAACTCTTATCGAGATCAGGTAAGATATGAATATAAGACAATGTTAGAACTCCATTTGACTCATTGATAGAATCCTAGAACATTGCATCTGATTTCAATTTTACTCCTTTCTTGGTAAAAATAGTCAACAGTTAAGTAAACATTGAGAAATCCTTTAAAACCCATCTATAGTATCAAGAAAGACCAAGAAATATATATACTTTTAAATAATGTTTTGGTTATTCCCAGGAAAAAATATCCTTCTCATTATTCTGATCAGTAGATAATCCATGAACATAAATCATGTTCCCTATGAATTTGAAATCATGAATCCAAAAGTTTAATTTCAAAAACTTCACATGAAAATGGTGACTCTTGAATATTTATTTTACCAAACTCATATGGTTCTTACGTTCACTCTTATATCTAAAGTAAACAAAAATGTCATCCATGAACCCTAGTACAAATGTGTTGAGATATATATAGAATATCCATTTATTCAAAACCATAATAACTGCAATATCATTAGTCAAACGAAATTGAATCATAAGATATTCATATGGTCATCAGATATCCTAAAATCAATCTTTGGTATATCAACCTCTGGAACCCTACGCTGATGATAAAATGAATGACGATCACGATTTGAAAAAAAATTCCAATAAAAATGATCAAAAGAATAATCCACATGATGAAAATCATACTTTTTCATAAGAATTACATGAATTATCTTTGTATAGTCCATGCATAATCATAGTGAACTATCTTCCATCTTGGAAAAGAGAAGAAGAAATCCACATATATAAACACAGAGGAAAATAGAACCCTTCCCCACAAAATCACCGCAATAAATATCAACTTATTTCATATATACTCATTAAATATGATAAGAAGGTATCGATATTAGTTGTTTCCATAAAACCAAGTCAATTGAAAACTCTACCTCCATATCTAGAGGACACCAGGAAATATTTTCTTGGAAAATATCATGAAATTATTTATTAATATTGAGAAGTTGAACAATATAAGATACATAATCGGAAAAAACTATTATAGAAAAAAAAAATTAACTCCCAGACTATTTGAAAGATGTTATTTCACAACTAGACATCAAATATCACTCTCCATGAGAAACCCATTATCAACCACTAACTAAAATAAATGACACATGTCGATGATTACAATCAAACTTCACATGATTATAAAAAATCTAATCTATATTTTTTGTGACATTAAATAGATATGATTCAAATTTTTGAAAATCAAAAACTAACTTTGTTTCAACTATTGATAGTGCACAATATTGAAACAGAAAAACCCGCTCATTCATCTTCCCATGATGTTTTTTAACTTATTATCAATGAACATAATATCTATTGGACGGATAATCATAAAAAAATATATTCACATATAAACTAGTGGGAATCACTAGTATGTAATAAATCAATCACTACTGAGGATGCAATATTGATGCTACCTATGACTAATGCTAGATTCACTTGTTTCTCCACCAAATAATAACATATTTTGTGAAGGTGCTTCACTCATAAACCCTGTGTCTATATACCTATAGTTTTAATGCATCTTGCTTTACCACAATAGACTTTGGAGTGGAAAATACCTGACCGTATTGAGGTGTTGACAAATCGTTGAAGAAGTATTGAAGATGAACTTATACTAAACAACTATTACTAATATTTTTTGGCAAAGAAATGGAATGAAATGTGTGTCTGAAAAATTCATTATAATATCATGTTAGTGGTACACCACTAACTGCATATGGAGGTACCAAAGAGTCTTACTACTGATTAACACATCCACTTCCATTGTTGTGATCTTGAAACATGATATTCATCCCTATAACACCACTTAAAATTCAGCTAGGTTGAATAGAATGTTTATAATTTCAAACCATTCCTTCCATATCAATTACATATATCATATCTGTGTCCATTTCATCTAAATAGGTCAAATGTTTCAGCATAAAAACTTGTGATCTAATGTTTAGTCACAAACACTCCATGTACTTCTATGCTTTCAACTAATCATCCATTACAAAATTTCTTTCAAATAAAAAAAATTCAAAATAATTATTATATACCCAGAAAAAAATTCTCTCCCAATATCAATGATTTGAAATTCAGAAAATACCCCATCATTTGAATCTTTGATAAAAAAAATAATGGATGAATAGATTCTTGAAACCTTTCTACTCAATTCCCACATTCCTATCCCCAAATACCTTGGAATTTTTTTATGATCCACCTTATTCAAGATGGGGGAAGGGACAGAAAAGTGTCATTCCCTACCTTTATCAAGATGAAGGACTGATGATGACCCTTGAGACCTGCCTTTAATAGGCCCTAGAGTGGGGAATAACACCATGGGAGTAGAATCTCACACAAAGTTTATGGAATTACCCTTCTTAATGAAGATAAGATCGGGGGATAGGATGTTAAAAATACCAAAAAACACCAATGTTTTTAAAAAGTTAACAAAATACAACCCTTGCATGATTTATACTAATACTATGAATAAATTACAACTAAAGCACCAAAGAATTTACCAAAAGAAAGAGACTAAGAATCAGAAAAACAACTATCCTGATGCCCAAGATAGTAGTGTCTAGAAATGCCCTAAATGTCCTATAGGAAACCAAAAATTAGTTTTACAAGTATAGGCAGAGTATACATGTATATCCAATATAAAAAAATAAAGTCACTCATATACAATTAAGACTAGCATACTAATTCTCTAGTGAAAAAATAGTAGAACCTCAAAGCACCTACTAAGGTGTTCTAACTAGCCCACTCTCACCAAGGAACATTCCCTAAATAATTCATGTCGCACAAAGTAGTTATTTAATCACATCAAAATTTTGGTACCCCACCACACATTCCAAATAGTCACCTTCTCATTCCTAATGGATAATTTCATGATGCTACCACTCATCTAAAATGTAGTCCCACTACTACATCTAAATTCACATACCTAGGACTCAAACCACACATAATATCCACCTACAGACCCTTGGTCCACAACAACCCCACAAATCCCTCCCGTATATATCTCGTTTAGAACAACCACACCCATTGCTTGAGGACACCTGTGACTCTTCTTGATGAAACTTGGGAAAAATGTCCTGGGATGAAAACATATGGGACCCTCTTCCAAAATGAAACTATCCCAATGAATCTTGGAATACGGTAAAAATAATTCCATTATAGCCTTCCCAAATATTCTACGGATATAAGACCATGGAAGAGGGTGCCTGAAAGAGAGTTAGTAACCATTCATCCATCTTCCCACGAGGATCTTGGGAAAGACACCAGCCCCCAATAAAATAGTAGTGATCAAAACATGGTTCTCAACAATGGTGGGGTGCATATATAAATCACAAGGGACATAAAATTTATACATATAGGTAAGAAAACACTCATCCCAACCTATGCGATTTGAACATACAACCATCCCATGAAGAACCAAATTTATTACAACCCATGTATGCACAACCACATAAATAGCCATATTAAAACACAAACCTAAAAAGTTTTTCATTTAACTGCTAACATTCATTAATTAAGCAGAGATTCAATTTAATTTATCCTAGCTCTACCCAGGGAATCAACCATGAACAATATCTGGAACTATTTTTAGAAGGATGAAGTCCACTAAACACTTCCAAGACACATAAGGATGTTGGGAACAATGTATGTAAATCCTTTTTAACAGCCTATAAAAAAACAACAAACAACAAAACTGAAGTCCGACTTCACACCCCCTTCTTCGTAGACATATGTTCAACCACTACTAACTATCATTCCTCAATGTTATCCCTCTCAGTCTTCCTCTCAGAACTAGAACCGGTAGACAAGATGCACAAAAACACCACACCAGGAACTCCTATAGAAAATAAAACATGATAATCAGGACCAATATCCCATTTCCCATATATTTCAAACATGGAGGTACACTATATAAAAATTACACACATTCCACAATCACTCAATCTCTCAAACTGAGCTAGCAACACACCACATATACCACCCCATACACGAAAACAAAAAATCCCACCATTAAGCCACAACCCCGCTACACACACATACAACACCCTTCTCACCCAACGAACTCCTATGTACACACCTACCCCAATAATTGTTCTTCCAATTGTATCACCACACAACCCATAAAAAGTCCAAAACCCAAATAGAACACAACAGACATCCCCACCTATCAAACATGATGTAGTCTGATTTGGTAAACTCTATTGTTTTAATCCACATCGAAAAACATGGGTGATCACATTAGGGTTTTCATCACAGGGAATACATGTCATATAAAAGGTTATACAAGATTAATCATATTTATAAATACACCAATTATTCGTAAAGAAAAAAATACAGTTATAATGAATAAGCCATTCATAGATAATGACCACCAACAAACATGATTTTCATAAGGCCTTATATCTTCTAAATTCAAAACAGGGTTCATGGATAATAATTTAAACATCATACATATCATCATCACTTACAAGATTTTATATCATTGACCCTTATTATCTATTGATCACCTTATTCCCTCCGGCTCATTTATTATATCTAAAGATAAAGGATTCAAGTATTTTTCATGAAGAATCATTACTATAGCCACCCCACATAGTACATAAATAAAGAGAACCAAAAGAATACCTAGATGGAACAATTGCCTACCCAAAATCCTCTTTGCACCAATAGTGGGGGTCATGCAATGAGAAGGAATAGTCTATGTAATGACTCTATGTAATGATCTATTGATGGCTACACCACCACACATGACTCCACTAGAAGGGAAGACTAAAGTTTCCCCATGGGGAAATGAAAACAAAATGGGAAGTTAATATCTTGGCATGGAAGAGTCAGATCCTATATCAAATAAAAAATGGTTTCAAAATTCATTAATGTGGGATCATGGCCAAAATCACGTTTTTTTAATATATCATGGTCCATAGAGAATTATAATATTAATTATTTACATGATATCCTTTGAAACTCCCTTAAACCACCAAAACAATGGTGTTATATTTGGATTATGTCAAATAAAATGTGTGAGGGGTGATACTAGAAAGATATCAAGAAGCTATATATTTGGAAAAGTGTGAGACACTATTTTCTATGACACTGTGTTGGTGTACCACCATCACGGTGCCACCATTACAGTGCCACCATTTTAGTTTTCCACTGTTCTAGTGGTCCACCATTATGGTTCCACAATCTTGATGCCACCATTTTGGTGTGACACCATCATAGTTCCACCATGTCAATGAAAATGTTTGGTGAAACACGTTTTTTTGGAAAATTCCCAAAACAAGTCACTACGACCCACAATAGCACTACTGATGCCCCACTCATCACATATGGATCACATCTAGATGAACCTAGAACTCCCTCAGAGCGTGAATCAAGGAAAATGTTATTGTTATCTCCTCAAGTTATCCCTCCATCTCTAAGTCTAAGATACTGCATTCATCCTTCTCTAGGGTCTACCGTGAGAAATCACAGAGTGTCCATTTCCACAAGTCATCTTCCTCCTCTCGATCTGGTATCGAATAATCAATTATGTAATCTTGTTGGTCCTCAACTACTCATACCACACGTGGATGGCGTCCGAGTTCCATAGGTGAAAATGTAGAAAATGAACTCTTATGCCCTGGAAGTATGAAATTTTATTTTAAGATTTATTTTATCTGTTTATTTATATTAAATTACAATACAATTCAAGACCCATCGTAACATGGATCATTATGATTCATGTTCCTTTCCTAGAGTCTCTACACTGCAATCAATGTAACTTCACTTGGTCATTAAGTATGTCAAAATACATTTCTCTTAATTATGGGGTTCTCTAAAATCTCATTTACAACTGGTATTCTATAGAATTTATCACACACTATGGTCACATAACCCTATTTCCCTACCATCCCATGAAATCTTCACATTTTCTAACTTTGAAATCTATCCTATCCCCCAACAATCATCCTCTGATACCCCTATGGCATGACCCTCCTTCTTCATGATAATGGATGGGATTTCGAAGTGCCATTCCCTTCTTCAAGATGATGGAGAGATAATAACCCTCTAAGTCCTATATTCAATAGGACCTCAAGTTAATACTAGCACAAAGGATATATAATCACACACAAAATGGAAGGAATTGTAGTTTTTAATGAAAGCATGTTTGGGAGACAAGAATGTAAAAAACATAAATAGTACCAATGTTTTATATAAAGGAAACCAAAAACCATCCCATGCATGATTTAAACACAAACTCTGACATAAGTACAACATAATCTACAATGAATGTATCAAAAGAAACAGACTAAAATTTAGCACAACAACCATACCGCAACCCTATCTATTAAAATAAAAATGGTCCTCAATATCCTCATTGAAATAAAAACACAATTTTACAAACATTGGGTGATTATATAAGAATACCCAGTAAGTAAACTAAATTCACTAGAACCCAATTGGTAGTGGAATATTAAAGATCCAAAAAATGAATTTTAGATCCCCAAAGAACCATCCATGGAGTACTAACTAGCCCAGCCTCCCCAAGGCACACTGAATAAATAAAACAAGTCAAGTAAAGTAGTAGTATACGTACATCAACATTTGTGTTCCATGCACCAAATTATCATTGGTTAGCTACTCATTCATAATGGATAACTATTTGATGTGACCACTCTTCAAAAATTTAGTCCCAATTCAACAACTAACACACACACAGACAAGGGCCTCAGACCTCGCACAAATACCACCCATATACATGTTGGACACAAACAAACAATACATCTCACTCGTATGCACTTGTGCCATAACATCCATGTCCCTTTCTCGATGACACCCAGTCCATATTCGAATGTAACTTGGGAAAACAATAATGCCCTGAAAACAAATATACCCCCATCCACAACATGACTTTCCAGAATGTTCTTGGAATATGGTAAACATCAAGCCATTACATCTTTTTTGGATACATTCAAGTGTTAAGAACTCGAAAGAGGGTGTGAGGAAGATTTTATGTAACTAGCCATCGATCATCCCATCAAGTTCTTGGGAATGACGCCCTCCTCCATGAAATTGGGTTTTTTGGCACATGGCTCTCAACAAGGGTGGGTTTCATATAGAATTCACAAGGAATATACAATTTATACAAACAACTAATAAAACACTCAACTCAATCTACGAGTTTCGAAAAAATAACCAGCCCACAAAAAACAACATTTTCTACTACCCGAATATGCACAATAAAAAATAACCACATTAAAAAAACATCCTAACTCGTTTTTCATTTAACAATATTCCATTCATTAATTAATGGGGTTCATGTCGTGACTCGTCCTCGAGGCCCATGCCGTGACTACCCCAAGCCCGCCTTCAATAGGCCAGGGGCTGGAGACTAGCACCAAAGGCATAAATCCCTATAACTGGGAAGACATTGCCTTTATAAAACGTAAACAAATTCAACCAGAGTACAAGAAGAAGAAAACACTAAGTAAAACTGAAAAAAAAGTAATGTTGAAAGTAAGGGGTCAGAAATACAAGCCCAACTGTAAAGTACAAGATAAAAAAACAGCTAGAAGGTGACAAGTTTCTCCTAGATCATCCACCACAGATCATACATGAAGTGTAGGTATAGATAGCGTAGCTCCTAGATCATCCACCATGGATCCTTCCTGAAGGGTAGGTACATATAGCCTCCACAGCACCCTCGTCCTTCAACCTCCTCCGGGTACCGACTCATCGTGAGGTCCACCTCCAGGTGTCGTCTAGTCCTCGTACACTCAGCCTTCGTCAGCGCTGCCCGTCGTCTGCATCCAACAAAATGAGGTACGGGTGTAGCCCGTGCAAGGGTGAGTATAATGATATTCATTAGGGACCCTAAGACCCTCATGGTCTCACTAAGTCTAACAAGGATAACCACAAAGAAGGATCTCAATAGATATCCCTTACACATGAATATTCCCATACATATACATATCTTATCATGTAACCCATCTCAATCACGAGGAAAAACAAAAAGGACATTGACTCAGATCAAACTCGGATTTTTATTCACGATGACGAAAACATGGCTGTTGGAGAACTCTTCCTCTGTCGAGCGCAGTATTCCTATCACGACTCCGAGGTGCCACTCACTAACCTTAACCTACTGAGGTACTCCTCTACTGTCGAGTACCGCCAGTCTGCCACCCCAACACAGTTTTGCTCCCTACCATGGGTATGCCACCCCAACACAGTAGCACTCCGCCTAATGAAAATAGAGGTAGTACTCCTATCGATTACTACGGGTCTGCCAACCATATACAGTATTGCTCCATGCCATGGGTCATCCACTCCAACATAGTAGTGCACCCCACTGGGCTATTCAAGTCACTTCGAAACGAATCGGACAAGCAGTCATCAGGTCACAGCCATCTACACGGTCTATGTACTCTGTATGCTCGTCTCCGGGAGGATCCACTCCACGAGCTACTAGGTGATACTTCAAGTGTCACATAATCTCGTGTGGATGTATCTCAAAGGGCCGCCTCATCATAGGGGTCACAACACAACTGAAGGAGTGTCAAATTGATGTCAGGTCTGTGAGTTATTAGCATTTCTGTTCGAGGGGCCCGGTTGGATTTCGGGTATAATCCATCCTGGCCATACACCAACTGCGTCCAAACCTCAGGTGAAGTATTCCAAAATAACCGTCTCTTCAGTAATAATCCAACATAGTCGACGACACGTCAATCGGATGTCCGGTCCTTAGGTTATAAGAATTTTGGCTCCGAGGGCCCCGTTGAAATTATGCTCGTTCCAAACCCATCCATTTTTCAAAGTTGCCAAAACACACTAAGAGTAACACAAAAGGACTGCCTCTTCACAAGGGTCCTAGTTCCACAGACATTGCATTAATCGGGTGCGCGGTATTTAAGAAATTCATATTTAAGTGAAAAAGGGTCTGGACACTTAGGCCCGATAAGCTTACGGGTCGGGTCAACTCGGTTTTCGCGGGACCATCCCGACAAAGAGGTTGGACTAGCCCAGAGAGTTGCGTGAACTAGCCTGAGGGGCACAACCCTGCCGAGGTGACGTGACCCGGCAAGGATCAGTTGGGCGCATGGCCTGGCTGGCTCGACCAGCCGGGCGAGCGGTCTAAGGGGCGTAGCACCTCGGATGTTCGAATCAGTGGTGCCAAGCAGGGCCACCCATCCCAAATTGGCATGCTTGGCCGGCCAGTCATCTGGCGCAAGCAGCCCCCTCGGTGGGTCACACCTCTTCCGGCGCGGTTCCCTCCTGGCGCTACAGATCTACTCCACTCGGCTGGCCGACAGGCCATATGGTTTTCCAGCACAGCGCCCTCCTGGCGTAGCGGCTCCCCTTCGCCCGGCTAGCCGACGGGCATGCCAGTCCTTTCACCGAAGCGGCCCGCAATTCGGGCTGCGGTTCCCACAGCACAGTCGGTGCGTCGGTGCCGGCTTCCTCCACCGTGGCCTATGCTGGCCACGGTTCCCCATCCCCGGAATGACGTGACAATGTCATTCTTCCTCCACCATGGCCTTCTTGGTAGTGAATTTTCCTAGCATATGCAATGGTGTCCCTTGCGTCGCCGGTCTCATCCATGTTTTTCCTCTGATCGTCAGTTCCAAAAATATCATGTTCTAACAAAGGGTCATCATGCCATGTTCGTTCAGTCCCCACCCTCCATGTTAAGTGATAGAAATAGGCCGGGACAATCAAATAAATAAAAAGAAAAATCGAGGAATAATTTTAATCCTTTAAAATTAAACATAACCCCAACCATGATTATGAAGTTTCACATTGTCAAACAGCGGGAGACGAACATCACGGTGGATGGAATTGTGGAGAACGACGCCACAGATAACGGACGTCAACTCTGTGGATGTTGGGGTGCATCCAAAGAGGAAACGACATCTCCTCACTTGATGCGAAGGAAGAAGAAGAGAAACCATGTCGTCGGTGACTTCAAATTCTTTGTCGGATACGTTCTTCATCTAAGAGGCATCGTTCTTCATCGAGAGAGAAGTTCTCTTATTCTTCAAAAGTGATCTCTCCCAATCTTCCATAGCATAACAAAAACCCTCCCAAAATAAAATAATAGGCTTCTCCTATTATTTTATTATCACATGAAATTAAAAATTCAAATTGAAACCACTTCATTAATTAATTTATGTTGTTGAATTAATTAAATAAATGTGTTTGAAAGAGTTAAAGAGGGAGAGAGGAGGAGGTGAGAGGTCTCATATTTAAGATGAGTTAACAAATTAATGAAAGGGGGTTAAGGAGATTTGGGGGAGGTGAAAGGTTGGGGAATGTGTGGGCCCCACCCTTCAATTATCCACACATAGGAAGTTGGGTGGATGTGGGCCACACCATCAACTTCTCTTGGGAGAAATTAACCTCATAAGATATAAAATAAAATTTTTCCAACAATTTTATTTACTTCTTAATTAAGCCCCAAAATTAAATTCTCCTCCCAAGAAAACAAAACTACGGTAAAGGTCCCCTTATGCAATTACCAGAGTTTTGAGTTCATCGGTGCCCTCAGATTTCAATTCTGAGCACCAGTTCAAAAGATAGAAAAACCAACTATTTCGTTTACAGAATGTACATGAGTTAAACTTCAGCAATTGATTTCGGGAACACCGAGCCTCGGAATAAAGTGTCGTCAGAAGCCACAGACTCGTAAAATTCCAAAGAATCATGAAAAAAAACTTCCTTGAAATTTCCGAGTCTTTACATTACTCAAACCTTAGGTATTTATATCACCATAAAGTTATAACATAAACTAGGGAAACAATGGAGGGTATTATGCACACATCTGAGCCTCTCGCTCCCATGTGATGTCTTAGAGGTTCCCGTGCTGCCAACTAATGCGAACTAAAGGAATCGACCATCCACGTAGGAACCTATCATTTTGATCATCGATCTCCATCAGGACTTATGTGAATATAGCCCCCTCATCGATTTACACTCCCCATAATCAATTATATGTGATGGGTCATGCACGTATCTCTTCAGCTGAGATATGTGGAATATGTAATGCACCCAATGCAATTGAGGTGGAAGGGCCAGGCGGTAAGTCACCTTGCCTATTCTACTGAGGACCTGGAAAGGTCTGTCGAATCATAGAGATATCTTGTTGCCTCATCCAAAACTCTATAGAACTCATCGAGATGAGACCTGTAAGAAGACGTGGTCATCACCCTCAAACTCCAATGGTCTCCATATCCTATCATCATTGGACTTATTTCTACTCTATGCAGTCTTCATCCACTATTGGATGATCTAAACCTTCTATGGTAGCCTCAAAATGGGCTAACTGGTCAACCTCTGCCTCAGCTCCTGAAAATCTCTTCTGGCATCTGTTTGACCACTCGAAGGATTTCCCATTCTTCATCAATTTTTAAAGTAGTGCAGCAACTCTGGAGAAGTCTGACACAAATCTAGGTCTGTCCGACTCATGAGTGATCGACTGCACCCACTTATGCTTGATTTCATAGTAGGCTACCTGGGGTCTCATTTTTTCCGACCAAGGAAAAACCCATCCCAACGTTGTATGTAAACCACAACCTTTTTTCCAAATATAGTCAATCTGTGTATGAAATATGGTTCCCAGTCCATACCCAAACAAATATCGTAAGGCCTCGACGCTACCACCAAGCGGTTCCAACCAAAACTCTCGCCTCAAGGGTCACATCACACCGTCGGTGTAAGTGTGATTATCGAGTCTCCACCCAAATGTATCTCCAGATGTGAGGGTCAAGTCAATCGATTAACCAAAAACTCTAGGATTGGGACAAGATTCGTGGAACGAAGGAATGTTTCTTATCAATGTCTATCATTATGGAATCTATTAGTAGGCATAGATCGTACCTCGAATCATTCATAGTTCCATTGGTTCACACTCCTTGACTGAATGAAGCTACTCTCTTTCCCTACCCTCCTGCTCCGTGAGCCTGGCGGGGACTACAAAGGTGAGTGGTTGTAGCATGTCGAAATATACATCACCACACACTTCCCTCCTAGCTCTGCTTCCATGTCTACTGCTTTCCAAATTAATCTTCCCTTAAAACATCCTCTTCTTAAAACATTTTACACACCCAAGTCACCAAGACTGGCACCCGTTTCCTACTTTCCCACTGTTAACCTTCAATGGATGTATCCAATCAGCCAAAGAATTTTCAACCACAAAGGTTCTCTCTAGCACCCTAACATAATTAGGAATTCATAGAGGAAAAGTGATGGCTCGGAAATCCTGTAAACACACCTCACTCAAGGGTACAAGCTCTAAAGCACTGATCGAATTGTTGTCATCATGTACTAGGAATGATCGGTATGCCTTAATGAATACTCAGATACCGACACGTCGTCCTGTCAAAGCTGTATAAGCTCTAGAAAACTCTCAGCCATGTCCTCAAGCCAATCCTCAGCCACCTGTGAGTCAGGCACACCTTGGAACCTGAGGGGTATCTGATGGTGAAACATGTGTAAGGCACTAAGCCTACATGTGTCATCTATCGGTACTGCTGGTTGAAACTGCAAACCAACAGGTAGTGGTATAGCTGGAACACTACCGTAAGGTACTATCTCAGGCATCGGTCCACGTACCAAAGTACCATCACTATGCCGACCATCCTCATGGTCACTCATTGGGAAAAACCAGTAGATAAGATCACCATCATCTATACTAGTGTCTAAACTAGGTGTAGAACTCTAGAAATCGCTTCCAGCCAGTCCATTGCTGCCTAGAAATTTGTCTCGCGTTGTAACCTCAGAGGCCTCTACTGCTAGAACTCATGCAACACGCTTTGTTAGCGTGCGTCGTTCGCTAGTAAAACTGGTGAAATATGCTTCTCAACATTTGGTGTTGCTGCTGGTACACCACCCGAAGGTTCCAACATAGCAAAAGGGATCTGCATCAGACATCGTCGCTCGATGGGCCTTCATCGGGTACTCTCTCGGAACTCCAACTGACTGTCTGCGTGGAGGCATCCTGAACAGATGCGACACAGTCAAATGATTTAAACCTTGTGAGATTACCTGGTTTGAGCTGGCATAAAATGAACTTTCGAAAATACACACGCAATTGGTGTTTTCATGAACTGAGTCGGAAATAAGAAGTCAACGTCCTGGTGTATTGATATGTCGGTCGCCGCACCAACACTGGACTCCCTGAACTGAAGACCACACTCGTTACCCTTAACCCTACTGCTTCATAGAAAAGAATGATCAGAGTCATTAGTTCTATGGTAGAACCGACTCCTCTAATAAAAAGTGTTCACGACCCCGTCCTCGGGGCCCATGCCGTGACTACCCCAAGTCTGCCTTCTATAGGCCAGGGGCTGGTGACTCGCACCAAAGGCATAAATCCCTATAACTGGGAAGTAATTTCCTTTATAAAACATAAACACATTCATCCAGAGTACAAGAAGAAGCAAACACTAAGTAAAACTAAAAACAAAAGTAGTACTAAAAGTAAGGGGCCAGAAATACAAGCCTAACTGTAAAGTACAAGGTAAAAGAAAAACAACTGGAAGGTGACAAGAAGCTCCTAGATCATCCACCATGGATCCAACCTGAAGGTTAGGTACAAATATCCTCCTCAGCGCCCTCATCCGTCAACCTCCTCCAGGTACTGACTCATCGTGAGGTCCACCTATGGGTACGGACCTTTCGTGAGGTCCACCTTCAGGTGTCGTCTAGTCCTCATACACTCAGCCTCAATCAGCACTGTCTGTCGTCTACATCCAACACAACGAGGTGCTGGCGTAGCCCTTGAACAGGTGAGTATAATGATATTTAGTAGGGACCCCAAGACCCTCAAGGTCTCACTAAATCAAACAAGGATAACGACAAAAAAGGATCTAAAAATATAACCCTTACTTAGGTATATTCCCATACATATACCTAAGTTATCAAGTAACCCATATCAATCATTAAAAAAAACATAAAGGTCATTGACTCAGCTCAAACTAGGATTTTTATTCATGATGATGAAAGCACACCTGCTGGAGAACTCCTCCTCTATCGAGTGTAGTAGTCCTGTCACGACTCTGAGGTTCCACACACTAACCTTAGACTGCTGAGGTACTCCTCCACTATCGAGTTACATGGGTCTTCTACCCAATACAGTAGTGCTCCCCGCCATGGGTCTGCTGCCCCAACATAATAGAACTACGCCTAATAGCCTACAGAGGTACACCTCCTATCATGTACCGCGGGTATGCCACCCCAACATAGTAGGGATGCATTCCATGGGTCTACTAACCCATAATATTAGTGCTCCCCAAAGGGCTATTCAAGTCACTCCAAAATGAATTAGACAAGCAGTAATCAGGTCTCAGCCAGCTACAAGGTCTCCGTACTTCGTACAATCGTCTCTGGGAGGATCTGCTCCATGAGCTACTTGTTGATACTTCCAAGTGTCATGTAATCTCATGTGGATGTATCTCAAAGGACTTACTTGAAATAGGGGTCACAACGCAACAGACGGCGCGAAAATTGGACGCACGCTCTGTGAGTTGTTAGCATTTCTATTCCAGGGGCCGGGTTGGATTTATTGTATAATCCAACCCAGGCATACTCCAACTACGTCCAAACCTCAGGTGAACTATGCTAAAATAACTGTCTCTTCAGGGGAAATCCAACATAGTCGATGACATGTCAATCAGACGTCTGGTCCTAAAGTTATATGTGTTTCTACTCCAAGGGCCGGGTTGGAATTACGCTCATTCCAAACCTGTCCATTTTCCAAAGCCTCCAAAACTCACTAACAGTAACTCAAAAGGACTGCCTCATCTCAAGGGTCCTTATGCCATAGATAGCGCGTCGATTGGACATGTGGTCTTCACGAAATTAACATTTATGTGAAAAAGGGCCCGGTCCGTTAGGCCCGATGGGATGAAGGGTCGGGTCAACTCACTTTTGGTGGGTTCGTCCCGGCAAAGGGATCGGACCGGCCCAGTGAGTTGGACGACCTGGCCCGAGAGGGGAGGCCCGAGCGAAGTGACGCGGCCCGGCGGGGTGCGGCTGGGCTGGCTGTCAAGCTAGCCATGCTGTCCGTGGGGCGCGGCCCCTCGGCTGTCCGAACAGGTAGCGCTGCCCTTCCCAAAATGGCCGGCTAGGCCGACCGGCCTTCGGGAAAAAGCGTCCCGCACTGTGGGCCAAAAGTCTTCTTGAGCGGTGCCCTCATGGCACCGCAGATCTGCTCCACCTGGCTGGCCAATGGGCCGACCGGTTTTCCAGCGTGGTGCCGTCCTGGCGCCGCGACTCCCCTTCGCTCCGCTGGCTGACGAGCCGACCGGTCCTTTCGCTGAAGCGGCCCGCAAAGTGGTTCGCAGTTCCCGCTGCATAGTCGGCGCGACGGTGTCGGTTTCCTCCATCGCGGCCTACGCTGGTCGCGGTTCTGCATCCCCGACATGGTGTGAGGATGCTGTGCTTCCTCCGCCGCGGCCCGCTAGGCCGTGGCTTTTCCTAGATTATGTGACGGCGGCCCTTGCTTCGTCGGTCTCTTCCATGTTCTGCCTCCAAATGTCGGTTCCAAAAATATCAAGTTCTAGCAGAGAGTTGTCGGACCGTGTTCCTTTGGCCTACTCCCTCCAGGTTATGTAATAATAATAGGCAGAGACAATCAATGAAATACAACGACGAATCAAGGAACAATTTTAGTCCTTTAATATTGAACATAACCCCTTCCTTGATTATGAAGTTTCACGTCATCGAACAGCTAGAGACGAACTTCACGGTGGATGGCGTCGTGGAGAACGACGTTGCGGAGAACGATTGTCAATTCTATGGATGTCGGGGTGTGGTTGAAGAGGAAACGACGTCTCCTCACTTGATGTTGAGGAAGAAGAAGAGAAGGCATGTCATCGGTGACTTCGCGTTTTTCGTCAGAGGCATTCTTCGTCCAAGAGGCATCGTTCTTGGTCGAGAGAGAAGTTATCTTCTTCTTAAAAAGACCTCTCACCCAATCTTCCTTAGCACAATGAAAACCCCCCTAATACAAAATAATAGGCTTCTCCTATTATTTTATTATCCCATGCAATTTAATATTCAAATTCAAACCACTTCATTAATTAATTTATGTGGTTGAATTCATTAAATTAATGTGTTGGCTATAGTTTAAGAGGGAGAGATGATGAGGTGAGAGGTCTCATATTTAATAGGATATAACAAATTAATGAATGGTGGTTAAGGAGTTTAGGGGGAGGTGAAAGGTTGGGGATCATGTGGGCCCCACATTTTAATTATCCACACATGGGAAGTTGGGTGGATTTGGGCCCCACCAATAACTTCCCATGGGAGATATTAACCTCCATATATATAAAATAAAATTGTTCCAACAATTTTATTTACTTCTTAATTAAACATCAAAAATTTACTTCTCCTCCCGAGAAAACACAATGACAGTAAAGGCCCCCTTAAGCAATTACCGAAGTTGTGAGTTCATCGGTGCCCTGGGATTTCAATTTCGAGCACCAGTTCAAAATATAGAGAAACCCGATCATTCATTAACTGAACGTACCAGTGCTAAACTTCGGAAATTGATTTCGGGAACACTAGGCCTCATAATTAAGTTCTATCAAAAGCAACATACTCTTAAAATTCTAAAGAATCAAGAAAAAAATTTCCTTGAAATTTCCGGCTCTTTACAGTTCACAATAATTTATTTCTGCACTACCTCGGGTAACAACGAAGTCCATCATCTATAACCATTTTTAGAAGGATAAATTTCACAAAACACATACATGGAAAAAAGTTAGTATGGACCAAGGTAAAGAAATCATTTTTACCACCCAATTATAATAATTGAAGAGAATAAACAAACTATAGTGCCACTTTACACCGCATTCTTCCAAGACACCAATTGAACCACTACTAACTTTCATTCTTCAGTGTTATACTGTTCAATAATCCTATCAAATAATGAACCGACATCCCCACTACACAACAACACCACACCCATCACTTTTATATACCTAAAAACAAGACAATCTCATCCTGTATCCATGCTACCCAAACATTTCCCTGATGTTGTCCTCATGTATAACGAGTCCATCCATTATATAATCAATTAATATCTCAAACTGAGATACCAACACACCGGCCATACTAGCCTATACTAAACTCACACAGAATTCACCATTAGACTACATCCCCACTTCAAACACATACCACACCCATCACATAGAACCAAGTCCTTTTTCCACTCTTTTACACAATACTATGCTCCAAATAGCAGCACCACAAAACCCATAAATAGTCACAAAACCCAACATAAAAAAACACACAACCCCACCTATAAAACAAGATTTATTTAGATTTGGTAAATATAATTTTTTAAATACACATTGATAAATAGGTTTGATAACAGAAGGGTTTTCATCCAGGGGAATCCATATTTGTAAACTCGGTATACGTGATTAATCATATAAATATTAAAAAAAATATTTATAAGTAAACAAAAACTATTATAAAGTGTCGACCATGACAAGACCAAGACCACAAAAAATGAATTTTAGAAGAACTTACAACCCATAAACTTAAAAAAAAATTGTGGATAACAATTATAACATCATACATAACATCATTAATACACCGCCATTATTTCACTGACTGATGTTATCTTTTGATCATCATATTCCCCCATAGTTTATTACTTATTAAGGAAATGGATTCATCTATTATTCAGAAATTAACATTACTACACCCGCCCCATGAGACATAAATAAAGAGAGATTGAAGAATCCCTACTTGAAACAATATGCGGCCAAAAATCCACATTTCCCCAAAACTAGTTGTCGCCTCAGCAACATGAAAACTCAAAATAGAAAATCTAATCAAGGATCGATCGATGGACATGACAAAACATGAAACTCTATGGGATGGGAAGGCTCTAGGTGAACCAAGGTTTAAAAGAAACATGCTTATATAATAATATCCCGTCTTTTATGTTCCAGATCCTATATTTAATGATGAATGGTTTCAAAAGTCATTACCGTGGGATTGTTGTCGAGATCATGCAGTTTGAATATATCAAATTCCATGGAGCATTAGGATATTAAAGCAATACTTAATATACATTGAAACTTCCTTAAATATTACCAAACAAGGATTTAAACTTGTTTGACAACAACTAAAATGTAAAAGGGCTGAAACTAGAAAAAATATCAGGAAACTAGAAATTTAGAAAATGGCGAGACGCTATTTTAGTGTGCCAAAATCATGGTTCCAACATTATGGTTCCAACTATTTTATTGTGCCACCATCACGATGCCACCGTTTCAGTGAAACTATTTGATGAATCTTTTTTTTAAGACACTCAGAACAAACCACTACGACTCCCAAGAACACCACATGCATAGGATGTTCATAAACGACTTTCCAAGGGAGATCATGGATAATAATGAATCCCACTAACTCATGTTAGGACCCTCAAGTATGAACACTCCAAAAATTATAATGATACATTAATTTGTATCTATTATGTTAAATTTCTGATCGATATTATCAATTCAGTCATCTACCTATGAAGGTTTATTCATACCTTTAATGTTTGGACGAGTCTTGTGAAATAATTCTAGTGATATATATATATCTCTCCCCCACAAATCATTTATATACCTCAATAATTTCATTATTACTTTTTATTACATTTTAAAAAACGACTGGCACTACACACAAGATAACCACAAGGAAAATTTGATCCATCATAGGATTCCCAGTTGGGTCATCCATTGCACCCTCCTATAGAACATTCTATACCAATATTAGAAGAATAATAATTCGCAATGAAATAAAAAAATGATCTAACATGGAACAATACCAATAAAAACTAGAAAAACCATAAGAAAAAATTCAGATCAACAATAAAATAAAAATAGGGGTCACACTTCCTAGCATCCAATGGTAACATGAGTCACACCATAGTAATATCATGCCAGAAACTTCCCAAAAACTACCTTTCAAGTGAAATCAAAACAATCTTCCTTCTATAAAATGTCCTAAGATGAATAAAAACCTTAAATATAGATATCTGATGAAATTTTATAATGAACCAACTTGAATTCAATAACAAACTAGTAACTAAAATGAACCTTTACAAAACTAAATGTTGTTCCGGATACCTATGTTCTATTTACTAGCACTGGGGAATCGAACCACAAATTAGGGGAATGGTTTTTCCCCACCTGAAATGTCAACATTGAAAATATATTCAAAATATATAATAGTGGAAAAGATAAATATATTTCCAATCATAAAACTAAAATTAGAAATCAATTAAATAAAGAATAGAAAAAAACTCCATGTATAGGTACAACTATAAAGGGCTAACAAAAAAACTAAATACTCCATGTGACATTTTTGGAAGAATCCCACCATCTCACCACTAGATACCAAAATCAGTTATCAAAATGACATCCCACCTAACTAGAGCCCCTTTCAATTCCCTTGATCAAAATACTTAACCAATTCTGCACCATGTCGATGGGGTTCTCAGGTTGTGACCTAATAAGATTAGTAGGGTCCAACCAAGGTGTTCCATATCATGTCACTAAAAAATAATCCATGAATGTTCAATTTTAATGAAAATAAGGCATGAAAATAGTTTGACAATTTTTATATCAAAATCATTGAAATGCATGTTAATTTCATCTTTTTTACACTTTTACAAATACTATTGGTAAATCAATTTCAAATAATTTATTGTCCATTTATATCATACCGGATATATTATATCCAATTAAATCATGTATCACAAATCATATCAAATCTATAGTTCTAAAAAAATATTACAAGAAAAAAATACCAAATCTTCCATGATGAATAGGTATCATCATGACCTAGATAGCAAAATGTCATGATTGATAGGGCACTCATACAAAACAAAGGTAATCTCGTATGATTCATGAAACAAGATATATGTATCGAGTATAGAGAATAGAAAAACACCCCAAAATATTAACCCCTAAATATATCTAACAACTACCCAGAATAACAATCCTAGGGAGAAACGGAAATCCCCAAAAGATAACAACTCAACAGCGTATGCGTCTTATTACTATACATCCCACCTTTGTTCCGAAGTCTTCTCATGATTCTTATTTTCTAGACCGATTCACCAATCTATTTTCATCAATCCATTATTAGAAAACAATTTCAAAATTCTTTTTAAAACCTTTTCTATTTAATATTAATAGGGTAAAACCATCTTTTATAAAATCATAGTTCGACACAACAAAAAATTCAATCATATCATTCCATTTCTTTTTTTAAATAACTATCAAAATAAGATCAATGTTGTATACCAACGTAGTCTAGAAATGGAACCACTTACCAAAAATCTCAATGTTGCACGTTCCCATATAATATCCACTAATAAGAAAAATTGGAAGAAACATAAGCCCTATGATCATTATTTATATTTTATGAAGGATTTAATTGATATAAATGGTTTTTCTGGAAGAGTAAGACACAAATTCCTCAATAATGCACACCCTACACACCACAAATAATAGGGAAAAAGCCCCTAAACTAGTTCTCACTACATATCAAAAATGAAACAAGAGTAAACATCATAATTGATTAACTAATATAATAGAAAATATTTTATGCAATATTGTATTCAAAGGACAAGAAGAAGTAGAGATGATTACTCTCCATGTGAGATAAAAACCCACTGGAATGGTGATTAATCACCCAAAACATTCAATCCATTTTGACAATAGGATCTAAAAATATATAGATAAGTTATCTTGGTCGAGATATAAGGATGTTGTGGATAAATTAATGAATGTTTCCGCTTAATGGAGGCCTAGATGCAAATGCCATGAAATTTAAATGTCATGTAATCTATTTTAACATTATGTAATCCTATTAAATCTTATACAATGAAAAAATGTCACATTGTTTATAAAAATAGGTCTTCTAACATTACATGATGTGTAACCTTTACAATCTTTTGACCCACCCCATGCTATGTTGTAGGTTCATGACATCAACCCTACATAATTTACCCATCAACTACTGACTTTACATGGCTTATAATTCTCATATAAAGTACAAAAACTATTGATTTTAATATGAAATCCCCAAACCAACTCAGGCATTCTCCATAAACAAGGAGAACCCCAAAAATACATGATATGTCTGTAATTTTATTCCATTAATTAAAAATTAAAACTCATCCTTGAACATTAGGTAAATTTTCCTTCTATGTATTTTCCATACAAGGGATCCCTAAGACATAGCCAGTTAATGGAGAAAATAAGAAAATAGAAGGAAATTTTCATAAATTAGGATATATGTTGTTATCTATTAAATTTTATAATTTTTAATAGTAATAATTTTTTAAGTGTACATTACATTGATATTATTTATTTTCTTCATATGATTTTTCTTTTGTTTCATATAACAATAATATGGACGATGTCAGTCCTTGTCATTTTTTATAACAATGTCATAATTCCCCATTTATTCAATGTTCCAGAGTCATATTTTTAAATGATATATTCATTTCTATTTTCAATTGATTAGTGACAAAGGTATATTTTATGAGAACAAAATTTATGATGAACATGTTTTTTATAATTGTTCAGTAACAATGAGTCACTTTATAATAACCTCTATATTTTTTTAACCCTTTTAGAACCACAGTTATAAATTAAATTAATCATTAATAATATTTATTATGAGTATTAATGTCTACATACTCATTAATATTGGAAATGTAAATGATAGTATTGCATCATTCATTTACATGGTAGAAGGGAGTGAAGGATTAAAATGTTATATATTGGAATGAGTAATAGTTTATAGTTATGCAAAAGTAATATCAATTTCATAAAATAATAATTATGTTAAATAAACATTAATAGAGTATATAATTTAATTTATAATGTGAATAAGGATAATTTAATTAGAATAATATGGAAAAACTATAAAAATTACATTAATGGAATTTTTCCTTCTCGAAACTATTTTCATCAAAATGAAGAATTTATTCATTTTACTATAAAATAATGGTTACCAATCATGTTCTAATGATTTTTTTATGTTATTTCAAAAGTTATTTAAAAAATAATTGAATTAAAGTAGTGGTTTGAGATTATATTTAACAATTCATTTTTCCCATTGGTAAAATATTCATTTTCACAAGATTAAAAATTACCCTTTAACATATTTCATCTACATATTAAAAAAATTTAATCAATTTTTATTAAATTAAATTTCTATTACTCATTAAAATAAATTATTATTATCAAATGGAAATGAAATAAATTTTTCATCTTATAAAAATATATCTAAAGAATATATGTGACTACTATTATTCCATTAAATTATTTATAATTAGATGGATGTTAATTTTTTTTTTAATATTTATAAAGAACATAATATAAAAAATTTATCCCTATATATATGATAAGTACACCACTCAAATATATATTATAAAATTATAATTAAAATATGATTAAAATTAAAATATATATCATTTATTATTATGAGAGAAATCTTATAAATCATTATTTATATTTTTAGAAGTTATAAGTTTATATAATATGTAATTAAATTAATTGAATAATTTTAACACCATAATATTTAATGATATATTTCATTATAATAAACTTAATATATTTTATAGTTTGTGATACACGCAACCCCGATCCTTTATAAATGGTAGTATAGTGTAATATTTGAACATTCCTAATAAATTAGGTGCATGGATTGGGCAATCAAATTTTAAATATATGTATAGGGGATATATATATAATGTAAAAAACTAGTAGATCCTTTATATGTCTCAAAAATATACCGTTTCCAAAAATGTTATTTATTGATTTTTTGAGAAATTTTTTTAATTGTTTTCACTCTATTTGAAATTAATTTCATAAAATTAAAATCATTTTATAAATTATCACATATGAGATATAATACGATTAATATATCGGAATTTTTTTATAATATTAATTTTTCGATAAACAATGAATTACTGTAATTTAAAAGAAATATATTTTAATTAAATTAATTTAAAAAGATCATATTTGTACTAAAAATATTTTGAAATTAAATTTTGTTAAAATATATTATTATTAATACAAATAAGATTATTAGAATCAATTTTATTTCAAATTTTTATATAAAAACATTTTATAGGTAGGAAAAAACATTAATAAGGAAAACTAAATTTAATTGTGTTTCCGGCATTAATATTAAATTCAATTTAGCAATATGTGAGAATTGAATTCGGAAAAATTGATTCCAAATTTATAATCATAATAATTTATTTTGTATAAAAATATAATGTTATTTTTTCAAATTGAATCGGTTAAAACATTGGTTATCGTGGTACATGTTAAAACAGATTCATTGTAGGTTATACAAAAGATACAAATGGGAAAATGGCATAAAAACGTGTATAACATCTATTTATTCTTATTTTTTAACATTGTTTCATAAAATTATAATTAATAGACCAATTTTTATATATTTTTTGAGTTTCTCTTTAATATATTACATTATTTTAAAAAACACAAATGGTACCTCTCTACTATTTATAAATGGAGAAGCATATGATATCCTCTCCAAACTACAAGATAAATTTTCAATTAAATCCATCCCAAATCAATTCCATACTTCCCTACCATTTCTATGATTCATTGGTTTTATCATACAACCTCCCTATGAAGGCATTACATCTAAACATTTAGAGGTTATCTAAAGAAGAAGTGTAGTTCTTATCCATGTGATTTCATTTTAATGCTTCTTCTACCACCATCAAATCATATTAAGTTATTATAAAATAATAAAAAATTTATATTTAATATAAAAATAATTTATTAGTTCATTGGATTAATTTATATCTGTATCATCTTCCATCAAATGTGAAAGAAAATGGTTGATATTGAGTAAGTTTGACTACATCATCGTGAACTGGTGCACTTCACTTTTCATCGAAGAATCTCTGGGAAAGAAAAAACGAATGATTTAAATTATATTAATTATATTCAGGAAATAATTATAATATTTTAATTATAATATCATATATTACAAATTATATTAGAATTCATTGTTAAATGATAACATCCATCAGGCACATAATTGGACTACAACCTCCATATAGTGATGTAATTAGTTTTTCATTTTTCATTTTACATTGATTATAATATGGATTAATTTGATTAATATATATTTTTTCAATGATATAATAATGATTATTTATAGTTTAATTATTCTTAATATTTATTTTTAACCATCTATTAAATAATTAAAATAGTGTTCATGCATACATACAACCTACTAACACCAATAAATGTGTAATTAATTTTATTACATATAAAATTTTTGGATACCACTAAATATGTATATAATAAATATATTATAATTATATCATGATTTAATTCATATAGATTTTTGGTTTTGTGATCAGTGTAAAATAACTAAAACTACCCCCAAAAAATACATGAAAAAATGAAATAGTTTCCGCTCAGAAATGTGTATTTAAATAGGAATAATAGTTAAACTGGATATAAAAGGTAATAAGTAAATCATATATTGTATGATATAATTTATTATGGGTTTTTTATTAGATTTATGTTAAATATTAATTTATTATAAAATATTTTTGAGCATGTGTGTAAGAATTTGGACTTGAGTTAACAGATTGTTGTCTCACTTTTGTTGATGATAGAAACCATCCATATTCACCACATGGTTCTTTATATAGTGTATAAAATTACCATGAATTTATATTATTATTATTATCAGAAAAATTATGGGGATTTTAATATCCAACTTTT
This sequence comes from Viscum album, assembly GCA_963277665.1. Classification (NCBI taxonomy): domain Eukaryota; kingdom Viridiplantae; phylum Streptophyta; class Magnoliopsida; order Santalales; family Viscaceae; genus Viscum; species Viscum album. The sequence continues at coordinate 1,140,442,221 of OY728153.1, read as the reverse complement.
TTTACCTATTATATGTGGTTTCATTTCAAATTTTACCTATGTGTTAAGGGTTTTACTTTAAAATGTCCTTTTTATGATTCTTTATGATCATGTTTTTCATGATTAAATATTATAATATAACACTAAATAAATTAGGGAATATATTTCCCTATATTTATTTCTATATATTATAATTTTCCATTTTATCATCATCAATTTCTGTACTAAAGAGTTCAAAATTATGTTTTTATTGAAAAAATTACATTATTTTTATCTTTAATCAAAATTCATTTTCTTCCATGTCTATGTCTTAACTAAAATGTGGTAAATAATGTTTTAATATTATTATATTATAATTTAAGGATATATTTACCCATTTTTCTATTTTAGTAAAAATTTTAAAATTAAACTAATTATGATTTTCACAAGGAGTTTCATTTTGAATTTTTACTGAAAACGTAAAAATAATCATTGTTTTAAGATAAATGTTCTGAATGGAATTTACCACCATCATGATAATTTAATGATTTGAAGCTATCATAGTTATATTATAAGGTTAAACTCAACTAAAATGTTTTCTTTAATATTTTAGAGATATATTTATTTTTAGGAAGTTATTTCTAAATTGACGTGTTATTTTTATTGAGAAAGTTTATAGACATTATTTAATGGTACTTTCATGTAAAATGACATCCTTTAATGTTACATTTTGTTTTCATGGGATATGATATGAATATAACATCAACTATATTTAATTGATATATTATTAGAAATATGATTTAAGTATGATTTTATGAAACATATATATTTTCCATTGGTCAATTATGTTATGAAACCTATTTCTCTTCCAAGGGTTATGCTATGTTAAAATGATTAAAATTTTAAAACCCTTATACTATAAATAGTTAATGAAATGATGATGTATTTATGGTACAATGAAATACATACATATGATAATCATTATGTGAAGTGTTGGAATTGAATTATATATACCTACAATGCATTGGTAAGGATGGATATCTAATGAGAAAAAATAAGAATGGAATGGGGGAAATAATCTTTATAAAGGGACCATTTCCACTATGATAGTCTTGGGATTAATCCTTTAATACTATGATAGTTTGGGTAGTGAACCCAATCCAATGTTATAGTTATAGTAGTAAATTATCACTACTATGTAAATAATTATTCTATACATATTTGTATTCCAAATATCAATGAATTTTTTAATTGTTATGATATCATGGATTGTGTTGTTTGATCTAATTATAATTAATATATTATTTACATACAAACATTATTACATGTGTCATGATTATTCTCTATGATATAGAGGGGTTGGTTTTCGAATTTTAATCTAATCTTCTCATTCTATTTTAATCATGTTCTATTTCTATGATCCCAGATATCTTTATTTTTATACCCTTCATGAGAACCCTAGATTATACTCTCCTATGTTTCAATTTCCAAGGTTATGAAGAACGTGTTAATTTGTGATTTTAAGAAGATGGGTTCTATTTTTAAGGAAAAAGTTATAGAATATGTAATTAACTTTTTAACTAGATCATTATGTATTCATATATCTAAAGACCCTTGACCTATTTGATTCTAAAATGGATAATTCAGTTATTAAATGAACAATCATTGATTATGATGTGATGTATACATATTAAAAATATGATTCGATATATTTGGTATTATAATATTTTTCAGTTACCCCTAGAAAAATAATTATATCAATTTAAAAAGTAATTCTTAACATAATCCTAATAATAGGATAACTCTGATGTTATAGTAAAGAAATGAGTTTGGTTTTATTAAAAAATACATCATCTTCAGATAGTATAACTATATTTTGTTTTAGGAAAAATTAATCTATATTTAATAAACATCAAAATAGTTTTTGTGATATATATCATCAATAATTTTTCTTCATAGTGAGGGTTTTCATACTAAACTCCTAGTGTGAAACTCTAGAGTGATAATTTTAAATTAGTTCACCTTTTATTTTTGAACCATCATTATTAATTTGAATAGGCAATGATCATGTATTTCCTTAGTAAATCATATAGTTTAAAAAACTCAAAGGAAGGTTTCATGATTTGGATATCTTAGAAATTATTTTTAGAATTATTTTATTCCATTAAGAATAATATTTATCACACTATGCATTTTGGTTTTGGTCAACAGTTGTAACCCAAATGAATCATGTTAATGTTGAATTTGATAGAAAATGAATTGATTTTCCTCAGGAAAAAATAAATTTTATGGGAAATGGAATGAAAATATTTTTTAATATTATTATGCATATTTTTATGATGTGAATAATTTTGAACATCAATACAAGAAAAAAGTAAAAAAAGTCTATTGTGTCTTATAAGAGGAATCAAAAACCATGTTTTAAATTTTTTATTGATCAAATATTATTTGGGAAGTAGTGGAATACTATTAAAATGAAATTTTACAATCTTCATTGTTTAGAATATGTAAACATAATTTGGTCATCAATCATTTATATGGTTTAGAACATTAATATTGAAGCCATATAAGAAATACAAGTCCATTAGAAGAAATTTTATCCATGGTGTGTGAGAAGTTTGATAGATTATTTATTATTAATTACTTTCCTAATTATATCTATTTAAAAATTTAGAAGGAATTATATGAGCTTAATAAGAGAAAAGATAAATGTTTTTCTACATACGAGTAAAATTTTTCGAAACCAAAGATGTACAATTAGGGCATTATCGTCTAACATGAAGTTGATGTTCATTGATTGTTAAGTGTCATTGAACCATGTCTATAAAGGGTGTTATCAACAATGGGATTCAATATATATGATGAAAACATAAAATATACATTCAAGGTTGAAATATTGATTCGTTTTATAATTTAATCTCATGGTTTCGATAAGAAACAAAATGATTAAATTTCATGGAAAATAAAGTAACCATTGAGGGAAGAAGATAATCTGTACTTTATGATCTATATGTGGAAAAAAATATGGTGAATACTTCTATAAATGGAATATTACATTTTTATATGTGGAAACAGATGCCATTATGAAATAAAATATTAAATTGACGGGAATAAGTTTGAAAATGATGCAAATATAGAAAAAAACCCATATAATCCCCCACCCACAATCTAGTTTTTCAAATGAATGTAATATAGGTATTATATTAACCAATGCTCAAATATGAAAGTTTTTTATCATGATCGTCATTAGAAACCTATTAAGGTGAGAGACAAAGGGAAATATCATATGATCAGTATTTATATTGAATGTTATGATAATGACAGAGTGAAATGTACACTTATAATACACTCATAATATAATAATACATGATTTGAATTTTGATATATGAACTCTTTTATATCTAAATAATATTTTATACTTATCAAAATACCACAAAAAATTAGATTTCTCATTATCACAGAAAACCACTACTGGTTGGATAATCAAATCATAAGTCTATGATTTATCATTATTTGATCTTTATTTTGAATTTATTATTTCAATTCATTTTTTGTTCCTATAGTAGAATTTTACACTGTGTTAGGTTCTGATTGGATTTGCTATATAAACCCCAAATTAATATTCAAGAAAGGGAAGACATATTTGATATTATTAACCATCCTATAATCATATATTGGTGTAAAAGTAAATAGGAATATCCAATGGGTGTCGTATCCATTGCATGGATCCTGATTACAATTTAAAGGTGTGTTTGTCCAAAATGCATTGGGATGAACTCAACATCTATGATAAACCTATTTTCATAGAGTTTCTAGATTTAATTCCAATAGAGTAGTCTAGTATTCTAGTGAATCATGAAGATGAGTTATAAATAGAACTCTCACCTTGTGATACATATATTAAGATGTTTCCATAGAGAAGTGACCCTATTAAGTTATTGGATTTTAAAAATCCACTCTTTGATTATCATGAAAAGTGTTTGGACATGCTGGTCACCTTAGCATGAACCTATTCTGTTTATTAATAAGAAACATTGATAAATGTGAATATATAATTATTTTTGAGAACATATCGAGATAAATATTATGAAAAATTATCATATACCCAATATTGAAGAAATATTTGATCAACTTCCAAGTGTAATATCCTAATAATTTATAAGAAGTACATGTTGTTTGATAGTTTTTGCGATATGAAACAATGAGCATTAAAAAACCAACAAAATATATTATTATATAAAAATAATTATAACTGAGTATTTGAATTTTTTTAAATTAATAGGATTCAAATATGTTTACATTATAAATAATTATTTTCGTTATTTTTTATTTATTGATAATAGTTACTGGATATCTTTGAAAATTCAATTTATTCTACAAAAATATATTTTTAGTAAATAGTGGTTATTATTACACATTTTAAAAATGAGATAATATTTATTTTGTAACATTTATAAAAAATAATATTTTATAAAATTAACAACTTTATTGATATTATAATATCAAAATTATTAAAGAGTATATTTTTAGGAATTTTAAAAGAATATTTATTTTTTAGAAAATATTGACAAATACAGCCATTTGTAAAACTAGAAATTTTTTTCAATAAATTATGAAATTTTAATGTAATGTTATTATTTTACTTCTATTTTTAATTAACATATTTATTATTTCTTTATATGTAATATAATTAATTATATTTTAATTTTTTTATACTAAATTTTGTTATAGTATTATTATTAGGATTAAAAACATAATTTAAAAAAATGATTCTACGATTATAATTTTCATCCATTTTAATTAATTAAACGGACCAATAATAATAAAAATGAAGTGAAATATATAAATTATATGTCAAAGTCAATAAATTTCAATCAATATAATGTTGATCACTGGTATAATAGTTTATGTAAGATAATTTTATGCTTGAAATGATTATTACATAAAAAATAACTTTCAACAAGATTCATGGGTTTATCATTAAGTTATATTATTAAAATATAAATGAATTGAATTAAATATAAATTAATATTACTTAATAATATTAATAATTAATATTTGGTAATATTTTTATCATAATATGTTTTTATAATCATGGGTAAAAATACTAAAAATTATTCACCATGATTAAGTGTAAAACAGTTTTACTGGTGGGGTTAAACAAAAATATAAAGATATTTTTCAAATTAATCATTTCAAAATACTATTTTATGGCCATATATAAACCTTATAATATCTAAAAATAAAATTTAATTTCTTTCTGAATCCATTCTCTTAGAATCATTTATTCATTTTTTATTCATTTGGGAAATTTCCAAGTTGTTTCCAAGAAGGGACCATCCCCCATTTATAAAATGGAACCTCCTCCTCTCACTTACTCAAACCAATAATGTCATATATATTTAATATACCCTAAATAAATCTATCCCTAACATCTCGTTCCACATTATATTGTTAATCTTATTCCCCACAGACCAATGCTATTGTCCTTAATAAGAGATTCAAATGAGGTTTCTCAAAGAGAAGGTAACTGTCTTCATCGAGATCTCACCTTTTATTAACTTCTTTACATTATCACTTTCAATTATCAATTAAAAATTAAAATATAATAAAAAAATTATCTCCAATATAATTTTTTTTAATAGAATAAAATTAAATTATCTCCCCTCCATAAATAGGGAAACAATGTCATTGCCCGTGCGTATAACGGAATATAGCCTCGAAAACTGATATAATTTATTTTCCATCACAAACTAACATGGATAGTAATAATGATGGAAATAGTTAATATATGTGATAAATATGCATGATATTATTTATGACACATATAATTAAGTGATAGATTATTTATTAGATCAATGTTGTGATATTTGATTGAGATTTCCTCTCAATATCGACTCCAATGAGACATAATTGGTATTATGAGCCAACTTATTTATAAAATGTGTATATACTAAAAATTAAATAATTTATATAATAAATATATTAATATTATTTATATTAAATTATTTATTTAATTTTATTACTTCTAGGGGTAATTAATAAAATGTTACCGACTCGATAAAGTTTTATGCTTAAATCTAATTTTTATCAGGCTTGTTAATGGATGATTTTCCAATGTTGGAAATTATTTAATAATTTAAAAATAAAACCATTATTAGATATTATCAACTAGTTATCCATGATTTTTCATTAAATGGTACAATTTTACTCATTCGGGTATATAAAATAATTAAAAAAATGTTTTTATGAAAATCCATCTTTATTTCTCTATTCAGTCAATATTTGTTTTCGTACATATACAATATTTTCATAAAATGTTATAAAGAATATATCTAGTATGATCTCATGATTTATTAAATATATATTTACAAATTTTCATTTTTTACATTATGGCTTAAAATTATTATTCTTTCCATTAAAAAAATCATGATTTTGAATTTTTACCAATAATGGAATGGAATCATTGTATTAATATACATTGAATGAAATTAATTTTCATTATATAATGACCAATAATTTATTTGAATCATGAATTACTTGTTTCCATGATACATTTAAATATAATTTTTTCCCTAATATTATAGATATTTTTAGTTTTTAAATGATCATTTCAAAATTAAATGGATACATTTTAAGATAATTTTTTTTGATATTATTATGGTGTCTCTATAAATAAAAAACATTTTTCTTATACACCAGGTAAATATTGAAATGATACTATATTTTTTATTTATGTGGATGGTTTTTGATAAAATTTCTAGGGAATGTATTGACATAAACATTCATTATTAATTATTGTATTTATTAACACTCTCTAGAAACATTATATTTCAGGTTATAGTTAGACATTACATTTACCATAAATATAGACAATCCAAATCATGGATATTATTATTTCATAATGAAAATTATTTTTCTATATATGGTTGTCTATTGTGAAAGTTATTTGATTTACTAGAGAATTATTTATAATTAATATACTTTAGTTAATAAATATATGTGTTAATAATGAATACTGATCATTAATTAAAATTTTCATTAAATATATGAGTATTAAATAGGATATGAAATGATGGGGTGAATTTAATTATATATCCCCTCGATGAGTCGATGGGTCACATGAGAAAAATAAATATGATTGTAATAAATGGTTCTTTATCTATTGTTTTAAACTATATCAGTGCATGGTATTGAAGGAATATATATCTTGATGTTTGACATTATGAAATCCAATATTAAGAGTTTCCTTAATTGATAATTTATTTATTAGATTATATTATTATTATTATACAAGTATTTTTTTGATGATCATGGTATTGTTTATTTTCTATTATTTTTTAATCATTTTTCCAACCATATTATTCTTCATGGTCATGTTATTGATTAATTGGAATGTGTTTATTGTTATTTTGGATTCCATATTTATTATAAATTATTGATAAATTATAGATTCTATTATTTGTAAGCCTTTTTATGAAACGGATATCTCACATAATTTTATTTCCATTCCAAAGGATATAATGGTTGTATTTCTAAAAGAGTTCATGGTTTCTTAAGATTTAAATTCACTAGGTTGTAATTTAACTAATTCAAATGGTGTATCAGTTCGTAGAATGTATCTAGTTTACTAGGACTTGAAAATAATTCGGTCATTTGGGATATGTTCTCTTACATCGTATATATATGAATTAATATAGACACAATCTATGCTATACTAGAATCATGATTATTTGAGTTGGTGGGAGTGGATGTTTATGAAACAATTAAGAACTAGATTTAGGGGAAAAAATAGAATAGATAACAGAACTCTATGAATTAATTGGAGGGTATATATGAGTATAGGATAACTTCCTAATGATTTTTAAGAAACATAATTTTTTTATTTACATTATATATATCCATTTTTAAATAATACATGCGGATGTGACTCTGAAATAGTTGTTCCTTGGGTTAACAACTCCATAAAGGTGTATTGGTATTAGACAAGATCATCCATTGGTGGATGAAAACGAGCCTTATTGTACACATGGTTTAACTCTCATGGGGGTATGACTTGTTTATTTAACATTTTAATTATGAGCATTCCTGACAGATATGAATAGATAATTATAGTGAATAAGCAACATAATACATAATGTTTGATATATTGAAAAAAATTATTGATTTAGATATCCTACAAATAATTAAAATCATGATTATTGTTTCCCAAACCATAATTTATTTAATCATGGGATGGAACCATGGTAGGTTTGAATTGGGGATTAAGATACTCAATTACCATAGGGGGTTAATTTTATGTTTAAAATATTTCATTTCTAACATTAAAGAAACTTGGTTTAATAATGTTAAATATGTTAGATTAACATAATCTTTCTTTTGTAAGGTTAAGGGACAACTCATTAGGATAGATAAAATGATTACTGAAATAAAATAATTACATTGGTATACATAAACAAGATTCTTCCTTAAATCATATAGTGTCCTAAATCAGAGAGACAAAAATGAGAAAGTATAAAAAACACTTTTTAATTATTATAATATATATAATAAATTTAATGTACATTTAAATGTGTACAATTTTTTAAAACCAAAGAGTATGGTATCCTAAAAACCATGAATAAAGGTCTACTGATTTATAATTTCAAACAATTCTATCTTATCCACACAAGTGTAATCCCTCGAAACAATGATCACTGTATGTCTTGATATCTCGAAAAGCCCTCAATCTATATGATGTTCAACACCACTATCATCATAGTCCAAGAAGCCCTTGATTAAGTAGTCAATTAGAACATCTAGCTTCCTTAAACAAGGAATCCCTTTATCATAAACACTAATTATTGGGGTCTCACTAATCCGAACATTTCTTATGGAATATATTAAGTATGTTGAACAGGATATTGAAAGCTAGATTTCTTCAAGAAATTCATAGAAATCAATTTTGTAAGATCTCTTCTATGTCTCAAAAACCCAAAAGTGTGTGTGTTTTGAGTACATCAAATTGACCTGCTATTTATACGCATGATCTCCAGTAGTTGATTTTTAATCCAACCATCATATTTTTTCCGAATTTTTAGAGGTACATTTATAGTTGGAACATGAAATGATCGTATAATAACATCTTAGATGAAACCATTTAGTATAAAATAATATCATGAGAATCATTAAGTATTTATGAATATAATTATATGAATCATCGGTTTATGAAAATATAGCATCGTATAGAAATATATAAAGTAGGATCCATAAAAAATAAGACCCTGATAAGGAACATTGATAATCAGATATGAAAATATGGATAATTTTAATGGGTAGATATGGTATATCAGATTCAGAAAACAATGAAAATATGAATTTTGGAAGTGGGAATTAGATTCAACAAATTTTAGGAGTTAGAACTGAAAAACTATTAATTGGTTTAAAATTTTATGATTGAATCATAATTTATGGAATATTTAATCACAATTTAAATATTAGATGATTCAGAATTGAGAAAAGTAGAATAAGAACCACTATTATAAGAGAATGAGAATTTATAAAGTGAACCAGATTTGACTTTTTGGATGATTCATAATTGAAAAAAATGAATTTGATTTTCTGGTTGATTCAGAATTGAATAACATAACAGAGATTTTATTTACTAGATTATTAATAATTGTGAAATTCATGGATTCTTAGTTTTATTAGGGATTTGATTTGTTACATTAGTTATTAAATATTACTAAAAAATAATTATAGACATAGCTATAAAATAATGTTAAAGAACATTAATATTAATTTAATTATAAATAGAATTTATAATTGTGGAAATTTTTTTGTGATGTCTAAAACATTAATGGAATGAAATGGTTGTAAGGAAACTTCTGACTCAACAAGCTCCCCTCTTTTGATAACTTAAACAATCGATTTAACCTTGAATCATAAGACTGTAAGATATAATATTTGAACATAAAATAAGAAAATATATCCCCCGTATATTATGAGTCAATATAAATATTACCAACTCCCCTTGTGTTTATAAAATCCCAATAAGGATCATATTTTGACCATATATATTTTTCTTCCTTTCATAAAGAAAAATCGTCACCCTTACTTAAGGATTATTCATTAATCATTATCCCCCATTTTTGATTTCCACCATATACTAATATTTATTTAGAACATTCTTCTCCCCCTTTGATATTTACTAAATAATAATGGGGTAAATTATAATGTACCTAGAAAAAGTTAAGAAACATAAGCGAAAAAATGGAGATAAACATTTCTTATCGTTAAAAAATATTTTATAAAAAATTATATGAAACGCAATAAAAACAATATTTCCTTGGAATTAATTTTTTATGTATGGTTTTAAATTTCCTTACCTCCTTTGGATAATATTGAAACATTGCAATAAGAACTTATAATCATGGATATACTTCCACTGGTTTTAAATCTTCTCATGTTGGATTAGAGTTTTCTCTTCTAGAAACTTAATCATTTCATCTTGAGACTTAATTTTTTTATCGAACTCTTCTTTATAAGACCAAACTATATTTACATCATGAGAAATAGAATTTTCTTCCTGATTAAAATAATTATCTCCATGAAATTTAATTCCTTTTTGCATTCATCATTTCCAAAAACCTATTTGAAATATTATTTTGGGAGTCTCTTAATTCATTGAAAGAATTGTTGATTAAGTCAAGCATATCATCAAAAAGATTAGGATTATAATGGATCTGTTTGGACCATATTGTCATATATTTTCATGAATTCATATTATAATCATAATTTTCACGATAGGTTTAAATTCACCTTCATGTTTTGTCCACTTTGCCCATGAAAAGGGTCATTGAGGTTGATTTATTATTTATTGATTGTTGAATATGATAACATCTCGACTCTATGTTTATGAAATTTTGAATGGAGTTCCCTAATTTTTTCAAGGATTGAAAATCAATGTCTTATATTATGTATAAGGAAAAAATTTCTAATTCTGATACATCTTGCATAGATGTTACAACATCCAATTTATACCCTTTGTCATTCATTATTGTTGAATTTGTTGTCGTTTGATTTACTTCACATTTAACAGGAATATGAATTATATTATCATCATTATCACCATCATCATCTTCATTATTATCATCATCATAATCACCATCACCATCATCATGGATAGATAGAATTTCATGTATATCAGTATCAAAAAAATTTTATTTATGATTATTGTATTTGAAGACTAATTTTCATTATGAGGAAAGTCTAGATAAAGAGGCTGAGATTCTATTAAAGATAACTTGTAGGATTATCCCTCTTATATGTTTCTCAAATATCTTTTATCTCATCATCACTTTCATTATTTTGGTCATCAACTTATTATTTTTATTTTTCTTAGGACTCTTCATGAATAGTTCGAACAATACTACAAATAACATTAATTCTTTTTTTGTTGGGATATCTTCTACACTCACTGGTTATGATAGATGAGGAAGTTTAGTTTCATCAAAACAATATTCAATAACATAATTTTTTTCTAAGTCCCTTTATAAATATTTTAAGAGATCCTGAAAAATCTATGCTTCAATTAGCGTTTTCCAATGATTATTTTCTTTTTATTATATATTAGGTTCTTCAAATTACATGATTTCCATTGCCTTATCTTCTACTGGTTCTATCCCAAACATAGAATCTCCTATTTCATTAGCCCTATTTCTAGTATTTTCGTTTCTACAACTTCATCTTGGTATTTTATTGATTTTTTTACTTTGGTAATTTGTAATCATGAGTGGTTTCATGTGGTTCCATGACTTGTGACTTTCTTTTCATATACTCAACAAACTTTTTCTTAGAGGAATCTACTACCTACGTTATTTTTAGATAAGTCAATAGACTCATTTTTCTTATCACTAAAAGAATATTTCCTTATTTTATGTGTTACATCGCATTCAAGATGATTCTTAAACATCTTTATATTTGATATGAAAGGGAAATTGTAGAAATTCATACTTTTAAGATAATCTTGTAAACAAATGCTGGAAATATCATGATCTATGAATTAATTGACCCATTATTTATTTTATAAATTATGAGAAATATTTAATTATCTATTCTACTATTCCTAATATTAATAATAAAATACTTAGTGAAGATTTTTTTTATTTTCAAGAAGTCTTTGTCACATTTTATTGGTATTCAAGGACATTGAATCCATAATTTCATGATCCAATAGTAAGATGAAAAGATGAAATGTTTGTGAATTTTTACTCCCTAATGTCCTAAATGATAAATAACGTAAACTATGTCAAAAGATCCTTCTGAATCTGGTATCTAGTTAGAGTAATAGTAAACTTCAACATCACATTTTATCTTAAGGGTATCATAGTCTTTCTTATAATACATATAATAATTTTTCCCATAACTCTAAAACTGAAACTTATCGTTTCCACCATCATTAAAAAAATTGATTGATTAATATAATTAAATAACCAATATCTCATAATCTATATTTGTTCTCCCTTATCATTCACAATGACAATATTTTCCCATACTTTGAATTTTATGATCTTTATTATTAAATAATCACACAGAAGAGTGATATGTTGATCCACTAACAATTATTTTAAGATTGACTAATCTTCAAATTTTTTATTCATAGGAATTAATATTTGAGAGGATATTGAAAGAGAAATTTGAAACATATGAATGTGAACTAGAAATTTGAAAAAATACAATAATGGGAGTTTGAAACTCAGCCAGAAATATTTAGAATTTGATGTGGGGTATGGGGGTCCCCTCCTTAATATAGGTGTTGTAGTGATATTTCAGCATCAATGAATAATAATAATTTTTTAAATAAATGAATCTGATCTGATGGTTGATATAAAGCAAAAAATAGTTGATAAATCCTAATATATTGTGGTTTTATAGAAATACACAGATTCATGTTAAGATAGATCTGTTGACGTTTTTCAGAAAACAATATCAAAATACCAACAAATAGAAATGAAACTAAGAGGTAGTATGTAAGAAGATTAACCATTCAATGCTCTCAGATGATTTGTTAATATTTGATATGATTTTTATTATATATCTAAATATTTGAAATGTTTTATTAGAGTTCACAATCATTTTATAGGTTTCAAAAACCATACTTTGGTTTTTATAATTAAATTTATAAATGGAATCAATTGTACTCCATTAATAACAAGTAGTAACATAATGTTAGGAGATAATTTATTTATTTTTATATAAATTATTACCTTATGGTTATCCATCATAAATTTTTTTGATTCATTCTAATCTATTGGATGGTTGTAGTTTTGAAAATAAATGTCAGTATGTTGTTCTTGAGTTCTGATGAATTGTAAAATAATATCCCATTTTAGTGTATGATACCTAAGAAAGTGATGCCTATTATATTTGTCATTTTAATGAGACTCGTGTGAATGGTTTTTTCATAAATCTATTTAACAAGTGTTATCACATAGTATCTCAGTTTTTGTGCAACTCATTCCATAATCATGGATTGAGTGTTGCGTCCACAATAATTGATCATAAAAACATTCAATTGCCATATATTTAGAATCAGTAGTGAAAATTGATAATGAATGTTGTTTCATACAGGATCAATAAAATAATTAATCTATTATGTAATGGAATGTTATAGATGTTATTTTATTATACCTTATACAACCACCATAAATCAACATCAAAAAAATATTTAAAAAAATTATTTACAGACAACTGAACAATACATAAATCGATAGTTCCCTATAAAAAGAGAAAATTTATTTTTAGAACATTTAAATGGGATTAATTTTTATTAGATTGATATATTATACATAAGAATAATGTAATCATTAAATCTTTATGACTAGATATTTTGTATAGAAAACATCATATCATACCTCTAAATGTTGTTTGATCTACTGGTTGTCCAGCTTCATCAAACTCAAGAGTATTCGAGGTACCGATTGGAGTACTTATATATTTAGTGTTTTCATATCCATACATTTTATGGTTATCATTAATATACTTATGTAGGAATATATTGCTTCCTTTTAGTTTTTGAGAAATAAGATAACCATGATGAAATGTTAACTCACCCATCATACTCATTTTAAACAAAAATTTCATATGATTCATAAAAAAAGGATAATAATTGTAGAGTTGATCTGAATATAATGTCGTCATAAAGATTTTTAAAAATATAACATTTTTCATTTATTACTTTATAAAAATGTTTGGATCACCAGTTACCTAATTTTTCTTAAAAAAACATGTTATCCATTACGAGGCATTAAGGGCATTTTTAAGCTCATATATATCTTTGTTATGTTTACATCCATATTTACGATATTTTGTGTCTTCAAAACTAAGAGTTTTTTTGACATAATATTCCTCTATAGCAAATCCATTTATAAAAGCACGCATCACATCAATTTGAAAAAGTGTAAAGTTAATGAAAGCTTTAAAAGCTAATATAATTTTAATATAATCATGTCTTTCTACTGAGGAATAAGTTTCTTCATAGTCTATTCATTCTTGTTGATTATTGTATATTGAAACTAATCATTATTTATTTTTTATAATGATTCCATTTCCATAACATTTGTGTCTAAAGACCTATTTTACTCCAATTAAATATGTTTATATAGGTATTTCAATCATGGTCCACACATTATTCTTTTCTATTTCATTTATTTTTTATTGCATTTATATAATCCAATCTTTATCACATAAAGCTTCATTATAAATTTTAGGTTTTAATTAGGAAAGAAATTCTATATGCTCTACTTCATATCTTAATAAACTTTTATTTATTTTAAGTACGTTTACAAAATGGAAGATTCTATCACTAGGATGATTTCTTAGAAACTACTGACTTGGGTTTGGTAATAAAAATTTATCAACATATAGTAAAAGGTATTCAATGGTGAATATATAGAGAAATTTTCATGGGAATTATCCTGATGAGAAGATACTTTAATCAATAGTTGATAATAGGAATTTGAAAAAACATCAGAAGATATATGTTGAGGTTCATTAAAAACAAATGGATTTGTTTAATCAAACGTAACATGTAATCGTTTCACTATAGTACATGATTTTTTTAAAACTAAATACGTCTTATAAGTAGCTTAATAGCTTAAAATATTTGATAATCAAATTTGGGTGTGAGTTTGTGAGAGTGTTTTTTTGTATTAAAAAAATTATACTTTTTATCCAAATATTATAACGTATGATACTTTTGGTTTTCGTCATATCCATAACTAATAAAGAGTTTTATTTAGAAATGGAATGATTAAAACTAAATTTATTGTATAATAAGAAGTACATACATATTCATGCAAAAAAAATTATAAATTGAGATTTGAATCAACATTTTTCTTTTTATCTCTTAAAGAATTCACTTTATTCTATCAACAACAACATTTTACTAGGGAGTTCATGGAGCTAAGAAGATAAGAGTAATTATTTTCTTATTAAAAAATGTTTTGAAATCTGAATTTTTAGATTCTCTACCATGATCACTATGAATATTTATCAATGGGAGGTTCCTCTCATTTATAAATTTTTATTAAAAAAATTTAAATTAGAAATGTATTAATATTTCTTTTCTTGAAAATATACCCATGTAAATCTATTGTAATGATCAATTAAAACAAATAAACTGTATTTACCTCAAATACTTTAAATTTTTGTATGACTGAATAAGTCTATGTGAACAAGCTATAGTACATCATATTTTGATACATCAATTATAAATTAAATACTTGAATTATGTTTCTTTCTACATTTACAATATTCAAATTATTTTACAGAATCAAATCCAAGATCAGATATATCATGAAAAATAATTTTCTTATATAGTTTACATAATTTCCTAATATTAAATTATTCTAGTCTTCTATGACATAACCAATATTTGACTTCCATTGTAGTATGGAAATGTATGTTTTAGCTCATAAGGTCTTCAATGTTATGTGTATAAAAATTCTCATACTGTTTGATAGAAATAATTAATTCATCATTTGAATTATATACTAAGAATTTATTATTCCTCAAAATGGCATTGTAACCTCCATCACACAATTGGATTATGAATATAATGTAGTTCTAAATACATTTAAAAAAAATTAAATTAATGAATTTCCAAGACAAACAATGTTATATATACCATCAATCTCTACTTGAGAATTATCTCTGTAATTGACTCTTGCTCCTTCCATTTTAATAGTATTTTTAATGAGTTTTTTGATACTAGTGATGTATCGATAACATTCACTATCCAGTTACAATGTATTTTTATTGGTATTTAATTTTTTCCTTAAAATAAATCAGTTTAGTTTTAAAAATAAAATATTTATTGGATCCATAAATACTAAGAAACTAAATATAAGGAATCATCATTTTCTATTAGAAATTAAATTTATTAAATCTTAAGGATTTAATTTATTTCAAAGAAATAATTTTCTCCATGTGTCCTCCATATTTAAATTTTGTTCATAATGGGACACTTCTACGAACAAACTATTCTTGAATGAAAACTGGTTTGAGTGAGAATTACCAAATCCACAACTATTAAGTGGAATAATTTTTTAATACATATTATCCTTGTTTTCTTTACGAGAGGTAAAATTTGATAATATCATCGTAAGAGGAAATATTTTAGATTTTAGTCTTTTTCCATTATTATTATATTCATAGTTATTTGTTTTTGAATTGTGGATTATATCACAAATATTTCCCAGAGAAATAACATCTTCAAAATCATTAGAATGTTTATCCTTTTTAGAATTAACATCTTAATGTTTTTTATAAATAGAAAATATTTCCATGTATTTTACAACATGATCTTTAGAAATATCTAGTATATCTATTGTAAAATCATTGATTCAAGAATTTTCCTTATCAATATTCTTTTTTTATCATTCGACTTTCATTTTCATGTAAACTATAAAATCTAGATACTTCATCAAAATTAGTTAAAGTATATTCTACCGAATAGGATTCTTCATCCGATGATTTAGGATATCCTTTAATCGGATAGTTTTCACTAGAATATATATTGGTTAAAGATACAACAGTTTGTACCAAATCCATTAGACATCTATTATCATTTGGTATTCTAGAAATAAGACCAATATACTTTTATCCAGAAGATTCATTATATAAAGATTGATCATATGAGTCTCCACCACTTTCACTAATGGGATCATTTTCCATTACATAATTCATTCATTAATATTTAAAATTTCTTTTCTGATTCCTTTAAAAATTTCTATCTTTCTTGAACATTATTTTTATATTTAGACAATCAGGTCTAATATTTCTATCATTCTTGCATTCATAACACGTGACATCAGAGTATTTCATATCCTGATTATCATTATTCTTATATCTACACTGAATTTCCTTTCTTTACAACAATCTTGTTCATCCATCAATAATGATTGGATAATTCTTTCTATATATGTTTATTATCACTTGAATCTAACTGATTAGCAACATTATTTTCCATTATTGACAAAAAACAATATATTAGGTGTTTTGGTTTTCATCTGATTTGACATAGTTGTAAAAGAAACACTCCCATTTTTTATTTATATTGTTAGTATCTCTCTTTAATCTGTCCATGTGTTGTAAGAGAGTTCCAAATAATTAATTAAGAGTAACTTGTTTGACATTCCATGACACATTAATTTTACTTCTCTTCTATTCCCATTCATTAGGCATAATGCCTATAATATTAATTATAATCATATCATCATCTATCAATTTTTCTCCCTTTGACTATAGACTATTCAAAGTAGACATAAATCATTGATCATCGTTGACTATAGGTTTTCCATATGAAAACAACAATGATAACATACACTAAGAATGGCTCTTCAAGTCTCAAGAAATTTAGTAGAACTAAAATGTCGAACTTCTAGTTTCTTCCCTATGATGTATGCTTCTTCATAAGAAGATATGTTCCTATATATATTCATGTTCATATAACAAGGAAAATTATTTTGTACCATATAGTAATGATGATATTATTTCATTTATTTATTAGAAAATTCTATAACATCCTTTTAATAAATTTCATAATCTCATGTAAGCATGACAAATTGTTTCATTATTTCTCTCTAGTATTCATAATCATTTCCATCAATGATAGGTGGTCTTATAGGGTTTAGATTGTCTATAGATTTTATATTGATTCTTATAACCTTTAGAAATATATAAAAAGAATCATTTTCCACAACATAATTTACATTATAATATATTTATAAACAAGATGATTATGAAATAACTTACAAATAACTCACAAAAGATAAGAAAGTGTAAGTAAACATAGTTGTTAAAATTTCCCATTGATGCTATGTGTAAGTATCAGTATCTTAGAGACCTCCAGTGATACCAATTTTTGGATTAAAATGTACATGTATATATTCAATTACAATACGGGGTGAATTTTATGCTTCAAATCTTTTTTTAACATTATGGAAACCTTGTTTAACAAAGTCAAATAAATTATATTCACATAAAAACTATTTTATAAGGTTATGTAAAAAATATTTGGTCCTGATAAAATTATTATCGAAATGAAAAAAGCACATAGGTATACATAAATAGGATTCTACCTTAATTACTACTTAATCTTAAATAAGAGTTAAAATAAATACAAATTTATAAGAAACACATTTAAATTGTGACAAATTTCTCTAGAAATTTAACGTACATATAAAAGAGTACAATTCTTGTAAAAAAGATTAGATTATCCAAACCCTATTTGATAAATTCCCCTTGATTTATACATTCAAGAATTTATGTCTTACCCACACTAAGGTAATACATCTATATAATGATTAGTGTATGTATCATTATCCCTGCAAGCCATCAAACAATAAGTTAATCAGCACCTTTGTATTCCTATCCTTCGATGAAAATGATTAAGAAGCTAATCAACATAACATTTACATCAACATGGATTCCCTTGATCATAATCCCCAATGATCAATGTCTCACTAATAAGAACAAGTGTTATTGAAGATTTTATGTATGTCAAACAAGATCTTCCAACGTTATTCTCTTCAAGGATTTCTCACAAAGAAATTTGGGTAGATCTATTGCGTGTCTCAAAAATAAAAAAGTGTATGTGTTTTCAGATCATCCAAATGACTTGGTATTTGTTGCAATTTTCTACAACAGTATAATAATTCTCCAACAGTCATATTTTTCCTAGAATTTTAGATGTACAGGTTCAAATGGAACATACTATGGTCATATATTAATAGATTAGATGAAATAATTTAGTAAAAAAAATATCCTGAGAATCATTAAGAGTTTATAAATCTAATTATATGAATAATAAAATTAAGAAAATATATTAACTTTAAGAAAGATATAAAATTCGTTCCTTAATCAAAAGAGAATCTAATAATGAACTATGAGAACATGATCTAAAAAATATTGATAATTATAATTGAGATATATGATAAATCAGATTCTGTAAACTATTTTAATAAAAATTGAGGAAGCGAGAATCAGATTAAAAAAATTTGATGATTCAGAATTCATGAACCTTGAATCAGATTCATAATTTTATTTAGTGTGTTGTAATGTAATGAAATGATATCTAATTTCAAATTTTTTATAATTTATAATTGTGAAATGTAAAATCTCGATAACAGTTCATAGAGAATCATTCATGAGAATGTGAATCAGATTTGATTTTATGGATGATTTGGAATTGAGAATCTTAAATAATATTCTTTATACACGGTGATTCAAAAATGATAAAGTGAAGGATTACATGTTTTATTAATGATATGATTTTTTCCAATAGCTATTATGTCATTTGAAAAACAATGTTTGACTTATCTATAAAATAAGGATAAATAACTAGAATATTAATTTCATTATAGTTAGAATGTACTATTAAGGAAATTATTTTTTTATTTCATAAATATTAATGGAATGAATACTTCACAGAGAAACATTTGACTCAAAAACCCTGAGGACTGATGTTAATGTTGAATATAAAGAAAAACATGTGGGTTATGAGTAATCCATTGGGATGATGACTTGAGATAATGAAATTGTGATTATATGTACATTTTTATTTGGAGATATTATTAACAACTTATAGGTTAACCAACAATCTAACTAGAAAATGGAGATCATGATTGAGACTTCTAAGTTCCCGAATTGTGGGGTCCATCAAGAAAAAAATCCCAATTCTGTTCATATCATAAATTTATAATGTGACATCAAAGACAATGTCTCAATAGAAAAAAGAAATGTTATATTTTTGGAATAAGGGAGTACTACAATGAATTTCTATGGAAAAGTGGAGTTTAATTGACTAAAATAAATTTCATCATAATGATCCATTTATAGTTCATCATCATCTGATTCAAAGAACACTTTTAAATGTAAAGTCTCTTTACCATGAGTGGACCTTTTCTATATGAATATTCAGAGAAAAATGTTGATGAATTTATATATTGGGATTAAAGAACTATTATTTATATATATTTATAAAAATGGAATTTAAGTTATAAGGATCATGAATCATCTATGGGATTTATTAAATTTATAAGAACGTAACTCTTCAAGTATTATTGATTGAATATTTCTGAATTCCATCACTATTTTATGAAATTATAGTTGGTTATAAGTTCAAAGTCATAAAAAATTACGTTTTCTGTGATGGAATTTTATCATGGATAGTAATATTTTTGGTGACATTTATTATAAAACAAATTCATTTTTAATATATTTTATTGAAAATAATATACAAGGAATGTTTTGTTAAATTTTTTTGTCATATGAATTAAGTTATCAATAAACATTACGGTTTATTTTACATTTGATGTTCACATAATTATGTTTCATTATTATTTGAGAACATTATCATAATTATATAAATATAGTTTTAAATTAAGGAAAACCATCATGATGAGTAATAACTCATCACATTCATAAATTCCACAAGGATTGAAAAAAAACCAAAGGGAGACATGGTGGTAGTAACTACCACTAGGCTATGTTATGTAATTTTTTAGTATTAAACTATTTTTTATATAAAACTATTAACACCTACACACTTTTGGAATGAAATAATTTTAATTTTTTGTGTTATTATTGATGATTTAGATATTAATGTATTATATAGGATAACTTTTTTTTAACCATTTTAGTTATAGTAAATATTTAGAGACATTAAGAAATATGTTACACTATTTTATGGATCTTATTACTCATATATAGTTTATTTTAGTATCATAGGAATAAATAATCATCCTTGATATTCATTTCATTGAATAAGAAATGATGTAACTTCATGTTAATGTTCTCAGGTAATCTTAATTCAATATTATCCAAGATTTTTCTGGGTAACATTGGGATTTATTTGGGTGAATAGTCTCATATTTTTAAATTTTATTGGGTTTCGCACTGTTTGTTCTTGGTTTTACCAAACTGTGTGGCCTACTAGCTTAAACATT
The DNA here is from genome assembly GCA_963277665.1 of Viscum album. Classification (NCBI taxonomy): domain Eukaryota; kingdom Viridiplantae; phylum Streptophyta; class Magnoliopsida; order Santalales; family Viscaceae; genus Viscum; species Viscum album. The sequence continues at coordinate 1,140,420,772 of OY728153.1, read as the reverse complement.
GAAAACCAATGTTGGGGGATTTTCCATGGTTGGATTACAGGTTTTCAAATATTTGGGACACATAGTAATAAACATTCCACAAGACATAATGGGTGCATTTATAGAGACCATGGTATCTCTAAACCTTTTGGTTCATCCCTGCTAACTATGAGTATGTGAATTTTTAATTTGGATTTTGATTTAAAAAATCTCCAACCCCTCTTTTAGGTCCTCGATGGGAAGGTAAGAAAAAAAATAGATTTTTTTTCATTAGAGGCTCCTAATAGAAGTCTATGGCCCTTCTATACCCTCTTTGATGATAATCCAAGATTTGGGACTGTTGTGTTATCATCTCTCAGAAGGTTTCCTATACCCATTATATATCTTACTCCCTCTCCACTTTCCTCCATCAGGTTTTGTAGATCCCCAGGTTTATTTTTGATTATAATCACTACTGTTTGAATCATGAATATACTGAATGAATATTTTATTCATTTTCTCATCATTATTAATTTGTAAATACCATTTACGGATTTTTGATTAGTGATCTCATGATCCTGAGGTAGTTGGTTCTATTTTTAATTGCTAATATAATTAATATTAAATTTATTGATATTATTTAATTTTTTTAAATGAATCTAATTTCTTTAATTTGGTTTCAATTTTTTTAAGAAATTAATTCCATTGAATTGTAGGATTTGTATTTTAATTTTTCATGAAATTTCGAAAACCCCCAATTACCTTGAATTAGAGTGTGTTTGTTAAATTGATGAAATATTGATTAAATTAAATTGGGGAATTTCATTATGGAAATTCATTTGATGAAATTGATTTCAAATTTTATTTGAGAAATTGAATAAACTATTATGATAGAATCCCTATGTTTTTATAATGGAAAATGAATATCATTATTAGAAACCTATGTTATGGATTTTAAAATGAAATTTGCACATGTGACTTGGAGAACATGAAGAATATTATATCATGAAGCCTTATGATAAATTTTCCATCATTTTATTTTTTTTCTAGTCAAAGTACATTCCTAGGATGTTAGTAAGTTATAGTGATATAACTCTATGATAATAAAAAATTACTAACACATAATAAAATCATGTCACATTCCTAATAAGATTAGGATGAAGACATTTTGACTGGGGTCAAAGGGTTATGTGTATAAATATATTATTGTGTGACTTTGATTCTGAGGCATTCCTATAACATGAAAATATCATTCCTTTTTGGAACCATGCCATTTTTTCACGTGTTTTTATTTGAACGATATATTCCATTATTGTTGTAAAATATTTTACATGCCATATAAATTTATATAAACTATTTTACAAAAAACATTTTTGAATAATTTTTTTTAAATTATTTCCATACCATGAAATGTACAATATTATTTTTTGAAGTATTCATTGAAATTACAAACATGCTCACTTAAAATTGAAGTCATTAATTGTTTAATTAAATGTTTCATATTATTATTGAATCCATATTGAGACCCTACTACGATTTTACTCACACTATACATGAGCTTCAGGGTGTTTATAGATTATCTCTCTTCTAGGTTAGAGATATAGTAATGGAACACTTCGAATTAGTTCTAGATATTGATCGTGTTTCTTGGATAGATGATTCTATTGGTACATGTGATTTTCATTCAGTTATCCAATAAATTGTTATAATACATTGGGTTTTTATACATGTTTGAATTCTAGTACACTTCTCCATATGGAGTTTCTCATTTTTTTCATACAGACCAATTTACCATACTTCCACAATATTTCTGGAAAATTTATTCCCACATTCATCTGGTATGATGTCAGATGCTAGTCTCCAACCCATGGGGACCAAGGACACCCTTTAGGATATGTCATGACCAACACAATTGTGGGGTTACTAGGGTTCTCAGGCAGGTTTCTGACAAAGTGGTATCAGAGATCAAGTTTGAGCGTTCGTCTTGATGATAGTATACAATTATGTAATTTTTTCAGGACATAGGAGTTAGTTGTCATTGTGTGTTTGGACAACTACCACTGAAAAGAGCATTAAGACACCCGCATGGTAAGGGAAAAACTTTTTGAATATTTTTTATTTTTTAAATAATTTTTTATTTGGATATGGTGAAATCCAAATCATGTTTTTCTATTTGTTGTGATTAATTACCCATTTTTCTCTGTTTGAGTTTTAATCTAATGTCTTCTACGTTGTCTGGTGATTTTATGTAGCATTATGACTCATAAAAGGCATGTAAATCAGATCTTGGAGGAATCTTATAAATAACCTCAGTGAGAATATCATCTCATGGACTTATGTCTTCTTGATGTGATTGTATGTACTACCCAATCTCTTAGATATACACAAGAACTAGTTCCCGTTTTGGGAAACATGTGTGGATCCTCAAAGGGATGATTTATGGAATCATTCTCAAGAATTCCTTTTCTAGAATTTATAAGCATGCAAGGTATCAAATGATCCACCAAATTCTATGTAATGGTAGATCATGATGGAAATTTTTTTGGGTTCTTTAATAGAATAAATAAAATTAATGTGAAGTGTTCCACCTTCATACAAGAAGGATCGATCAAGAGATGGTGTGAAGTGATGGTAATTTTGATGAAACACAGGGGCCTAGATTTTAAAGACAACACTTATCTTTTCACCGACTTGTTCTATCCAGAGTAGATGTTTTTGGAAAAGGATAATATGATTTTCTAACTCTAACGTGGTGAAAATACTATGAGAGAATATCAAAACCATAATGAAAAGATCGTGCAATTTAAACTTGATTGAGCATTGAATTAGATGATGAATACTTTTCGATTTGAATTGGGACTTAAATAAGATATTAATTATCAATATTCCTTGTTGAAGAATAAATATTTTGGTAATGTGTTGGACATGTCAAAAATGGTCAAAATAGACCTGGATAGTACGTAAGGGTTGTTGGGAGTAATTTTTTCACTATGTGGAATCATGAGTTCAATCAGTGTGAAGAAGATATGAGGTGATTTTCATGGTGTTCCTTGATCGAAGGGTTATTATCGACATCCTGCAGTTCCTAAAATAGCCCAAATAAATTGCTACAAGTATGGAAATCTTATACATTCTATGTTGTCTTGAATGGAGGAACCCAATAATTTTGACACCTACAGATGCTCATAACATTTTAATGAAGTTATACCATTTATATTCTGCTCAATATAGTTAAACCAGTGGATCAGGGCCAATTAAAAGTGTATTGAAATCAGATTCTTCATATGAAAAGTTTTTTTAGTAAGAAGCATCTGGAAAAAATATTTTTCATATAGTAGAAGAGTCTCCATTGGAATAAGATATGGGTCCATTGATCATGAGAGGCATAATTACAATAGAATCATCATTTGGGAATACTTTATTTGATACTTGTTTATCTCATTCATTTATTTCAACTTATATTGTTAATGCACTAAATCATCCAATAGAGCTTATATATTATATAATTTATATCGCAACACCACTTGGTACGATGTGATATTAGGGTATCTGTAGTCCCGCATGGGTTTTCTCTCTATCATATGTTGATATTACTTTGTGTATTTGGGTTCTTCATAAGAAACATATTTTGGACATTTTCGGGTTGGATTGGATAATCAAAAATTAATCCAAAATACATTTTTTATCATTGATCGGTCTACATAACTGCATATGATGGGGTTTTCTAATCATTAAAGGATAATGGGACCCATGTTCAAGTAGAGAAAGACCCTTTTATCTAGATATTAGGAATGTGATATTTCTGTTTTCATTTGATCTGTTGGTGGAATATATTAGTAGTGATCTCCCACCAGTTATTTCTGTTTTTTCTAACGTGTTTCCTTTAGACCTATCAGGATTTTCACTATAAATGGTGGTTTAATTTTCTATCAATTCAGTATTTAGGACTCAGTCATTTTCGATTCCTTCATACGACATGACTTCAACTAAAATGAAAGATTTGAATACATATTTTTATAATCTTCGAGAGAAATGATTTATATGACGATTTTTGTCACATTTTGTCTTTTCAATTCTCTTGGCCAAGAGTGTTCATGTCTAACTTAACCTTTTTGTTGATTATTAAATGCTCAAAAAAGTTATAATAAAGAAAAAGTATCCATTTCCCTAGATTAATGATATGTTTGACCAGTTTAAAGGGGAAAAGTGGGTCAAAAATATTTAAATTCACTTTGGTTGCCTTTAATTGAGAAAAAATAATCCAACATAAAAAACCACAATTAAAAGGATGTACAAAAATTATGAGAACCTTGTTATGCCTTTTGATCTAAACAATTTACCTACACACATTATGGATCTGATGAAATGGGGTTTCATTGTGTACTCTGATACATTTGTGGAAATCATTTTTGGATGAAATCGTTGTCTACTATATATCTAATTATAATCATTTGTGTCGCCTAAGAACATTTTTTGAATTCTTTACAAATCAGAAGCATTCTTCCAATCTTCTGAAATGTGATTTCTATATTTTGGATTTAAAATTCATAGGAAAGGTGGTGTTAAAACACGGTGTCTCAGTAGATCATGAGAAGCTAAAAGCTATCATGACATGGTAGGAACCTTGATTTTTCTTATATATGGAGATTCATGGGTATAGAAATATATTATAAACCAATTAGTGAATAACTCTCCAAATTTGGAATCATTGATTACTGATCCATGATAGAATGGTGTCAAGTGTTCATAGGATGAGGAGTGTCATAATTATATTGTTGAACTGAAATTTATTTTGATTACTACATCGGTGTTGACTCTTCCTAAATCCATGAACGACTATGTGGTCTTCCGTAATGTGTTGGGTTCTAGTTTTGGATGTTTTCATATATAGGCTGATCATGTCATTGAAAATGGATCATGTTTTCTTAGGAAACATGATAATAATTAATCAACCCATAACCATTAGCATTCAAAGGATATAGAAACACATAATAGATAGAAGAATAAACTCTTAGGAGAATGGTTTATTGTGTTTTCATACAATAAGAGTGGATGTTATATATTCTCACGAGATCATATATAACTTTGCAAGAGGAATTGGTTGTAAATCATATAATCTTTAATCATTTCCATCACTAATACCCCTATAAATGAAATTTTGTAGGGGATTATTTAAGCTGGAAACATATTCCACATGTAGTGAAAGAATCAAAAAAATATTAAAACTTGATTTCTCTATTTTGGGAGTTTCATATTTGATTATCAAGATCAGGGTATTTGGATTCATTGTCCTATATTCATTTTACCTCTTCTCTAAGTGAGATTATTCATCGGGAAAAAAATATGGAATATGAGTTCTACAACCTTATAGACTCTCTTAATGGTGGGGAGACAATTCCTTGAAGGTTATTTTCTAATGAGGTCATTCTAGGTTTTAAAAAATTATTTTTTTATTCCCTCAGTGTTAAGGAAAACTATGATGGGGTATTTCCATAATTCCTAGTGGGTTGTGCACCCTGGAACGAAAAATATGTTCTATTAAATATGTAAGAAGTTTTGGCATCTATATATCATGCATGTAATTTCTGAATTTTGCACTCATTGTTACACTTTTCAATTAGTCAAGGAAGAGCACTGTAAACCATTGGGTTTTCTTCATCCACTTCCACTCCTGTCTTGGATGTCGGTTAGAACTCAACATATTATTTGGTTATGTTTCCAGGTTCCTAGAGGAAGAACAATGTGGTATGGATAATGACTGATATATTGATAAGTAGGAACACTTTATACCCCCTTCTAGATACAACATATGTTGGTGATTTAGGGAAAATCAATGTGAAATATATTGTTAATTTATATGGATTTCAATATTTATAGTATCTAATAGTGATACATAGTTCACTTCCCACATATAGAGAGGGATTCTACAAGAATTGGGATATCAGGTCCTTTCAAACAAAGAATACCATACAAAATCATATGGAAATAACTAAAGATCAATAAAAAAATCTTCAGGATAATCTCTATGCCTTAATCATTTAATTTTGTGAATCTTGGTATTATTAGTTTGGTATGGTTGAGTTTTCTTGTAACAATAGTAACGGGTCTACGATCAGAATTATAACCCCCTAATTTTTTATGTACCATTATTTGAATAATTCAATTTTTTTTATTTCATGAATTTCCCTAAGTAACCTATTTAATTCACATAGAACTGAATCAAAATACATTACACACAACACAAACATGGCATATGATACTCCCAACATCAACTTATCATTCATTACATACAACACTAATGTTTATATGAAACATATTCTTATTGGTAAATTTATTTAAAGCAGATAATTATAACCTAGCCATTAATCATACTTATATGAATTGTAATTAATATTTTTCCGATAATTTTTATAAAAAACATATTTATAACGAATTTCATAATTTTAGTATTGTCCTTTTATGTTTAAAAATCATATTTTCTAAAACACACTCCACTGCATGTCCTCATGTGAATAAAAATAAAAGTAATATAAAATATATTTTGAAATTAATATAATAAAATAAATTTAATATTTGATTTGAAAATTTCTAAATTTTCATTTAATAAATTTTTGTGATTTTTTAGAAGCATCATTTTTTGATGAATAGTTTCATTTATCAGATTTTAATTCAAACAACATTTTCGTATAATTTATTTATTTAGTTAAATTATATTTCAATTTTTTAAATGAATAGTGAGATTATATTTTTAAAAATTATTCCAATTTCTGTAACTATAACCAATTTATAATTTAAAATATATATAAAACATAGAACATTTTTTTATCATTTTTAATTCAAAAAAACGCATTGTTAACCCAATTTTGGGATTAATTTTAAATAAATATCATTATATTATGTGATTAGAATTTGGAAAAATGGATTCCATATTAGGAATCATCATAATTTAAAACGTTCATCATGGTGAAATTATTTTTTGACAAACAATATTACTTAATGTATGTAAAATTAATTACATCGATTAGGGTAAAATTAAACCTTAATAAAAGATAAACCATAATTTGAAGACCCAAAAAATTTTAAACTTGTTCAACAACCATTTTCTATAATTTTTTTCCATTTACCATAAATTATTTATTTTCGTTGGTTTTTATGACATTTTTTGGGTAAAAATGAGGGTACACCTAACTTGTTTTCAAAAATAACATGGGAGTCATTTCCCTTCTCTATAAGAGATCACCAACTCTAAATTTTTATCACAAATCTCAAACCACTAATTTTCATCAATTATCTCCCCTATAACATTCCCAAAATACATCACTTCATCATATATTCCCTCCCTTGGGAACAATGCAATCGTAGGAAGCCTTTTGGCACCATCCAAAACCACTTACCCGATTAAGAGGTGGCATCTTGTCTCACATCCTTTCTATTATTTTCCTTCTCATCCACTTCCACACTATTTATTACAACATTATATTAAATCAAAATAACACATAGACTACTATGATGTTTTTATGTTATTGTTTCAACCTACGCTTACTGACACCTCCATATAATGGATAATGAACATAGTCATTACATTTATGTCAAACTACAGCCTCACAAAGCAATGATTGTTCATTTTTCCTTTACCAACTTATATGGTGGAAATTATGATGTAAACTATGTTTATATATTTTATATAGTATATTTATTTATTATTATGTATTACTTTTACAACACATACTTTTTTACTTTCCATTTGGTGTAAATATGAAAATTTGGCTTGAGATAGTGTGGACTACTGCCCCCTCTATGTGATATGATTCCTTCATACACCACATATAATGTATTAAGGATGATTTTAGATTGTACATATTTTTTTTATAGTAATAATTATATAAATACAAACATATATGTAATTTTCTATATTTCATTCAATATTATAATAAAATAGAAAACAACATTCATTATTACGTATGGCTTACTGTCTCCATGAACGTTGTATTCCATTTCTTACTTCTATATACTATAGATTATTATAATAAATATATATTGCATACAAATATTATTTACATCATGATTAAAATTATACAATAATGATATATTTTTATGGACCAACGATATAAAAAATTAACACACATGCAAAGAGCAAAGAAAATATTATGCCAAGTGAAACCTTAATATAGGATGATTAATAATAGGGTAATATAAGATCATGATCAACCTATATATGTTATTAGAAATATTAATATTGTTATATAAATTATTAATAAAAAATTATATATATTATATAGTTGGTTTGAATGGGTACAACCAGAGTCAAGACACATGGTAACTTGGTTTCATCTGGCTTTTTATTTTCATGAGATACATTATTTGTTCGCCACACATTCATTTTTTTGGTGTGTATATACTATATTTGAGTTTATTATATTTATATTCTTCTTAAAATTATAATTATTCTCATATACATTTTATTATCTTTAATTCACGGGGTTTAAGTTTCAAATGATACCAAATCGGTAAAATAGTTTTTTCTTAATTTCCCTTCTTTGATACTAATATCCTATCATTCACCTAAAATATTTTTTGAGGTTTATATAATTAAATTTTACATTTTATATCATGAATTTTTTTATTTTAATGATATTTTATGCTTCATGTAATTTCTTTTTTTGCATGGAGAATATGATTCCAAGATACCAAGTTATTGGATTTTTTGAAACTATCTCATTCCATAGTAAGATTATATAATTTTACGTTTCATTTGATGAAATTATATGATCTATATATAAATAACAATCATGTGTTTCCTTAAAATCTGTTTATTCGTGATATATCCATGTATTAGAAACCATTTTCACCTCTTTAGTGTAGAATATAATGTTTTTATGTAGAATTTCATCATCATTATCTCTGTTTGGAAATCTATTATATTCAAAAACCATGATTTCAAATATGTTTTTAAAAGGTCATTGATGATAATTTTGAAGGAAAAAATTATTTTAAAAATGGTATATAGTTTTCAAATCTTCCATTATTTTTTTTCAAATCAGTTTTATATGAGAAATGTTTTGTGTATTAAAATAAATTTTCAATGTTGAAAGGATATTTGATTTATAATTTTTTTAAATATGTTTCAAAATTATTTTCCATAAATGATAAAATCCATTTTTTATACTCATGAACTACATGGAGAAATATTCAATTATTCAAATCATGCACTTTCTTTGAAAGGATTATGTTTTTATGGGATGATTTTTATAAAAAAAATTCTCATTCACAGGTTATATGATTTTGAAACCCTCTTCATTTCCCATAATATGTTAATGATGCTATGATTATGAAACCTATATTTTTCAATAGGTTATGATATTATTAATGTTTTGTAATACCCTTTAAATTTCAGTGGTTATGATATGATTACTTATGATCTATTGGTATTTATATTTAGGATTTCATTATCATATGGGAATGACCTATATCCCCCTCTAATGCATTGGGTATTGATATATATCTTAAGAGATATACTAATATATTCATGGGAATGAACATTGAATACTATGGTGTCAATGAGAGTGAACCATGTATACTATGATAGTATGATGATAGAACCCATGTTACCAAGATTGCTATGGTAGTGAACCTAGACTACCAAGATTGTATTGGCATTTAACCCATACTACCAAGATAGTATTTGCTGTGATGCCTCTGCTGCTATAGAAATCATATTGTATATGCTAATGTGTCGTGCACAATTTCATTTTTTATTCATATGTTATACACTCAAGTCTTATGTTCTTTATTCACATAGGATTCATGACTTATGAAATACTAATATTTATTAAATTAATCATGTATATAATCTTTGATATGAATGTTATGATAATCTATTCTAGGTTTGATGTTATCATACCCTTATTATCATCATTATGATTAAATATCACTCTTTTTTACACTTACTAAGCCATAAACAACATTATTTTTTATGTTTCCTTCTCCCGGGTATAAATATATGTATTATTTTTGATGTATTTAAGAATGGTTCTAGTAATGTATAAACTTGTGGGAGATAGTGAATCTCACTTATGTATCATTTTTTGATTCCATTTTTTCAAATGTACTTGAATTGTATTGACATTGTGGATCTATTTTTATAATGTTTTAATTATTTAAAAAATTATTCATATTTTTATTTATTGAAAATAGATGGTCTTTAACCTTGGTTTTAGATAAAAGGTTTAATTATCTTTTGGAACCTAGGATAAAAAATCCTCAGTGGGAACCCTTTGGACATTTCCATGTATAAGGAAAAATATTGGAAAATGTTTTGGAGTTTTTTTAATGTATAGAGTGAGTGGTTTCCTATAAATACATCCCTATATAGATACTATATGTTGATGTGGAACTAGAACAAAAGAACCTAATGGAAAATACTCTAACAATATATTTTGAGACTAACTTAGGGTTATCTAGTACATGACAATGGTCCTTGCTACATACATGGTTTCACACTCCAAGGGTAGATTCTGTTTAAATTCACAAACTTTTCTCATACCATAATAAAGTATTAATATAATAGATTCATCTTAAAACCAAAGGATAAACCAAAGGTGTCGTAGATTATGTAATGAGACCTAATTTATACATCATATACATGACTTTTCAGGATTATGTGATTCCTCATTATGATAATTTTTTCTTACTTTTTGATTTTGGGTTTTAGTCAATGAATGAATCCCATAGGATCTCTATTAATGGTGATTGCGATAGACAATTCAATGATTTTACAGCAATGAATCTGAATTTTATGGGGATTGGAATGAAAATCCTCATTGTAAAAGTCACACAAATTTCTCAATCTATTAATCACGGTGGGATCCTTGATGATGTAACCTGGGAACACAATTCTGTTGAATATTTCAAGAGGAAACATCCACCATATATTAGAGGTTCTTTTGATCCACTTTTTTTTAAAATGAATTAGTAGTACTGAGAATATATTCTCTATTCTCTAGTGTCTGGAGAATGGGAATGTCTCTCCAGATGTTTATCGATTAGAAGGAGAAGTAGAAAAATAGTTTGATATAATCTATAATACAAGGAAACATGATGAGATTTAATCCATGGATTTGGATAATTTCTAGATCTTATTTGTCAATAATAACTTTCATCAGACTCTACGTACTATGATGTAGAAATAATTCTTTGAGAAAAAGTAAAGGGATTATAATACTATTAGAACCTATTAAACTAATTTCCTGAGAATTGGGATTTATGATTCATGAATTATAATCAATCCTAAAATTATAGTTTATAGGATCTTCAGTGGAACAACGCCAAGTCCTAGAATGGTGCTGGCCATAAGAGTCTTTTATAGAAATAAATAGATTATTCATTTTGAAATCAAGTTAAAATTGGATTTGGTATTCAAATATCAATCTCATTGTTTTGAAAAGAAGATGAAGATATTGTTTAAATGAAAATCTAAAAACAATGTTGAAAAATTATGAGCTTCCTATTTGCTATGAGTGTGGGATGAAGGACAAAGAAAATGCCCCTAAGGGGTCGAATAAATGTTTTATGTGTGGAAGGGAAATCCATAAATAATTTTATTTCATAAGTGTTAGGAATAAGATAGTAAAATTGTTAATATAGAAAATAGTAACATAATTCACCTCTAATGATTTAGTGGTAGAAGTGTATGGAAAATAGGAATTATGTTAACCACAGACCAAACCCAAGGGATGGTAACAATGATCAATGATATCAACCTCTTAATCCTAGGGAAAAAGGAAAATATCAAGAAATTACTATTTATCATGAAGGGTGCAATAAATATGTGATGAAATGTATACATACCATCCACTCCCAAACTGGTAATGTCATATTTGATTATAGATCTACCTAATCATTCATATCTAAATAATATTCTATGGTTTTTAATATTACACAAAAACAACTAGACGCGGAATTATCAATCCAACCCCCAATGGTAATATGATTTCATAGCAAGTCTATGATTTATCTTTGCTTGATGTTTTTGGTAATGTTCTTCAAGAAATATTGTCATTATTCCTTTTGTGGAATTTGATGTTATCTAGGCATGGATTAGATTTTAATTTATAAACCCCACATCAATAATTGAGGAAGGGAAGTTACTTTTGTAGATCAAACCATCCTATGATCATCCATCCATGCCGTGATAATTATGAACATCCTATAGATATTAAATCCACCATTTGTGCCATAATTTTCATTAAAAAGTGTTTTTTATATGAAAGGGTTATTAAGAAAATGGACTTAGGTGATAAATATATATTTCTGGAGTTTATTGATGTCATTTAGAATATTTTCCTAGACTTCCATGAAAATATGAAGTTATGTTCTCAATAGAACTCATACATTGTTCCACTCTAATATCTAATAATCCAAATATATTTTCTCACATTGAGTTGTGTGAATATTATAATAAACTACAAGATTTAATTGATAAGGGATTCATTCAGACAAGTTTTTGACCAATGCATGCACCAATTCTCTTTTTTTAAATGCAATGATCAATCAATCCAAATATGAATTTTTTATTAGAAGATAAACAAGATCATGATCATGAATAATTATCCCCTCCCATGTATTAATGACATGTTTGATCAATTACACAGAAATCAAAACATTTACAAAGTTGAACTTCATTTTGGAAGACATCAACTATGGTTCAAGAAAGGGAATATACACAATATTAAATCAAGTACAACGTATAAACAATATGAATACATAGTTTTTCTTTTTGGTCTTACTAATTCCCCTACCATTTTTATGTATTTAATGAATATGGTCGTTGGAGATTACCTTAATAATTTTGTGGTTGTTTATATAGATTATATTATTATCAATTAAAATAGAAAGTAAGAGTAAGAAGAAAACTTAAGAATTGTTCTAAAATTTCAATGGAAGGATAATGTATATGAAAATTTTACGTTGTTTTCATTTTGCTTGAAAAATATTTCATTTTTGGGACACATAATCTCCCGATAAGGTATAATAGTAGATCCATCAATGACAAAGGCTATTGAATGTGGGCCTTGACCAACTATGGTGACTGAGATCCATATATTTTATTGTTTAGCTGGTTATTATCGATGCTTTGTCGATAATTTCTCATGAATATCTATTTTTCTTAACAAGTTTACTCGGAAGGTTTTGATGTCCTTCTGGATAGATGAATGTGGTGAAAATTTCAAGGAATTGAATATAAGGTTAATTAATTAACCAGTTTTTACATTACCATGTGGTGGTGAATTGTATGTAACCTATAGTGATGCATCCATGAAGGGATTGGTGTGAGTTCTTTTGAAGAATTACATGGTTGTCGCTTATGACTAGCGACAATTGAATATTCCTAAGAAAAATTACTCAACTCTTGATTTAGAGTTACGAGTGTTATTTTTCCAATATATTTACCAATCATAAAATTCTGAAAAATACATTCACATTAAAGGAGTTGATAATGTGACAGAGTACATGGTTATAGTTCATAAAGAATTATGACTATTGAATACATTAACACCCTATAAATGTTAATAAAGGTGGATTATTCATTGAGTTGGATGTATCATTATAGATTATACATCATAATGTCCAATAATAATCACATATTTATATATTTTTATCAAAGGGTTGATCAAGAAATACTAATGAAATGGGAAAAATAATATCTTTATCAAATGAATGTCCAAAACAAAATCTATCTGAAGATTAAGGGGGTGCAGTAAGAAGATGAAGAGCTGAAAAGAAAATTAATAATGGTATTTATTTTATCCTTGATCTAACTAGAATGATTAGGTTCAAGAAGTGTGTATGTGTTCCTTCCATACCAAATTTGAGGAATAATCTATTAGAGGACGCTCATAATTACCCATTATCAACTCATCCTGAATGTAAAATGTTGTATAGGGGAGTGAAATAATTCTTTTGGTGGGATAACATGAATAGAGATATCATAGAGTTTGTATCTCAGTGCTTGGCATGAAAATAAGAAAGGTATCAAATAAAAAAAATCAAATGGGATGTTTAATAGATTACCCATACTAAAATTGAATTGGGATAACATCATTGTGGATTTTTTCATTGGAATATCCAAAACCGAAAAAATGTTTAATGATATATGGGTGGTATTCAATTTCCAAACTATGTTAGTACACTTAATCTCTATTAGATAAGACTTCTATCTGGATCAACTTTCCAGTATATAAATTATGGATGTCTTTAGGATGTATGGAGTGTGACATTATATTTTGTATGATTGGGATATGAGTTTTACCTCAATGTTTTAGAAAATTATTCAAATAGAACTTAATACTAAATTTAGTTTTAACTCTACTTATCATCCTCAGAAATATGGTTAGTCTGAATGAACAATTCAAACTCTAAAAGATATATTGAGACCATGTACTCTGTATTTTAATGGTTGTTGGTATAAACAACTTCCTCTTGATGAGTATTCTTACAAAAATATCATTCACTAAAGAATTAAAATGTAACACTATGAATCCATCCATGGGATGAAATATAGATCTCTAACATTTTGTGATTATGTTTCAGAAAGAAATATATTGGTTATTGATATTTCTGATGAAATGGATGAGAAGGATAAAACCATTCAGCAACATATCAAGGAATCTAAATGTTTGTAGAAACTTTTCATTGGTAGCCATTAGTGTGATATTGAATTTGAGGTTTCTAAAAAGGTATCTCTACAAATCTCACGCTAGAATAAGGTTATTATATTTCAGATGGATGGAACACTATGCCCTAGGTATATCGGTCCCTTTCAGATTTTTTATATTATCCGTATGATAGCTTATCACTTGGAAATTCATAAAAATATCACTCAGGTCAATGATGTGTTCCATGTATCACTTATGATTAATTACACATAGGACCCTTCTTATTTACTAAACATAAAAGTTATACTGCTAGAGATGATTCTGTCTTATGAATAACCAGCAGCTAAAATTCTGGACTGATTAGAGAAAGTTATACGAAACAACACCAATGACCTTTTCAATGTTTTATGGAGATATTACCATTTAGTAGAATCTACATTGGAACATTAGGATATGATGACGTAGAAGTACCCTCTTTTTTAAGCAAAGTGATGAATTTTGTGGGTGAAATTCATTTTAAGTGGGGTACAATGTGACACCCCATTTTTTATGGAAATTTTTCAAGAATGAATTATATTTTAATTTACTTCTGGAAATAAACTAAGTCAAAAAAATACATTCACATTTCACTTACTCATCATACATTAAACGCAACACTAAACTGGATTATTTTACACGTAACACCAACTTGGCATACGTTACATGGAACACCTTTTTTTATACGAAACATCATTTTATTGTAATAATTATTTAAACCTAATAATTATATCCTCGAGATTAAAATTAGTTAAATAAATATTAATAAATACTTTTAAAAATTTTATTTATAATGGTTTTATATAAATAAAACATATTGACAATGAATGAAATTATTTTTTTTAAAGTCCTTGAATTTTTAAATGAAATATATTATCAAAAAAACTATTTTCCAATTATATATGTGAAAAAAATAAAAGTTGGTTTGGAATCATTTACAAATTTATTTTGATAAAAAAACACTTTTTTTAATTCATAATATCAAAAATTTCATTGGGTGAATTTTTAGGTTTTTTCTCAGAAACATCATATTTAATTAAATATAGAACAATACATGATTTTATTTGAAAACATATTTTTCATCTAGATTATTAAGTTTCAATTATATAATAATTTATATTAAAAGGTTATTTATATTTTATTTTTATCATTTAATCCAATTTGGATAATTAGAACAAATTTCACATTGAAATTTTATATAAAAACATAGTTATGAGTTGATCATTTTTACTTTAAAAACATTCAATTTTGACCTGATCATAGGATAATTTTTAAATTTATTTTTTCCATTTACATGATTAGAATTTTGAATAATGGATTCCATATTTATAATCATTCTAATTTATAATTTATAATAACTTCAAATTTGTTTTATTTTAATAATATTTGTGAATGTAATTATAATAAATCATATCGATTAAGGTAAAATTAAGCTTAAATGCAGAATAAGCCTTATATTTAAGACCCAAAACTACTATGGAATTCTTCCAAAACCTATTTTACGGCCGTTATTAAGTAATTAACCTTAATGTTTTGAATTTTTTTTGAATTTTCGGTAATCATTTAGGTACATCTAACTTGTTTTCAAAAATACCAAATTGGTCTTTTCCATTACTTACAAAAGGTCAGCACCACTCCCTCTTCATCACTCATTAAAAATATCTTAGGATTCGAAAATATTTTCAAAATAAATTTTAATACATACATCCCTTCAACATAGAACCCTTTCGTTTCATAAGGGTAAATCCATGTAATCCATTTGGCACAAACTAAAAGGAGATACCTGATTAAGAGGAAACATCTTCTATCAAGTCCATTATTGTATTTTCCTTATCCACCAGATCCAATATATTTATTCCATGATTGTATAATAGAAATAGTATCCAAAATTACTATGATTTATTTATTATATGGTTTTAACCTACACTTACAGACTCCTCTATGTAATAGATATCTAACATATTATTTACATGAATAACAATCAACCACCTCACAAAATGATGATTATTCATTTTTCTTTTATTATGACTCATGGTTGAAATTAAGATGGAAAATCTATTATATATGTCATATATTTTTTTTAATTTATTCTTATTTATAATTTTTACCGCACATATCCTTTAATTTGTTTTTGTTTTAAATACTAAAATTACATTTGAAGATGTATGGACTACCACCTTATCAAAGAGATATGATTTATTCATACACTACATAAATTTTATTATGGATGTGTTTAGTTGATAAATGTAAAATAAATTATAACATGAAGATAATTTTAAAATGATATAAATATATACATATATGTCATTTTTTCCTTCATTCAATACGACAATAAAAACAGAATCAATGTTCTTGCATTAATTAAAATTGTCATCTACATGAATTGTGTATTCCATCTTAAACATATATATTATATATATTATAATAATACACATATAATGGATATAAAATTTATTTAAATCACGTTTTATAATCTATATTAACTATAAAATTATAATGACCAACAATATACCAAATTAAGATATATGAAAACTATAAAGAAAATATTATCCAAAGTGAAACCATAACAAAGTATGGTTAAAAATATGGTAATATAAGGTTATGATAAAAACATATATGGTATTAGATATAATATTATAGTTATTTAGAATATTTATAATAAATTTTTGTTTATTATATAGGTGTTTTGGATGAGTCGGTCAAGAGTCAATATACAAGGTGATGGGATTTCATCTCACGTTTTATTTCTAAAAGACACATATTTTGTTTGGAACCCCATAATTTTGTGTGTTGTATGTAAAAAACATGATTCTAAAATATGTATATTATACATTATCTTATGGGTATTCACAAATCCATTTATATGATATTTTTCATGTGATTTATGTTTTGAAAGTAACTATATCGGTAAAATAGTTTTGTCTCAATTTTCCTTATTTGAGATTAATGTTTTGTTATGCACCTAAATTATTTCTTGATGTCTAAAAACTTCCATTTTATTTTCTATAACCAGAATTTAAATTTTTTCTTGTTATTTTTATCTTCATTTAATTTAATATTCTTTAATGGTATTATGATCCAAAGATACAACGTTTCAGGTTTTTATTGAAAAAATCTCATTTCTTTTCGAGATGATTTATGTTTATGCTTCATTTGATGAAATTTTATGAAACATGTTTCAATTAAAATCATATGTCCTTCTACATTTTTATTCATAATATATCCATGTATTAGTACCATTTCTCTACTCTTTGGTACCTAAGATAATCACTCCATGTAATATATGACAATCTCTCTCTCCGGTTATAAATCATCTGTATTGAAAAACATTGTTTTCAAATCTTTTATCAATAATATTTTAAAAATATATTTTAAGATAATTTTCAATAAAAGAAACTATTTTAATTTTTTTATGTATGTAAAGGAAACCATTATATGTTTTTAAAATCTACTTTCAAATAAAAAAGTTTTGTTACAAATTTTTATGTTTTAAAAATTATTTGTCAATGTAGAAAATCTATTTTCAACTTGAAATGTTTTTAAAAGATATTTCAAAATTATTTACCATATACGATAAAATAAATTAGTTTTACTCATTCCTATAAAGTCCTGTGTTTTTATCCGAGTTTAAATTATGAAGGTTTTGAATTTTATTTTTTTAACGATGTATTAATGTTTAAATAGAGATTAGGAACATTATTTTGAATGTTGGAACACCTGAACATGTCATTTATGGACTGGAATTATTACTCAATAATTTTCATGACTGTCCTGATGAGTCTTGGGAGCACCAAATTTATTAAAGTCCAGTTTAACGGATCTGCATGGATTTTGTAGCATTGCGGTCCAACCGATGTAACACACCCTGTTTAATATTATATTTACCTTAATTAAATAGTTATAAATGGTTATTTTGTTTTTAAATAGTATAATTTTATAATAATTAAAATGTTTTTATTACTATTATTATTTTGCTGTCTTAAATTATTTTTTTGTTAAACGATTTAATTGCATGATTAATGGGGTTTAATAATTACGTTTAAATATTTTAATTGCATGAATAATGGGGTGTAACACTTATGTGAAATTAATATGTCTTTTGGTTATCTTAATGAAAATATTAATTAAATAAGGAGTTTTAGAATTATTGAAGAATCATTATTAGTATACATATTTTTTGGGTTATATTAAAGGTTTGAATAATGATTACAAGTTTGTTATTATTGTGGTTTAATTATTAGTATAATTATTATTAATTATAGTTGTTATTATTTTATAAATAATATTAATAATAGATTTGGTAGTTTTTGTTAGATTTGAGGAAGATAATTTTTTTTAATAATAATAATGAGTATGTAATTATTATTATTATTGACATAATTAATTAAATTCAAGGAAATGTTGAGTTTAATTAATTGGGGGAAAAAATTTGTTTTTTGAATTATTTGAAGTCATGTGTTTTTAATTAAATGGGAATTTAAAATTTAATTAGAAAAAATTTCAACGGTGACAATAATAATAATGGTATGACTACAATTATTATTCTTATAATAATAATCGACAATATTAATTATGACAATTAATTTATTGGTTTTATGAAAATTTTATGTTATATGTTAGAAAATTAATTAAAAGGACACTTCTCCCCTTCCCCATGTTGATTTATGCACCCCCCCTTGAGGTGAAATTCACTAGAGGTGCATGATTCCTCTATGGTGCATCCATCAACCTCTAGATCACATACTGCACCGCTCCATGGTCAAACCTCCCTATGGCGCACCACCTTAAGTGTGACCTACTCCCACCCGGACCCCTACAATAGTGCATGAAACCTAGGCAGCAACCCTGTAGCAATGTGACCCACCACACTGGCACACCACACTTCTCCCGGAATCCACATTACGCATGAAAATTCCTTCCAGAATGGTGAGAAATATTTTCCACCTCATCAAGGTGAGTACATATTCATAAAACTCGTGATTCTCATCGACCAGTTGACTCTTCTATCTCATCTAGTTTTCTCGTCCTGAACCCTATGTTTCGAGTTTAATCTGATTGTTGTGTTCCTTGGTTTTTTGGGTATGTGAATGTTGAATCGAGACCCATTAGTCCATAATATGGCATTCGTAGCTTAGCACAAGGAAGATGGACTCGAATTTCCTTATCCTCATTGCTTCAGGTAATGATAGAGATTTTTGTTGTTGGTTTTTCAACATCTAATTTAGATTCTGACAAATTGTTCAATTCCCTGGTACTTTATTTGATGTGTATTGACTCTTGTCATTGTGTTTTTTCATTATAATTTATGTTGTAGTGTGTTCTGATCAATGTCGAGGACATGGACGTGTATGTATATATTTATATAAATATATTTATACACATAAAATCTTATGTATGTTCTTAAAGACTAGTTGTGGATTGGTTGTCATCATATGTCAATCCATTGAATATTGAATTGGTTCCACCCAGATGTAGGGTCCCCTTTCATGTCCACAATATTAAAAAATGCAATAATAAAAAATTTCCCACACTTTTTTTTGAATTTAAATTATACAGTGAAGTATTTATATTGAATGCATTTCAAAAGAGAACATAGTGTGTTTGAATAAATTACAAAATGTGATTTTTTATGAGTTGATGCACAACATTGGATGTTATAAAATGATGTTTACCCTGTGAGATTAATGAGGACAAGACTATGTGTTTGTTTTATACTTGTATTGTAAATTTTTTTAAAGTGACCTGATTCAAAAAAATTAAAAGATTTTTTATTTTTCCTATGATATGATATTATATTTTTTATATTAATTATGTGATTTGAAAGTGTACATAAAAAATAATAAAAGGAATATTTATAATATATTTAATTATATGAGTGATATGATTTATTCAGTGATTAATTATGATATGTGTTTGAGATTATTCATGATAATTAATGGAGGATTTATTGTTACCTATTAATCAT
The DNA here is from genome assembly GCA_963277665.1 of Viscum album. NCBI lineage: Eukaryota > Viridiplantae > Streptophyta > Magnoliopsida > Santalales > Viscaceae > Viscum > Viscum album. The sequence continues at coordinate 1,140,400,159 of OY728153.1, read as the reverse complement.
GTCAAATGTTATTCAATTATTTAATTGATTATAGGGCATGAAAATATTAATTTTTTCTTGAATTAATTAATTTTCATGCATTAATTTAAATGATGAATTTTTAATGCTCAAATATATGTACCATGATGTTTATTTAAGGTTATTCATTGTAGGTTTGATTAATAAATGTTGGATTCATAATGACATAATTGATTCATTAGTTAATGCCGATAAATTGTTTTTGAAAAATAGATATATTTTAATGATCGATTAAATGACTGGTTTTTGTAGTGATATTTTGGAGAATTAATTATCATGTTTTTCGTTATGTAATTGGGATAATTAAATGTCAATTGATTTATTTAGATGACATTCTTGTGGTTAAGAATAATTAATAATTAATTTATTATCAGATACTACGGTTTTGAATGGTTAATTAATTGTATAATTATTTGACGAGAGTTTTATATTATAAATTAGATATTGAATTGATTAGAAGATTTGATTAATTAATTTATAAATTATTTAATGGAAGGTTTTAGGGTTTTATACATGGTGTTCTTAACTAATGATAAATATTTATTTCAAGACCCACCTTGACCAAAAGGAGGGAAGGGTCAGCAGATTGCCAGGCCCTTCCTTCTTTATGTTGAAGAAGAGATAATGACCCCCGAAACCTGCCTTCAATAGGTCCCGGAGTGGCGACTAGCACCAAGGGTATAGCAATTTCACACAAATGGAGGGCATTGCCCTTTTTATCTTATAGGATCAAGAGATAAGAAGGATATAACCCAACAACACCAAGGTAAAAAGAAAAGTAAAGCCAACAGTAAACCATTCCCACATGCATGTTTCAATAGTAAAATCCACAAGGTGAAAAAGGTGTCTACAAGGGTAAGTACCAAAGAAAGAAAAACGACAACTGCAACTGCTCCAAAGATCCAAGCTAGTATGATCCCACACGATCCCTTAAGTCCTCCTAGAAACCTGAAAGCAATTTTATATTCGTAGGGTGAGCATACAAGTACACTCAATAGGGAAAACCAAACAATCTCATGCACAAGTGGGGGAACGTACTAAAGTCCCGTGAGAAAATGATTAAACCAAACACCTAACAAGGTAAACTATCCACCCATGCCTCACCAAGGTACACTCCCCAAATAATGCAAGTAAAGTAATATATAATAAGAGAAAATCGATGTTTGGGTACCCCGCGCCACCTTCCCACTGGTTATTGAGACATCCTATGCATCAGACCAATCCTGCCATTCTCACTGTAGTCCCACTGCCACACCCACCCACACACACTTGGGCCTCAATCGCACGCAGTCCCACTGCTGAATCCCACCCGCACACACCTGGGCCACAACTATCACACGTAACCACGCCTACAAACACGTAGGCCATAACAACCACCACCACGCCCGAAGACACCTAGGCTAAAGGATCCACTGCCACGCCCGAAGACACCTGGGCCTCATCCCGAAGACACTTGGGAAACCACCTACCGCACACACCTGGCCATCCACCACACTACCCAGCATGAAGGTTCTTGGGATAATAATGGACCTCTGGCCATCACAGCCTACCCGAAGATACTTGGGCTATCCGGGAAAGGGAGCAGAAAAGGAGCTAATAACCATCCACTAATAATAGTGTTTCGAAAAACACCCTCCCCCATGAAATGGGGGTGTTCGGCACTAAGTGCTCAACTTGGGTGGGGCGCGAATAAGAAACACAAAGATACAAGTATATATATAGGTAACAAGCACTCACCCAAAGCTAGGTTTTTCTTCAAACAACCTACAGATCACAACAGCACTCAAGTCCGAGTCACGAATCTCGCCAACAAACCCATTTTCCCCATTCTTATTTGACATTCAGTGATAATGTTCAGATAAAATTATGAACTACTGGGAAAATAACACCAAAAGCATAACCAAGGAAAATAGTCCAGCCAATAATCAATTTAAACATTTTCTTGTAATGTTTAAACAATAAGGAAAAAGTGATAAACTGGAACCCGGGACAACCCGGGACACTACCCTGTGTCCCCTCCCAAAAGGTTTCTTTTTTTTATTTTCACCAACAAAGGATCCCACATGAGTTTGTTATATAGACAAGTAACCACCAGGTCTTAAAACTCACAATCACCAAAGCCACATCAATAGGGGATCCCATCCCCAATTTCATAACCACCGAAAGCATAAAAGAACAGGGGATACCATCCCCTCCCACATCTCTAGAAATCGACTCGTAAGAGAAAACCAACAAAACACTACCACCAACACTAAGTAGTTCCAAGCCTGTATTTTCAGATTAAAATGATTTTACACGTTCCATGATTTCAATTCCATTTCACCGGGGTTAGTACAGAAGGTATTGATCCTGGTGCTTTCAATTTATTCAGGCGGGTATACGTGATTAACCAATTTACGTTTTACAGCAGGAGTTCACGACCACAAAGAAGCCACTTAAAACTTCACCAGTGTTCGTTACTGCACAGACAACGACCACCAATGTCCTCAATTTTCAGAAGCCGCAAGCCGACACAACTTAGAGAGATGATCATAGAAGAAACAACATCAAAATATAAGACAACATCAACGATCAAATCCCCCCTTCTTTCTTTATAGAATCCATTCATTATCTTTATTTAGGTCTGGTTTATCCAATTCTACGGAAACAAAGGAAACCCACCCCGCATGATACACAAAAGTGAGAGATGATGAAATTCCCTACCTGTTGATAGACGATCAATGTTTAGGACGGGGGAAGAACTTCACGGATAACGAGGAGGGTCTCCCGATGCACCAAAATCTGATCATCGGGACGAAAGTACTCCTGGCCGAGGGTGATCGATCAAACGAGGAACCCATGCCTAACCCTTTAGTTATAAGGGTTAGGGGCCGTTGAGATTAAAATGCTGAACCGCGTAAGGATTTGGGGGTCGTGGGTTGACCATGCGGCTCCACATGTTATTAAATGGGTCGGGTGGTTTAAACCGATGCACAAACCAGGTAAATTTATTGAATATTTAATTATAACATTTATGGGTGCTAATGTGCTTTAAAACAATCTTAAATGGGGTCAAATAAGGGTTTAAAACTCAAATTGTGCAAGAAGGAACGCCACTGGAAGGAACCCGACAAAGATGGGTGATGCTGATCGGTCTTACTAGTCGGTCGTGCCGATCGGTCGTGCTGATCGGTCTCACCGATCGGTCGTGCCGATCGGTCTCACCGACCGGTCTCACGATCGGTCGTGCCGATCGGTCGTGCGGATCGGTCTCACCGGTCGGTCGCGCCGATCGGTCTCACCAAGAAGCTACCCTCTTAGGACATTGATTTTTGGCAAAGGGAAGGACCAAGAGAGTTTGGTTCATCACATCAAATACCTCTCAAACTATTCTCGCCCTCGAGAATTTAAACAACCCAGAAAGAAAGAGCGGGTCCGAACAACCACCACAAAAGATACCTCTCAAGAGTGAACCTCATCGTTAACTAATAACATATTCTTGTCACGAACCATGCGTCATATCATGTCAAACTGCCCAGACATGTGAGGGTTGGGGAGTCTCCTTCCCCATGTCAAGATATTATCCACTTTGGGCGGCACTGACTCACCCGCACGGGTTTAATCGCATCCACCTTAATGCGTCTTGATTAGGGGTCGGGTTCTCTCCTCCACCATAGACATGGCTTTTCACACACAATCAGAGGAAGAAAACTAGAACATTTCATAGCCAAAAGACAAAACGTTCTACCACAACAGGCACAAAAAGGAACAAAACATAAAACAACTCTGGGTACTGGGTACACATCTGTGCTTCCCTCTCCCATGTACTCTCCTCAAGCCCACCATGTCTCCACAACACATGAACCAAGGGAATGGTTCGTCCATGAAGAACCTATTCATTGCGATCCTCGATCATCACTGGTCTCTCCAGAAAATTCATGCCGCCCTCGATATCTAGATCACCCCAATCAAGGACGTGCAAATTGTCGTGCAGATACCGATGGAGCTGGGACACATGGAAGACATCATGTATCCTCAGTAGCGGCGGTGGTAACTCTAGCTGATAATCTACTTCACCGACCCGCCACAACACTTCGAAGGGTCCGATGAACCTGGGAGAAAGCTTACTCCCATTCCCGAACCTCCGCTGCCAATGCCGAGGGGAGACCTTCAGGAACACGTGGTCTCCAACTTCAAATTCCAAGGGCCTCCTTTTGGTATCAGCATACGACTTCTGTCGGTCATGGGCCGCCTTCATCCTTTCCCGTATGAATTGAACCTTCTATGTCGTGCTCTACACCATCTCTTGGCCGAGGATGCCTGCCTCTCCTACTTCGGTCCAACACACAGGAGAACGACAAGGCCTCCCATACAAAGCTTCAAACGGGGACATGATAATTGTAGATTGGTAGCTATTATTGTAGGAAAACACTACCAGAGGCAAGTATTGCACCCATGATCATCCTGAGTCCAGAACACATGCCTGCAGCATATCCTCCAAGGTCTGGATGGTGCGCTCGGTTTGTCCATCTGTCTGGGGATGGAAAGCAGTGCTAAGGCGTACATGGGTACCAAAAGCATGCTGCAATCCTCTCCAGACCCGCGAGGTAAACCGTGCATCCCTATCCGAGACTATAGACCTCGGAACTCCATGCAATCGCACCACCTCATCAACATAACTTCATGTCAAAGTATCCACTGCACTCGACTCCCTGATCTCTAGAAAGTGAGCCGATTTCGTCAACCTGTCCACTACCACCCAGATGGAGTCGTACCCCCCTTCGACCTTGGGTATTCTTGTGACAAAATCCATCGAGATGTCATCCGACTTCCACTCGGAGACATCTAGAGGATGCAGTATGCCGCATGGAACTTGGAGTTTAGCCTTCACTTGCTGACACACTAACCACTTGGTCACAAAATCTACCACTGCTCGCTTAACACCGGGCCACCAAAACTTCCTCTTCAGTCCCTGGTACATCTTGGAAAATCCTGGGTGTACTGCCAGGGGTGAGTTGTGGAACTCACTGAGAACCTTGCCACGCACCACCTCCGGAATGAAAAACCTTCCCTGGAAAAGCATCTGGTTATTGACCATCCTCTGTCCATCCTTCTGGAGCATTTCCCTGGTCATCTTGGTCACGCATCACTTCGCACTTTGGGTCTCCCCACTAAGACTCCTCCACTTTCTGAAACGGAGATGACTGCTCTGTCATCTGATATAGGCAGCCTCTATCGCTATCCATCTTCGCGTCCAGGTGTAAATCATCCAATTCCTCCATCGACTTCCAGGCATCTGCTGACTCTCGAACCGCATCCTTCTGCGTCCTCCTGCTCAAGGAATCGGCCACTACATTTCCCTTGCCCTCAGTATAAGAGATCTCAAAGTTGTAATCCTGGAGGAACTCAACCCATCTCCACTGTTGCAAGTTTAGGTCCCGTTGGGAGAAGATATACATCAAGATTTTGTGATCCGTAAGACCATAAAGCGCTCTCCGATGAGGTAGTGCCGCCATTACTTTAGCCCAAAAACGACTGCTGCAAGCTCCAGGTCGTGGGTGGCGTAATTATGCTCATGGCGACATAGCTTCCTGGACCCATAAGAGATCACCCCTTGTCCCTACATCAACACACATCTGAGGCCCTGTCCTGAGGCATCACAGAACACTCATAAGCTGCCCCTTCTTCTGGCAATCTCAGAACTAGGGCACTGACCAACTTCTCCTTCAGATATCTGAAGGCTGACTCGCACTGCTCACTCCGCACAAAAACCTGGTCTTTCTTGGTCAGAGCTTTCAAAGGGGCTGTTACTTGGGAGAAGTTGGGTACGAACCTCCTATAGTAACCTGCCAGCCCGAGGAAACTACGGATCTCTGCCACATTCTTGGGTGCTGCCCAAGAAATAACTGCCTCAACTTTTGACGGGTCCACCGCTACTCCCTGCTCGGACACCACGTGCCCGAGGAAGTGCACTTCTCATCTCTAGAACTTGCATTTCGACAAATTCCCATAGAGCTGGTGCTGTCGGAGGACCTCCAAAACCATCCTCAGGTGCTCCACATGGTCCTCCTCTGATCTAGATTAGACCAAGATGTCGTCTATGAACACAACTATGAAACGATCCAGGTACTCCTAGAAGATGGAGTTCATAATCCCCATGAACACAATTGGGGCGTTCTTAACACCGAAGGGCATGACTATGAACTCGAATTGTCCTTATCTGCACCTAAACGCCGTCTTCAGGATGTCCACCTCCTTCACTCTCAGCTGGTGATACCCAGACCGCAGGTCGATCTTCGAGAACCATCCTTCCCCTTTCATCTGGTTGAAAAGATCGTTTATCCTCGGAAAAGGGTAGAGAATCTAGATCATCACATGATTCAGCCTCCGGTAGTCTATGCACAACCAGAGACCTCCATCTGCCTTCTTTGCAAACAAGACCGGAGCACCCCACGGTGACGAACTCGGTCGAACATAACCACTCTTCATCAGATCGTCAATCTGGAACCGCAACTCCCGTAGCTCTGATGGTGACATCCGGTAAGGATCCATCGAGATCGGACGAGCACCGCGCTGTAGGTCTATCCCGGACTCGATATCACGCCGAGGGGGTAGATTCATCACCTCCTCATGAAAGATGTCCATAAACTCGCAGACAATCACTGGAACTTCCACCATCTCAGCATCTACTGACTCTGCTGACAACTCGGCTATCAAGGAGAGGAGGGGTTCCTCTCGCCTGTTGACCTTCTGACTACCCCTCTCGCCGGTGAAAACAACAGGCTGGCCGCCCAAGCCTGAGGACACGAACCTTCCTCAGAAACAGTCGATGATGGCACACACAGAGAATAGCCAGTCGATGCCTAGGATGAAATCATATGGCTATATCTGTAGCAGGAGAAGATCCCAAACCGACTGATGTGGCCCTATCATCAGTTTATATCCTCAATAAACAAACAACAAGTCGGTCTGACGTCTGACTAATGTGCTAAACACCAGGGGCACTGGAAGTCTCTCGGCATCTAGACCCAAGGCATGGGCTAGACTGGGAGCAACAAAGGAGTACGAAGCTATAGTATCGAACAAGGCATAAGCAAGAGTGATAAACAAACTGATCGTACCTCGAACAACCTCAGGCCCTGCCGGAACTGCTTCCTCTGCGACGTATAGATGTAAATGCCCGACTCCTCTGCCCCTCGGCTGTCAGCCACCTCCCTAACCACGCCCTGGTCGGGGCCCCTGAGGAGCGCCCTGAGGTCGGCCTCCTCCTCCTACGTCTTCCCTCGGAGGAGCGGGAGCTCGCTGTCCCCGATGATGTTACTGGAAAGGCCTGGCTGGAAGCTGCTGCTGGGGCGGGTGCTGGGGTTGTCTGCCACTACCGTACTGCACCGAGTCTGGGCACTGACTCTGGAGTTGTCCAGGGCTCCCACAGACGAAGCACAGTGGTCCTGGGCCCGAGGGAAAAGGGTGAGGACCGGGGGATCGAAACTGAAACTACTATGGTCTACTCCCTTCTGTTCGGAACCTGGAGGGTCCAAACACTGGAGGCCTGGTGCTGACGGCTTTCCCCTTCGATGGTCCCAACTGGATCCCCTCTCGGGAAACACCTCCTAGAGCGTGCATCCTCTCCACCACTTTGGCCTTCTTCTGGACCTCCAAGTAGGTCAGAAGGGTAAAGGGGGTAACAACATACTGGAGGGAGGGTCGGAGTGCCTCCTCCAAAAATCTTGCCTGAGACTCCTCGTCGGGAAAGAGGTACGGTGAAAAACGTAGGAGGTCCTTGAAAATGATCCCTAACTCCCTCACGGACATACTCCCATGTTGGAGGGAGAGTAGCTCTTGTCTCTTTTCTGCCTTCATCGTCGAGGAGAGTAATTCCGCCCGGAACACACTCTCAAAATCAGCCCATGTCACCTCAGACTCTCTCCTCTCCCCCAGGTAAAGCGTCTACCACTGACACGCCACTCCCCACATCTAGATGACGGCCATAGGAACCGAGTACTCATTCGGGGCCCGAATCAGGCCAAAGGCTATCACTAGCTCCTCTAGCCTGCCTTTTGTCTTCATGTCCGATGTTATTCCCTCATAATTCTCGAGGGTCTGTCACTGGAAGGCCTGGAGAGACTTCTGCCACTAGTTGTCCTCTTCCTCTCGATCAGCTCTCTGCCGATCGGCCAAGGTAGTCTGTGGGGCCTTGATCGCCGGCACCACACGCGGTAGCCTTCCTGGTGCCATAGCTGCAAGGTAAACAAGGAATGCCTAATCCCAATTAGTGCAGAATATTGTTCTTAAAACTTCATAAAATTTTAATTTATTATTAATTCCCAAGACATCCAAGAAACACGAGAACACAAGTCATTAAGATGCATGTACCTTTCCTAGTGTCTCTACCCTGCAATCAGTGTGGCCTCACTTGGTCGTTCGGTAGGTCCATAGTCCTTGCATCAGATCATGGGGGGCCCTAAAATCCCGTGTCCTAGCCGGTCTTCCCTGGCCTAATTCACGCACTGAGGTCACCCAACACTGTTGCCTTACCCTCCCATGAAATCCTCACTGTGCCTAACTCTAGACTCCATCCTATATCTCAAATACCTCCACCTCTGATACCATTCTGTCACGACCCGCCTTCACCAAAATGAGGGAAGGGTCAGCAGATTGCCATGCCCTTCCTTCTTTAAGTTGAAGGAGAGATAATGACCCCTGAAACCCGCCTTCAATAGGTCCCGGAGTGGCGACTAGCACCAAGGGTATTCAAAATTCACCCAAATGGAAGGCATTACCCTTTTTATTTTATAGGATCGAGAGATAAGAAGAAGAAAACCCAACAACACCAAGGTAAAAATAAAAGTAAAGCCAACATTTTACCATTCCCACATGGGTGTTTCAAATGTAAAATCCACAAGGTGAAAAAGATGTCTACAAGGGTAAGTACCAAAAAAACAAAAACGACAACTGCAACTGCTCCAAATATCCGAGCTAGTATGGTCCCGCATGATCCCCGAAGTCCTCTTGGAAACATGAAAGAAATTTTATATACGTAGGGTGAGCATACAAGTACACTCAGTAGGGATTACCAAAGACTCTCATGCACAAGTGGGGAACGTACTAATGTCCCATGAGAAAAAGCGTAAACCAAATACCTAACAAGGTAAACTATCCACCCAAGCCTCACCAAGGTACACTCCCCAAATAACGCAAGTCAAGTAATATATAATAAGAGCACATTGATGTTTGGGTGCCCCGCGCCACCTTCCCACTGGTTATTGAGACATTCTACGCATCAGACCAATCCCACTATTCTCACCGAAGTCCCACTGCCACACCTGCCCGCACACACTTGGGCCTCAACCGCACACAGTCCCACTGCTGAATCCCACCCGCACACACCTAGTCCACAACTGTCACATGTAACCATGCCTGTAAACACCTAGGGCAGAACATCCACCACCATGCCCGAAGACACCTGGGCTAAAGGATCCACTGCCACGCCCGAAGACACCTGGGCCTCATCCCGAAGACACTTGGGAAACCACCTGCCGCACACACCGGGTCAACCACCACACTACCCAACCCGAAGGTTCTTGGGATAATAATGGACCACATGCCATCACAGCCTGCCCGAAGATAATTGGGCTATCCGGGAAAGGGAGAAGAAAAGGAGATAATAACCAGCCACTAAGAATAGTGTTGGGAAAAACAGCCTCCCCCATGAAATGGTGGTGTTCGGCACTAAGTGCTCAACTTGGGTGGGGCACGAATACGAAACACAAAGCTACAAGTATATATATAGGTTACAAGCACTCACCCAAAGCTAGGTTTTTCTTCAGAAAACCTACAGATGACAACAAAACTCAAGTCTGAGTCACGACTCTCGCCAACAAACCCATTTTCCCCATTCTTATTTCACGTTCAGTGATAATGTTCAGATAAATTCATGCACTACTAGGAAACTAACACCAAAAACATAACCAATGAAAAGAGTCCAGCCAATCGTCATTTTAAAAATTCTCTTGTAATGTTGCAATAACATGGAAAATGTTAGATACTGGAACCCAGGACAACCCGGGACACTACCATGTGTCCCCTCCCAAAAGGTTTCTTTTTTTTCTTTTCACCAACAGAGGATCCCACCCAAGTTTATGGGATAGACATGTTACCACCTGGACTTAAAACTCACAATCACTGAAGCCACATCAACAGGGGATCCCATCCCGAATTTCATAGCCACTGAAAGCATAAAAGAATAGGGTATACCATCCCCTCCCACATCTCCAACAATCGACTCATAAGAGAAAACCACCAAAACACTGCCACCAACACTATGCTGGGCCAAGCCTGTATTTTCAGATTTAAAAGATTTTACATGTTCCGTGATTTCAATTCCATTTGACTAGGGTTAGCACAGAAGGGATTGATCCTGGCACTTTCAATTTATTCATCCAGTTATACGTGATTAACCAATTTATGTTTTACTGTAGGAGTTCACAACCACAAAAAACCCACTTAAAACTTCACCAAGGTTCGTTAATGCAAAGATAACGACCACCAATGGCCTCAATTTTAAGAAGGCACAAGCCGACACAACTCGGAGAGATGATCATAGAAGAAACATCATCAAAATATGAGACAGCATCAACGATCACAGCCACCCCCTTCATTATTTATAGAATCTGTTCATTATCTTTATTTAGGCCTGGTTTATCCAATTCTATGGAAATAAAAGGACACCCCCCGCATTATACACAAAACTGAGAGACGATGAAATCCCCTACCTGTTGATAGACAACCAACGTTTAGGCTAGGGGTGGAACTTCACGGATAACGATACGGGTCACCCGATGCACCAAAATCCGATCGTTGGGACGAAAGTACTCCTAGCCGAGGGTGATCGATCAAACAAGGAACCCAGGCCTAACACTTTAGTTATAAGGGTCGGGGGTGGTTGAGATAAAAACGCTGAACCGCGTAAGGCGTGGGGTTCGTGGGATGACCACGTGGCTCCACATGTTATTAAAGGGGTCAAGAGGTTTAAACCGATGCACACACTAGGTTAATTTATTGAATATTTAATTATAAAATTTATGGGCGCTACTGGGCTTTAAAAAAAGCTTAAAGGGGGTAAAATAAGGGTTTAAAACTCAAATTGCGCAAGAAGGAACGCCGCTGGAAAGAACCCGACAAATCTAGGTGACGCTGATCGGTCTCACCGATCGGTCGCGCGGATCAGTCTCACCAGTCGGTCGCGCCGATCGGTCTCACCGGTCGGTCGCGCCGATCGTTCTCACCGATCGGTCTCTGCGATCGGTCGCGCCGATTGGTCTCACGGGTCGGTAGCGCTGATCGGTCTCACCGGTCAGTCGCGCCGATCGGTGTCACCGATCGGTCGCGGCGATCGGTCGCACCGAGACGCTGCCCGCTTAGGACCTAGATTTTTGGCAATGTGAAGGACCAAGGGAGTCTGGGTAATCACAATTTATATATGATTGATAAATAGGTTGTGAGATAGGGTCTGATGCTCCAAATACTCACAGGGTGCAAGACATGACATTCTACACCCAGCTTGCACACAAATATTCTTTTATGTGACCGGGACTGATGCCTAAAATTCCTATGGGTTGTGAGACAAGGACCAATGCTCCAAATTCTCATGAGGATGCTAGACAAGATGTTCGAAACACATTAATTAAAATAGGACTATAGATCCAATTGGTTTTACATGTTTGAATTAAATGGTTAATGAAAGAAAATGTGATTATTTGTGAATTGAATATGATAAAGGGTTCAGATTTGTAAATGAATTGGGTGAATCATTGTTTAGTGGATGAAGCCAGTACTGAATCTCTATTTTTTTTTGGACGGGCTCAAACATTGTACTTTAAATATTACATTGAATATCTTATGATGCGTTATACAATCCAAAGAAAGATCATGAAGGTTGGTCTTAACATTGATTTCTTAAATTGGGTTTAGAGATATCTGTTGTGAGTGACTTATACAAGGGATGTCGAGCTTAGTCTGTATCTTGAGACTTATATGATTATAACATGGCCTGAATAATTGATTAATTGAAATGAACGTGTGATGAGTGTTGTGTATGCATGAAAAATGTATAATGTAGTTTCAAGAACCACGTCACAACCTGTCCCAGTGTGGTCAGCGACATGTCTCTCCATGCCCGACTACAATAGTCTAAGGGTTGCTGACTAGCACGGATTAGGAAAATAACTAACAAGGGAGGAATTGCATATGTACCAATACACGAGGAAAAATCTCCATGCCAAAAAATGCTGAAATGTTGAAAAAACACTAAGGAATTAAATACAAGCATACAAGTAAACCCAACCAACAGAGTACAATAGAAAGTAATGCACATAACGTAAACTAGGATGGAATACACGTCCACAGAAAACAAGAGTCTTAAAACTAAAAATTCCAACATGTAAGCACAAAGAGGTGTTGAGACAACTTCTCGTAGCCATAGGATCACCTCATCCTATAGAGAACATAAAATGCTCCCCATAATACTGGTCTACCCTAGACTATTTCAAAAGGCTTCTTGTCTGCAAAAGACATGACACGTGCGGGAAAAGACCATGCAAGGGTGAGTATAACATTACCCATCACGGGATATCGAAAACCACCATGAAATACACAAGGTAACGGTACAATCTTCACTACACAATACATGTATACAGAAAATATTATAAGATAATGGCATCCATATATACTCAAAATCCCAACTATTTGTCTAGAGACAAAAATCACACAACCACATACCACTGCTACAGATTCAGTTAAATGGTTCGATGAAGATCACATCCAGAAGAACTCACTCTACGTGTTTGATATCTCGGATGTTGTCTGTTCGAGAGGTACTATCCTTTGGGAATATCCATGAGAGATATATACACACATTCCCAGAAAACACACTATTGTGGGTGGAAAGATCATGATACATAGATGAGGATCACTACTAGGGCCTTGGAGAATACCACAAGTCATCTAGATTCTCCTACTAATTTGATTATCGGTGTTCTGTAAGATAAGTTACGGCAATTCCAGACTCTACCTTGGGTCAATCATGGATAGAGGAACTCATTTCGGGCCTCATAGAGGAATAACTAACTCTATCTCGGAATGTATATATTTATGGGATCATACATTTTTGGATGGAATAGATACATGACCATCAGTGAAATTAGAAAAAGTGAAACTATCCCAAATGAAACTTGCCAAAGGATCTATGGAAATCCGATCAAGAAATGTTCAAGAATATACACAGTGTGTAGAAGGGTCACATGCTGTGTCTCTTGACTCCTAGTATTGCCTGTGTAAACATGGCCTGAGTAAGAAGAACAATCTGTGTTGAAGGGTGATAAGTACACAGTGTTTTGTCGGACCACACGCCATGTCCGAGTAACCAGAGTTCCATTTGTGTATGTGGTTGTGTGACTATACACGGTTTCATCCTGTCTGTGTCATCACATGTAACCGGTACATGGGTTAACCAATGAAACTATCCTGGTGTGGCTATGTGGTGGAGTACACGACTGTGAACCCACCCTGTGAACGAGTATATTCTAGGACACATGTCGAGTCTACGTAAGGACCCACACACCGTGTGACAATTATCACTTGACATGTTGGTGCTTGCTGTCACCCAAAACTCTAGCCACCACTTGGTGGGCCCAATACACCATATCTCCCAGAGGCATGTCGTGTTCTTCATCATGTTCATGAGACATACCCTATCTGTTGTCACCGGTACCACACGACGTGATCTTTTGGATACATATCTTTTATTTTGTAAATTTCCATAAATACTAACCAGCTCTGTCGTGCCTTAGTGATGCTCTAATATTCAATCTAATGATCTATTTTCCACAAAACTCGAATGTTATGGTATCCCCGACATCCTGATGTCATCTCGAATATTTTAGGGCCTCCTACCATCCCTAAAAACGCATCTTGATCCACCCACATGAAGAATTATCGAATATAGGTCTCTCTTAATCTGACCTGATTCATCGTCTTCCCTCATCATCACACCTTGGCTAGGTCATTGAGAGGTTAGATTTATAATTTTGGATCGTTGAATATGAAAACGGATGCACAATGATGCATTGTTTGTCGCCCCTTGTTGAACATGAATAATGAGAGGAAAGGAGGAATAAATCCACTAACCCCATTTGAGAAATGATCCTCCACCATCATTCATCACTATGTTGATCCAATTAGTTTAAAAGGAATAATCAATGAGAATAAAACGATAATACAATAATTATCACAAATCATATTCCCTAATCAAACCCCAATGAAACAGAAAATAATAACCCTCCCGCATGAATGAATGATTTTCAAGTCGACCAATTCGTTTCTTGATCCATGTTTATTGTTTAATAAAAGAACTGGGAAGGAAAAAAAGCAAAAAAAAAATCCTACCTCGATTATGTTGAAGAATGATTGCTGCATCTCGTTCGTTGTGGTGGGTTCGTCGAATCTGAGATGTGTCGATCGTTCATGTCATCACCATTCATTGTCGGCAGTTCTCTCCAAGGATTTGATAATTCACTAGAGTTCCTCTCAATTTTTTACCAATGACCAACATTCGATTTACCCAATAAAATGAGGGAACACATTTTAGCATTCCATCAAGCTGCAACATTAATGTGTCATTGTTGTTCTTTCTGATTCATTATGGTGTGTCATTAATTATATAGACAGTTTCCCCATCATTGCGCTATAGCGAATGTTTCTAAATAAAATAAAATAAACTTTACAAATTATTTTATTTTATTTTATTTTACTAGAAACATCATAAAATTATCATTTTTTATCGACTTGTGCAAGTCAAGGTTATGCCCATTGTTATGTAATGTCGTCGTGATGGATGCAATAGTTCCCCTATATTTTTAATCTAGGAATCTGTTTGAAAACCTCAACAGCCACATACACCCACAAACCTACTTAACTTAACGAATGTTCAAACTACCATTATGGGATCACCGAACCTTGGAATGACATTCCTTCAACACACTTGGTATCGTAATAAATCCATATAATATTTCCAAATGATACATGAATAAATATGATACATTAAATTATCCCTAAATTGGGGCTTTTCATCCTGAAAATCATGAACAATGCTACTCAAAAAGATGTGGGTACTGTAAACTAATCCAATCTAGTCGCTCCAATGTGCACTACTGATGATTCTCATGCTGACAGTAGATGCACACCAAGGGAATAGAATTCCCACAAAGGATCCCTTTTTTCCAATCCATGATCTCAACTTGGTACTCAGCAAATGTATCTCTATCATTAATGTCAAGCTCGCCCTAGTTGATGATGTGTGATGGGTCATGCACATACCTCCTCAGTTGTGACACGTGGAAGATATCATGTACCCAGTGCATCTGCAGTGGTAGAGGTAAGCGGTACACCACCTCACCAACTATGTACAATATCTGGAAATGTCTGATGAACCATATTGATAGCTTACCACCCCATCAAAATATCTGTAAAAATCGTTGAGGAGATATCCAAAGAAAGATGTGGTCTCACTCCTTGAAATCTAGAGGCCTTCATCATCTGTTAGTATAAGACTTATATCAGCTATATGTAGTTTTAATCTTCTCCTGTATGATCTACCCCTTCATAGTGGTAGCTCGCACCAACTATGGACCCATGAGTGAGGACTCTCTAGGGAAAGTCCTGCAAAGTGGTGACTGACAGGGTCTCCCATATAAATCCTCGAACGATGCCATACCAATGGTGGAGTGGTATCTATTTTTTCCACAATGTTTACCAGTGGTAGGTAGTCCCCCCAAATAAAACCAAATTCCAAGATATAGGCTTGCAACATATCTTCCAGAATACGAATGGTTCCCTCAGTCTGACCTTCGATCTGTGAATGGAACGTTGTGCTCAAGTGTACCTGAGTCCTGAAAGTCTCCTATAATCCTTTCCCCAACCACGATGTGTAGAAAGCGTCTAGATATGGAACTATTTTCGAAGGGACACCATGTAGTAGAACTATCTCTTGTACATAGAGGTGTCCTAGGATATTTATAAAAGTCTTCTCCTTGTTAGCTAGGTTGTGGGTAGACTTGGTGAGTCGGTCGACGATTACCCAGATGGAATCGTGCCCCTTGGAAGTTTGTGTTAATCCCAACATGAAGTCCATTGATATTCCATATAACTTACACGATGGAAATTCTCATGGGTTTGATAACCTTATGAGAATGTGGTGCTCAGCCTTCACCTGGTGGCATGTAAGGCACTGAGAAACGAAATCTTCTACTACCTTATACATGACTGACCAGTAGAACTATCGTTGGAGATCCTGGAACATCTATGCCATGCCAGGGTGTACCACCAAGGGGGTGTATAAAACTCATTCAAGACCACCTCCTACAATGCCACTGGTATAATAGTTCATCCCATGAAAAGAACTAAGTGCTCCCCACCGTGCGAAAATCCATCCAAATAATGTCCAATGGATAACTGATCACGTAAATTCTTGCAGTAGACATCTCCCATCCATGCCTCCCTAACTCACTATAGGTGTCTGGGGGGGTTGAAACAATCGACAGAAGTGAAAATTCCACCTCTCTATCTACGAAGGATAACCGTAATAAGTCCAATGGGTTTGTCTCCTCATTCAGTAGTTGTAAACTCGATATCCTACTGAGAGAATCATTCACAATGTTACCCTTCCCAGGAGTATAGATGAGCTCCAAATCATAGTTCTGGAGAAACCCTAGCCATCTCTTTTATCTCATATTGAAGCCCCTCTGTGAGAAGATGAGTTTTAGGATCTTATGGTTATATTAGATGAGAAACAACTCTCTTAGAAGGTATTGTAACCACATATTCAATGAGAATACTTCCAGTACCAAATCAAGATCATGAGTCACATATTTTTGCTCGTGCGGTCTTTGTTGTCATGAACCATAAAAAATCTCTGCTTATCCCTGCATTAGTACACAACAAAGCCCAGTCATTGATGCATCACAAAAAACTATGTACTCGACACCCTCCTCTAGTAATCTATAGATTAGGGTGCTCGTCAATCTTTGTTTCTACTCCTTGAAAACCCTTTGGAACTTATGCTTCCACATGAATGGTTTCTTTTTCCGGGTCAAGGCTTTAAATGGTGCTGTTTTTCAAGAAAAACCCAGAATGAAACTCTGATAATATCTTGACAAACCAAGGAAGCTACGTACATCTACCGCACTCTGTGGTGGCTCCCATGGTAACATTTCCACCACCATTGATGGTCCAATGATACTCCACAAGCTGACATGAAATGTCCCAGAAAGTGGACCTCTGAAATACAGAACTGGAACATTGGGAGGTTCCTATAATTATGGTGCTCTCGGAGTATGTCTCGATCCATCCAAAGGTTTCATGTGTGCACCACCACTGATGTCGTGTACACAAGGATGTCATCGATGAAGACCACTATGAACTACTCCCAGTTTGGTTGGAAGAGTCGGTTCATAAGTCCCATGAACACTACGGATAATTTATCCTGCCAAAAGGGTTCACTATGTACTCACAATGACCGTAGATTCATCTAAAATTTGTTCTTGATATATCCTCACTTAACTGGTGGTATCTTAACTCAATATCAACCTTCGAGAACCATTGTGCCCCTCTTAGCTGATTAAAGAGGTCGTCGATCCTTGGTAGTGGATACTTGTTCCTCACCATTACCTGATTTAGGTGTCGGTAATCCACGAACAACCTCAACCTCCCATATGCCTTCTCGGAAAACAAAACAGGCTCCTACTAAGGTGAAACACTTGGTATTACAATGCCATTGCTCTAAAAATCCTCCAATTACATAATTAGCTTGCAGAGTTATGCAGGAACCGTATGATACACTTGTGAGGAAATATGTGCCTTCCTGGTGTGTAAGTCAATGTAGAATTTGATCTCATGGTAGGGAGGTAGTTCTTGATCATCCTTGGGAAAACATCCTTTTACTCAGCTCGGGCTAGTGTGGACCTCATGGGAATGGTGCTAGATGAAAATCGAAGCATCTTCCAGCAGCTGTAGATATCCCTTCTCCTCTACCATGTCCGTTGCATGGTGGGTCTGTCTTATCCACTCTCTACCTCTGCCTAAATGTTCCATCCACCTCCTCC
Source organism: Viscum album (assembly GCA_963277665.1). Lineage (NCBI taxonomy): Eukaryota > Viridiplantae > Streptophyta > Magnoliopsida > Santalales > Viscaceae > Viscum > Viscum album. The sequence continues at coordinate 1,140,382,007 of OY728153.1, read as the reverse complement.
CTATCATTATCTCGATGGGTTGAACATTCTCTAGTGATATGTCCCCTATCGTTGCACAAGTAGCATCACCTCCCCATAGGTTGACTAGATCTAACATCTGATCCCTTTACTATCGATCCCCTGTCATGGGTCCTCCTATGACCTCTGCCATGTCCTGATCCCTGTGCCTGACGTCGGATCACTACTGCCGAGGACTCCACACCTGTCTGCATGATGCCGACTGTCGTCAGTTGTCTCTACATCACCAAGAAGCTGTCAATCACCAAGGTGCACTCAAGAACTCCATCATATTTCTAATGTCATAATGTCACAAAATTATGTTCGATTTCCCATCATAAACCTCGCTTGAAGGTCTCATATCTAATGTACTTATCTTTGACCATATACATAGAGTACCTTAAGAGGTGATAGAACCTCGGTGAATAGTCTAAAATCATCAAACTTCCCTACTATAGATTAAGAAGCTCCTGGATGCCCACTCATCTCAGTGTAATTGGAGATAACTCCTCTCTAATGAGTGGATCAAACTCCGTCTATGAAAGAGTCTCCCTGTCGTGAGTCTTTGTGGTCAAACAACACCATCGTCCCCCTAAACTGTAAAAAAGTCTATATCCTAGGATCACAATCTGGTCAAATGATGTCCTTACTACATGGAAAACTATAGTCAATGCCTCATTCTAGACCTCAGTTGCATGAGGGTTGGGCTAGCCTCGAAACCTAAGGGGACTCTTTAACTCCCAGAGAGCTCTTAGTTTGAGCACGTCATCTATCTGTACTACATGTACCACAGACTGCTCCACTGGTGGGAGTATAGCAGGTGCACCACCTTCAGGTAATGCCTGGGGAACTGGTCCCTATATCGAATCCTCTTCATAGAGGAGTTCATCCTCAGGATCGTGCTGCTGAATCCTAACAGGTATGCATCACAAATTCACCCTATAAGGAAACAATATGTACCATGGATAATGAGTATATCTGGATAGAATACATAAAGGACATGAAAACAAAACCACTTACCTTATGAGGCATTAAACATTGTTTTACATCCACACCACTAATGTTTTCTTGTACAGAGTGGAAAAGCAGGTTATCAAAATCTTGGTTTGTGGATACAACGTCCTCCCAAATGAACCCTTGAGTCGTTGGACTAAATTCAAAGATTGAAACACATAACACTATTTCCCCAAGACCAATCTCAGAGAACCGTGGCCCTAAGGTAAAACTGACAACCTCTGATACCACTCTGTCTTGACCTGTCCCAGTGGGGCATGCACCGCTACTCCCCAAGCTTGCCTCCAATTGGCCAGAGGTTAGTGACTAGAACTTAGTAGGCACATCACTAAAATGAGAGGAATTGCCTAAGTACCTATACACAAAAACACATATCCAATCCCACGGATACTAAAATGTAGAATACACCAATAATTAACAAAATGAATCCATACAACTAAACCCAACCAACAGAGTACAACAGAATGTAATGTACTGAATGTAAACATGGTTGGAATACAAGCCCACCAAAAACAAGAGTCTACAAATTAAAAATCACAAACCTCAGAACAAAGATGCTTTGGGACTGTTAGTTGTAGCCATAGGAACACCTCGACCTGTAGGGAACGTAGAATATTAATTATGGTACTGGTATGCCCTGGACACTATCAAAAGGCCACTTGTCTTCACAAGACACAACACGTGCGGGAAAATTCTATTAAGGGTGAGTATAACACTACCCATTAGGGGACCCCGAAAACCAAAAAAACACATGGTAAGGGTATAATCATCTCAAAAAATTATATTTCTAACGGAAATATAACAAGTGAAACACATCTAGATATACTCAAAACCCAGACCTGTCAAAGACAAATCAAACAACTGCATACCCCAATTAGGGATTCAGTTCGATGATTCCACGTTCACTTGTCGGGAGAACTCACTCCATGAGTCTCATAGCGCTGATGTCATCCATTTGAGAAGTACTGTCCATTGGGAAAATCTATGAGAGATAGATACACTTATTATGAGATAACACACTCCTCAGTTGGGAAAGATCACGATACACATATGAAGATCATTTATTGGGCCAGGGCGAATACCGCGACTCATCCAAATTCACCATCTAAGTAGAGTATCACCATCCTGTAAGAGTATTCTCATTGATACCTGACTCTACCTGGGGTTAGGAATGGATAGATGTTCTCACTCTAGGCCTCTCGGAGGGATACCTAACTCTATTCCATAACGTTCTACTAATGGGATCATATTATTGTGGATGGAAATAATACATTACCTTCAGGGAAATGAGAAAAAGTGGAACTAGTGCAAAGAAAACATGTCCAATGAATAATGGAAAAAGTGATCAAGCTGTGTTCTAGAATATAAACGGCTTGTAGAAGTACCACACCCCATGTATCTCAACTCTGGATGCTACCCATGTAAAAATGGCCCGATTCAAAAGAACATGTCGTGTTGAAGGGATAAGTACATGACATGTTGTTGGACCACACATCGTGTCTGAGTAACTGGGGTTCCCTCCGAGTACGCAGTCGTGTGAATGTACACAGTTTCAACCCATATGTGTTGTCTTGTTTAACCGGTACACTGGTTAGCTCTTATTGCTGGCCTAGTCTAGCGATGTGGGGGAGTACATTACTGCGTACCCACCCTATGTCCGAATTTCTTTAGAGACACAAGATGAGTCTGTGTAAGGACTCACACATCGTGTGAAAATGGTTACATGTTTTATTCATTCTTCCCATTGCTCAGAACTCCAGATGCAGTTGGGTGGGGCCCACACGCCATGTCTCTCAGGAGGATCATCATGTTCTTCATCACATGTAGCACGCAAAACCCACATACCTCTGTTGGTACTACATGGTGTATTCTTCGGTATACACACTTTGTGTTATATAAATTTCCAGAAACATGAACATGCTCCGTCATGCCTCAGTTATTCTCTAATCATCGATCTGAAGTTATTTTTTTTCACAAACCAAATGTTAAGGTCTCCGTGACGTCCCATAGTCATTTCCATTGTTTTTGGGCCTCTGATCGGCCATGAAAACAGATATCGATCCACCTCTACGAAGAACACTCGTAGAATGGTCTATCCCGATCCGAGATGATTTGTCATCTGCCATCATCGTCTCACCTCCTCTAGGTCATCTCAATGTCAGATCTCCAATTTACCATCATTGCATTGTGAAATAGACATGAAAAGATATTTTGTTCATCACCCCATAAAGAACGCGAAGAAAAAGAGGAAAAATTGAAGAAATATAATAAACCAATTTGACAAATGAACCTCCACCGTTATTCATCACGGCATTGATCGGCTCTCATTAAATAATTAAACAGGGAAAATAAATTGATAATCCAACAATTATAAAAAATCATAATCCCAAATCAGACCCCAAATAAATTTAAAATAATAACACTCCCATAATAATGCATGATACACAGGTCAACCTTTTCATGGGTTGATATGTGTTCTTCATTTAATCAATTAATAGGGGGAAAAAAAGCAAACCCCCTACCTCGATTCTGTTGAAGAATGATTATCGCGCCACGTTCAATGTCAAGGGTTCTTCAAATCCAATATGACTCGATCGATCATGTCATCATCATTCATTATTGATAGTTCTATCTAAGGCTCCATGAATTCTTCAGAGTTATTCTCAATTATCTGGAAATGACCAACATTCAATTACCCTATTAAAAGTACGGAACATGTTTCATCATTCCATCATGCTATTGAATTAATGAGTATGCATTTCTGTATCTCAGTAATTATGGTCTAGTATTAATTATTGAAACAGATTCCTCGTCGTTGCGCTGTAGTGAATGTTTCCAAATAAAATAAAATAAAAAATTCAAATTATTTTATTTTATTTTATTTTATTTTACTAAAAAGGTCCCAAAATTATCTTCTCCCTCAACCTACATCGGCCGTGTTTAGGCATATTCCTAGTTAAAGTCATCGTTCGAGAGGCAAAGGCTCCCTCAAATTGTTTATTGAGGCATCTGTTTGGAAACATCCATAATCGTGCAGACCCGCCAACTCACCTAACATAAAGAAAGTTCAAACAACCATTATGGGCTCACTGGGCCTTTGAATGATGTGTTGTCTCTGTGCTTCATCTCAAATAATTCTATATAAAATTTCAAAATTATAATTTGAAAAATCCAAAACATTACACACTAGATTAGGGAAAAAATATGTATTGGTTATATAGTCACTTTTTTACTTCTTACATTATTTATGAATGTTTTCACAGTATTGAAATTATTTATTTAATTTCTAGAATTGGTGTAGACACCGGTGGTCCGGGATTATTGAGATCTATATCTCACACCCTAGTAGGGATGCCATTGAATTGTGGTACTCGATTAGATTTTATTTGGTTAGCGGGTTTTTTGTTTCCTTATACTTTGGGGATTGGAGAAGAGGACCGATTAGGAGATCATGATGCTCGAGTTAAAAGCCGTAGGGATTTGTTTTATTTTCATTGTATTTTACATGATATATAGAGTAGGTTGTATTTTTTTTCTTTCAATTATATATCCATAACATTTCATTCTTTTACATGTAGTATAATTGGTGTTGGAACTTTTATAAAGTGAGTACTATTTTTTTCCAAGGATTTGTAATTTTTGTATTATTGCTTCCATTATTGATTCTTAATTACTCTAATATACTTCTATGAAAATCTCATAAAAGGGTATTGTCTACCAAATGACTATCCATAGACGCTCGCTACTATTCAGCAGCCTCTACCATACAAGGGTATGCGCTTGAGGACATGTGGAGACTAGTCAAACCACTGGTTCAAGGGGTAGCCGGTTTGGGATGTTACAAATTGGTATCTGAGGACTATCTTATAAATCTTTTATTTTGTATTACTATTTCTGGGTTGGTAGACTAGAGACTAGGAATGTGTCATTTCATGAGTTATGAGCTATTTTTGGGACTGATCACCCCGTGTATAGGAAATGACCAAGTATCCAAGGATGGGGATTGAGGTTTATAGTTTTTGGGTTACTTTTGATATGATTTCACATGGAGGGACTGGAGTATTTTTTGTTGTTTATTGATTATGAAAATTTTCCAAAAAATATCCTTGGACTGATATGGAAAGGAAGTTTCACTACATGCATCATATTAGGAACTTAGAGATTAACATTCCACAAATATATTCTATGTCATGTTGTTTCATTAGTAGGATGCCTGTTAATATTGATTGTGTTCCTTGCATATATGCCTTTCTTGTACGTATTTAGCATGCCTCTTCAGATAACATGTTTTGGTGATATAATTAACATGCTTGGGTAATAATTTCAATTCTTATGTCCCATGATTCTGAGTTATAACATGTTTTAGTCAGTTTAGTATTTTGATATGTTTTAGATACTTGTAGTGAAATGTAATCAGGAAGATGAATGACTAGATTCTTGGGATAAATTTATTTGGATTCAATTAAAATAGAACTGGTTTTCAGTAGTAAGCTGTATGGGTGACTTATAACTACAAAAGGGTAACCCATGTTTTCAAACAAATAGAAACAAATGTTAACATTCAAATGATAATGAAAAAAATATCATAAATGTGATCCAAATTCCATCTGTATGGTGTATGGGTTCCTTATGGACTGGTAGATGGATAACCATGTTATTGAATCATATAACCATATTATGTTTGAAAATGGTTTTGAATGTAATACAACAATGATTTGACTATTGTGATCTATTTTTGGGTTGGTTTTTAAAGAACCCAGATTTAATAAATGAGACCCTTGGAGGTGTCTTTTTGGTAAGAGGAATTTAGATGCTAAATTTCAAGATAAAAAATAAATGACACTGAATGTTAACTATTTAAAGAGGAATTTTTTTATATCATGGATGTTTTTCTATAAGGAATTGTCTTGAAAACCATTTGACATGTTATGAAATATTACTTAGGGGTTTGTTAAAATTCATTAAATTGTGTAAAGGTTAAAATGAATTACTTAAATGGATTAAAAAGGGTCTTTTGATAATATTGGTATTGGTTTTGCATGACCAAGAGAGACGATTGAAGTTTATGTTTCGTAAGAGACTATTCTGGGGGACCCTTGTTTTTTGGCACACCGGTCGGTATAAATTTATGGCATTCAATAGAGAATGTTTGACATGGAGATTGTTGTTTGAAGTACCTTACACATTTGTTTAAGGTGTTTTAGAAATAGTGTACCAGTAAGCAGCTAATTTTTTTCAACGTCATGGAAAATAAAAAGGAGGGTAGTTTCACATTGATTTCAGTAAACGGGTCGGCAGGTGACACCAATATTTTTGAACATAGTCATCTGGAAGTAGTTCGATTTATTTTTTTAGTGACCTCGGTTTTCTCTTAGTGTGATCATCAGAATATGAAAAACATGTAAACTATCTTTACCTAATCTTAGAGACAACAAAATAGTGTCGTTATTATGCACAAAAAAGTTTTAAATGTTATTGGGCATGATGAGTGGTTGTTATCTAGGTTGTATGTGGGATTTGTGGATTCTTTTGGATATGCATTCATTCATATTGGGGTAAGGTAGTTTTTGAACAACCATGTGAAGGATTTACATCATAATGTCTCTAGATTCAGGGTATGGACATCAGAGTACATTTGGTTGGTGATGAAATAATTTTTAAATGCATGTAGCTGGTTTATGGGTGAGTGTGGGTTTTGGGACTGTAATGCATTTCCGGAAATTACTCGCAACATGTTTTTTTGGTCAATCTTGATTCGACCATTTTTTTAATGAGGTCACTCTAGTGGAATGCGATATAATCTCTGTCTGGTGAGCTTTGTCTATGGATCTGATGAATTATGTGGTTGGTGTTGTGTTTTGGTTAAAAATGAATTTAGCCTTTGAAAATACAACGTTTCATTCAAACAAAACATTTAGAACATGGTAGTTCATATGTTGTTGTTATAGTTCCTAATGACATCTCAGGGATGAAAATTGTTTAAGGAGTTTAGATTTAAAAGCCTTGTGTTTTTAAACCGAGACTAAATTACGAAGGTTTTTTATTTAATCCATTTCTCAATGGGGATATTTTTAAAATGTGCTCTGGAACTTTATTCAGAGATGTAGATCATGTAAATGTGTCGATTTTCAACTTTCTTTATTACCAGATAATTTTTGTAGGTGTCCTGATTTGTCTCGAGAGCACTAAATTCAAAACCATCCACTTTAGTGGATTTTCACGGGCTACGCGCATTTGGGGTACAACTACTGCGGCAGACCTTGTATTACATTTTATTTACATTAATTAAATTATATTAAAGGGGATTTTTGTGTTTAAATAGAATAATTTGTTATTAATAATAATGTTGTTATTATTATTATTATTCGTTAAATTATTTCATTGTTAATAGAAGTAATAAAATTATTAATGGGGTGTAACATTTATGATAAAAGATTTTAATTGTATGATTAATGGGTTTTAACACATAGATGAAAATAATGTAGATTTTTGGTATCTCAAAGATACATTTAATTAAATATTGAGAATAAGAAATATTGAATAAGTATTATTATTAAATAGAGGTTTTAGGCTATATCAAATGTTTGAGTAATAATAAAAAGATTGTCATTATTATGGATTAATTTGTTTTATAATTATTACTAGTTGTGATTGTTATTATCTTATAAATAATAATAGTAATGGATTGGGGAGTTTTGGATAGAATTGAATGAACATATTTTTTAATAATATTAACAAGGAGGATGTAATTTTTAATATTATGTAGTAAATTAATTAAATTCAAGGAAAAAGTGAGTTTAAATAATTGTGGGAATTATATTTTTTTTATTTTTTGGATGTCATGTGTTTTGAATTAAATGGGTAGTTTTAGAAATAATGAGAAAAACACTTAATGATGAAAATAATAATATTAGAATGAATATAATAATAATAATAATCATCATCATCATCATCATCATTAATAACTATTTCATTTAATTTATGTTTTATTAAATTTTTATTTTATATGACAACAAATAAATTAAAGGGAGGACCCTTCTCCCATTCCCCCCAAGCTAATGCCCCCCTTGAGGCGTGTTGCACATGAGGTGGAAGCTTCCTCTATGGTGCATCCCCCCTCCACTAGACCACTTGTAGTGCCCCTCTAAGGCTGGTACTCCCTTTGGATCACCACCTGTATCATGACCTACTCCTGTCTGGAACACCTAATATAGCGTATGACACCTGGGAAGCACCCCTGTAGCAGTACAACCCCCTCTAGTGCGCCACCCCTGTAACACCCCGAGATTTTATGAAAAATATTCTTTTTAATTTCATTAATGTCTTGTGTTGTAAGCTACACCAATAGAATCTTTCACAACATGCATCCTTGACTTGCCTTTCATAACACGCAATCACGACCTTCCTCGATAGCGTGTATAGTACGCAATACCGAGTTTCACTAATCAACGATATGCTATTAAAATATTATTAAAACTAGCTATTATGAATAGTAATAACCATTTTTTTAAAAAAAATTAAATTTTACTTTCAAAATGGACTTCATTTTTGGATTCGGAATATCGAAATTAGCTTAGGGTGACATTTTCGTACTTTTCAGATAACTTTCATTTTCTGATGAATAGTAAAAATTAGTAAATTTTAATTAAAACAACCTCTTTAATAGAAAAAATTAATAGTGATAAATTATTAATTTGAGTGGTTTTAAATTATATTTAGAATATATTATTACAATTTAATACAATATTGGTCATTGGATGTAATTTCACATTTAAACCAGACATAAACAAGTGTCAATCTTTTGATAGTTATTATCTCTTAAGAAAACGCTATTTGTTTTGACGACGGGAATTGATTTTTTAAATTTATTAATGAAACTGATATGTTTTGAATTTGGTAAAATAGAAATAATTTTTGAGTTCATAATATCAAATATAGCTTAGGCCTAATTTTTGGTATTTTTTTGGAAACATTCATTTTTTTTATGAATAGTGAAACCACTAAGTGGTAGTTAAAAAAACAGAATTTTTCATAAAACTTAATTTTACCGTTTCTGTGAGTGGAATTTCAAAAATCCGAGAGACACGGTTGATTTCAGTAAGTAAAATGTGGTTCAATGAGATGAAAATAATTTTTTGGTGAATAGTAACTTTTTTACTTTTATTTACCACGGTTAAAATTAAATAGGGTAATTATGGTTAAAAATGATATTATTATTACCCTAAAACATGTCCTAATTCTATTGGATAAGTGTAATTTGACAAAAAACAACCTTAGGAATAAAATATGACCATTTAGGCCCACTTGGATTAGATTAGGACATTTATTATCAATTCACTTAAAGAATGGTTAAAATAGTTAAAATCAAAGTATAATAAGTAAATCATTTTTAATACGGGGATATACATAAGATAAATTCGACTATAAATATTCATTAGAAATATAAAAAGATTTCCAACATAATGGTATTTTATTTATAATTTTTAGACATTAAATAATTTAATTTATTTATGACACAACAATGATGCAGTAATTATCTTATTAATGAATTATTGACATAATTGATGTTATAAATACCCAAATAAATGTAATTTGAGAGTTTTATTAATTACACTAATTTTCTATGTTAATATGACAAGTTAGTATTGATTTGAATACCTTTTTTTGAACTAATCATTCTGTTATAAGTTTCAAAAAAATCAATTACTAAATAGTGTCAAAATTGACGTAAAATAGTTTTTAAAACAAATATTATATTATTAATTGTTATTTTATTCCTAAAAATATATGGTTATGCCAAATGACTTAGATAAGGTTATATATATTAATAATAAACAACATGGGGTTATTTTTTCTTGTTATAGTAAGTTTATTAACCTTATAGTGTAAGAACACAAGAAGACACGGTAAAAGTAAAATTATTTAACTTAATGTTAAATCTAAATGATATGGTTTAAATAGGAACCTAAACTTGTCTGAATTTTATTGGATGAGAGTATTTCGACCCATCTCCACCTTAGATTCGAAATAAATCAATTTGGATCTATTTAAAATCGAATTTGTCTTTATAATAAAATAATATTTTTAGTTATTCCAAAGGTCCCCCTCTCCTCCCTTATAAAGGGGCACCTCCTCCCTCTCTTCCTCACACCACTTTGAGCCTTCATGCTCGGAAATCCCCTACCAATTTATTCTCTCCACTTCCCGAGAGACATCCTAGAGGTCGGGGCTTCTTCAAAGACCAATTTTAGTGCCCTAAAACGAGGTCTCAAAGAAGCGCTTCAAAGAAGAGGTAATGCCCGTTACCGATTCTTTCATCTTTATTTATTCTTCCACTTCTTCTTATTTAGTTTTTTCATCATGAAGTAATAACATCAGTATCACTCATATACTTATATGTTATTATATGTATTAAACAACCCTATTTCACCATCTATCCATCATACGAAAAATGAAATCACTGCGCGTGCGTATGTATGGAATACTATCTCCACGCCGTAGTGTAATATATTTTCCACCACCACCTTACTTGGATGGGTATAATGGTGGAAATAATAACTATATATGATTATTTTAAAGTGATATTGATTCTGAAATAGTATACATACAATCCAATACAGTCCCACGATCATGAGAATGATATCATTGCTCGTGCGTACGTACGGACTACCGTCTCCACAACGCGATGAGATTCATTCTCCAAGTTAACCATTAATGAATGATTATAAAGTATATATAATAAGTAATCATGAAATATATGACATAATAATGATACTGGATTTATGTGTATATATGTGTATGTCATCTACTTAATTCCATTCAACTCAATAAGGAAACGAAAACAGCGTTCATGCGTATGTACGACCTACCGTCTCCATGAACGGTGTATTTCATTCCATTTACTGATTTATTATATATATGTATATTCTGAATATATATTATATATAAATAATGTTTAATATTCTGGAATTTTTTAATCATGATCTATGTAATCATATGAATAATTACAAGTCAAAACACTGATGACAAATGAAACAATTTTACCCAAAACGCTCTTTAACATGGAATTTACAGAAGAACGAGTAATATAAAGTCATAAGTGAACCATATATGATATCATAACAATGATTATGATTCTGGAATAAGACAATGACATTATTTAAATAATTATACAGGAGGTTCAGACACTAACAAATCAAATCGGACCTAAGTTAAGGTAAATATCACAATCTCATTTTTATCCGAGATTGTTTATACTTTGGAATTTACTAGGGTGTATTTTATCTTCCACATCCATGTTTCCTAAATTTTCAATGTTATTTCCATACATCTAAAATTGTTTAAATCCAATTTTACCCTTCTGTGAGTTTTTATTAAAAGATATGAAAGGAATCTTTTGTCGTTTTTTGTACGAGGTACTTTTTCACTTTTCTGAAAAAAGTACGAGAAGTATGTTTTCTTTTAACTTATACGGAATGAATGGATTTTTAAAAAATTATTTCCAAGAAGCTTACATTACAAGTTTTCAATTTTATTTTTAATCAACTTCATTTAGTTTAAAATTGTATGACATATTAATAAAGATAAATGTTTTTGATGCAGAAAGGATATTTTCCTCAAAAATGGAGTTCAAATGTTTTATCAAAATTATTTTCCATCTAAGATAATATATGGTTCTGTTTCTATCCCTGTTATTGCATTGATTTGATTATTTTGTGATGAAATTATTTTTATGAATTCCTTTATCTTATATGAATTGTTTTATGATGTCATGTTGTTTAAGAATCCCATTTTTATTACATGGGATATTCAATGATGTATGATTTATGATTTTGTGGAACTCATAAAAATGGTATCATTATGAGATGGGTGGGAACTATATCTCCCTCCACTGAATTGGGTAAAGATTTTATATCTCATGAGATAGACATGGCTGGAATGGCAGGTTAAACCAGTTCAGTGAAACAGGACTGAAATGAGGAGTGAACTCAGTTCAGAAATGGACTTTGTCCACTAAGATAGTCTTGGAAATGAGTCTTGAATAATAAGAAATGATTCTCTATGATTATGTGTGTATGCCAAAAAGTTTCTTGTTTTATGTTATGATTATTGGGATTACATTTCACTACTATGATTTATCCCATGTTATGATATTATAATCTCTTTTGCAGGTTAAGATTTCCAAAATGTTATGTTCTTATGCATATGATGTTATTGATATTTCTTTTGTTTACCCTTACTGAGCATTTGAGCTCAACATTTTATGTTTTATTTTCCCCAGGATATAATGAAAGGTTTTAGGTAAAAAAAGGAACATCCTTATGGGAGATGTTGAAGATTATTCACCATGATTAGAAGATTATATTCCGAGTTTCCAAAGACACTAAACTATTACGGTCCTTGTCTGTGTGTTATTGTTATGTACTATGTATTCCGCAAAATTAATGTAATTTCCATGTATATCATGCTTTGGGTCTCTTCATTTGGTATCAGAGGAAAGGTTTAGTCAACCTTTGGAAACTAGGATGTGAGATCTTTAGTGAGATCCCTAGAGATATTTCTAAGGTATGTCTATGGATGTCTCTAAGGTTAAGTATACGTATTGGTTATAGTACTAGAATTGAACTAACGATCTTTAAATTTAACCTAAGATGTTAGATATTGAGGGTAGTCCCCCTTTACTATGTTGTTTTCTCTAGCATGATTTTGGCCTCTCACAGAATTCTTTTTGTGTTTTAGTTAATGGAGGGAGCCAGAAGGAATTCAGTTAACATTGAATCCAATGGAAAAATTGGTGACTATGAGAAACAAAATTATGTAATGCCTAGAGTGAAGGATATTGTGATTATCCTGAATTAGTCATCGCGAAATATGATTAACAAGGTGAAATTTAGTGGTATACCTAGTTCATCAAAGAAGAGGAAGATAGACTATTAGGCATGTTCGCATGTTGAGGAGCATAAAGAAAGGAAGATTGAGATTTCTAAAGAAGGGAAGAAGAACCTTGAGGAATACCTCAAATGGAGGGACCGTTGTTATCTGTGTAGAGAAAAATGTCATAGAGTGATAGAATGTTATGGAGTTCAATGTATTATTTGTGGAGAACATGGGCATTACCCAACTCAATGCCCTGACCGAAAAACTTACTTCTAAATCAAGGAAGGACTTATTCCAGGACAATAATTGAATAGGATGGATTGGAGTGTTTATGTATTGGTATTCATGAATAATGTTGTTGAGGTACTTTTATTGTGTATTATAATATTTTTGTATTATTGTGGTTTTCAATAATTTTTAGGTGCCGGTAACCATGAAAAGTGATTCAAATATTTTGGAAAGCAGATGATATGCGCATAATGAAGGGATAAGGAGAAAATGAAATGTTTGATAATATTCATGAGCTCACAATTGATATAATGACTAAGTGATATCATGGTTTGAGTATATAGAATTTTGAGGATTTTGGTATGTGGAAAGTGTTAACTTTTAACAGCATTCATGTTTTCACTATGGTTCATTTAATGGGTATTCATTCTTCAAGAGAATACATGATTAAGGTATTCAAATGATTGTAATTTGACCAACAAGATATATCTTATGATATATTGGGGATAAATGATGGCATTCACATGATTGTTATGTGACATTTCAAGTAATCATTTTCTTTATACTATGAGCTGGGACCAAAGTATTTTAGATAAGCCTAAAGATTGTAATGGATTATGTTGGACATAAGTTGGTATTGTTTAAAGATAGAAGTATTTTCGATATTATTGATGGGATGTTATAGTAATATAGTTTTAGAAAAAGGACAACCTATAGGATGGGCGACAACCCATCACGTCGGACAAGGCCGTGGGAATCGAACCCACAACCGAAGTGTGACTGGCCTTTATCGCCTACCACTGACCTACAGGAAGTCCATGTTTAGTAGAAACTAGTTTTACTGTATTAAGTATGATATATGAAGTATAAGTCCATTTTAGGAACCATATATGATTAATCACACAATAGATAGACTTATGTATGTTTTGATAACTTTTCTAAACTTTTGTTTGAGACAGATGGAATGACCCATCATTCTATCACATGATCTGCTAACACAATACGAATGACAAATTCAACTTCATTTCATTAAGAGAGGAAGTGGAAATTGTCCAAAGAACGACCAACGGTGAGACAATACCAAAATCACGAATGTATTTCTTCTAATTCCAATTTCATCAACTTTAGGGAAATGATCTTGAAAACCAAATATGATGTCCTAGTGCTCTTATATCTGATGATTCAGATGGTACCTTAGATCATCCCAAATTTATGGCTTTGTGATTGCTGGATTTTCCATAGCCATGTTCTCTACCACTCTCCATCAGAACATGAAGGTTAGATTTCTCTTCCATATCCATATTTTCACCTATGTCGAAACCCAGTGATTAGTTTATTTGGGTAACCGTTACGTTTCATACTTTAGTTTTTAAATCCAAGTTTTGGTATTCCTTTTTATGATGTGTGATTCTATTAAAGAAACTTTTGAGTAGTAAACCATTTATAACCCCGACGAATTTCGACGGCGAAATTCATTTTAAGGGGGGTAGAATGTAACACCCCGAAATTTTATGAAAAATATTCTTTTTAATTTCATTAATGTCTTGTGTTGTACACTACACCAAAAGAAGTTTTCACAACACACATCCTTGACGTGCCTTTCATTACACGCAATCATGACCTTCCTCGATAGCGTGTGTAGTACGCAATACCATGTTTCAATAAACAACGATATGGAATTAAAATATTATTAAAACTAGCTGTTATGAATAGTAATAACAACTTTTTGAAATTTTGTAAATTTTATTTTCAAAATGGACTTCATTTTTGGATTCGTAATATCGAAATTAGCTTAGGGTGAAATTTTGGTACTTTTCGGATAACTTTCATTTTCTGATGAATAGTGGAAATTACTAAATTTTAATTAAAAACATCCTTTTTAATAGAAATAATTAATAGTGATAAATTATTAATTTGAGTGGTTTTTAAGTATATTTATAATATATTATTATAATTTAATACAATTTTGGTCATTGGATGTAATTTCACATTTAAACCAGACATAAACAAGTGTCAATCTTTTGATAGTTATAATCTCTTAAGAAAACGCTATTTGTTTGGACGACGGGAATTAATTTTTTAAATTAATTAATGAAACTATATGATTTTAATTTGGTAAAATATACATCATTTTTTAGTTCATAACATCAAATATTTCTTCGGCCTAATTTTTGGTATTTTTATGGAAACTTTCTTTTTTTGATGAATAGTGAAACCACAGAGTGGTAGTTAAAAAAACTGAATTTTTCATAAAACATAATTTTACCGCTTCTGTGAGTGGAATTTCGAAAATCCAAGAGACACGGTTGATGTCAGTAAGTAAAATTGTAATGCCCCGACCCCAGTTACCCAGAGTCGGTCAATTAATTACATAACATTGGCATGATCACAAGAAAGATCAAATCTCGAAAGACCGATTGGTTTAGTAGCCTTGGAAACACTAGATATATTCATAAGTTTTACATTACATCATCAAAATAAAAAAGAACTACTACAAAAACATATTGTCTCCATAGTCCACACTATTAACCCATCATAATATCCCTCCAAGTCATTCATAATTTACTTCTTCACATCCTGGGAAAATAAGACATAGAAAAGGGGTGAGCTCAAATGCCCAGTAAGGATAACAAAATAGCGGAAACTTTCATAAATAAGAATAAACATTTAAGGCAATGTATGACTAAAACAAAAGCCTTTTAAACTTTAACTTCAACATAGTATGGCATAAATAAAATGAAATAATTCCATTTACTTATTCACATGGATATTCTACTAATCGAATAATCACATGCAATATCAATAACCACTTTCATAATGATGGAATGCATAATGCCAGACTATCATAACCACATAGCCAAGGCCTCGTGCCAAAACTACAAATAAGATTTTGCTTAGGCTTTGTGCCAAGACACTAGTTTGTCTCATGAGACCTACCGATGCATCGAGGAGCTATAGCGGGCTCCACCCGTCACATATTAAGTCCAATGCATTCCCATATGAAAAGGTTTAAACATAACACAAACATTCGTATTAAAACTAGCATACGAAATGTCAATACTTTCACCATAAACCATGAATGGTATATAAAAAAATAGCACATCCACAGTCAAACATATCACAAAACCGTCAATACAATATAAAAGTTTTGTATCATGATATATCATCCTCAAATAAGCGTAAAATCCATTAAAGGATGTTGACATAGATGAAATCAAAACTCTTTTTAAAGAAAAATCTCTTTCTATTTTGAAATCATTTAGGAGACATATATTTATAAAATAAAACATTTTCTTTGAAAATATTTTTATAAGCTTGTAAGGGAAGCTTTGACGATTTTATAACGGCGGAAAATAACCGCACCCGCCGTATAAGATAAAAAAAACATTCTTATCTTAATTCTGTCAAAAAGGTTAAAAAGAACCTTGTTTGGAAAACGACGGAAAGATTCCCTTATAAACCTATTATAAAAAGTCAAACAAGGGTATAAATGACTTTAACCCCTATTATTTTAAATATTAAAAATGTTTTGAAATACATTTTGAAGAAAAATGGATGTGTATGATAACGAGATCCCAGTAGATTATTACGTATAAACAACCTCGGATAATGAAGAGATTGTGAATTAAACCTTACCAATTTGGTAACTTATGAAATATACAACCCATGAAAGAGGTATCATACAATGAATATGTAAATACACATAAATTAGAGTGTATTACACAATGAAGATAATTATGGGCAGTACATACACCACACAAAAGGTGATGGTGGCAATATGGCATGAATCTCACGGGAATAAGGAGTGAGATGAAAACCCCTTACCTTGTACTTTTCCTTGGTTGGGGTAGGTTAACCTCCTGTATAATCGTGAAATAATTTTTATTAAATTATAAAAGAATCATATACATTAATATGATATCATATATGATCTTTTAATATTGATTTGATAATAATATCTTAGTATTATCGTTGTTTCTGGTGTTAACTTACTTGTTTTATTTTATATGTTTTGTTATGTAAGCCATGTTTGTAATGGATAAGTTGTATATTATTCATATCCATAATGATATCAAGTCCTTAAACATCATTTTTAAATCATCAAATGATAATTATACTTTAATGGATACGATGGAGAATGAATCTCATCGCGTTCGTGGAGACGGTAGTCCGTACGTACGCACGAGCGACAATATCATTCTCTTGATATTAAAATAATATATAAATGGATGTTATATCATATATACAGAATAATTAACATGTTATATTTATTATTTACATGAGTTTCACATCATTATTATACCCATCCAAATAATAATATATTGAATAACAATTACACCACGACGTGGAGACGGTAAGCCGTACGTACACACGTATGGTGACATGCTATTCATAGGGTGGATAGATTACTGAATATGGTTGTACAATATTTATAATAACATCACAGTATATGTGAGATACTGGATTTATTATTTTAGAATGGTAAGAACAAAGAAAGAAGAAGTGGAAGAAGAAAGGAACTTGAAAAGGGGTGGTGAAAACATTACCTCTTCTTCGGGTTCTTCCTTTTGATTTGATCAAAAGGGCTCCTTAGGTTGGCTTTCTGACCAAACTAATGCCTCTAGGTTGTAGTGAGGGAAGTTGGGATAGTAATTGGGCAGAGTGTGGCCGATCCAAGTGGGTTGAGAGGTGTGAGGAATGAGTAGAAGTGGTCTCCTTTTCTAAGGAAGAGGAGGGGCTCTTTAGGAAAGAGTGAAAGTATTACATTATAATATAATTATATTCGGTTTATAATGGTCCAAAAATAATTGAGGTCGAAGATACGATGACTCATTTTCTAAATAACATCAACCAATAAGAATTGGACAGGTTTTAGATAATATTTTAATCATTATAATCTTATTTATTTAAATGATTTATTAATGAGGTAAACATTGCATCATTATTGTGTCATTAATAATTTAAATTATTTGATGTCCAAAAATTATAAATAAAATATAATTATGTAGGAAATCGTTTTATCTTTCTAATTAATATTTATAATCGAAAATCCAACATGTATAACCCTATGTAAAAATTGTTCTTCTAAAAGATGTAAGCTTGTGCCATTTTTATTTTTATTTTTACTTTATTAATATAATGTGTCCCTACCACATACAAGTGGATCTAAGGGGTCCCCAAATCGACCCAAGGATGCCCATGGTCGGGTATGTATCCACCAATAAGGTTAGGAAACGTTTTAGGTTATTTTTGTATTATTATAATATTATTTTTTAACCCTTATTTACCGGATTTACCTTTTAACCATGGTAAATAAAATATTTACCGCAGTAATTATTCAAAATTTGTAAAAATAAAAGTTACCTATTTACATAATTTGGACATCCTGATTCCAAATATGTAATCCATTTTTCCAAATTCAAATCACAGAAGTGGCAGAAATTAATTTAAAATTAATTCTCGTTGTTAAAATAAAAAGCGTGTTTTTAAGAGATAATAACTATCAAAAGATTGACACTTGTTTATGTCTGGTTTAATTGTGAAATTATGTCCAATGACAAACATTAAATTAAATGGTAAAAATATATTCTAAATATACTTTAAAACCACTCAAATTCATAATTTATCAATACTAATTATTTTGATTAAAAAAGTTGATTTTAATTAAAATTTAGTAATTTTCACTATTCATCAAAATATAAAAGTTATCCGAAAAGTACCAAAATTTCACCCTAGGATAATTTCAATATTCCGAATCCAAAAATGAAGTCCATTTTGAAATATAAAATATATATGATTTCAAAAAGTAGGTATTACTATTCACAACGGCTAGTTTAATTAGTTGTGGTGTGTGTTAGAACTCGAGGTTGCGTACAACACACGCTATCGCATTATTCGAAGGGAAACGTACCGTGGAAGCTTGGGGTGTTACATTCTCCCCTAATTTAAATAATTGCGTCCTCGCAATTTCTAGGGAATTACTGCATAAAAAGACTCGGGTGGTTCTTCATCATAAGTTGCTCGGGTTCCCACATTGCCTCTTCCATCTTATGATTTCTCCACAAAACTTTTACCAGACGCGTCGTTCGGTTTCTCAGTACTTGTTCTCTTGTATCAAGGATCCTGACAGGCTCTTCACAATAAGACAGATTGGGTTCCAGTTCTAATTCCTCATAGGTGAGTACATGCGTTGGGTCAGGCATGTAGTTTCTCAACAGAGATACGTGGAACACATCGTGAACTTTGGAGAGACTTGGCGGTATTGCCAATCGGTAAGCTACAGCCCCAATTCGTTCTAGAATTTCGAAAGGTCCGATGTACCTGGGACTCAATTTACCTTTATTGCCAAAACTTATGACTCGCTTCCATGGAGATACCTTCAGGAAAACATGATCACCGACTTGACATTCCAAATCCTTCCTTCGATTATCGGCATAGCTCTTCTGCCTACTTTGAGCTGCTTTGATGTGATTTTGGATTACCTTCACCTTTTCCACTGTTTCCTCCACCAGTTCTGGGCCTACAAGTTTTCTTTCACCAACCTCATCCCAACAGGTTGATGTACGACATCTCTTTCCGTATAACGCTTCATATGGTGCCATCTGAATACTCGAATGGAAGCTATTGTTATAGGAAAATTCTACCAGTGGTAAATATTGATCCCACATACCCTGAAAGTCAAGTGAGAAGGATCTCAACATGTCTTCTAGGGTTTGAATAGTCTGTTCTGATTGTCAATCTGTCTGAGGGTGGTAAGCAGTTCTCAAATGAAGTTCAGTATCCAGGGATTTCTGAAGACTTTTCCAAAATCTTGAAGTAAAATGGGGATCACGATCAGAAACAATCGATAGGGGTACTCCATGAAGTCTCACAACTTCATTAATGTATAGTCTTGCTAGACGTTCCAGGGGTAGATCTTCTCTTATAGCAAGAAAATGTGCTGACTTGGTAAGACGATCAACAATAACCCATATTGCATCGTTCCTTCTAGGAGTCTTTGGTAGCCCCATGAAAAATTCCATCGTAATATTGTCCCATTTCCACTCCGGTATGGGAAGAGGTTGCATGACTCCCCCAGGCTGTTGCCTTCCAGCTTTCACTTGTTGACAAACCATACATCTTGACACAAAATCAGAAATCTCCCTCTTCATGTTGTCCCACCAAAAATGTTCCTTCAAATCTCTATACATTTTGGTGCTCCCAGGGTGTATAGTGAAATTGGAACTATGAGAATCATCCAGCAATTCCCTTTTCAGATCAGGTAAATCGGGAACACAAAGTCTCTTCCCGAATTTCAAAATTCCATCTTCATACACAAAGTCTCTCAATCTCCCATCATTCACAGCTTTAATCTTCTTCTGAAATTCTTCATCATCGGTCTGAAAACTCTTAATCCTTTCTAGTAAAGATGTTTTGGCAACCATTTGAAAAAGCATTGATGTTTCACGTTCCCTGGTTATTCCCATGTCCATCTTCACTAGATTCATGAAAATTGGATCCCTTTCAATTATCATCATGTTCAAAACTCCATGGTCTTTTCTGCTCAAAGCATTTGCCACCTTGTTTGCTTTTCCCGGTTGGTAGTGTATCGTGCAATCATAATCCTTGAGTAATTCAAGCCATCTCCTTTTTCTCATGTTGAGTTCTTTTTGTGAGAAAATATACTTCAAACTCTTGTGATCAGTATAAATCTCACATTTTTCACCATAGAGGTAGGGTCTCCATATCTTCAAAGCAAAGATCACAGCTGCTAACTCAAGATCATGAGTAGGATAGTTTTGTTCATGAATTTTCAACTATCGTGATGCATAGGCAATAACTCTATCATTCTGCATAAGGACACAACCAAGTCCTTTCTTTGATGCATCACTATAAATAACGAACCCATCATTCCCCGATGGTAGAGTCAATATAGGAGCATTGACTAATCTTCTCTTCAGTTCTTCGAAACATTCTTCACACTCTTTTGTCCAAAAAAATATAACCCCCTTTACGTGTGAGCTTCGTTAATGGGTTAGCCAGTCGGGCAAAATTCTGGACGAAACGTCGATAATAACCTGCCAAACCAATAAAACTACGTACCTCAGTTATACTCATAGGTTCTGGCCATTCATGGATTGCCTTGGTCTTAGAAGGATCAACAGAGATTCCATCTTTAGAGAAAATATGGCCAAGAAAAGAAATATCCTGAAGCCAGAATTCACACTTGCTAAACTTCCCATATAATTCATGCCTCCTCAGAGTCTTCAAGATAATGCGCAAGTTATTTTCATGATCTTCGTAGGTTTTGGAGTATACCAAGATATCATTAATAAATACCACCACAAATTCACCGAGATACTCCTTGAAAACTCTATTCATCAGATCCATGAATACAGAGGGTGCATTAGTCAATCCAAACGGCATTACGGTAAACTCGTAATGCCCGTACCTGGTTCGAAATGCTGTCTTCGGAATGTCTTCCTTCTTCACACACAACTGATGGTATCCAGATCAAAGGTCAATCTTTGAAAAGTATTGAGCTCCATGCAGTTGGTCAAATAAATCATCAATACGAGGTAGGGGATACTTTTTCTTTATCGTTATAGCATTGATCTCCCTGTAGTTGATACATAACCTCATAGATCCATCATTCTTTTTAACAAAAAGAACAGGGGCTCCCCATGGAGAAACACTAGGGCGAATAAATCCCTTATTACTCAATTCCTCTAGTTTTTTCTTTAGTTCGACTAATTCTAAAGTAGCCATTCTATAAGGGGTCTTCGATATAGGCCTTGATCCAGGAATCAAATCAATGGAAAACTCAACTTCTTGTTCTGGAGGATGTCCAGGTAAATCTTCCAGAAATACATCTACAAATTCTTTCACAACAGGTACATCCTCTATTTGAACATTCCTTTCCTCACCGATAGTTATTTCATTCTCTTCCTCCCCAATAATTGAATTATGTTGAGCTACTGGGGGTGGATCTAAATAAGAATTAGGTGGTGACGATTCTGCTCTAAAAATAAGGTGTTCCTTATCATTATCATCAAGAATCGTAACCTCTTTCTTCTTACAATAAATCTTCGCATCATAGTCCAAAAGCCAGTCCATACCGAGGATTATATCAAACTCAATCATAGGTATGACGATGAGATCACCGGATAACGAAAATCTATGTGCTCTAATGGGGACTGATTCACAAAACTTTGTTGCAATGATACTTCCCCTAGGAGTTTTAACTGACAACTCCCTTATTAAATCAAATTGGAAATATCTAATTTTCTTAGCAAACTGGGAAGATATGAAACAATGCGATGATCCAGAATCAAATAATGCATTTGCTAAACTTGAGGAAACCATTAAATTACCTGCCACCACGTCTTTCGGAGCTTCTACCTCAGCAGTAGTGATAGCATAAGCCTGGCCTTGATCCCTTGGCCTTTTCTGAGGTAAGTTCTCCTGACGCTTAGGACATTCATTTGCATAATGAACCATCTCCCTGCAATTGTAGCACTGAATGTTGGTAGCTTCCTTCTTCCCCTTGCAATCACGAGCTTGGTGGCCTTTTTCACCACACTTGTAATAGACTCCCATTCCCTTCAAGCAAGTACCAGGGTGTTTCTTCCCGCATTTACCACAGGATGGATATTCAACCTTTCCCTTCTTCCCCTTATTTCTATTCCCAGATTGATCAGCAGGTCTCTTCTTCTCTTGCTTTGCTTTAAAGTCATAAGACTTAGAGAATTCCTTTTCGGTCTTGATAGCACATGAGACAATGTCTTCGTACGATGAAAAGGATTGTGAGACTAATTCTCGATGGAGAAATGGTTTTAACCCATCAAAGAAATGATCAATCTTACTTCTTGGGTTGCGAATATAATCTCCAGCATAACTCGCTAACCATGTAAAGTTAGCCTCATACTTTGTGACATTCTCATCCTCCTTCTGTCTCAGACTTAGAAATTGACTTTCCATATCTTCTCGATGGTCGCGAGAAAAGTATTTTTCTAAAAACAGATCTTTGAACTCCCTCCATTCCATATTTGATACTTCATCATCTTCCTTCATGTTTTGAATCAATGACCACCATTGATCAGTATCTCCAGTGAGGCAGTAAACTGCCATGATAACTTTTTCCCTTTCACTGCTCCCCAAAGCCTGAAATATTTTCTGTAGGGAATTTATCCACTGCTCGTCTACTAAGGGATTTGTACTTACATTGAAAGTTGGTGGTTGTTGCCTCATGAATCGATCTGACATTGATCCTCCACGCTGTGGATCAGGGTGCTCCATACGGGTAAGGTTATTATTCATAACCTGAGTAAGTTGTCCCAGTATGGTGATTAGCTGATCGGCACCAGTTGCATCACCAACCCCACTATAATTATCCTGAGGAGGGAAATCCCTACATGGAGTGCGTGCATTGATACGGTTTCCATTTCTTCTACTAGGCGCCATTTCTAAACAATGGCATAAACTAGATCAGTTTATTAATCAAAATACATAATCCAATACTTATAAAACACTCAACATAAATTGAACTATTTATTGATATAATCCATAATCATAAAAATGTTTTCTTTGATGAATTATATACTCATAAACCCTTCATAATTATTTTTAAAGAAAATGAGAGTTATCCTAAGAATATCCCCCGGGAGTGTCGTAACCAAGAGTGCAGCAAGGCCCGTTGTCGTGCACCAGTTCCTGTTCGAGTCTATCTCAAAGTGGTGTTTTCGGGTTTTACCCCTAGGTACATCTGTGCCAGAGCCGCCTCTACCTGCTCGTATCCAGACAGAGATGTATTGCTCAGAAAACTCACAAAATATCTACAATACCAAAATTCTAGAAAGTTCTTCTATACTAATCGTCAAAGTTCATCTTAGGTCTACGTGCTCTAATCAAAGTTTATCTAAATCTAGCTTCCAAGGTTTGTACTAAACTTCCTCTGATACCAACTGTAACGCCCCGACCCTAGTTACCCAGAGTCGGTGCATTAATTACATAACATTGGCATGATCACAAGAAATATCAAATCTCGAAAGACTGATTGATTTAGTAGCCTTGGAAACACTAGATATATTCATAAGTTTTACATTACATCATCAAAATAAAGAAGAACTACTACAACAACATATTGTCCCCATAGTCAACACTATTAACCCCTCATAATATTCCTCCAAGTCATTCATAATTTACTTCTTCACATCCTGGGAAAATAAAACATAGAAAAGGGGTGAGCTCAAATGCCCAGTAAGGATAACAATATAGCGGAAACTTTCATAAATAAGAATAAACATTTAAGGCAATGTATAACTAAAACAAAAGCCTTTTAAACTTTAACTTCAACATAGTATGGCATAAATAAAATTAAATAATGCCATTTACTTATTCACATGGATATTCTACTAATCGAATAATCACATGCAATATCAATAACCACTTTCATAATGATGGATTGCATAATTCCAGACTATCATAACCACATAGCCAAGGCCTCGTGCCAAGAATACAAATAAGATCTTGCCAAGGCCTTGTTCCAAGACACTAGTTTGTCTCATGAGACCTACCGATGCATCGAGGAGCTATAGCGGGCTCCACCCGTCACATATTAAGTCCAATGCATTCCCATATGAAAAGCTTTAAACATAACACAAACATTCCTATTAAGACTAGCATACGAAATGTCAATACTTTCACCATAAACCATGAATGGTATATAAAAAAATAGCACATCCACAGTCAAACATATCACAAAACCTTCAATACAATATAAATGTTTTGTATCATGATATATCATCCTCAAATAAGCGTAAAATCCATTAAAGGATGTTGACATAGATGAAATCAAAACTCTTTTTAAAGAAATATCTCTTTCTATTTTGAAATCATTTAAGAGATATATATTTATAAAATAAAACATTTTCATTGAAAATATTCTTATAAGCTTGTAAGGGAAGCTTTGACGATTTTATAACGGCGGAAAATAACTTCACCCGCTGTATAAGATAAAAAAACATTCTTATCTTAATTCTGTCGAAAAGGTTAAAAAGCACCTTGTTTGGAAAACGACAGAAAGATTCCCTTATAAACCTCTTATAAAAAGTTAAAAAAGGGTATAAATGACTTTAACCCATATTCTTTTAAATATTAAAAATGTTTTGAAATAAATTTTGAAGAAACATGGATGTGGATGATAACGAGATCCCAGTAGATTATTACGTATAAACAACCTCGGATAATGAAGAGATTGTGAAATAACCCTTACCAATTTGGTAACTTATGAAACATACAACCCATGAAAGAGGTATCATACAATGAATATGTAAATACACATAAATTAGAGTGTATTACACAACGAATATAATTATGGGCAGTACATACACCACACAAAAGGTGATGGTGGCAATATGGCATGAATCTCACGGGAATAAGGAGTGAGATGAAAACCCCTTACCTTGTACATTTCCTTGGTTGGGGTAGGTTAACCTCCTGTATAATGGTGAAATAATTGTTATTAAATTATAAAAGAATCATATACATTAATATGATATCATATATGATCTTTTAATATTGATTTGATAATAATATCTTAGTATTATCATTGTTTCGGGTGTTAACTTACTTGTTTTATTTTATATGTTTTGTTACATAAGTCATGTTTGTAATGGATAGGTTGTATATTATTCATATCCAGAATGATATAAAGTCCTTAAACATCTTTTTTAAATCATCAAATGATAATTATACTTGAATGGATACGATGGAGAATGAATCTCATCGCGTTCGTGGAGACGGTAGTCCGTACGTACGCACGAGCGACAGTATCATTCTTTTGATATTAAAATAATATATAAATGGATGTTATATCATATATACAGAATAATTAACATGTTATATTTATTATTTACATGAGTTTCACATCATTATTATACCCATCCAAATAATAATATATTGAATAACAATTACACCACGACGTGGAGACGGTAAGCCGTACGTACGCACGTATGGTGACATGTTATTCAAAGGGTGGATAGAATACTGAATATGGTTGTACCATATTTATAATAACATCACAGTATATGTGAGATAATGGAGTTATTATTTTATAATGGTAAGAACAAAGAAAGAATAAGTGGAAGAAGAAAGGAACTTGAAAAGGGATGGTGAAAACATTACCTCTTCTTCGGGTTCTTCCTTTTGATTTGATCAAAAGGGTTCCATAGGATGGATTTCTGATCAAACTAAGGCCTCTAGGTTGTAGTGAGGGAAGTTGGGAGAGTATTTGGGCAGAGTTTGGCCGAGCCAAGTGGCTTGAGAGGTGTGAGGAATGAGTAGAAGTGGTCTCCTTTTATAAGGGAGAGGAGGGGCTCTTTAGGAAAGAGTGAAAGTATTACTTTATAATATAATTATATTCGGTTTATAATGGTCCAAAAATCATTGAGGTCGAAGATAAGTTGACGCATGTTCTAAATAACATCAACCAATAAGAATTGGACAGGTTTTAGATAATATTTTAATCATTATAATCTTATTTATTTAAATGATTTATTAATGAGGTAAACATTGCATCATTATTGTGTCATTAATAATTTAAATTATTTGATGTCTAAAAATTATAAATAAAATATCATTATGTAGGAAATCTTTTTAGATTTCTAATTAATATTTATAATAGAAAATCCAACATGTATAACCCTATGTAAAAATTGTTCTTCTAAAAGATGTAAGCTTATGCCATTTTTATTTTTATTTTAACTTTATTAATATAATGTGTCCCTACCACATACAAGTGGCTCTAAGGGGTCCCCAAATCGACCCAAGGATGCCCATGGTCGGGTATGTGTCCACCAATAAGGTTAGGACACGTTTTAGGGTAATTTTGTATTATTATAATATTATTTTTTAACCCTTATTTACAGGATTTACCCTTTAACCATGGTAAATAAAATATTTACCGCAGTAATTATTCAAAATGTGTAAAAATAAAAGTTACCTATTTACATAATTTGGACATCCTGAATCCAAATATGTAATCCATTTTTCCAAATTCAAAACACAGAAGTGGCAGAAATTAATTTAAAATTAATTCCCGTTGTTAAAATAAAAAGCGTGTTTTTAAGAGATAATAACTATCAAAAGATTGACACTTGTTTATGTCTGGTTTAATTGTGAAATTATGTCCAATGACAAACATTAAATTAAATGGTAAAAATATATTCTAAATATACTTTAAAACCACTCAAATTCATAATTTATCAATATTAATTATTTTGATTAAAAAAGTTGATTTTAATTAAAATTTAGTAATTTTCACTATTCATCAAAATATAAAAGTTATCCGAAAAGTACCAAAATTTCACCCTAGGCTAATTTCAATATTCCGAATCCAAAAATGAAGTCCATTTTGAAATATAAAATATATATGATTTCAAAAAGTAGGTATTACTATTCACAACGGCTAGTTTAATTAGTTGTGGTGTGTGTTAGAACTCGAGGTTGCGTACAACACACGCTATCACATTATTCGAAGGGAAACGTACCATGGAAGCTTGGGGTGTTACAAAAATGTGGTTCAATGAGATGAAAAAAAAATTTCTGGTGAATAGTAACTTTTTACTTTTATTTACCACTGTTAAAAGTAAATACGGTAATTAAGGGTAAAAATGATATTATTATTACCCTAACACCTGTCCTAATTTTATTGGATAAGTGTAATTAGACCAAAAACAACCTTAGGAATAAAATATGACCATTTAGGCCGACATGGATTAGATTAGGACATTTATTATCAATTTACTTAATGAATGGTTAAAATAGTTAAAATCAAAGTTTAACAAGTCAATCATTTTTAATATGGGGTTATACATAAGATAAATTCGACTATAAATATTCATTAGAAAGATAAAAAGATTTACAACATAATGGTATTTTATTTATAATTTTTAGTCATTAAATTATTTAATTTATTTATGACACAACAATGATGCAGTAATTATCTTATTAATGAAATATTGACATAATTGATGTTATAAATACCCAAATAAATGTAATTTGAGACTTTTTATTAATTACACTAAATTTATAGGTTAATATGACTTGTTATTATTGATTTAATTAACTTTTTTAGAACTAATCATTCTGTTATAATTTTCACAAAAATCAATTACTAAATAGTGTCAAAAATGAGAAAAAATAGTTTTTAAAACAAATATTATATTATTAATTTTTATTTTATTCCTAAAAATCTAAGGATCATCCAAATGACTTATATAAGGTTATATATATTAATTATAAACAATTTGGGGTTCGTTTGTCTCGTTATAGTAAGTTTATTAACCTTATAGTGTAAGAACACAAGAAAACACGGTAAAAGTAAAATTATTTAACTTAATGTTAAATCTAAATGATAAGTTTAAAATAAGAACCTAAACTTGTATAAATTTTATGGGATGAGAGAATTTCGACGGATCCCCACCTTATCTTCGAAATAAATCAATTTGGAGCTATTTAAAACCGAATTTGGCTTTATATTAAAATAATATTTTTAGTTATTCCAAAGGTGCCCCTCTCCTCCCTTATAAAAGGGCACCTCTTCCCTCTCTTCCTCACACCACTTTGATCCTTCATGATTGGAAAACCCCTGCCAATTTATTCTCTCCACTATCCTATGGACATATTAGAGGTCCTGGTCTTCTTTAAAGACCAATTTTAGTGCCATAAAACGTGGTCTCAAAGAAGCGCTTCAAAGAAGAGGTAATGCCCATTACCGATTCTTTCATCTTTATTTCTTCTTCCACTTCTTCTCCTTTAGTTGTTTCATCATGAAGTAATAACATCAGTATCACTCATATAATTATATGTTATTATAGGTTTGAAACAACCCTATTTCACCCTCTATACATCCTACGGAAAATGAAATCACCGCGCGTGCGTACGTACAGAATACCGTCTCCACGCCGTGGTGTAATATATTTTCCACCACCACCATACTTGGATGGGTATAATGGTGTAAATAATAACTATATATGATTATTTTAAAGTGATATAGATTCTGAAGTTGTATACATACACTCCAATACAGTCCCATGATCATGAGAATGATATCATCGCTCTTGCGTACGTACGGACTACCATCTCCACGACGTGATGAGATTAATTCTCCACGTTAACCATTCATGAATGATTATAAAGTATATATAATAAGTAATCATGAAATATATGACATAATAATGATACTGGATTTATGTGTATATATATGTATGTCATCTACTTAATTCCATTCAACTCAATAAGGAAACGAAAACAGCGTTCAGGAGTACGTACGGCCTACCGTCTCCATGAACGGTGTATTTCTTTCCATTTACTGATTTATTATATATATGTATATTATGAATATATATTATATATAAATCATGTTTAATATTCTGGAATTATGTAATCATGATCTAAGTAATCATATGAATAATTACAAGTCAAAACACAGATGACAAATGAAACAATTTTACCCAAAACGCTCTTTAACATGGAATTTACAAAAGAACGGGTAATATAAAGTCATAAGTGAACCATATATGATATCATAACAATGAGTATGATTCTGGAATAAGTCAATGACATTATTTAAATCATTATACAGGATTTTCGGACACTTACGAAGCAAATCAGATCTAAGGTAAGGGAAATATCACAATCTCATTTTTATACGAGATTGTTTATACTTTGGAATTTACTGGGGTGTATTTTATCATCCACATCCATGTTTCCTCAATATTTAATTCTATTTCCATCCATCTAAAAATTTTTAAATCCAATTTTACCCTTCTGTTAGTTTTTATTAAAATATATGAAAGGAATCTTTTGTCGTTTGTTTTACGAGGTACTTTTTGACTTTCTGACAAAAGTACGAGAAGAATGTTTTCTTTTATCTTATACAACATGAATGGATTTTTAAAAAATTATTTTCAAGAAGATTCCCTTACAAGTTTTCAAGTTTATTTTTAATCAACTTCTTTTAGTTTAAAATTGTACGACATGTTAAGAAAGGAAATTTTTTTTGAAGTAGAAAGGATATTTTCCTCATGAATGGAGTACAAGTGTTTTATCAAAATTATTTTCCATCTCTGATAATATAGGGTTCGGTTTCTATCCCTATTATTACATTTATTTGATTATGTTGTGATGGAATTATTTTTATGAATTCCTTTATCTTATATGAATTGTTTTATGATGTCATGTTGTTTAAGAATCCCATTTTTATTACATGGGTTATTCAAGGATGTATGATTTATGATTTTGTGGAACACATATGAATGGTATCATTATGAGATGGGTGGGACCTATATCTCCCTCCAATGCATTGGTTAAAGATTTTATATCTCATGAGATAGACATGGCTGGAACGGCAGGTTAAACCGGTTCAGTGAAATAGGACTGAAACGAGGAGTGAACTCGATTCAGAATTGTACTTTGTCCACTAAGATAGTCTTGCCAATGAGTCATGACTAATAAGAAATGATTCTCTATGTTTATGTGTGTATGCCACAAAGTTTCATGTTTTATGTTATGATTATTGGGATTACATTTCACTACTATGATTTATCCCATGTTATGATATTATGATCTCTTTTGCAGGTTAAGATTTCCAAAATGTTATGTTCTTATGAATATGATGTGATTGATATTTCTTTTGTTTACCCTTACTGAGCATTTGAGCTCACCCTTTAATGTTTTATTTTCCCTAGGATATAAAGAAGGGTTTTAGGTTAAAAAAAGGAAGATCTTTATGGTAGATGTTGAAGATCTTTCACCACGATTAGAAGATTATATTCCGAGTTTCCAAAGACACTAAACTATTACAGTCCTTGTCTGTGTGTTTTTGTTATGTACTAAGTATTCCGCAAAAGTAATGTAATTTCCATGTACATCAAGCTTTGGGTCTCTACAACCCTTCTCCCGAACTCCACTTTGCACGTGAAGATTCCTTCAGGACTCTTCAAGAATCTTATATACCTCGTCAATGTCAACCCATCATTATAAAAGTCATGATTTTCATTGGCCATTTGATTCCTCTCTCTCACATTTTTTTCTCAGAAATAACCCCATGTTTTCGGTTAAATTAGATTTTTTCATTCCACTTTTTTAGGGTATGGGAACATTGACTTGAGACCCATTTGTGAATAATTCAAAATCTTCCGCCAATGGTGAGGATGATGGATTGTATTTTCCTTTTCTCCAATGATTTGGGTAAGGATATAAATTTCCTATGTTTGTTTTTCACTATATAATTTAGATTCTATTAAATTATACGATTCCCTGGTACTTTATTTGTGGTGTGTTGAGTCTTGTCATTGCGTTTTCCGTGATTCTATGTTATGTTACACTAGGTATCAATCAATATAGAGGGCACATACATGTATATATATATAAAGGAATGTGTATGAAGTTGTATACCATTATCAGATTGGTTGTTTTCCTAAGTGATTCCACTGAATATTGTGACACCCCAATATGTATTCCTCATGGAATAGTAATATTATGGTTTTATTTTGTTTTGTAAAAATGTTATCTGAACAAAACATTCAAACTAATTACCAAACCGATTTATTTAAATAAAACAATGTTATGTTTACATTACATCAAGATCAAAAGAAAAACATAATAACCAAAAATACCTATTAAAATACCTATTAGAAATATAGGGAGAGCACCCAAGAAAAAAAACACCAAGAAGATAATATGGGTCTTTCAGATCCATCCAAACTAACATTAGTATTTCCAGAGCTAGTGTAATAGCATTAAGAATCTTTGGAATGATGTACACCATCTTCCTCAATTGTCTTGAATTTTGGACACCCTACTGTATGGTTTTATAAGGAATCAACATGATCGTTACCTTGGGTGACCTTTAAGTACTAACGACTATAATTATAGTTGATGTTCTTTTGGTGGATTAATTAAAAATATCTATGTATAATTTAGCTTTCCAAAATATTTAATTTATACATTGAAATGATAATATTATATCTTATTATGAACTTCAAAAGGACAATGGTTTAATATTTTGAGATACACTTAGTGCGACTTAAAAATGAGGTGAGTATTTTATACACCTTTCAAATATTTCAAATGTCTTGTGGGTGATTTCATTCATAATGCTTTAACATGTTTTTATCCAAATTATGTCTTTGATTATTACAATACTAGTATAAAGTTTTCATCTAGATGTATTAAATTGAAATTTATAACATTGTGTTTTAAGACAATAGTGTTTATAAAACTAAGGAGTGTTTTTTTAAAAAAATAAATATTTATGGTTAAGGAAACTCAGTAATAAAGATAAGAAAAACATATACCCACAAGGTCCATCCCTCTAGTCGGGGTAAGGGAGGCAGAACATGCTAGGGGGATGAGCTTAGCCCTCCACCTCTATAGAGTTTGGCCTGTGGGCGAGTGTGCATGTGCGCTTGAACAACACATAAGGAAACCAAAGGCGCCACCATACGGGGCGGCACTGCGGCAGAGGGATGGGAGTAGAGCGCGCCCACATAACCCTATATGGGGAGGTACCTGGATGGGGATAGATAATTTCGAGCCTATGCCCAGAATCCTTGACTTATATAGGGATATGAAACATCCCTCCATTTTGATGTGGGATAATGATAATTGTCCGAGATTGAATTAAGGTTGTTAGATCATGTCGCGTGCGATTTGGGCTGTCTATTTTGATTCAGCATTCGATCCTCTGTGGTTACAGTATATCTCCACGTTTTTGTACACCTTCCAATCCAACAGATATTTACTCTATGTAGTTCAATGATTTTTTAAACACTACATCTCCCAGAGCCATTATATCGAACCCAATTTAATCATAGACATTCATGTAATTTTAAAACATCACATCAATCAGAACCATTTGATCCGTTGTGACCTAATCCAAGAGATCCATCCATTTATTTATCATGGATGCACCATCTAATAAAGGTCATATCCCATCTTGGTCATCCATTAATTTTCTCTTTCTTCCCTTCCAACGACATCTACTTCTTCTCTGTGTGCGCCGGACAAGTAGGTTATCATTCTACTTTCTATGTTTTTCCACATCCATGACTCCTCCCATTGCCATCCGAGGCCTCTATGATTCAATAATTCCTCAAGGCCGACTCACATAATTTATTTAAAATACCAAGTGGGACTTGAGATTCAAACAAGTGGGCTTAAAATATTCTACATTTCTGTATAATATAGTTTGCACCCATTTCCTTAGGTGTTCCTCCTCTCCTCAAACCTCCAACAACCTCCCACAAGCCGTTCCCGAGCCTCTCCTCCTCTTTAAGCCAAGAAAGGGATATTTATTTCCTTGTATGTTATGTTAAACGTTTATATACTTATAAAAACATGTTTACTCTTATATATATATATACACCCTTATATATTGGAGAAAAACCCTTTTATACCTGATTTTAGGACATCTAGATTTTGGGATTATGTTGTATTTTTTTAAACCTGAAGGAAAATTATTTTTCTCAGGTAAAAATTGTTTACATCCTTTTATATTAAGTTATATATATATATATAACCATACTGTTTTATATAAACCACTATTATGCCTAGTTTAATACTTCTAAAACTTTAGGTCTCAAAGTAAAAGACAAATTTTAAAATGCAAGGATTTATACTTTGTATAAAAATTCAAGACATATATATAGTATACAGTGTCATATATATAGTAAAACAGTTTACATATGAATCGCCTTTTTTACCTGATTTAAGTCATTTAACATTGAACTCCAATGGTTAAATTATGTATTAATAAACTTGTTAGTGTCAGTAAATTTTTGGGTAAGACCCTTGTGTATGTCTATCGAAGAATTTAAGTTGAATATGTTCACATAAAAAGCATGTAACTTGTTTAATAAATGAATATTTTAAAATTTAAATTATTATTTATTATTTAGGGACTTTAGAAAATTAATGTTATTAATATATTAATGTCTTATGGGTTACAATAGATTTTTTTTAAAACCTTTTTAATACATAATGAATATTAGGATATGTGAATATATGGGTATGAAAATAAACATTGATTCTAAAATTTACTTATAAATTTTCCAATGATTACAAAGAATGAGTAAAACATGCTTTTTTCAAAATATGAGTGTTCTATTTTAAAATATTACTATTTATATACACCCATGTGTTTAAATAGATTTACAAAACAGTAAGCCATAATTTTGGATATTCCAAATATTAAAATTTTGATGCGTTTAGTAATTGTGGAGAGTTCTTGAGTATAATATTTGGAGATTTCAACACATATATTAATGTGTTTGAATCACTCATTTTCGTATATATATACATATATATATTAAATTGTTCTAGTTATGGTTGAATCTTATGTTTTCTATTTTTAGCATTATTTATACCATTGTGATGTGTTATACAAAAGCATTTTAGTAATGTATTATTGAGAATCTTTGAGATTAATACCCCACATGAAGTACTTGGTTTATCATTTATTACATAATATTTTTATTAATATAATTTAAGAATGCAAGACTATCATTTTATGTGACAATGCATGTATTGTTTTTGTATAGTAATTGTCATCACATGTGCTATAATTTTCTTAACATACATGACATGTAATGAAATATCAATGTATTTGATAATTTTGTAATTAATACATATATGCTTGATTCACTATATATATGTAAATACTCATGAATGTAATTGAAACTCTTATGATATTTTATGGAATTACGAATTATATTATTCGAGGTGGTATGAGACAGCTTGAATAATATGAAATGATAAATTAAATAATCAATGTGGTATGGGGCATTTTGAATATAAAACCATATTTGGAATATGACGAATGTAATAGAATCGGTATAATGGTTTGGGGACCAGTTAATGAAATCCCATCAATGCATCGATAGTTCTAATGAGACAATCAGGCCTAGAATGAGGCCATTGACATTTTAGGTCTTGACATGAGGTCTTGATTGAGACTAATATTATATGTTCCCTCATTATGATTTTGATTATTAATTAACCAAGTGGATATTCCACTAGTAGAATTTCCATGGTTAAGAGCTAATACTTAGGAGTATCAGAAGAATTAAATTCTTATGGAATGAAATTTATTTTTCACTCAGTGATTTATTAGCCAGTGTATGTTTCATAGTAGTAATGAATGAAATTGATGTTATTACCTTGATGCGCAACTCTGATTATTTATTACTCTTAGTCATTAAATTCATACAAGAATATTAATATGTCATACTTATATAGAATTTCTTTTAGTTATTAATCTAAATTATAATTCCTATAGTTGAATCATGTTTCATTGAAATTCTATTAGAATGCTTTTAATTGTAAAATGTTTTTGTAGACAATTGTTAAGATATGTATCATGTATTAATACATTTCATAAGAAAATGTTTTTTGGAAAATTTTAAATATTGTTTTCAAAATTTATAATTGGTATATTATGTTATTTTAAAACCACTTACTGGACATTGATATGCTCACCCAATGTTTTTAACTAAATTTTTCATGTTTCATTTTTAAGCCAAAGAAGCATGTTAGAAGCAGCTAATTTCCTATAACTTGAACTGAATCGATCCCTTGTATGGGACAGGATGTGTAAAATATCACTGCATGGGTTTTTCAATAACATACAAATCATGTTTCAAGGAATTTAATCTGATTATTCAGGAGTCGAGCTGTCAAATTTGGTATCAGATGATTCAGTTTAGATAACTCTAGAAAACCAGAACTGAACAAGAGAATTTTACATAAGCATTAATATGTATGATTATTTCATAATTTTCAGATGGAAAATGAATATACCAGACTTTTGTCACTTCCCATTGAGACCCCAGAAATAATAATATCCATCACCAACCACAACATTTTTCTAAACTATGCACACATTTGTAGGACATGAAAACACCTCTATGATCTTTCAAACTCTCCCGGTGTACTTCAACTTTGTCGAAGAGTGGGTTTGTTCTAACTCTTTATGATGAAAACCCAAGTTCCATCCAACAAACATTGATAAAAGTACTATAAGGGAATTTTTAGATGCTTCGCCATAGTAGAAGACATCCAGCCCATTATATATTTTCAAGAAGTTACATCGGTGAGTGACCTCCACACATCATATATGTGCGAAATATTGCCCTATGGATATTATGTACAAGTAATGGGCCTTAAGAACCTTGAAATTGAATCTTTTCATTATGTGTACATACATCAAACACATACTGATGTCTCCGAGATATACACCCCTCATGTATCACTATGAAGACACCATAAGTGTACACATGATATTGAACCAGACTACTTGAGTTGCATTTGGTTCAGATAGATCGAGTGTTTGGAAATTGTTTTGGGGATTTTTGTAACTTGGAACTGTGGAAAGCCTTAGTTATGTGTGTA
Source organism: Viscum album (assembly GCA_963277665.1). Classification (NCBI taxonomy): domain Eukaryota; kingdom Viridiplantae; phylum Streptophyta; class Magnoliopsida; order Santalales; family Viscaceae; genus Viscum; species Viscum album. The sequence goes on along the minus strand of OY728153.1, from coordinate 1,140,345,458 downwards.
GTGTATTAGTTGTTTTATGAAAATTCTATTTGTTGATATTCATTCTCCTTTCCTTTCAGTGTTAGTGCTTCTGAAATAATTTCACTGATTGAATTTTCATGATATTTTTTTTATTTTCAGATAGAAGGAAAAATCCATATCTTATCTTTCTTGTTGAGTTATTAGTGGCCATTATGGTCAGAACTAGTGTGGAAGAATAACTCCCATTTGAAAACCTACGAAGAACATGCATACATTTTTATGGGATATCAAACAATCCAGAAATTCTCCACTCCTGACAGGGGAATGCCTATATCTACAACCATATAGAAACTTCTCAACTCACAAAGTATAGATGAAGGGGAGAGTTCTATTAAGGTAATTTCCTATGATTCACTGTATCCTGAAACTTCACATCAATATAAGGTTTTATGTGGCTTCTTTGGAGGGGAATATTCGCGCATCCTACATGCACAAAATCACAAGTTTCAGTTTATATGACCATGTCAACAGCTTTGACATTATCAGACAAGGGATAGTCTTATGGGTTCTTGTAGAGTTTGTCCATTCAGACATCTCTAAACTCTCTACCATTTGGGCATCCCTGTAGATTCCCTAGTGTACACTACATGAATTTAACCTTTACTGCCTGAAGTGTTTTTGGGCTAGGGATGCGAAAGAATTGAACACCAATTTTGGGATTTAGTTTTCCACACCTAAGGATCCTCCACAATAGAGGATGTGGTGAAGAATGACAAAGAGTATATTTTTCACTTGGTTACATGAAAACAATTGTGAGGATGGAATTATTTTTAGGGGTAATAATGTTGTTCCCAAAAACTTATTTGTCTTGAAATAGTAATATATTAGTTTTATTTTGTTTAATTTACATGTTATCAGAACAAAACATTCAAACCAAATACCAAGCATTTGAATTTAAATAAAACATCATAGTATTAAAATTAATCGAAGGTCAAAGGAAAACCATAATAACTGAAAATACCTATTAAAATTCCAGTTAGAATTACAGTATGATCACCCAAAACAACAGAAACCCCCCATGAAGATAATATGGGTCATTCAGATCCTTCACAATGAACATTAGTATGGACAGAGCCACTAAAATTGAACTAAGCATCAGTGGAATGATGTGAACCATCTTCTTCAATTTCCTTGCATTTGGGACACCCTAATATATAGTGTTATAAGGCATCCACTCGACTGTTTCCTTGAGTGGCTGTTGAGTTCTAACGTCTAAAATTATAGACGTTGGTCTTTTGGTGGATTAATTTCAAATATCTATGTAAAATATAGTTTTCTAAAAGAATTGTGTTATGTGGTGAAATTATAATATTACCCCTTATTGTGAACTTTAAAAAGAAAATGGTTTAATATTTTAAGCTACACATAGTGTGTTTTTAAAATGAGGTGGGTATTTTAAAGACCATTAAAATATTTCAAATTTCTTGTAAATGTTTTCATTCATAATGCTTTAACAAGGTTTTATGTAAAATATTTCATTGATTTTTATAATAGTTTTATAAACATTTCATCTAGATGTATTAAATTTTAATTTATAACTTTGTGTTCTTAAATTTTTGTGTTTAAAAAAGAATGGAAATTTTTTTTTGAAACAAAACCTATTTATGTGTAAGGAATCATAGTATTAATGTTAACAAACAAATATACCTACAAGGGATAGCCCTCTAGCTGGGCCGAGGGAGGTAGCAGGTTCTAGGTGGCTGAACCTAGCCCTTAGCCTCAGCACAGGCCGGCCTATGTGTGACTGTGTATGCACACTTTAATCATGCACAAGGGAACCATTGGTGCCACCGTGCGGTGCGACACGACGTCAAAGCGGTGGGAGCAGAGTGCGCCCACTGAACCGGATATGGGGAGGTACCGAGAGGGTGGAGGGATAATTCTAAGCCTATTACTTGAGTCACGAGCTTATAAGGGGCCAAAAAACATCCCTCTATTTCGTTGTGGGACAAAGAAAATTCTCTGGGATTGAATCCAGGCTATCAGATCATGTCACGTGCGATATGGGTCGTCTATTTCAATTCAGAATTTGATCCTCAAGGGATGTAGTATACATCTACGTTTTTGTACACCGTCTGATCCATGACAGATCAAATCTGAGTCGTTTGAGAATTTTTAAAACACTATGTCACCTAGATCCATTAGATCTCACATGATTTAATCGAATTCATTTATGTAATTTTAAAACACTACGTCAATCTTAACCATCTAATCTGTCACGACCTAATCCAAGTCATCCATCCTTTTAAATCCCACAGACACACCCCAACCATTTGATCAAGGCTAGATCCAATCATAGCCATACATTCATTTTAATGGTCTTCTATTCCTACGACATCTTCTTCTTCTCCGTGTGTACCACACCCGTTGGTTTTCATTCTTCATTAACCATTTCTCCACACTCATCACTCCTCCCATTTATATCTAAGTCCTCCTTTCTTCCAGAATTCCTTAAGACCGACTCACCTCATTCTTTTAATATATATAGTGGGACTCATTTTTCTAGAAATTGGCCTTAAAATATTTTATATTTTTTGCATATTATTGTTTTTCCATATTTCCCCAGTTGTTCCTCCCCTCCTCAAACCTGCAGAATGCTCCCATGCGCCATTCCAGTGCCTCTCCTCCTCCTCAAGCCGGTAAGTGTTTTATATTTCATTATTTATTGTGTTGAAATATTATATTCTTATATAAACATGAATACTATTATATATATATATACACCCTTGTAGATTTGTTAGAAACCCTATTTTACCTGATTCCAGGACTTCTGGATTTTGGGATTATGTGGTATTTTTTTAAACCTAAAGGGCAATTAATTTTCTCATGCAAAACTTGTTTACATCCCTTGTATATTCGGTTATATATAAATATATATAACCATATAGTTTTATATAAACCACTTTTATTTCTGGTTTATGGCTTCTAAAACGTCATGTCTCTATGTTAAAGAAGAATTTTGAAACACATGGATTTAGACATTATATAAATATTCTATATATATATATAGTTTACATAGTCATATATATAATTATATAGTTTATATAAGACTCACATTTTGGACTTGATTTCATTCTTTTGACATTGAACTCCAATGGTTAAAATATGTATTTCTAAACATGTAAGTGTCAATAAATTTTTGTGTAAGACCCTTATGTATGCTCGACTATGCCTATAAGTGGTATTTATCCACATAAGCTTACATGTATGTTTTTTTAAAAATAAATATTTTTAAATTTATATTAGGATTTTAGATTTAAGAAATTTTATTAATTAATTGGATCAATATATTAATGTCGTATGTGTGAAATTAGATTTTTTGGGGATTAAACTCGTTTAATACATAATGTATATTTAGATACGTGAATATATGTGTATGCAAATAATATTTGATTCTCAATTTTAAATATAATTTTTCCATGTATTTCAATGAAAGAGTAAAACATGTTGTTTTCAAAATATGAATGTTCTATTTTAAAATTCTACTCTTTGTATACTCCCTGTTGTATAAAAATATTTACACAATAGTGAACCCTAATATTGGATATTCCAAATATTATACATTTGATGTGTTTAGTGATTGTGGAGAGTTCATGAGCATAATATTTAGGGATTTCAACTCTTATATTTATGTGTTTGAATCAATCATTTAAATATATATATTAAATGGTGTTTTTTATGGTTTATTCTTATGCTATCAATTTTTTGATTTATGTGTACCATAGTGATGTATTATAGATAATCATATCAGTAATAAAAGTTTGATCATCTGTAAGATTAATACCCCACATGAATTACATGGTTTATCTTTTATTCCAATATATTTTTGATTAATAAGATTTAGAATGTAAGACTACCATTTTATGTGAAAAGGCTTGTATTTATTTTAAACATTAGTTATCATCACATGTGCTATAATTTTCTTAACATACATTCCATTTAATGAAATAGCCATGAAATTGATAGTTTTATAATTAATACTTATATTCCTGATTCACTATATATATGCAAATGCTAATGAATGTAATTAAAACTCTTATGACATTTTGTGGTATTGTGAATTAAATTATTCACAGTGGTATGAGACACCTTGAATAATATGAAACAAGAAATTAAATATTCAAAGTGGTATGGGGCATTTTGAAGATACGACCCAATTTGGCATATGAGGAATGTAATAGACTTGCTAAAATGGGTTGGGGACTAGTTAATGAAACCCCCTTGATACATTGACAGTTCGTGTAAGGCAATAAGGTCATGGAATATGTCAATTGACCATTTTTGTTCTTGACACGAGGTTTTGACAGTGTCTGATACTATATGATCCCTCATTATGTTTATGATAATTAATTAACCAAGTGGATATTTGACTAGTAGAATATACATGGTTAAGGGACAATACTTTTGAGTATCAGAAGGACATAATGTTTAATGAATGGCATTTATTTTTCACTCGGTGATTTGTTATCTAGTGTATGTTTCACAGTAGTAAAGAATGAAATTGAGGTTATTACATTTAAGAAGATCTTTGATTATGTATTACTCTTTGTCATTAAATTCATACTTTCATATTCATATGTCATGCATATTTTTGATATATTTTACTAATTACACAAAATCATCTTTCCTATAATTGAATCATGTTCCCTTGTAGTTCTATTAGTATTATTTTAATTGTTCACTTTTATTTTTTTTGACAATTGTTAGGATATGTTACATGTATTACAACATTTCTTAAGACAACATTTTTTTGGAAAATCTTAAAAAATGATTTAAAAGTTATAATTCTTATATTATGTTATTTTAAAACCCCTTAGTGGACATTCGTATGCTAACCCTATGTTTTTTATTTATCTTTTTCATGTATTAGTTTGTAGCTGAAGAACCTTGTCAGAAGATGCCATTTTCCTAGAACCTGAATCGAATCGATCCTAAAATGGGACATGATGTGTAAACTATCAGGGCATGGATTTTGTAAATATTTTCAAATCATGTTTCAAGTCACTGACTCGAGGTATTCTGGAGTTGGGCTATCCCAAATATTGAATTTCTTATACCCAGAGGTAGGGTACTCATTAAAGACGGTATCATTAATAAATTAAATAATAACATGTGTGTTGCACTTTTTTTGTATTAAAGTTATATAGTGAAGTATTTATATTGATTTCTTTTCAAAATTAAATTCAGTAATTTTGATTAAATTTATCAATGTTATATGTGATTTGTTTATTCATAGAATTAGATGTTATTAAATGATGTTTCCCACATGAGATAAATTATGATATGACGGTGTGTTGGTTTTATGTATGTATTGCTGAATTTGTTAAAGTGACACGATTAAATTATTCAACGATGTTTTCTTTTTTTAAGATAAGATAATCAATTTTTATATTAATTATATTGATTGGACTTTATAAAAAAATAATCGAAGGATCAATTATAATATATTGATTTAGTTGAGTGAGATAATTTATTCAGGTATGAATTGTGATATGTTGTTTTGGATAAATCAACATAATTAATGAAGTGTTAATTACTACCTCTTAGTGAAGTGAAAGTATATTCAATTATTGAATCAGATAGAGGGTATGAATAAATTAATCAATTATTGAATTAATTATTTGTCATGCATTAATTTAAATGATGAATTGTTAATGCTCGGAGTTATGTATAATGATATTGAAATGAGATTTATAATGGCGGGTTTGATTAAGAAATGATTGAATCTGAATGAGGTAATTGATCCAAAAATTAATTTAGATATGTTTTTTTGATAAATAAAGTTATTTTAAGGATTTATTAAATGACGTTCTTTTTTAGTGATATTTTTGATGAGTAATTATCATGTTGTCAGTTATAGAATTGGGATAATTAAATGTTGAGTGATTTATTTTGTTGAATTCCTTATGGTTAATAATAATTAATTGTTAATTTATTATTAATAATTGTTGTGTTGAATAGCTAATTAAATGTAGGATTATTTTGATGGGAGTTTTATGTTTTTAATTAGTTGTTGAATTAATTAATAGATTTTATTGATTAATTTATGAATTAATTAATGTATGGTTCTTGGGTGTGAGACATGGAGATCTACACAAATGATAAATATTTATGTATGATTGATAAACGAGTTGTGAGACAGGGAGTGATGCTCCAAATACTGACGAGATTCATGACATGGCGTTCTACACCCAGCTTTCATGAAAATATTCTTTTATTGGACACATAATGATGTTATAAATACCCATGGGTTGTGAGACAGTGACTGATGCTCCAAATTATCATGAGGGTTCTAGACATGAAGTTCTACACCAATTAATTGACATTGGACTGTGGGTCTCATTGGTCGTACATGATTGAATTAAATGGTTAATCAAAAATGATGTGATGATTTTTGAAATGAATATGATGAAGTGTTCATATTTGTTAATGAGTGGGAGAATCAATATTTAGTGGTTAGACCAATGATTGAATCTTTGTTTTTTGGTGGATCTCAATAATTAAATAATTTAATAAGGGTTGAATTATTGATAAATGGAAATGAATTTCTTATGAATTTTGTGTATGCATGAAAAATGTATAATGAAGGTACATACACCAGCTTTGGGCTGAATAAGGTACATGGTTATATTGTTACTTTGTACCGCCTAAATTATTTATGCCTGTTTTTATACTATTTTAATTATTTATTTAATGAATAGTATTATGGTAGACCCTGGTGGTCCTAGCCTATAGAGATTTATATCCCACACCGAACTCAGGACATAATTGCACTGGGGTAACCAAGTAGATTCTATTTGATTGTAGGGTTGAGATGGTTACTTATACATAGGAGATAAGAACAAAGGACCAAGTGGGTGATCGGGATGCTCTAGTGGAGAGTATTAGTTCATAGTTTTCTTTTATTTGTATTGTACATTATATATGAATCATAATGGGTTGTTTTTTTCTTTCAATTATGTATCACAATCATCTCATTAATCTATATGTTATATAATTTGTATTGGCTACTTTTATAAAATTTGTAATATTTGTATTCCACTGTTTTTTAATTATTTATTACACATTCCTCAATGGATTTATATTTAATCTAGTGTATTCCTATAAAACTATATTAAGAGGGTATATTCTCCCTATTTACATCCTTAGACCCTTGCAAATATTCAGCATCCTCTAGCATACAGGGAACATTGTTGAGGTCATGTAGTGACTGGTCCGGCCACCGGTTCATGGGTGAGCCAGGCTGGGACGTTAAAATGCCCTTATGGGGAAATGATTCACTATTTCCATTTATATTCATTATCTTGAGGGATTATGTTTTAAATCACTTATTATTATGAATCTTTTTTTCATTCATGGTTTATATGCTTTTGAAACACACTTATTTCCACGAGTTATCTTTATGATGAAATGATGATGAAACATATATTTTTTCATGGGTTATGAAATTATTACATGTTTATAATACCCATGTAATTTCATAGATTGTGATATTATTGCTTATGATCTTCTAAAATATATATTATTGATGTCATTATGAGATGGGTGGTACCTAAATTTCTGTGAAATGCATTTGGTAATGATTTATATCTCACGAGAGAGTCTAAGATGGTATTTGTAAGAAACCAGATCTTTTTTTGGGTTTGTTTTTTATTTTTATTGGTTTTTATTTGAAAAATAATATTTTCCCTAAATTTTTTATGTACACTTTGCATACATCATAAGTACACACCATGCACTCGCTTACCGCGGGTAGCTGGGTACTGACCGTGTAGCAGCCATGCACATGGTCGTGTGTGGTGACCTAGAGAATACATACTATGGGAGCTGATGAAGGCAAGTACAGGTCGTGTACTTCTAAAGTACATGTCGTTTGATTTTTTTTCCATTAAACGCACTAGGGTCACATATAATTGGAAGAAAACTCTCCTAGGTTTGGTTTGTCTGAGATCGAGGGTACGACCACGATCCTTCTATGAGCCCCCTATTGAGCGTATGTTCTCTAATTCGACCACCGATGGTTGCGTTAGGGTCGCCTCAAAATGCTCTTCTTTTTTCTGGAGCTTCGTTTCCTGATTCCTCTTTTTTCTAGATATTTCCTCATTTGATCATTTGTATCAATTTTTTAGATCTACGGTGTTATCAGGTGATTCAAGGCTTCAGGTTCACATATAATGATCCTATAACACTATGGTGGGTGGTTTTTCCTTTCCGTAGATAGTCATTGAATTTTATGTGAAAAATTTATCAATATCTTTGATTTGGTATTGCATGTTTACGGTTTCAACCCTGTTAATTTCCTGCTATGCTTTTATTCTTGCGTATAGTTTAATTGATTGTGAAGAGGGTTAATTTCTATGATTTGGAAGTGTTTTTCCAATGCATGTTTGCTTGTTCTGACATTTTGGTGTAGCTTTTCCTATTAGGCTTCTATTTAACATCCTTTTCTAGTATTATAGGATTGAGTTATTCTTATCTGTCTAGCTATTATGTTGTAGACTGGTTATCCAAGTAGTTCTTGATGTTTACGTTGTTCGTTTTGCATTTCTATGCTTATATGACTTACACAGGGCCATCAGAACATTCTATAGTGGACTAGAGGGAGAATAGAAGTAAGGGTTTCTCAAGAGTGTCCCTTATTATTTTTATGATGTGAGACCATAGGGGGAATTCATGTTAGTGCTTCCTCAGAGTGTCTGTAGTTCCTCGATGTGGACCACTTGGAGAATGTGACATAAATTTATCCCAAGAGCACCTTTTAGTTTCTCATATGAGATTATAGGGGAAATTAATTGTGAGTGCTTCCATAGAGATTCTATAATAAAGCTAATCTAAAGGGGTTAGACTGTGTGTACATCCTAGAAGGTTTCTTGTATTTCATATGTAGGACCTTAGGGGATTATGTTGTGATTACATCCTAGAGGGTTACTTGTTTGTGATTATCATTTTACATGTTATGTGGAACTGAATGCTTTGAAACTGTGGAATTGTCGTTGTTGAGAACTTCCTTGTTTACTAATAATTTAGTTTATTGCCTACCACGTATATTCATTGACTATTTGGTACAGTTCTCTTGTTGGTTCCCTATTTGTATTTAGTCTCACACCCTGTTTGGGCTATGCTTTTAGGCCCAAATAGATTATATTGTTCCAGGTATAGATAAGGGCAAGAGCCCTTATTCCTCAGGTACTTGACTGCTTTGGAGTAATATAGAATAGGAAAAATCATTGGCTTACTAATATGTGGATTTGTTTACTATTTTTCATATACTTTGGTATATTTATATATTTCATAATTATGACTAGTTTGTCCGTTTTCCTAGATATATGAATCGTGCATCATTATATATATGCTCCAGCTGCTTATTTATTTCAGTCTTCTACTATTTACTATTGTATGCAATTATTATTGATTCCTCTATTGTAATATGTTACTCTTCCATTGTGTTAATACATCAATGAGGGCATAGTTTACCCACTTTCACACCCAAGGCAATCACTGCTAGTCGGGAACCACTAGCATTTGGGGAAATGTGATTCAGTCCATGGGACCAACTAGGTACGAGGAATATCTGGGCAGATTCGAGAACCGAGATGTTATAAAGTGGTAGTAGGGGAATTATTTTCTCTAGACATACTATTTGGAGTATTTAGAAAGGGATATGACAGAATAGGTACTTGGTAAAAAATATTGAGATCAGTTCCCCATTCTAATGGAGTTAGAATAGAATTTGTTAGGAGAAAAACTTAATATTACAAATGAATGAATGAAGTATGAAGAATAATTATAGCATATAATTAAAGTATAATTATATAATATATATGAAATAAAACTGAAATTTTACAAAAATGGACAACAAAAGTAGTAATCCAAATAAATTTACAGATAAAATAATTTTTATAGGGGGAGTAGGTGATCAATTAACTCTAAAAATATCTTTAAAAATATTTAATTTATTAACATCAATACATATAATAATTGGTAATAGTTTTCATCTTCATAATTTTTCCATTATTTCTTATATGTTCACCCACAAATATTTATCTTGATTATCCACTAGATAAAGAAATTATATATTATTTACATGGGAAAAATTAATCTATCTAGGAAGATTTTTTATATTCCAAAAATCATATTTCACAAGCATTTTTTCCATTCAATATTATGAATCAGGCATGGATGGAATTATGGATGTTGTTAAATAATATTATATCCATCTTTATGTCAAATATAATCTCATTTGGTATTCAAGTATTTTAGATATTGGCTAATCATTAAATATTTCCAGAACTATGCATTGATTTTAACAGTCGTATTGTGCGATGGTTTTGGCCTCTTAATGGTGGATTGTGTTTTGGGTCTAGCAAAATAAAACAAACCACAAGATTTATTAAATCATGAAAAATGAATATTCACAAATTTAATCAGTCTACTAAATGTTTTACCGAAGATACATAAATAAATTAAGAAAATTAAAATCCAAAATTGTTCAAATTTTCAACGAAGATAAAATTGATTCTAAAACAATAATATGTGAAAATTTCTCTTCAAATGAATGTTTTATGGTTTTAAAAACGTTTCAATTAAATGTAAAATTATTGAAAATAATTGAACTTTTAGTGTTACACAATATCAAAAATAATATTCATAAATTAATTATAATTTTCATATATCAACTATAATTTTAGTGTTATCAATTCAAATCAGTTTGAAAAACATAATACATCTTCCCGTGAGGTGGTAGTTAACACATAAACCAGTATTATTATTTTATGTTTATTTATATGTAATATTAAAAAAAGAAATATTATCTTTCCAGAATCATTAAAATTTTATAAATTCGAAACATCCACCATAAATCTATCCCTATGATAATATATTAGAGGTTTTTTTTAAAGAATAGGTACATCACTGTAAGAATATGGTAGTCTATACAAACACATGAGTGGTGATTATTATTTAAATTAATTTAATTGTAGGAATATACATGATATATTATCTTTATAGAATTTTAATTTCCTCAGGAATATCATAAACAGAACTATTAACGCAATCATTATAATATTACATGAAATTTATTGAGGAGAAATGATATTAATTTGTTCATGATCAACTAGTCCACACATATGCATATGCAATGGTTTTGTTCCCATATGATGGTAACAGAAATGAGTAAGTAAATTAAATTATAATAATAAAATCATAATGTATGGGATATAAATATTAAATTTTATTTGAATTGATATGATATAATTGAAATATTTAGAAGTAGAAGTAAAATGAAAAATGATTGGTAAGGAAAATGAACTCCGCTTTGAAGAACCTCGTTTGGATCTCTTATAATGGACATATGGTTCATAATTAAAGGAGAAAAAACATTTATAAATAATATTAGTAAATTGTTATGTTTTTTTAATTTTTTTTATTGATTAGTGGATCATGTTGTGTATGGAAGAGATGGTATGTGGTTTTCTTTTATAATATGGGAGAGATTAACCCTTGGAATTATAAAATTATTAAATTAATATATTTTATTTTGTATATTTAGGTGACAGTGATATGATTTATTTTGAATCTAGATGGATATAAGTCTAAATCCTTTATTCAAATATTACTTATATAAGTCCAGGTGATGTTTTACTCATTATCTCATAGTTTTAACAACCCATGATATCCATGTATGATGATTACTTGAAACATTAGATTTTTCTTTACATTAGGGATCAAGAAAGATAAAATAAATGGACAACTAAAGAATAATTGGAGCATGAATGAAATTATTGACCATATCCCATTAACCCTCCTAATGAAATATCTTGTATTAATTTTAAAAACATTAATGAAATATTATTTGACAATAAATAAAAATAAAGTCAATTTCAGTACTATACCAATAATTTGCATTAAAAATATAAAAATATTAATTTAGTTTTAGTAAAACATTTAACACATAATATATACAATAAAATTACCAAAAAATAAATGGATGACCATTTATCATCCAAAAAAATATTACATTTTATTATATTATAAAAATTTACATGATTTATCTACTCCTTCAAAAGCACCGTACTAACATTGCATAAGCATTTAATGTATTTATTCAATAAATAAAAAATTAATATAAATTCCCCTATAGAAAAACAATTATTTACCTATAAAATTAATACTCAAAAATTTTCATTCCATTTATTATCCCTATCACAATATATATATAAAAATTAGAATCATGAAAGAGAAATATTAGAATTTTTCATTACATGAAATATTATAAATGACAATATCACATTGAAATTGCCCAAAAAAATAAATGTTTTACAATACTATAATAGTTTTTAAAAATTTTAAATCATCCAATTGATTATTTGAAACTGATATGGTGATTTTGAAGCCTTTTAACATTAGTTGTAACAAAAATTAACTCAATTTGTTCTATTAGTGCATTGATAAAAATATAACGTTATTATTTTTCAAAATTAATAAAAATAAATTTCAACCATTCAAAAAATATGAAATTAACAATTATATATATAGAATCCATTTAATAAAATTATGTTCCAATAATCATTATAAATTACTTTTAAAATAAACCCCATAAGTGCGATAAAAAATTGGTTTCAAGGAAAAAATCATATTTAGTACAAAAAAAATAGTATAGAAAAAATGGGAATAATATTAATTACAATGAAATTAATTGGATTATGTTTAATAAAAATAAAGTATCAAAAATTTTATGATGTTGAAATAAATTGTATTTTCCCAATACTTGATCATAAATGACATTTTTCTATAAATATTTTATTTTTCACTATTCTCTAAAAATAAATATTTATAGAAAAATCTCAAAATCTCAGCCTAATATAATTTTTACACTTATATTAAAATATTTATTCCATATAATAATATGTAATATCTAAATCTGGAATAAATTAATAATAATGTTGAGTCATAAAAATAAATAAACAACATTTCGAACAAAATATATTTTTGAAGATCAAAATTACTTTATGAAAATATGAGTGGTTATTTCCTATGTAATTGTCAATAATTTTTTATTTAGTATGATAATTATAAATATATTTTTTAATTTTGTTACATCTATTCAAATCCTGAAATTCAATGAAATAGTTATAATATAGTATTTATATATTATTTCAAATTCTTTAAAACATTGCGTTCTGTATTTTTTATGTTGTTAAATATAGTCATGTTTTTTACATTGAGGCCAATGAGAAAATAATTTAATATAATATATATTTTAAAAAATAACTAATACCTATTTTATATTAACTATCAAATTTATAATATTTTGTTTCATACTAATATTTTCATAAAATGAACGATTTGAAAAGAAAACTATGATAATAATGATTTAATTTCCAATACCTTATTATTTTCATATGAATTTATTTCTACTGTAGATTTTTTAATTATTCATCCTATTACATTTTCATAATATATTAATTTTAATATTTTATTGAATGATTTTATCTAAACAAAATAAATCAGGGGTTATTTTAGTTTTTTTTAGTGTGTTAAACAAACTGTTTAACATGTTAGAGGAAAAAAATATGGGGTATTAATTACATTAAGACTTATGGAAGATTATCATTAATGACACTACTGGTTGACCATATACAGTTGATTCATATTATATTTTACTAAAATTATAATTTAAAAATTATTATAAATATAATAATTAATAAATTATAATTAAATTGATTTTATAATGTAATATAATTATGATACATAGAGAGATATTTTATTTTAACTATAAATTAATTTTTTTAAAGGGGACCCTCATCCAAAATGGATACATATTTAAATTCAAAAAATAATGCATTAAAAATGTATGAAGAGTTGGATTTTGGTAAAATATATTTCAGGGAGTGGAACCAAGTTATAAGGGAAGTCACTAAACAATAGGAGCTCCATAACACTTTTAATGCTATGAAAATCCAAAATATAATTCACCTCATTTCAAAAAATATTGGTAATGAAGTTGAGTCCCATATGAAACTTCATACATTTTATCCATAGTGTGCAGAGTTTCAATGATAGATACAATATAAAATTTATTATGGATTGAGAAATTAAATAGAAGTCACATTGTAGCCATAAATTGTTCAAGCATTTTCTTCTTGTAAAAGATAACTCAACCATTATACCTTGAATTTTAGATACAAAATATGACACCATTCCATATGATCGATATAAGTATCAAATAATCCTTCCATCAAGAACAAAAAACATTTCTATACACCTTGAAAGACAAATTTCATATTCTTTTGTCCCATCTAAATTGAAATTAATCCAATTTTTGAAGAGGTGGATACTAAAAAAATTCTAATTATCCAGTCAAAAGATTTAAATTTTAATATATAACCAATAAAATCATAATAGTGAAATCATTTAGTTTTTATAAAATTTACCATATTTAATCACATTAGAATCATTAACCATGAAAATTATTTTCTTAAGGGAAAGATAAATATTTAAAAATTATATAATTAATTAATTATCAAATTGTAAAAAATAATTTGTTGAATTAGGAAATTAGATTATAAGATAAATTATATTTTTGCTTAATTTTATGATCTTAGAACTTTTTTATTATGATTTGGGGTATTTTAAGTTGTGGGGATTATAATTTTGGCTTAATGTGATTTAAATTTATTTTCTATCCAATCATAATTATCACTTGTTTCAAAAAATTGATATTTATCATTGAAATGAAGGATTATATGATGGATACATTTATATATGGATCTAGAGAGAATATATATAAGATACATCACATAATGTAAATTCATGGAATTTTGATCAGTTTTTTTATTCTATGGACAAATAGGGAACACCAATTGGTTATATTATTCCACGTTAACATATAGAATTTACATAGGTAATATTAATTCATTAATGGGATTTATTTGGAAATGATATATTATAATATAATTTATGTATTCTATCAACTATGTCAGGTAATAGAAAAGTGATATATCAAACACTCACATTATAATTTATATTTTTCATCTTAGACCAATGAAAGTTACACTAATCACTAAGGTGAAATGTTTTTTATATTTTTACTTCAATAAGTTAATGATTGTTTTAATAAATGAAATAATTTAATTGTATTGTATCTGAATTACATAAGCATACATAGAATTTATGTCATATTTTTATGACTGTTCGGTTGTACTCAACTATGATATACTAACATCCACTATGAGATTAGTTTGTTATTATAAAATTATATTTTAGATCATTTAACAAAAAACTAATATTTAAATTTCACAAATAGACACTCTCCTTCAACCCAGTGGATTACTGTAATTAGATATTATCATCATAACTTCTAATTACTCAAAAATATTAAATAATTTGTAAAAAATATCAAGTCACGACATCCTCCTATAAATATTCATGAATATTGGTTATTTTTTGCAATGGGATTCAATAGGGATAGTAATCACTAATTAAAAAAAAATACCAATGATTGATACTGGGGAAAACCCAATCATCCGAGAAAACATGAAAAAGGATAGATATTGAGTTAAAAAGATAATTGGATCATTATAGTGTATCTTATGATATGATTGTCAATTATTGATCATAGCATGGGAATAAAGAACCAAAAAAGGATCCATGTGAACATATATCATTTAATATGTAAAATATATATAGATACATGAAAATATTTTCTGGATAAATTGAACGAAAAAATGAAATTTGGCTAAAATATTACTATAGAAATGATGAAATATGTCAATGTTAACATGAATGGCCATCAAAATCATAGTACACTAGGTATTACTACATAAGACTCATACCATAAATGATAAAGAAACACAAACCACATCCCACTATGTATATAGAATAAAAACTCACATATTATAGTAATCTCTTGATATAAAATGATTTACACCTTGAATTTGATGGATATATCAGAACCCCTCTCCCACCCCAACACATAATTACAAACCAAACATATTATTTCCAAATTAAGTGAAATAGTAATAAAATAATTATCTATTAATATAAGTAATGATTAGTAACATAAATTCATAATATTTTTACACATATGAAGAAATCTAATATTATTTTGGTTGATACCAAAATTTCAAATTTTCCAGAATAATTCAACCATAGTTGAATTTTTTAATACAAATATATCTCCATTAGATATACAAACTTTATAGATATAGATGATAATATATGATCCATCCTAAAAAGAAATTTTGTTAAGAATTGTCTAACAATGTCATAAAAACAATGATATAATTAACATTAAAAATCCTTTCCAAGGAGAAATAAAACAATTTCTAGTACATAAATTTTAAATGATGTACCAATAAATATACCTTCACAAAGAAGTAATGATAAAACTATATAGAAATTTCATGTAGAAGATTAAATAATTTATATAATTGGGTAAAACAAATTTTTTGATTTTAAAACAGTATTAGGAGATGCACATCAATAATTGAAATTATAAATATTACATTATAAAAGAATAAAAATGAAATATTAAATGAATAGAATAAAATTACTATTTAACATTGATAATTTAAAAATATAAAATTTATGGTAAGAATAAATATTTCCATCTAAGAGAAATAACATCACACGGCAGCCCAAATTAACCAAACAATACCCATTTAGTGGTGAAACATTACCTCAGATGTGCCTCCTCAAATTTCAAATGATGGTGACTAGGGGAGAGGGTCTAAAATAGTATTGGGGTGAATTTTCCCTGAATAATAAAGTATAAAACACATTCTCGAGTCCACTTAAATTTCAGGATGACACCCAAATATAATGGACAAATAAAAAAAAGGTAGACATAAAATTGTTAGTACCAACATTCCCCATAGTCCTGAATGATGAATAGCCTATTTATATTATGTTTTAATAAAAATAGAATGATATTATATATCCATTTTATTATGGTAATAATATGTAATAAAAGTAATATAGTCTATTATATGTTAAAAAATACCTATTAGTTTGTTACAGAATCCCAACTCACTAAATCATACTTGTCAAACATTCAAGAAACAAAGACTACTTGAATTGTTCCATGTTTCGATCCCAATGAATATACTATCCCTTAGAGTAAACTTTAGTATCTACCCCCAAGAATCAAAACCCCTTCCATGTATGTGGTTCTGGGGATAGAATAAAAAACTAGTATGAAGAAATAATACCTCAAAAATAAAATTTATTTTCATGATTTAAAAAACATATACACATGATTCATTCACATACTATAAAACCACCAAGAAGAAATATTGCAACACACATCCAACATACATGTCAGTTCATCCGGTGATACAAAATCCATATCAAACCCCACATATACCTTATTTTCCTATTACAAAATTATCTCATATATTTCATATAATCAACCCAAAGATAGGGTTAGACTCTCACCACCATAAATCATATAAAATTTAATTCATATTTTCAAGGTTATCTATTCACCCTATAATGAAATAGGGTCATCCAAAAACCAATGGGTTTGTTTCACCCTACTAGGAAATCATGCCAATATAAAACACAAAAGAGTGCCTTAACCATAATTAGAAATAAAATCATTCATAAACCCATCGGAATTCATGCTAATTAAAAGAAAAATTATCCCATCTAAATATTCGGGGGCATTCTCACAGCAAGTCGAGAAATTAGGTAATTTGGGAATTATTCGTTGCGAATGAATTTTAATGGAATATCAAATCTTATATAAGTTAAAGGGTGTTCAATCCCCATATCAAGGTATAAAGTCACATCGAAATAGGCAAGAAGGAAAAAACATGGAATCCTGTTATCCATAAAAATTATATGGTATGTGTGACTCACAAGGTTAATCTAAGAGAATGTGTCTTTATAGGTTCGACCTATTATTAGAACTCATCTTAAATTATTAATATAGATTCTAGAGTGGATTTATTGTAATAATCACCATGTTAATATAAGGATAAATACCTCAATTATATTTCTATAGTGATAGAAACATTCGTTGACCACCCCATATCCGACACAAACCCTCTATATGAAGAATATACATTTATGACACCCACTAAGGACCCCTAGGTCCAAAATTTCACAGACACCCCACATGCCTTCATTAAAAAGATTTACATATCACAATAACAACCCATCATTCATGTTATAACTTACCTCAATATAGATTTTGTTCATATAAACTTGAATATACCATGTAATGGGTCCTCTAAATCTACCTATATCAAAGTACCACATTTTTAAAAAAAGGGACCCTCATTGACCAATGTACATATGATTAAATCTTGTTAAAAATCCACCACATAAGGAAATAATAACATTTGGAACATACAAAACACTCATGCTTCATAAAATAGGGTGCCACCATCATTAGTTGAAACAAACCAGAATAATTAATCTAATACATGTTTTCATTCCATTAGAATTCATTTCAAATTTTTTTAAACAACCATTTTAAAATTCATGACATTTCATTTTAATCACAATTTTCCATATCAAAAATTATAATAAAACATTTTATAGAAATAAACATCTTTTTTTTGAAATACCACTTCAAAACACATTCATAGTTTAACTCTTTTACAAAGAATTTATACTTGACACAAAACCTGATTTAAAATGATATTTTTAGATGAAAATCAATTTTTCATTCGTAATCCAATATATGACACTGAAGAATCAATTAATATGTCCACCAAAACATATTCAACCCGAGAAACCCAATCAATACATTTAGTAATCTATGAGTACAATGGATACTATTAATCCAACATGATATCAACCCATTTTATGGAGGTATTATACATTTTTTTCAATATGAAAGAAAATAAAATAATTATACTGCGTGAAAATAAAATCACCAATTAATCAAGATATATTACAATTTCATGGAGACCCATATCATTATCAGAATTATTTTCTTTTATAAATGGCCACGTGACTCTCCCCTTAACCTATCAAGTCAAACCACAAATTTCTCGTCCTTACAATACCACAAATCATTCCATAAAATAATATTAAAATATTTGAAAACATTTATAATTAAATTAAAATTTTATTTAATAGGAAAAACTTCTTGATAACTAAACATGAGACATTGTCCACTTTAAATTGAGACCAAACACTCATGGATGGACTTTGAATCACTCTAAATATAATCATGGAAAATATTATAACCCATTGATATAAATTAAACAAATAATTTAATTTAAAAAATTTATAAAAACCCATATGGATACATAATACAACCAAAACAATGTGTAGTAGCATGTTATTATCCTCTTGGTACATCCTCTAGACACACAATGAAAATGTACCATAATAGAGAGATGATTCGAACTTGATTTGATGGAATCATTGAAAAAATATACGATGCTTCACTGCAAAATAAAAAATGATGGATGTGAATAAATTTAAAGAATAAAAATGATGAACTCAATTAGGTTCGACCCAAAATCAAACCCAAATTCACCCAAATCCCATGGTAGATTGATTTATAAATGGAGGGTCACCCTTTTGATCATCCATACTCACGGGGGGAAATATGGCGGATATTAATAATGAAGGGGTAACTGAAATTCTAATAATTTCAAAATAACATATGGGCTCAAATGGGCACACAACATGTCCTTGATGATTCTATAGTGCATACTAAGGTATACCTATTGTATATATGAAATTATTAGGGATATGGAACTAACCATAAAATTATGAGCATTATTTTACAAAGGTAATCACAAATCAAATTAGGAAATGTTCTATATGAAGGATGGTTCCCATGGTTCATTAAAATGGGAACCCTTTCTCTTTTATGGAATAGTGGAAATTTTTTGGAGGCTATAAAATACATCCATACCCCCATCAAGTTTTTGTGATTCCCCCTCCACCCCCACACTCACAAAAATTTAATAGATCAGAGTGTAGACCCCATGGTGTTTCTAATAGGGAATACCCCAAGTGATGCAAACATCCCTACGAAGAATTCCTTGTATATTTTTGAAACCCCAGACCCCTCTTTGTTTGAAATTGAAGTAACACACACCCAATACATTCATATTTCTATGGAACAACGAATCAAAAAACATCTGAAACAATTATAACGACCATTTCTACACTCATTATATTTTATAAGGAAACGATGAGGGTCAAAACGTCCACTGAACCACCCATGAAATGAAATCCAAGGATCATTTGATATCCACCAAGATGAAAGGAATTGTGTGGATCTTATAAACTCCAAAAAATACTCCCCAGACCATAAAATCCATTATAAAAAATCATTCAAAACATTCTATGAAGAAATAAGTCTTGAACCAATATGTTGTTTTCAAAACGAACCCCTCATCTAAATAAAAATTTAAAATATAACCTATAATTTATAACATATGCATAATTGGGGTTTTATAACCTCCCCATCATAAAAAGTTTCATCCTTATGAATCAAAAATAGTAATTTACAAAAAATCCATGAACTTTGAGAGTCAATAATTGATAATTAAATCCTTATTCTATATCTTAAAATTCCAAACACGCTTTCAATGAAAAAATCCAACCAATACACCTATATTGGCTATATTTTCCCAAAAATAAAGGCATTATCCTTGAAATTTAATAACTATAATTCATATGACTCTACCCAGGTATTTTTCACCCCACCACACATTGTACTAAAAGATCACAACTCAACCCTCTTTAGGTTGAATTTTACTGAAAAATGGACAACCACATCTATCGACGATTCACTGCCTCACCAATGCTGATCCTGAAAACATAACAACACAAGACAAAATTGAACAATATAAATACCCATAATGCAGTCTAAATCTAATTCCATGTTTAACTCCATAGTTTCATCCTCAATAAACCTATAAAACTAACAGGATCATCCTCAAAGAAAGGAAACATCTCAATTATGACTCACTCTCAAATAATTCCAACATCATGAACCCATAACCTGATCACATAATTTTCAATATTTTATATTAAAACAAAAATATGTTATATCATATCACTAACATCCCACTACACCCACAAAAAATATTAAATAATTTTCACTTCATGGATAATCTTTCTCACACAACAATCGTACATCTATATCTTGTATAATACTTCCCACCTCATAGTATCACTATAATCCATTAATAGATCCGAAATAACCATCTCCCTTTTACACACATCTATTATTTTAGCTATTTTAGTGACAGGGTGGGAAAAACCCATGCATACCTCAACATCAACATGAAACACAGATCAAGAGAACACTAATATGACTCTAAACAACATGCATTGTTCCCAAAACATAGAAAGGTCAACGATTAATTCATCTTAATTCTTATGGTGATCCTCAACATAAGATTATCTTATAGAAATATTATTCTAACTAATGATTATAAACATTATATAAGTCACCCAAATGAAAAACATTACAAGTAGTCCAAGTCCTAAAACCATCAAAACATCCATCTAGGTGTTTATACCAGGAAACCATCAAATCAAATTCATCCACTCAATGATAATATAATAATTAATATTAGAATATCAAAAAAAAGAATATATAAATATAGTCATGATACACCCATAAAATACACAATAAATAACCATTGAACCCCATTTTCTAAAAACAATTATACAAAAATGTTATATTCAGTAAATTATTTCTTTCTCGCATTACCAGAACAATTATGGTCCAAACACGCCAACCTCAAATATTGATTTCTAAAAAAAAATTCCTATAATACATGAATCCAATTCTAAAATAGACTCATTCATATCCTAAATATAAAAAATTCATTGAAAATATGGTTTACATAGCTATTTGATGCATCTTTCCACCACATAAAAATAACATTTCACATATCACAAATCACACGAGTTTTCCAAAAACACCCCATTGCATCCTAACAATTATCAACACAAGAAAAATAAAAAATACAAATCATTACCATCCTTTTTCAAAAAGTAATTCGAATTAAGAAAATCATTCCATAAATATGATTTAAATACATATCTTTTTATTTTAATAAAATATAAAAATTAAAATCCATTAAAAATCAACTGTATTTATATTATATATCATGTAAAACCATTATATAAAAACCATTCCATCCATGGATAGTTCCAATAAATTATGTTTATTTGGAAAAAAATTTCATAATTTAAAAATTAAAAAAATAACTTCTTCATTGAGAGAAAACAGTAACGATCAAAATCCATCAATAAACCCCATAAATCCATTTTATTATTATAACCCACTATAATTTATTTGAGAAAAAATCATTTATAAAAAAAATTACTTTATTTAATAAAATATTCCAATGAGGAAATAATGTTAAAAAACCACATATAAAAAAATGTATCTTTCTATAAGCATTCCACTACCATGATACATGGATTACTCACATGCTCCCAACCAATTCTTATGACATAACTTGTGCCTCATGAATCATATATTGGTATTTATAGTCCAAATAAATCCCTCAATCATCCTATAGTGCATAGTCTTCAAAAAAACACATGTAACCCTGAGTGTTAACCATATGAATACAACAAAAACATGTGTTCGTTATAACTATAATGTCATTGAAACCAATAGCCATGTCTTGTTGACACCATGTCCTACCAAAACATGATTTGTTACCCCTTAGTTACTCCCCATTCTAGATCTAGAAAAAGATATCCATGTGTGAATTTAATAAGAACATATGAATTCCTCTCCATACACTAGATATCTCTAACTATTTATAGGGTCCTAAAATTTCCATGCAAGAGAATATGGACACTACAATAAGTCTTAAGTTCCATTTTTGAATATATGAAAATTTATACAAAACCCAACCGAATAACTAGCATCCAAAAAACCATTTGATATAAAACATGGATCTTCATCTTCCACTACTCAAAATAATGAAATTATTTAAATTAAAATATATGACAAAACAATAAAATTAGTGGGCCAGTAGGTAAACATAGAATACTATACAAAATATATAATGAATGTGAATACAGACAACAAATATACTAAATAAAATTGATTAGTAAATAATATCTTCCAAATTCACTTAATACAACCATAAAAACCTTTATCCTTCATAAAAATGGATACATAAAACATTTTTCCATGATGTATCATGTTAGACACTCTTGGGTCCACTATTTAAGACACATTCATTATAAATTCGACTCGATAACAAATGAGTTGAACTAGGTAAAAAATTCATATATTTTACATTAATATTACATCTCTCAATAAACTCATACAATACTAAGATACATAAGTTTTACTTTAGTTTGACAGTAGCATTATAATAATATTACTTTAAAATAAAAGTGAAAATTCCCCAAAAATCATATCCTTATATTCCACATTCTAAATTTATTATAACTTATTTACATATTAATATACTGTTGAATAGAAATATTAGAAATTGGTGTGCTCTTATGTGAAGTAAAACTACAAATAAGAGATGAAAATTGGAAATCATTTTTGAGAATAATGTATTCATGTGGGTTTGAGAGAATAGTCATTATCCATGAACATATCATTAAAAAATAATACCTAAAAAACATGGTTCATCAATAATAGAAAATGGAATAATTATCTAAAAATAACATAAGAGATGAGCCAACATTACATGATAATGTAGTGAAATATATGATTAGAACACAATAAATCAAAAATCATTTCTTTTATCAATTATAACTTCCAAGACAATCATTTTATAGTGGAAAGATACCCCTATAAGATTGATTTCACTCTGCATTCCTATTATCCTAATGTATAGAGTCCCATAGTATATATTTTTTACATGTTAATCCCAAACATGTATGTTAATGAGCTATAAGTCACTACATAATTCATTAGAAGTTTATGTAATTCTGATCCCACCAATTACATAGTGCATATAGACACATATGGGTTTGGGTTCACTATATATTCCAACATATATCATGAGACATAAAATTTTAAAATGAATTTTATTGCAATATATAATTGTTTTAGGAAATTTCTTAATGAAAAACATACATATGTGTGCCTATAAAAAAATTATAACATTCATATTTTAAACATTACTGAATAAAACAACTGAAAATAGATGGATTTAATGAAAATTTCTCTAATATATTATATAAGACTTAAAAATAATGAAAATGTATGGTGGTGTAAAAAAAGACCTCTGATGTAACATAATGAGCATTAAATGATGTTCATATATATTAAAGACACCCTTTAATATTATTAGACAAATTACATAGTAAAATAATATGAATTGTCCCATGTCTGAAATTCATGATAAATAATTAAAAATGTTAATTTTAAAATGAAAAAATATGGGAAATATAAAGTATCTTTAAAAATATCCTTTAAAACTAGAATGGTTTTAGAAAAAAAAATATTATTAAAGACATGAGTTATGAAAAATATTCCATGAAATGGTATATAAACATTGAAGACTTATTTATTAAAAAATAATTCTATTTAAATACAATTTAATATCTATAATTCATTTTTTATATAATTGTATTATTTTTCATGATTTAATAATTTATTTTTAATCAAAATAATTATGTATAAAAATAATTTATAAAACCATCATAAACTAAGAAAATGATAATTTTTAAAGATGAAT
The DNA here is from genome assembly GCA_963277665.1 of Viscum album. Lineage (NCBI taxonomy): Eukaryota > Viridiplantae > Streptophyta > Magnoliopsida > Santalales > Viscaceae > Viscum > Viscum album. The sequence continues at coordinate 1,140,320,784 of OY728153.1, read as the reverse complement.
TCTCAAAATTGAGAATGAATATGATTATATATAAAACAAAAAAAGTAATTAATTTGAAAAAAAAAATCACATGTGGAAGATAATAATATATTAATCTAAAAAATTTAAAAAATAATAATTTTATAAAATGAACATAATTAATAATCGATGCATGGAGATGGACATCCATAAATGGAATGTTTTTATACCATAGAGAGAAACATAACCAAAATGAATATATAAGGGTGGTTTCACTCAAAAGCTTCTCATTAGTTTGATTATTTACCAAGGGAAATGAACTTCATTGAGGTAATGTAAAAGAAAAATAATAATTATACATTAATAAATGGAGGATTTTTATGAAATAAATTTCACACAATTTTTTAGTTGATTAAAATTCATTCCTAAAAATATAGATTTGATAATGATATTTGAATGAAACCCAAATGGATTAAAAATACATTTATTCAAAATACCTATAAAAAGGAGAAATTTAGATGGATTTTTAAATAAAATAAATTTTATTTTAATTTTTAAAAAAATATATCTATTGTTACTATTTAAATTAAAAAGTAACATTTGTTTTTAAATATTGAATATTTAACAGAAGCAAAATTGAGATGTGGAAACACAAACTGTAACTCCCAGCATCCAAAAATGGACTTTCACTTATGTTATATTAAATAATAATATCAAACTAAATATCATTATAATCTTATATGTATCTATTATGTATCTGATTATATAACAATAACCATTCATTACATGTGGATTAGTTAATTAAAGTTTACTGTAATAACCAAATTTTAGTAATTTTTATTGTTTCGAACATATTTTATGATAAATACATGGAAATTGTTTATTTTAAATGAAATACATCCATAAGGGATTAAAATTATAATGATATCAATTTTTTTTATATTTTATGTATCCACATGGTAATTTGATGCAGACGATAAGAATGGTTTAAGAGAATATAATTCATTAAGAACTTGTTTTTTATGATTCAATGATATCACCAGATTATATTAAAATGATATTTTAATCCTATATAAAAAATATATTTATTATTTATATTTTATAACCATCGTGGTTTGGAAGTTATGAAAAGCAGACATGTCACTTTCTATAGATGGTGTTCGCACATATAAACAGATTACATTTCTATTTTCTATATAATGAATGAAAATTTAAAATTTATTAATATTTTAATATTATTAATAATTTTATTAAAATAATGTACATTTATTTAATATAACATAATTACTATAAATTGATGGTGGTTAGGAAAAACTAAGCTCATCACCATAGGAGGAATTAATATGGTCATGGTATGAGTTGCGATTTCATTTTTTAAATGGCTGTGTAGGAAGTAAATAATGGTTGGTAAAATAATATAATATATGTATACATATATATATATATTTATATAAATATAAATATATGGGAAGGGTTATAATAGTTTTAGTGTATGGTGAATAAAAAATATTGACAATAGAATGTTATTGAGTGGGTAATACTATGGTTACATGTTTGAATATAATATTGGATAATCCTTCGAAAATAGAAGAAATGTTGATTATTCATAAAATTACTACTTTATAAACATTTTAAATTGTTTTATAGGATGTGAAATTTTTATTAGATGAATAAAATTTGTAATTCTATTTGTGTGTTTATGTTGGTGGAATTGATCTCTTTTTATAGGTATAAAGAGGGACTTCTCTTAATATTTTAATAGTAGGATAGGGGAATGAATGTAATTAAATGATAGTTTGGTAATGAATTTTTTTGGATTAATTTTTTTTACATTAATTTTAATAAATGTACTATATATTATGTTGTTTTTATGTTATTATTGGAAAATTTTGATCCACAATACACTACTATTTTCCCCTTATTCACATTGACTAAAAATTATACATGATAAATATTTTTTACTAAAATTATAAGATTTCCCCCATTATCAAATTTATATGTTATTATTCTTAATTTTTTTGTACATTTAATTTAATTCAATCTCCATATATAATAAATATTTCATTAAATTAATAATATATAATTACATTATTTTAATTAAACAATCTATTTTAAAATATTATGATTTTTTATTCTACTTTAAAAAAATGAATAATTAAATGGGTTTTTAAATAATATATATATATATTAAATTTGGACCATTAATTAATTTTGATGATATAATTTACATTCATTAGAATTTTAGAAACACTTGTGAAATTATTTTATAAAAAATAACCTATATATAATTAAAATAGAAGTAAATATTATACTTAATAGGTTGTTCTTATATCTAAAAATATTTTTTTCTATTAAAAATTATTTTAAATTGATAAATAATTATACTTATAATAATTAGTGACATTGATATTATAAAAGTATTCATTTTAAATTTTAATTTATCAGTGCAGATGATATAAAACCATTCAGATAAAATGTATATTCTAGAAGATGGATTAATTAAATTCCTATTAATAACAAATTTATGGATGTTAACTTATTTTATTAAATTTATATATACAATAATTCTTATTGTATATATTATTTATCTGTATTATAAAAAAATTAAATATGCATAAAATTATAATATTTAATAAATTATATTTTATCATAATATGATTTTTTTTATTATGTTTGTACTATAATTAAAATTTATTAGTGAAATATAATTAAAAATTAAATATATGTTTTATAGATATATTTCATAAAGTGTTTACCTCTATTTATTTATTCTAACTTAAACAACTACTATATAATGACCACATTTTAGTATTTATTATTTTTTCATAATTAAATGTGTTATAGTTTCATTTTAGATCAAGGATTCATATAAATTAAGCTACTCAAAAAACTATTTTATTAATGAAAACATACACTAAAAAATATAGGTGTTACATTTTACCCTCATAAATAAATTACATCCTAAAAATAGTATATTTTTGTCACCAATGAAACTAAATGATGGAATTGATTGTCTATAAATGAGTCAAGATATAACATCTAAAGAAATATCAATGTTTCTAACATGTCTAAGTGTAGGAATATCATCTCAAGGATATGAATACATACTAATGTAATATTTTATGCCCTGAATAAAGGTTTTCCGTTGGGCTTTCACTAAAGGATATTCATAAGTTTGATATGGATTTTAAATTTAACTACCATACTCTATAAACGGTTGTTCTAAATATATTGATAGATATTATCAATGTAAAAAATCACATAATCATCCTACAAATAAATAATAATATGATATTCTTGAATCACATTCACAAAAACATTAAAATTTTATGAAATAATCATATAACTACTTGATTCCACTAATAATCAAATGATTGGGTTAGTGTTTTTTTCCTTCTTGAAAAAATCCCAGATATCGTGGTGTTTCAAAATATACAATCCATTAGAAAATCCACACAAATGGATTGAATTAAAATAGAACCTTAATTATCTCAATCTACTTCACTACTATTCATTTCATCGGTTCTTCTTCCCATGGAGGTTCTTCGTACCTATTATCCTTAATATCCTTTGGTTTGGGTCATTTTATTCTATATTTCTAAGTGTCTTCCATTTGAATCATTATTGTGTGAGTGATAAATTAGTTGGGAAATTTTATACCATCAATTTTATTTTTCAAAATCATTTTTTATTCGCAGAAAACATGATATTAGTGTGTAATACACATACACCATAAATGTTTTTTTATTATATTATGAAATTATCCTGGGTACTTCATTCCACTTTCATGTAGTTTAGGTCTTTTGAAAAATCCATCCTCAAAATTTATTATTAAATTATTTTCCATTAAATTCAATGATTCCATAAAATGTTGTGTTTAGGAATTCAAATAAGAAAAATGGTTAATTAAAACTCTAAATATTTTGTTAGGAATAATAATAATATTTCTCGAATCACTGCCTATTTATTTTGATTGTCCAGTTGGATGTTCTCTTCAATTGACATCAAATCCTTTGCTAACTCATTTCCACTAGAATTTAGCCGAAACATTATTAAATGAATTTTAGTGTATGTGAAAAAAATAAAATCTAAAATTTTAATTATAATCATAGTTTATTTAATTCATAATAAACAATTATATAACTAACAAGAAACGTATAATATATAATATAGGTTCCCTACTCTCAGATTTATTTTAGGTTCTCTTACATGAGTAGCTATATATCAAATTTGAAAAAAAAATATTCATATCCTCCATGAAAGTTTTTAATGATCATATAACTCACCTAAATAATATCTTCATTGAGTGTCAAATAAGGTGTGAATTTAGGACCACTACTTGTTAATCAATTATAGATCGATTTATTTCCAAACCAACCTTTTTAAGGTTATTAACCCTGTGTGCATCTGCTCCCAATATTACATCAACTTGTTTATATCTATCAAGGGTTTTCATTTCTAGGTAACCACATGCTCCATATACTGAAAAACATATGATATTTTCTTATATAATCCCTTTATTTTTCATTAACTATATCTTTTTTTAATCTCGAAAATATGTAAAATAATCATTAAAAATAACTAAACACTATAGTGATAACAGCTAAGATGACGCAAACCCATACTATCTATTCTGATATAGAAGAAAAAATATTTATAAACATTATTTTATACCATGTGAGTTTACCTGACATAAAAATTAAAAAATTTCTTATTATTATTACATCTCACTAAAATATCACAAAACCAGAAGAACATGTTGGTTTAATAAATGTGTATATTACCTATAAAAACAACTTATTTTACAATAACATTGAACATTTCTCCATAATCAAACACATATATACCTCTTTATATAACCATCATAAGTTATACCCATCATCATTACTAAGGATTGAATAAAGAAGAATTCGGTGAGCATAGATGCTCAATTTGTGTCACAACCATTTTTTTAGTTTTTACTTCATTCTGGTTCTTCCTCATTTCATCGTGAGCCAGACATGATATGTTTGAATATAGTGGAATCATTTTCCCCTTTTAGTTGGCCTATATTTCCCTCCCTAGGATTCCCTTAAATCACCTTATGTTCTATTTGATTTCCCCCTCAATTTCCCTTGGAATTTGGAGCAAAAACATGTTTTTTTGGGAGAAAAAAAAGGTCTTACGGTTTGGTCGCACGATTTACTATACCATATAGCCAAACCATATAGGCTGTCTAGATAATTAAAAATCATTTTTTAATTCCACTTTTTACCTTACAGAAATAATCTTAATCCATCCCATTTTCGCTCACTCGACCCTTGCATCCGTGTAATCTCCAACATCACACAATCAAACCAATAACCAATTTTCAATGTGTTTTTTGTGGGAAAAATCAATGTTCTTCAAGGTAAGTTATTACTTATTTATTTTTATCCTTTTACATAGAGATTCTTCCCTTTTTCATGATGCTCAAAATATCCAGAAACCAGGGCTTCATACCAAGGGTTCAATTATGAGTTTCTTGGATCAATATTGTAGATTTAGATTTTATTTCTCTCCCTTATGGTGTGAAAAAGGAGCTATAGATGTTTCACACAATGATTTATGGTTTTGGCATCTATGGTAGGTGATATTTTGTTTAAGAATTTATTGATGGTTTTTTACTTCTTAATTCAACATTTTAACATCTTCCTCTTCCATTGTATTTGGAGCAATAAATTTTTCGGTAGCATTGATTAAGAATTTAATAATAATGTTTCATTTGTGCCGAAAATTATGTGTTTTTCAAATGTAACTCATGTTGTATCATTTGGGGACATTTTATAACAAGAGGAATTGGTTTATTAAACATTGTTCGGGAATCAAATTATATTTTGGTATGGTTTTGGTATGATTTTGTCATCGAAATATGGTTTTGAATTGGTTTTATGTTCAAAACCTTGTCAAATGACTTTAAAGGGTTTTATGAATATTGTAAGTGGTTTATTGAGTTACAAAAAGTGTGAAAATGATTTTGATGTGTATTAATGGTGGGTGTGTCTTCTTAAAATGTGTTTTGGAAAATTAAATTGGTTATTTTTTATGTCAAATATAATGAGAATTTTTTATAAATTGTTGAAATTATATCTAATATTTAATGAATTGTTTAAAACATGTTTGTGGTATGTTTTTTTGTGAGTATGATATTAAAATAAATTTGAATGTGAAAGGAGTGTAATATGACATTTCTTTGTTATTTTTTGGTGTTTCTATTGTAGAAATTTAATTTTCATGTGGAATTGATATTTTATTAGATGTGGAATTGATTGAGAAAAAATATGGGAACCCGATTATCTAGGTGGGAAAATGTGTACTAGTATGCTATTGATTGAGAGTGGTTTCGTCCATTTTTCATGAAGTATGTTTGATAATAAAAACACTTACTAAGTAATTATGTTTATTGGGGAGAATAAGGTAATGGTTATGTACCCAACTAGAGGAACGTGCTTGATAATGGATATTTATTTGGGTTACTTCTCTCTGAGATATGAGGTACTTGTGGACCACAACTGGCTAGTTTTTTGGGGCATTCATGTGACAAGTGCTCATTGGATTTATTGTACACACCATCAACATACAGTTTTCATTGATGAAAAATTTACTATCAGGTGTATTGTATTTAGAAGTGTACATTCTATAAATTAGCCCTCTTGAAAAATATTTTCATTTTCAAGTTTCATCTCTTTGAAATTTTTGGGTGCATTCATGTTTATAAAAAATTCAATATTATTTTTTGAAAAATGATTATCACCTTGAATCCATTTAAGTTGAATACAACTGTCTAAGGATCATGCCATACTTACTCGTTTTTGTGTAAGTATACTTGGTAATGTTTTGTGACGGTTTTTGTAATTCTCTTAAAACAAATGGTCTGTGTTTCTAGTGGTTCATCGTGATGTAGTGTCGTGGATATTGCTTGTGGTAATTTACCCTTTCCATGACATAGTTCATGGGCTATTTTTTTGGTATTAATCATTTATATTATTATTTGGGCCTTGTATAAACTAATGTATTTCAATTAATTAATTTTTAAGACTTTTTTGGTGTGAATTTTTAGATTCTATTTATTCATCTTTGTTGACTTTTTTAAGAATCTAAACTCTACTAAATCATTCCCAAATACATGTTTATAATACCCATTCCCTTGTTCCAACCCATGGGGATTGCGAACACCCTCTTAGTCATTTCATGGAATGATTTTAGTTCAGGTTTTGAAGGCACTATGATTTAGTTCATGACAATATGATTAAACATTATAGACAATAATTGATGATCGAATGTGATATAATCTTATGTTTATGACTATATAGTCAAGGGTTAAGAATATAATATTATTACAATCATAAAGAAATATAAATGTTATCAATAATAAATCATGTCATAATGATCTCATCATAGAATAATATTATAGTCATCATTAAAATAAAACATTTAAAAATTATTATAGGAAAACATAATTAATTGAATATCATACCCCTTTTCAAGGATCCTTGGTAATACGATAATTATATATTTGAAGTAGACGAATAACTATCTACATTCACTCTATAATACTATAATCATAGTGCAAAGAGTCTCATATTGGATTATAAAAAATCACAATTTTTTAAAACCAATCTCATGAGAGATAATTCTTTATCTAATGAAGTACAGGGAAATAGAATTCTATGACCATAAGTATCATAATGGATATAGTCACTTAGGTGTATTAGTTTACTCACCATTATCATTTATCTCATGAGATAAAACATATCCAATCACAATACAGAGATATTAAAATATTGGTAACCCATTACATAATGTAAACCACACATATGTGTTCTAATATGACATAAAATCATTTATATTTCAAACATCATTTAATTTCCTTGAGGAAAAGTGGATGGTTACATGAAAGAACCACCATAATTTTCATAATCCATCTAGAGAAATATGATTGATGATAGATTTAAAAATATCCTTACTATAACAAAATTAATTTAAAAGGGGGTTTCATATACTAATGAAAAAATTTTATGATTATTATATAAGTCTTATTGAAAAATATTTAAAATTATCCATTTTTTAAAGCATTGAAGGCATGTAAAAACTCATTTAAAAAAATACATTAAACATGAAAAACATTTTACAAAAAATAATCTATAACCAAATAATTTTGATATAAAATTTTAATATTATTATGTTCTAAACATATTAATTTTAAATACATAAAAACAAACACTAATTATTTGTTAACAAAAAATCAAGAAAATCAATTTCAATATCAAGAATTTCATTTTAAAATCAATCATTTTTTTATAAAATTTAATATTAATTTCCTTTTTATTAAATATACATATTTTAAAATAATTTTAATAATAATTTTATATGATGGAAATGATGATTCATTATAAATATCCACATAGTAGTGAAAGAATGTGTTCACACAAACATACCTTTAAAATAAATATTTTTTAAAAAATTTACAAAACGTAAAATCATAAAAAATACATAAATAATTTTATAAAAAAATTAATTGATTAAAAATAACATAATAAGTTATTGAAGAATGAATAAAAAAATCAATAACCATATATAATGGAAAAATTCCTGACCAAAAGGAAGATGTGGGGTCGGTTCAAATTATAATCATTAAATAATGTAAATTTTTTTCTATGGGAAATAAGACTTGGAGTGGAAATATGAATAAAAAATTTAAACCATGGGAGGAGAAATTATATTATTTTTTTAAAAATAATATTTACACAATTTATCAATATATATAAATTCAAAAACAATAATTTCAGTTTGGAATTTAAATATGAAACAAACCATTACAGCCATTGTAAACATTAAGTTAAAAAACAATTGAAATAGAAAACATTATAGTCCTTAATAAATCTCTAAATTTTATTTGATTTTGTATTATAAATAAATCCATAGATAATATTAACACCATAATCAAATAGAAGTGGTTTTTATAAAGAATATTTTATTGATGTAAAACTAAGATGAGTAAACTATTATAAAAAATACTTTCTTTCATTGAATCATATTAAACATTTATATAATAAATATCTATATTTTAATAAAAAATGTATATCATTTTTCATATCTACTACCTTCATCAATCATTCACTCTAATAATTAACTACACCTATATTAGTTAGTTAGTCATTGTATTCATCATCGAATGATAAAAATATAAAAAAGTAATGAATATACTACAATTGAAATATCAAAAACCATTTTGATAAACAATGTTTATTTTTAATTCATAAAAAATTATGTTCATATAATTTTATTCAATTATGTATAAATATTCATGATCACTTGATTGAAAATGTGGGCATGATTTGTGATAACAGGATACGTGATGATCTTTTTTCATCAAAATTTCTGATATTAATTGATTATATTAAAATGATTATATATTTTTGTCTCATAATTTTTTGAAAATATTAATGACACATATTAATAGTTAATATAATATATTTAATAATAATATATTTTAGAACCATCCTTGTATGGTTTTCATAAAACCAAAACATGACACTACTTGTATGTAAAATTCTAAATATACACATAGAAGATATATACAATTTCCTTAGAACCAATAGTTTTTTTAAATTTATTATTGGTTTAAAAATATTAATAATATTATATAAATGATATTTATTTTTTACATACCACAATTTAACTATACATATAAGCATGTAATGTAAAATGGAGCACATCACCCATGGAGGCGATAGTCCACATGTTGCAAAACTAGCATTTTAAATTTTTGAATGTTTGGGAGGGATATAGGTAATGGATAAGATATTAATTAATGAGATTTAATTATATTTATAATAATATTATAACTATATTGTAATGGTTAGAATATTTTTGGAGGAGTTTGGATGAGAATGATAAAGAAGATGGAGCTGGAGAGTGGGAAGAAATCATATGGAAAATTGGAATTTCTCTACGAGAATATATTATAAATGGTGGAACTAAGGATTCATATTGATACAAGTTGTAGAGAAACATGATATGAGAGTCCATTAAAGGTAAAAATGGTTGTTATGAAAATTAACTTTTTATGATATGTGGGTCTTAATCTGGGTGGAAATGATATACTATTATAGGTGGAAAAATGTGTCATTTGTATGAAATTTAATGGTAGGTGATGGGTAAGAATGAGATTTCATGATGATAGGGGTGTAAGGTGAATAATGTTTGGTGATACATTTATTTATGAATTTTAAACCAATAATTTTTTTTATAATGAGTTTTCAACTTGTTAATTTAGTGAAATTCATGGAAAATATGTTATTTATTTTTACCCTCATTAACATAGATTGAAAATTAAATATATTAATTATATTTATGAATAATAAAAATTATTACCAATCACAAAATATATTTACATTTTTATTATGAATTTGGACTCCATTTATTAAACATAAATAAAAAAATATAATACAATTAACTACTAATGGAATGTGAATAATATGTAGAATGGTATTTGGTAAAAAAATCCATTAAAATTATTAAGTGTTCTAATAATAATTCCAAATCAATGACATTTTCAATGAATGTAAACATATTTTAATATATGTATAATAATTCAATTTGGGTTATTATTTAAAAAAAATTCAACTTAATTTTCATAAATTTAAAATAATGAAACACCTGTAAAAACAATTAATCAAGATGAACCCTTTTACCTTTAGTTTGGTAATTAATATTCAGCTCTATAATTAAATTTTAGGTTTAAAAATATTATTATCCATAATAAATTAGATGAAATTTTTTACTATAAATATAAAAATCATTTTAATTAATTCAATTTCATAATGTTATAAAACATAAATTTAATGTAAGCTTTCGTAAATCATAGAAATATATTTTTTTGGGAAAATATGTTTTTTATAAGAATAAAATGGATTTGATACCTTCATAATAATAATTATTGGATGGATGTTACCATAAAAAACTAGGTTGTGACCTCTACATAAGTCACACAAGAGCCCCATCATTTTGAGATGAATCCAACATTCTCGATTAGTTTCAACCCAACAATTCTTGGTATTTTTCACCAAATTCAAATATTATTGAAATAAAAAGAGGCAAGGAAGAGGAGTGGGTATCTCACATTGAATTTCCTATAAATTACACCATAATCTAAAAAAACTAATGGTTGGTCAAAATATAAATTTATGATTCCCTTAGTTCAACCACACTTGATCTGAATAGAAAATAATGCCTTGGGTTATTGAAATAAATAGGAAAAAATGGGGTTTCCAAAAAACAAAAACAAAAAGGAAATCCAAAATATAATTGACCATTGAATGGTGATAAAATCATATGAAATCTCACATAAGGTATCCCAAAAAAATATATGTTAGGTTTTTCTGTATTGGTGGTTCTTTATATAATAAATAATAAGCTCCCTTCTTCTACTAGGGCACGTTAGACCTTATTTTGGATTCCAGATGCCATCATGTTTCCCTGCCAATCCTATGCATGTTTTTTCCTAAGACACACACAAATTTCAATAGGACCACGCTGTGGTCCCCATATTAATTTATATCAAAGCATTACTCAGTTCCACCCCAAAACAAAGTAATAATACCATATTATTTATTGAATTCATAGTCCACTAATAATATGAAAATGAAGATGCACACACCCACCGTGTTATGAAATATTTGTATTGTGTGGTTCCCTTCATCATTTCCTTGAATCCATGGCTGACATACCCAATGAAATGATTTATCAATCTCTTTTTTCCTAAATTTGTTTTATAATAACATATCTATGGATGAAAAAGACACACAAATTCACTGGAAAAGGGAATCATTGTATTGTCGAGTACCTCACAACCAAAATACCTCTTGATATTTTTAAAATACATGTGATATTCACAATGACTGGAAACACTTCCAAAACAATCCTAATAAATCCAACTACCTCTATTATGTATTAAAGCCCTAGTTCTCAATGTATATTCACATTCAAAATTGAATGTTTGGATTACTGATTATTTATAATGCCAAATGTCCTAGGATATTAAGATTTTCATATATAAAGGATTATAATAATTAAAAAATTAAATAATATTTTTATAAATGAATACCTCAATTGAAATACATTTCATTGACATGAATAATGAATTTAGTCATTTTAGATAGAAAATATAATATTAAATTGAGAAATAGTGGAATAATTATAATTTAAAAGACATTGTCTAGGAAATTGTTTTATGAATCAATATAATAAATATTGAGTAAATGAAATTATTTTCATGGATTCCCTCTTGATAAAACAATCTCTAACCTGTGAACTAATAAATTTACATTTATTATTAACTGAAATAAGAAGCTTATTTATATTTATCTTTCTCAATATCATAAACTTAGGATACATTAAATCCTATTGAATTATAATAATGTTTAAAATATATATTATGGTTTTAATTATCCCATTTTTTCTATTTTTTCTTTATTGTGGATTTTTAGGTACTTGTGGCTAAATTAAATTCTCATCACCATCAAAAAATATCCTATGAATTATATATATTAATTTATATAGGTATACTGTCAAAATTGAATTTTATTTATATTATTTTCTTTACTTCTAAACATGGTTATATATATTTATTTTGTAATTTCAATTCATTAAAATGAGTTTATTTTATTTATGAATATAAATAAATATATATATATTACCATTATTAAATTATAAAACTAGTAATAAATCATCACTAGGTGAACATATTAGCAGTATATATGGTTTATTAATAACTCATAATATATATTTAATAGATTATAAATTCATATAAAACCCCAGTATAGTGTTTTGTTATGTACCAGGTCATGTTCATTCATTGTGTGTTATGTGAGATACTATAAAAAAAATATGTCATGGTGGTTAATTATTAACATTATTATCTCAACATAAGGTAATTTTTGGGAATTTATCTTATTCATTTCATTTGTAAATCACTCTGAAATATTTATCATATTATGATAACAAAGAGAATTTATACCACCTTTCATAATTTTCTAAACTATAAATAATAAATGAGGAAATTTATAATGAATTTTAAATGTTTTATATGTATGTAACATTCATAAAATGTTTTAATAAATATTAAAATAATTAGAGAAATTCTATATGGATATTATATATGGGTTCATTTCAAATACATGCTTTTTTATTACATATTGTTAATAACAATGATAGAGAATCCATGACTATTTCACGTTAATTCACAAAATGGTGGTTTTTATTCTAGATGATGAAAGATTATTATCATAGTTCTACCAAAATGATTAATTGGGAATAATGAGTAAAATCATGGAAAATTAGTGTTGTCTTGGACTTACAAGAAAGAACTAGTACGGAATAGTCAAAATGTGGAATTCATTATAGAAAATATCTTAGAACTTAGAATAGTTTAATTATAAAATTTTATATGTGAAATGGATCCTCAAAATAACATTCTAAAAATTCAATGACATACCAAACCCCTCACCCAAAACATTTTTCAATATACCATGGAATATTTTTCTCTCCATGAGGAAGATGATTATATAATAAAATCAAATTTTGGATGAATATTAAGAAAATTAAAATTTTTTTTATTTAAATTTTATGTTACCATCACTCTTTTAGGACCTCTAAGAAGACACTTAATCCATGGAGGGTTAAAAAACAAAAATTAACTAGTAGACATTATCTAGGTTTAATATTTTTTTATAAAAAATATATAATTTTATATTCCTAAAAATAATAAGATACTTATAATAATTTATGAAGGGATCATAAATAAAAATATTCAATGATTATTTTAAGGATTAGTTAATAAGATTTATTTCACCCATTCAAAAAATATATTTTTGGGCCTTCAGATGATCAATGGATAAAATGAGATGAAAATTTTCATATAGTAAATTTATGTAACTTTTTTTCATAAAATATTCAATTTTTATTTTTTAATAATAAAATTATTCATAATGTATATAAAATTTTAATATGAAAAAGTTAACATTATAATATGTAAATGATTATATTATATAAAATTAAAATATTCATTTTATCCATGTCTAAATAATAATGTGGTTATAATTTTTTTATGAATTTTTTGTTTCACATATAAATATATGAATTACATTTTTATTAATTTATTACATAAATATTTATAAATTTATATTTTTTATCTTTTGAATTTTAAATAACGTTGTAATTCCAAATGATAAAATAATTTGATAAATTTTTATACATTCATATAAGGAGATATATTCAAGGTATAATCATGGATTTTATTTTCTTCAATCATGATATTGATTTATAATGAGTTGTGTTACTTAATTGAGAAGCATATTATTATTTATGTTTAATATGTAATATAAATTTGATGGGATTAAAATATCACTTTATTAATGTACTCTTGTGTTGAGGGACTTATTGTTGAACCACTCAGTGGCAAAGAGGCATATAGAATTTCATAAACAATTTTTGGTTAGATGTAAATTTATTCACACATACTCTTGTGGTTATTTCTTGTTCCATAAAACTTATAGTCATTATCTAAAAAGGTTCCACATTCTATATGAAAAGTATTTATTTTGGAATACATTAATATAGTTATATTTTAGTTTGAGCGAGTAATAGAATCTATGAGCTCTGTAAAATTCTCCAAATAAATATAGTTTTCACATATGTGATTATAGAATCATGTTGAAAAAGTAAATCAAAATAATCATTCATAAAGTTAGTGTCAACTACATGAGATAATATGGTGATTTTAAATATGTTTAAAAATACAAGGCGATATATTCCTTCAAAAAAGGTTGTCATGAAATTTATCATTCAATATGGATGAAACTAACCATTAAGTTCAATGGATTATCTTTTTTAAACCATGTAATAGAAGAGGTGATTATAATTATTAATTTTCTCATTCATGGAAAATGATTTGGGTTATATATAGATAGTAAACAACAACTATTTGGATTATAAAAAATCATGTTGAGATAATCAATATGATGGATTGGGAAAATTGTATACCCCTAAACTGTCAAAGAGTTAGATATTATTTGATTGATTTTACACCATATATCAACCCGATTAACTATGAAACAAACTATTTTAATTCCATATAGAATATAGATCTTTAATCATTATGGGATATGGTGAGTTTAAGAGAGGTCACTATTTTAGTGGTGTTACATTTAATAAATGTACATATTAAATGTACTTGAAATGTGATATATTTCAAATAATATAATTAGTTACAAATAAATTAATATATTATTATCTAAATATGGATTAAATAAATCTTTTAGAATGGATATAATTAACTGAGCAACAACATGGAATGAAAACATATTAAAACAAAAAAAATAGATAAATTATATTTTAAAAAAAATATATCTTCTTAAAAAGATAATGTTTATGTAGTATAAAAATTGAATCTATTTGATTCTAAGATGCATTAAATTATTCAATAATGGTTTCAAATTCATTTTATATATATTTAACAATGGAAATTTTCTTTTCTAAAATATATGTAATTTAATTGGGTATATTAATGACTTCGCGAGTCTATAGATTTTCTTAAACCTTGAAATAGTTGATGAATTAATTCTAGAATTATTTTTGATTTTTTTTTGATAAATCTACTGACATTAAATATGTTTATATTTTTTCCTTCAATTATTTAGGAATATTCAACTGGTCTTGTGATTTTCAGGTATTGGTGATGTATAAATATTAAAAAACATTAATTCTCTAACCAAGAAAATTAATTTCAGTATCAACGACCAATTATGTCACTTCAAATATAAAAGGATGGATTTTGAAACATATAATTATTAGGAATGTAAAATAATGAATCAATATAAAAAAATATTTATTATTCATTAATGTAAATGGGAGGGTTCATTTGAATTCCCCTTTAGGAACTAGTGTAATTAAAAATAAATACTTCTATTTTTATGGGTACATAATACAAAAATTATTCTAAACCAACGTTATATTTATAATATACATAACAAACATAGAAATGAATATTGATGGATTTATTTTTTTTAGGTGATGAAGAAAATAGAATGTAATAATGTAATATATTTAATGAACATTATCATGATAAGATAGATCTTGGTAACTAATATCAATATATGCCTCAATATTCTGATATAATAATTGAATTTGTCATTAAAAATTGAGTTATTATTACCAATTTGGGTTAATATACAAGGTTCATGATTGATTAAATTCTGTAACATGTTTCTATAGAGATAATGAAAAATAAATAATTCATCCTAGAAATTGTTTCCTTCAGTGATTGTTAAAACATAAAGAATATGATTCACAGCCAAAATTAGTTCC
Organism: Viscum album; assembly: GCA_963277665.1. Taxonomy (NCBI): domain Eukaryota; kingdom Viridiplantae; phylum Streptophyta; class Magnoliopsida; order Santalales; family Viscaceae; genus Viscum; species Viscum album. The sequence goes on along the minus strand of OY728153.1, from coordinate 1,140,304,440 downwards.
ATATTTTAATGAATATCCATATATCAAGAAAATTCTCCAAACACATTTAAAGCCATATATGATATGTATATTTTTTTACATGTTAACTATTCCTGTAAAAATAAAATATTTATTATTTCGTGAACACATACAATATTTAAATATCATCAAAAGATATTAAAAACTGAATATAGGGTCTTAGATGATTGTGGGAATATGTTTCGATAATGAGAAGTTAAAGAATATTAATTAAATGAATTTTCCAATAAAATATGATATTAACTAATTATCCAATAAAGTGGTAATGTTCTTTAATAAATGATAAATTTTAAATGTTAAATAATAATCCAACATATTTCATGGAAAATTTTAATGTAGACTTTTTATGTGTGTTGATTGAATTAGAAAGAGTTATTACCAAAGAAAGATTTATTAATTTCATAACATTAAATGTTGTGAAATTAAGATGATTAAATAATATACTCAAATAATTAAACACTGTCAATATTCTTTATAAGTATCTATTTTATTCATACATCCTTACATTGTTGATTTTACCCACATAAGTGTTTAGTATGACTATTTTTTAAGATGTTCTCTTAGAGATTTAGAATGAATTACTTATTAATTTAAAAAGTTTAAAATACCCTAAATGATACATCAAACATTAGGCTAGTCTAGATGTATATAATATAATATATGATTCCGTAGGATATGATTTGTGATTTTTATGTATATATAAAACTATTTATGAATATAAAATGTTTCATATTAAAAAAAAAATAGATCTTCACATTAAAACTCCTTTATCATGTATATATATATATTTATCAATTTTTTTAAAATTAAATTATTATTTTCAAATAAATGTTGCAATGTGAGTTATCCCTATGATTTAGTCATTCTAGATTATTATAGATATTGATTAAATGTAATATATAACATGATTATGTCTCTTGAATCGAGATAATTAATAATATCATGAGGTAAATAATGGGGTTTTTAATATAGTTAACGCACTAATTATATACCGTATAGAATTTAAATAACTCTGTATTTGGTATACTATTTGTGAAAATATAATGATGAATGATCAAACCTAAGGTATTCAACATACCTATAATGAAAACCTTTGTTTATTGATTTTTTTCATAAAAACCTATTTAGGAATAGATAATCTAGTATTATTTTGTATGATTGAAATAATTTAATCATTTCTGTATTAAAAATGATCCGATTTTTCCACTCCTACGATGAGTGTAAAATTAGAGACCATTATTGAGATAGAAATTAGATCTGTATACTCATTATTTTTTAGTATATATTTTTTTCTTCTCCAATTGGGTGAGGGTAATGTGATATGATCATCACCAAAATATAAATGACATATGATATATTCATTTAAGTAGTCTAACTATACATGGAAAATAAAAATGTATAAATAGGCTATATGGGACTGAGATATTCCATGTATCAGAGTCACTCAATGTAATATGTAAATTGATCATATTAAAATTCATAATATTAGATTATGTAGTCGGTGCACACATGTATTGAGAATAATGTTTTTAATTTATTTTATGATAAATAAAATTATTACTTAAGTAGTATTGATGCCTTTTTTGAGGCCAACCATTCAATAGATTTATGGGAAATCGTAGTTATAATTTTTTTTCAATGTTAAAATAGTCCATCACATACACTTTATGGTAATGAAAATTAGGATTTTGTTTATTAAACACTGAGGACTACCCCAAATTTATTTTCAATTATACATAAAATATGTATTGTTTATAATATTACATGTTGTTTCAAATGATTTAGCATGAGGTTAAAATGAAATATAAAATTCAAAATTATTGTAATATAGATATATAAATGTTTTTTGTGTATTATTTCATGAATTGGGGCATATTATGTGAAATAACATAAAAATCAACTATGTCTATTAGGATTTAGTACATTTGAGAGACTAATGGATTTTTTTACTAAAGGAACAACCATGATGTAGGGGTTTAAACCAAATTTAGGATTATCTTATTGTTCAAAACATCTCAATGTAATAGATTTTTTTGTTTTAATTTCATAGAATTATCATGTCATATAAAAAAATGTTTTAATAGATCGTACTAATTTATTTTGGTTTTCACATTGATATATTCCTACTTTGATGAATGTAATTGGGACTTAGAACATCATGTAATATTTTTTAGACAATAAATACACTATTAGAAATCTTACCTATCATTTTAATATGATTTAATGTATGTTTCATTTATGAACCATTATAATAAATATTATAAATCCATATTATATTGTGTGAAGATTATATAAATTAGTTTATTACTTGTGTATGTTGTTTAAATCTTTAGTTTTTGTACTCCAATTAGAACTCCATAAAATGAGACAACCAGTAGGATCCATTATCACTAAAATAATATAACTCATGTTTTACATATACTACGAATGGGATGAAAATAATCCCATGAATCATGATGATCATGAAATTATTTAATACATATTGATGAAGGATAATTTTGAATACTTCTCACTAATCTAAATTAAATGAATCTAACAGGTATCAACATTCCAGATCAACTATGGTAAGGTATATCATTATTTTTTTCCATCTAAAAATATAAATATATTATAGATTTAATATATTATAGATTTAATATCGCTTTTATTTTTTTCTCTCAATCCTTTTTAGAAGATAGATATCCCAACAAACAGATTCAATTTCATCATCCATGTGGGAGGAACTACTAGCCCAATGAAAATAATGATATAATGAATGACTGAAATAAAATCATAATCTATAGAAATAATAAAAATATTTATAAAAATAATTATTTCTATAATCATGTAACAAAATGATAAATTATTATGATGTATAGTTTCATAAAAACGATAACAAAATTACTTAATTTTAAGTTAACACATAAATATAGGTTTCAATATTCACCAATAGATCATATTTGGAATGAAAGATTTAGGACTCCATATGATCACAAAATCACAATCATTGTTTATAATTTTTAGATAATGAACTTGGTTACGTGTTTTATAGGAAATATAACTAAATGTGTGCCCTATGTTGGGATATAGAGGGGTCCTTTTATACTTGTGATAGAGTGGAAATTAAATAAATACACATTACATAATTCATAAGTAATGTAATTTTACATTTATAGGGGCTGAATGAGGAAAAATAATGATGGTTTCTCAAGAATTTCATCATACACATAATTTAGTGATATTTTTTACATATATTCATTCTTTAGCACTCTTTGTAATCCTTTTACCTCATTTGACCATTACAATGGTAAAAACAAATTTTACTAAGTGAAATCTTTCTAATATAAGATCAAATTAACCCTATTGCCTAATTTTTAAATTTCGATTCAAAATATATAATCATTGTTATTATATTTAGTTTATATGTGTGATATATATAATATTTAATTTATGAACACAGATATCCTAAAAATAATTTTTTTAATAAAATAACAACATTCAATAAAATTTAATATATTATAATTACACATAAATTAATTTTCATTAGATACATTATAAATTATTCTTTTAAATAAATTATCAATTAATTTGATTAAAATCATTATGTAGTAGGGAATATTCTAATTATTTTAAAATATTACATGATATATAAAAATAATTATTTAAAAATATCATTTTTAATATTAAATGAATTATTCAATAAAATAAATTTTTATTAATTTACAAAAAAAAATGAAACATTTTCCACACAATTTTATTGTATTTAACATTTGTGATTTAAAAAATTTTAATTATTAAAACTAATTTTATTAAAAAAAATGTAAAAACATAGAGAATATAATATATATTTGAAAACATTATTGAATTAATAATTACGTTTCTATATCACCCTAAAATGTACGTTCAATATCCTTCAAATACCCAATATAATACCTAAATTTAACCTCTGTAATGGTTTTATTCATAGTTAGAGATTCATATTTTATTGACCTCATTATGATTTCCTGGAGATTTAAATTTCAATAAACATGATTTCTGTAACATTTTATACAATCAAGGCCTATTACATTGAATATTGTACATACTATAGATAATAGAATGATTGTTGATGTAAAAAAGGTAGTGTTTGAACTAAAATATTGACATAGACATCGTTTTCATAGGTGAAGGTTTTTGTTTTACTATGGATGTTTTGTTTGGATGCCTGGATATGGTTTAGCACTAATGTTTATGGGGAAGAACACTATGGAATCGTAATTGGTGGATTTAACTTTATTATAGAGTTTTTGTAAAGGATGTTTTGTTATTTATTGTCTATAATATAGGTTCAATCATGATTAATGGGAGAATTCATGTTTTCAGTGTGTCAATCATTGTTGTAGTGTATAGTGTGACATAAGAGATTTGTTGTTTCTATTCTATAATTTATGTCACTATGATATAGTGATTATATTATATCATTATTTAGTTAATCTCTGATGATACTATGTAATGGTGACATGGGATTTGTTTTAGATTCGTTGTTGTATTATAGAATCAAATTGTTGAAAAAAAATTTAGAACTGTGATCTACGTTGTTATTTTGAAAAATCACCTTTACTATTGGTTATTCTAGTATATCTTATTATGTTATACTTCAATTTTCTATTTTTCAAAACCCTTATAACATAGACTGTCATATTTTGTTACAATATTATGTTTTCCATCCCATGAATATTTTGAAAGACACTTCAACTTAAATTCATTTTCATATATTTCTTTGGACTCATGGGTGAATCAACTGATATTTTGGGAGAAATATGGAACCCTTTTTAAAAATTTTATTTTCCAATGAGGATTATTGTTATCTATTTAGGGTGATTCCCTTTTTTTACCTCTTTAGTTGTTCCTATTTTTTCCATTGAGATGCATATTAGCAGTTTCAGATCGTTATAAAGGATGTTCTGTAGTTATTATTAAGATTAATTGATTTTCATTAGGTTTATTGAGTGTTCTAAAATTTTTTTGCTGTCTACCCATCACCCATTCCCCTTGAACAGTGCATTGTTAAAATCTTTTTTACATAGGGGATTCAATTTCTCTCTTATACATTGTGTATAATTTCTAATTAACATAATTTTTCATTATTCCAATTGAAGGTAAAGATTGATCTTACAAATATAAAGTCACTAGTCTTAATGAAACGAATGATAATGGGTTATACACATGTGTTTCCCTATTTTCAAGTAACAATATAAATTTTAGATAGTTATTGACTAATGTTGAAGAAAATATTTTACGTTGTACATAATAGTTAGTTAATACTTGTGTTGGGATTTAGAAATCGCTATTGATAAAATGATATTAATTTAAAATAATAATTTGTTATTCATAGAACGTGGTAATGGGATGAGGTTAAATGGGATTAAGGATTATGTGTAAGAATTTATAGATTAAATTGGAAACAATAATTAATTTATGATATTATGATTATGTGATTTTTGTGGGGAATAGGTTTGGGATAGATTCTAATGGTTTTCAGTGTTCATTTGGGTAGTGGGTTATGTAGAATATTATATGGGTGGGATAGTGTAATGTCTTCCTGAATATTAATTGTGTATTTCAGATACAACTTCCATGAAATAGGAATAAATATGGAATGTGGTGTATTTTGTGGAACTATGGAATTTTTATTTGATCTTGTTTCATTTTTTAGACACCTGGTTGTAGCAGCATGAAATTGGGAATCAGAATATAGGGATGTGTATGTATGGAATTAAATTAAATCATGGTAGTAATTATATAATAATTTATTAAATTAATGAGTATTGAAAATAATAAATAGGGATAATTGATTGAATGGGTTTTCATTAAATATGAAATTATATAAATAAGGAATATATATATAGTGGTAGTTGTAACATACCAGGTAAATAAATAATATTACATTCTAATGTTTATCATGATTTTTGAATAAAATTTTAATACTACTTTAAAGGTAATGCTATGCTCGATGGCGTACCCAATACGCAACAACGAGTTTCATTGAAATCTTACGTTGCACACTAATAATATAATATTATTATTATAGTTAACGCCTAGCCGTTGTAATGGAGGGAATAAACATAAATAACTACAAAATGATTACATATGTTTTTCAAATATTTTTACATTTATCCAATAAATGTTAGAGGCTTAAAATCAAAATTAATCCAATTTTAAGAATCAATACTCTAATATTTTTAAAAGATTGTATTATCGCCTTTTGATGGTGAACCGTTTTTAAATATAACTTTTAAAAATTTTATAATCTCTATTTGTCAAAATAAACTTATTCTTTATGATTGGGATATTGAAATTTACTTTGGTTAAATTTTTGGTATGTTTCTGACAATGTTCATTCTTTTTAATGAATAGTGAAAAATATTGCATTTTACATCAAAAATGCTTTTTCATCTAATTTAAATATATAGTTAGATTCTCTTTTTAATTTGTTTTAAAGTTTAATTATAATATATTTTTACAATTTAATTCAATGGTGGTCATTATAATTAATTTCACTTTGAAAATGGACATAAACAAGTGCCAAACTTTTCATAGATATTGCTTCCAAAAAACCCACTATTTGTTTTGACACTGGGAATTAACTATATGATTTATTAATATAAATTATAAGTTTTGAATTTGGTAAAATGGACATCATTTCTGAATTTTAAATATCAAATATATCTTAGGGTAAATGTTTTGTATTTTTCTGATAATGATTTTTTTAATAAATAGCGAAAAATACATTATTTAATTCAAAACTACCTTTTCATCCAATTTATTTATATATTTAGATTTTCATTTTAATTTTTTTAAAGTATAATTTAATTATGTTTTTATCACTTAATACAATGTTTTTCATTGGAAGTAATTTCAATTTTCAATTGGATGTCAAAACAATTCAATCTTTTGATAAATTTTACTTCTTAAAAACATGTCTTTTGTTTTGACAACGAGATTTACTTTTATATTAATTAATAAAATTTATGTGTTTTTAATTCGATAAAATGGATTCTATATTTGGAATCATAATGTCCAAATTATGTAATTAATACTATTTTTTTGGACATTACGAATAGAACGAAGATAATTATCTTTGATTATCGCATTTAATTAGTAATCGTGTAATTATGGGTAAGAAAATAATATCATTGAAATATAAAATTACCAAAACATGTTTCCTAATTAACTTTCTTGTGTCATGGATGACCATGGGATGCCTTGTTCCAACCATGGGACCCCAAGGAATCAATTTAGTGAGATAGTGACCTTTTATCATATTTTTATTTAAAGAAAGGAAAATGTAACCAAAGTATGTAACACCTAAGTAAAATAATTATAATTTTTTCTAAATAAACCATATATTAGACTATAAATAGTCCTTGGAAATTTATAAACATTTAATACATCATGATATTTTTTTTATAATTTTTAGACATTCAATAAATTATTTTATTTATGACATCGTGATGATGTGGTGATTACCTCATAATTAAACGATTTAAATAAAATGAGAAGATAGGGTGAAATATAAGTCTTACACATATCAAAAACCTATTTTATGGTTGGATTTAGAAATATTATCACCTTATCCAAGAAATATTTCATTTTGGGGACTTTAAAATCTGAAAATAATTTTATAATAAAGAAAAAGTTTATAACATTCCAAGAGTTCCCCTCCTCTTCTCTTATAAAAGGACTCCACCTCTACCACCTTACCCAAACCACTCAAGCCATTGGCTCCGCCATCATCTAAACATTTGATCTCTACACATCCCTCTATTCATCATTGAATAATCACCTTTGGCATAATTCTCTTCAAGAAACCCTTTTGGTTCAAACCAAGAGGAGTTACCCGATTTAAAGGTAATGTCTTCACTTGTGTTCTTTTGTATTATTTTGCTTCTACGAACCTGTAATATATTTTTATTCCTTTATTTTGTAACAAAACCAATATATTAAATATACTAGGATGTTTTTATGTTAATTATTCAAGCTACTCATACACACACCTCCGTCTAATGGTTGAAGAACATACTGTTTCTGTGGATGGAAAATTATTGCCTCACGAAATGATGATTGTTGAATATTCTCTTAACACCTTTCATGGTGGCCATTATGATGTCAATATATTTTATATATGATATATATGGTATTTAAATTTTCCAAATTCTACTTTATTTCACATTTAAAACATACCTTTTTGCTTCACATGTTGTGCAAATGCGATAATTTCATACAAGGAAGTGTGGACTACCGCCCCCTCAAGTGATGTGACTCATTCATGCAATACATGTAATGTATAAAGAATGAAATTAATGAAATTATGTGACCTATAAAAAATATATATTATAATGGAATTATAATATATATATCTCTCATTTATTTTTAATTCCATTAACAAGTCAATGAAATGAAAGTAGCATTCATCTCTACGTACGGCCTACCGTCTCAATAAACAGTGAATTTCATTTATTTTTATCTCCAAATGTTATGGAATAGTATAAAATGAATATATACTGGATATATATGATATTTAAATCATTAATACTATTATGTAGATGATTTAATTATAACTACATGGACAATCATTCTCAAACATGGTCATTTTTCACTCAAGTACCAAACATCGACAAAAAGATCTGATATTAACTCACATTATTAACCAATTATCATAACATTATAATAAGTAATATGAACTGAATAATAATATTTGAAGGAGGGAATAATGTAATTATAAATTGACAAATGTTTATTATTCAGTAATATAAAGAAACGAACAAGACAAGTCGGACTTGAGGTAAGGGATCTTACCACTCTCTTTATTTTTAAGTACTCTTTTTATGTAACTTACTTTAAGCTCCTATTTCTTATATTGGGGGATGTTATTTTATATTTATCTTGTTGTAAATTTTATTTTAATATGATGAGAGACCCTATTTGATATCATAAATCCTTTTTTGGAAGTTTTATGAGGCGCAGTTAGGCTGCCGAATTTTTATAAGGGGATTATCATATCACTTTTTACTCTCGTGAGGTTCATGTACATTGGCCACTATTTCCTTTTGTGTGGTGTATGTAATGCCCATTATTTTACTATTTGTCTAATATAATCTCATTTATGTGTAGTTACATCTTCATTGTATGAACCTTCTTTCATGGGGTGTACGTTTCGAAAGTTTCCCAAATCAGTAAGGGAACCTTTCACACTCATCTTTTAAAAAGACATTTTTTGTTATGTATTTTAATTTAAATCTTTTTATATTGGGATATTTTCTTATATATCCTTATTGTTGTAAATTTTATGTCTAAGTGATGCGATACCATTTTCTCTCTCATCAACAAATTTTATGAATTTTAAAGTGACGCCGTTGGGCTGTCGAATTTTTCCAAAGTAACTTTCTATCCCAACTTCGATTTCATTGGGTTCAACATGTAGTTATTGAATATGTCACCCTTGGAATATGTGTGAATTTCCTATGATTGTTTTACGCTTAATATTCACTTATATTTCCCGTATTTATATTTTTCACACATAATTATAAGACAGATTTATCCTTAATTTAAGGATACGTTATTTATAAGGGATTTCATCTCATCTTACATTTCTATTGAGACTTCATTGTTGTTATTCACAAATTCACTCTTATATTTTGTATATAGTGTCCTTGGGAATAATATATCATGAAACCCTTTATTCTCATGATATTATAATGTTATGATTAAATGTTATTCCTCAATTATTGTATTCTAGTGTCTCTTATTTTGTTAAAAACCCTTTAACAAAAATATCATTTTAAATGTTTTAATCATTTATTCTTATAATTATTTCTCATAAATATCCATGTTTTCAAAATGGTTTTAAGGATTTATTTATATGGATATTAATGGTTTAAAATGTTAAAATTTTAAAAGTGGTATGGGACACTTTGATTCAAAAATCACTTTATTAAATGTTTTAAATTGTTTTAAAAATGGTTTTTAGAATGTTTTCATTATTTCAGTATCATAAAATGTTATATTGTTATTACAATGTGGGAATGTTATCTTTCCTTTGTTCTCAAGTTATGTTCTATGACTATGTTATGGTTCTTGGGCATTGTTTATGGAGACGGGTGGTTCCGTGATAAACTTAGGGTGGGTGAGCCCAATATAGCTCTCCAATGCATTGGGTAATGCGAAGGAGTTAAACGTTAAGGTTTCTACGAAGTGATATAGGGAATATACAGGGATGGGTTTCCAAACGTAACCATGAGGGTTACTATCTACGTAAGTATGTTATGAATGCCTCAAGTTACCATTATGTCTTAATATTTCTATTGAGTTATGCATAAATCTTATGATTTCATTAGGTATGTTAAATTTCTTATGTTTTATGAGTAAAATATGATTTCATTGATTCTTATGTATACATGGATTGATGTATTCTTTAAATTCTTTTATAACCCTTACTGAGGTTTTTATGCTCATCCCATGTTTTTTAAATGTTTTCACATGACATAAAGTTGAATAGGGTCAAGGATGAGGTCAAGGAAATGTCAGGCTGTCTGAAACAAGGAACTAGACATGACTCTATTGTTCAAGATTTTTTATTTTTTTGAATAAAATGGAAGCTGAGTAGATGCGTCTACATTGAAATCATTGATTTGTAATAGTTATGTCCTAATTCTCTAAAATTCTAAACCTAAAGAGATCCTCAATTTGAATTATTCATTTAATTCAATAATAAGTAATGTTTATGGTTTGGTCCTTACAGTTGGTATTAGAGGATGGTTTATATAACATTAGAGGTTAGAGTGTTATGTGAGAAGTTGTGTATAACAACAACGGTTAATATATTAGATAGAGTCATTGTTATTTTTAAAGGTTGGAATGAGTTTGAGATAACTTGGATAAGTATATTTTATTGTTTATCTTCCTCTTTAGTACATAATGATTTTGTTGATATACTCAAACTTACATTTCTGGATTTAGTAAATGGATAGATCTAGAATGAACCAAAGTGAAAATGGTTTTGAAGGAAACTATGGTGGTTCTCTGATTAAGAGACTAGATGAAATGGGGGATTCAATGAGAAATCGTGTGGTTGTTCTAAACCAACTATCAGGTGTCATGATCAACCACTTTAACTATGGTGAGTTCTCTAATATATCATGTATGAGAGAACCTACTTGACATGGATGTTCAAGTAATAATTATAAAGGTAACCATTAGGGTTTATATGATCCTTACTTTTGAGGTAATTATGGGTTACTATACGTTATGATAGAATATGAAGGAAATGTGATAAAGATGAGGTTAAATTATGTTATGGTTATTTTTAAAGATTTTATCTCATTTTGGGGAATGTTTTAAGAATTCTATCGTTTTGGAAAAAGGAAAACACGCAGATCATATGACACCCCATTGCGTCGGACAAAGCTGCAGGATCGAACCCACACCCAAAGTGCGACTGGTATTTATCGCCTACCACTGGACTACGTAAAGTCCCTGGTTAGTTTGACTAATTATTTATTTTAGTTGGATGATTTTATGAATCAAGAGTATGTTGATTTTGGGTTATCTATGGAAATTATTAACCTATCATGGAGGATATGTTATTAGGATAATTACTTTTCAGTATGATACTTTAAGAGCAACTGATGTTATTTGGAGATAAATGTTAATTTGTACCTTGGGAGTCTATGTGATTAAATACTTCAAGTATTTGGGTTTCAATATTATTTGGGTTTACATTGAATAATTTTATTGATAGATGTTTATTTAATGGTCTTTGTTGAACTTTGGGTTTTGTTTGACAAATTTAGTAGATTAGAAGTAGTTTTTCTTCTTGTAAAAAAATTATCCTTTTTGGGTATTATCTGATCTCATACTAATGTTTTTGGTCTGGTTTTGGTTGAGATATAAAGACATGGGAAATATATAATTCTATTTTGTGGATTAGGTGATTCTAAAGAAGTTGATTATAGTACTCTTAATGCGAACAAGTCTTCCTAAATACTTTCCTTTTGGAGAAAATATGAGTTTGATTAAGGAATCTAGTAAAAGTTGAAAATCTATGTGAAAAGTAATTATGTTTCATTATGATTTAGTTAATCTCAAAAATAAATTCCTCAATGAATTGTAACATAAAACAAAAATGTTGTCTGTTAACATTTCCTACATGGGAATCGAATACTGTTTAACCCATCACATGTTTTTGATTTTCTTATGGTAAACTTTCTCCTAGACATGTTTACTATCACTCTCCATCAAAATATGACCCTTTTTTTCTCCTCCATATCCATATTTTCATACATGGAATCCTAGTATGGGTTAACTTGGGTGACCTTTGTACTTATCTCCCTTTCTTTTAAAGTGATAGTTTTACTGACTCTTGTTCCGATGTGGGACTTTCAATGATGTTTCCAAGCCCAATTTTGAAATAGCGAGGACGCAATTATCAAAAGGGAGGAATGATGTAACATACTAGGTAAATAAATAATATTACATTCTAATTTTTATCAATATTTGTGAATAAAATTTTAATACTACATTAAAGGGAATGCTATGCTTGATGGTGTACCCAATACGCAACAACGAGTTTCATTGAAATCTTACATTGCACACTAATAATATAATAATATTATAATAGTTAAAGCCTAGCCGTTGTAATGGCGGGAATGAACATAAATAACTATGAAATGATTACATATTTTTGTCACATACTTTTACATTTTTCAAATAAATGTTAGAGGCTTAAATTCCAAATGAATCCAATTTTAAGAATAAATACTCTAATATTTTTAAAATATTGTTTTACCACCTTTTGATGGTGAAAAATTATTAAATATAAATTTTGAAAATTTTATAATCTCTATTTTTCAAAATATAATTATTCTTTATTATTGGGATATTGAAATTTATTTTGGATAAATGTTTGGTATGTTTTTGACAATGTTCATTCTTTTTAATGAATAGTGAAAAATATTGCATTTTACATCAAAACTGCTTTTTCATCGAATTTATATATATGGTTATATTATATTTTTAACTGGTTTTAATGTTTAATTATAATAAATTTTTACAATTTAATTCAATGGTTGTCATTATAATTAATTTCACTTTGAAAATGGACATAAACAATGGCCAAAATTTTCATAGATATTGCTTCCAAAAAACCCGCTATTTGTTTTCATAGCGGGAATTAACTATATGATTTATTAATGAAACTTCTATGTATTGAATTTGGTAAAATGTACATCATTTCTGAATTTTAAATATCAAAGATATCTTAAGGTTAATATTTGGTATTTTTCTGATAATGATTTTTTTAATGAATAGTGAAAAATACAGTTTTTAATTCAAACCCGCCTTTTCATCCAATATATTTATATATTTATATTTTAATTTTAATTGTTTTTAATGTATAATTTAATTATTTTTTAATCAATTAATAAAATTTTGTTCATTGGAAGTAATTTCACTTTTCAATTGGATGTAAAAACATGTCGATCTTTTGATATATTTAACTTCTTAAAAATCCGTCTTATGTTTTGACAACGAGATTTACTATTAAATTAATTAATACATTTTATGTGTTTTTAATTTGATGAAATTTATTCCATATTTGGAATCATAAGGACCAAATTATGTAATTAGTAATGTTTTGTTTTTGGACATTACGAATAGTAACGACGATAATTATCTTTGATTATCTTGTTTAATTTGTAATCGGGTAATTAAGGGTAAGAAAATAATATCATAAAAAATATAAAATGACCCCAAAATGTGTTTTAATTCTATTTTTATTGTCATGCCCGACTATGGGATGCCTTCGGCCAACCATGGGACCCCAGGTAATCACTTTAGTGTGATAGTGACCTTTTATCATATTTTTTTAAAGAAAGGAAAATGTAACCAAATTATGTAACACCTAAGTAAAATAATTTTAATTTTGAATATATAAACCATATCTTAGACTATAAATAGTCAATTTAAAGATAAAAATATTTCCTACATCATTATTTTTTTTTAATTTTTAGACATTATATAAATTATTTTATTTATGACACCGTGATGATGCAGTGATTAGCTCATAAATAAACGATTTAAATAAAATGAGAAGATATGGTGAAATATATGTCATACACATGTCAAAAACCTATTGGATGGGTTTATTTAGAAACCTTATCACCTTATAATCGAAATATATCATTTTGAGCCCTTTAAAATCCGAAAATCAATTTATAATAAAGTAATATTTTATAACTTTCCAAGAGTACCCCTCCTCTTCTCTTAGAAAAGGCCCCCAACTCTACCACCTTACCCAAACCTCTCAAGCCTTTGGCTCGGCTAACCTCATACCATTTATTCTATCCACATCCCTATCTTCATCATTGAAGCCTCACCTTTGGCAGAATGCTTTTCAAGAAACCCTTTTTGTTCAAAACACAAGGAGTTACCTGATTTAAAGGTAATGTCTTCACTTATGTTCTTTTGTTTTAGTTTGCTTCTCCAAACCCCTAAACAATTTTTATTACATTCTTTTTTAACAAAACAAGTATCTTCAATATACTAGGATGTTTTTATGTGATGGGTTTGAGCAACACTTACACACACCTCTGTCTAATGGTTAAAGAACATATTTATTTCTGTGGATGGAAAATTACTGCCTCACAAAACGATGATTGTTCAATCTTATCTTAACACCTTTCATGGTTGCCATTATGATGTCACTATATTTTATATATGATATATATGGTATTTATTTTTTCCATATGCTTCTGTATTTTATATTTAAATCATACCTTTATTCTTCGCATGTTGTGACAATGTGATAATTTCATACGAGGAAGTGTGGACTATCGCCCCCTCAAGTGATGTGACTCATTCATACAATACATGGAATGTATAAAGAATTAAATTAATGAAATTATGGGACCTATAAAACATATATATTATACTGGAATTATAATATATATATCTCTCAATTATTTTTAATTCCATTAATATGTCAATGAAATGAAAGTAGCATTCATGCGTACGTACTGCCTACTGTCTCCATGAACGGTGCATTTCAATTCTTTTTATCTCCAAATGTTATGGAATAGTATAAAATGAATATTTACTGGATATATATGATATTTAAATCATTAATACTATTCTGGAGATTATTTACTTATAACTACATGGATAATCATTTTCTTACAAGGTCATTTTTGACTCATGTACTAAACATCGACAAAAACGACTAATATAAACTCACATTATTAACCAATTTTTATAACATCATAATATGTGATATGAACTGAATAATAATATTTTAAGGAGGCCTTATGAAATTATAAATTGACCAGAGTTTATTATTCAGGAATATAAAGAAATGAACAATACAAGTCGGATTTGAGGTAAGGGATCCTACCTCTCTCTTTATTTTTAAGTACTCTTTTAATGTAACTTACATTAAGCTCATCTTTCTTATATTGGGGGATGTTATTTTATATTCATATTGTTTTTAATTTTATTTTAATATGATTAGATACACTATTTGATCTCATAAATCCATTTTTGGATGTTTTATGTGGCATCGGTAGGCTTCCGAATTTTCATATGGGGATTTTCATCTCACTTTTTATTCCCGTGAGATTCATGCTACATTGGCCACTATTTACTTTTGTGAGGTGAATGAACTGCCCATTATTTTACTATTTGTATAATATACTCTCATTTATGGGTAGTTACATCTTCATCGTATGACCCTTCTTTCATGGGGTGTACATTTCGAATGTTGCCCAAATCGGTAAGGGAACCTTTCACACTCCTCTTTTAAAATGACTTATTTTGTTATGTATTTTAATTTACATCTTTTTATGTTGGGATATATTCATATACATCCTTATTGATGTAAATTTTATGTCCAAGTGATGAGATACCATTTTCTATCTCATCAACTAATTTTAAGAATTTTAAAATGACGCCGTTAGGCTCTAGAATTTTACCAAGGGAACTTTTTTACCCAACATCGATTTATTTGGGTTCAACATGTAGTTATTGAATATGTCATCCTTTGAATATGTGTGAATGAACTTTGATTGTTTTACACTTAATATCCACATATATTTTTTGTATTTATATTTGTCACACATAATTACGAGATTGATTTATCCTTAATTTAAGGATATCTTCTTTATAAGGGATTTCATCTCATCTTACATTTCTATTGAGACTTCATTGTTTTTATACACCAATTCACTCTTATATGGTGTATATAGTGCCCTTGGGAATAATATATCATGAATCCCATTATTCTCATGATATTATAAATTTCTGATTAAATGTTATCCCTCAATTATTGTATTCAAGTGTCTCTTATTTTGTTAAAAATCCTTTAACTAAAATATCTTTATAAATGTTTTAAGGATTTATTCTTATAAATATTTCTCATTAGTATCCATGTTTTCAAAACGGTTTTAAGGATTTATTTATATTGATATTAATGGTTTAAAATGTTAAAATCATTAAAGTGGTATGGGACACTTTGATTCAACAATCTCTTTATTAATTGTTTTAAATGGTTTTAAAAATGTTTTTAGAATGGATTCAATATTTCTAAATCTTAAAATGTTATATTGTTATTAAAATTTTTGAATTTTATCTTTTCTTGGTGCTTAAGTTATGTTCTATGATTATGTTATGGTTCTTGGGCATTGTTTATGAGGACGAGTTGTTCCGTGATAATCTTAGGGCGGGTGAGCCCGATATAGCTCTCCAATTCATTGGGTAATGTGAAGGAGTTAAACGTTAAGGTTTCTACAAAGAGATATAGGGAATATATTGTGATTGGTATTCCAAACGTAACCATGAGGGTTACTCCATATGTAAGAATGTTATGAATGCCTCAGGTTACCTTTATGTCATATGATTTCTATTGAGTTATGCATAAATCTTATGATTTCATTAGGTATGTTAAATCACTTATGTTTATGAGTAAAATATGATTTCATTGATTCTTCTGTATACATGGATTCATGTTTTCTTTCCGTATTGTTATAACCCTTACTGAGATTTTTAAGCTCATCCCAAATTTTTGAAATATTTTCACAGGACATAAAGTTGAATAGGGCCAAGGATGCGATCAAGGAAATGTCAGGAAATATAAAACAAGGAACTAGACATGACTCTATTGTTCAAGGGTTTTTATTTTTGTGAAAAAAATGGAAGCTAAGTAGATGCGTCTACTTTGTAATATTTGAGATGTAATAGTTATGTCCTAATTCTCTAAAACTCTAAACCTGAAAATATCCTCAATGTGAATTATTCATTTTATTCAATAATAAGTAATGTTTAATGCCGTGTCCTTACAGTAGTGGTGAACCTAGATGTGGAAAAATAGATTAGTTTATTGTGGATTTATTCTTCATTATGGTGACAATTTTTAATAATAATGGGCATTTTGTGGTGTTATAGTATGAAGGGATGGTATTTTAAGGATTTGGAAGTGTGTTGATGTATTTGGGAAGGGGAAATAATGGGTGGGTAAACATATATGGATGTTTTTATGTGTTAATATATTTTCTAGTATTTTCTTTATGACTTATATACAAACCGCACAAGATGAAAATAAAGTTCCAATTCACAATATCCTTTGGGTTCTAATTTTTCTCCCCAACCATCCTAGACGAGAGATAAAATGAATAAATAATCCATTTTCCTCACCTTCCAATATTCATAAGGAATAATTTGATTGATGAATGTTTCTATATTTGAACATTTTCATTTGTTTATGTATTTAAAATCTATATACTATGGACTTATGATAGAGGGAACCTCAACTCCTCCATTTACCCTTAATGAAATAATATTTTATTCATAATTTATTGTTATATCACCTTGGATAATTTACTAGGAATTCATCATTTATTATATATGTTGTAGAATCTATAGAAGAACATAACCTTTCTTCTTTTTGGATTTTTAGTGGGAGAATAATTTATTTTATTTCTGTTTTTCTAAAATTTCACATATCTCTTAGGGAATTTCATCAATGAATAAAAATCATGGTAGATTATTTTTTAACTATGTTAATGATTAATGAATCTTCAACCCTATTTAACACTTTTTTTCCATGGAAAACACATATATGAATTCACGGTACACATCATTCTTAATTTCCCATTGATCTACGAATAAATGTAAGGATTAAATATCATCTTGGGTACGACATAAAAATGCCTTGGATTTTTATTTGATGTTTCATCCACTTCATCCCTATAGTGACATATTATATTTAATTCCATTAGATAATATACACATTCATTATTCTATGGATCCATTAATATATTGTAAGAATCATAGATAATAATAAATTTAATATTGGTTACCTTAGTTGGAGAGTCTTTCTCCCAAGCGAGCCTCTTTTGATTCTTCATCCTAATACTATGTTGACTAAATGAAATAGTTCATTTCTTATAATCCATATGCGGTAATTATTTAAATAATTATATATGATTCATGTATTACGTTTCAAAACTATGAAATTTTATAAAATTGAAAAATAGTATCTATTGAATTTAAATTAATTGTAAAGGTACTAAAAATAATTATTCATGAGTTGAACATAATGATAAAACCATTATATTTAGTTTCAACTTATATTGTTCTAAGATACCATTGGAATGGTTGAGTCTAGATTTTGTCCACTTTGACTCTTTTCGTTGATAGATCAGGATACTATTTAGCTATGAACACTATTAAACCTTTTTTTCATGTTAATTATTCCAAACCACAAAAAATGTATTTGAATATTCAAAAATGATCTACATGAAAGGAGATGTTCATTTGAACATGGTTCACCCATACTATTATACTCAGAGTGTCATTTAGATGGTAGAGTATGGGTGCATCAAAATCCACTACCTAACTTCTTTTATTGATAAAATACGATCATGTATACTATACTCTAATAATCATTTTTTATATTTATTTGGCTAACCAACACTCCTCAATAAAGTCTCACTACAGTTATTCCTCGTTATAATCAACACTGCTGAAGAACACCCATTGTTTTCAGATAATTGAGTTTATAAAAAATCCATGAAATGTGTTTGGATTATTATATCCTTAGTTCTTGTTATATTAATTCTTAGTTTCATAAAATAATTATTTTTAGTTCATTCAAAATATTCGGGAGATGCCTCATTCTCTAAGGGGTAAAAAAATTCTATATTACTTATTATTTATATATCATGTTTCTCAAAATGGAGTTAATACCACACATGATTGATATTATTATTCTTCTTATTTCTTATTTATTATTTCATAGAAATGAAAAATTATTCTCTATAAACCATATTCCTTTAAACAAATAGATATGGTTACTTTAACACTCTATCGGGTTGACTTATTCTTTACATTAAATGATTAATTATAAATTTCATGAAAGATATCGGCATATGTGTATAAATATATTAGAAAATATCTCCTTATGTAATCAAAAACACCATTATTTTATAAATTTATTTATATTTTTATATTTTTAGTGAACTAATTTATAGAACCAAACTTTTGTAAAATGCATTCGTAAAGTGTGTGTGTTTGTGAAGTTATGAATAATTTTTAAACTATTGAACTGTGAACTATTTTGACATTTTCAATCAATATAAGTGTAAAATATATATTAATTCATTTGATTTTGCATAAAAATGATATAATTATGCGTTTTATAAAATATAGAATATTATATATTCAATATATATATATCTTTCTCTGTGTGCGTGTGTATAATGAAATCTTTAAGTTGATATTTTAAATGTTTGACAATGTATGTCATAAATTCGTTTTTCCAGAATGTAATTTTCATACATAGTTTTCCCAATTATTTTCTGTGGGTTCAATTCATATTATATTCTAGTCCCATTCATTCAATCTAATTATATTTTCCCAAAGACACTCATGGTGATTGTTAAGGCCACATTTATCAAAAAAGATGACGAGTTTTTGAATGAGCACACTAGGTGATTATTATCATTTCAAGGACTCCATAATTTATTTATGGAGTATTCTTAAATCCATTATATACATTATACTTGTTTTCATAAGTTAATAGCCTTATTTATTTGTTCATTCAGGTGAATACCTTTGATTAGAGGGCTGAGTGAGCTATACACAAGGGATGTTTCTACTTGTCTCGTGTGGATAAACATAAGGACATGTTTTATTTTTAACATATGTTTTTTTAAATTTAATTATGGATGAAAATAATTAATTTATATACACGTAGGAAATAACTCACATGTTAGTTTATTATGGGTAAACAAATGGATTGTAATCCAATAGGTACACACATGATTTAGACTCTAGTTGAGACACTTGTGGTTTAGAGTCTCGTGGGGACACTCAATGATTAAAGTCTAATAGTGACACCCTATAAAATGAAAAGAAGTACGAAATCTGGTATTTGTAAATCCAATGGGAGGATAAAAATTCTTAGATCATACTTGTGACTGATTATCGTAGAGGATTTCAATAATTATATTAAAAAAATAATTATTAAAATCATTATTGTGTGGGTTTCACAATATAATGTCATGTAACATGACCAGTACATGAAGCTTAGAATCACTATACAATGAAGATTTTCTTTTGAAAGGGATGAAAACAACGATATTATTTGGGACTAAAAATTTCCAACCAAAAATGAAAACAACTATTTTTTGGCATATATATGAGCTTCCTAAAAGGAAATTTGATATGTGTGGGGAGAATAAATGCAGTACCTAGATAATGTTTCATACAAGGGTTCACTAGATAAAGAATAAAAATGTAACTAAAATAATGGAGGGTAAAATGAAGATCCAAATTTGATGAATAATGATTCCATGATCCATTACTCTCATGAAATATTTTATTAACAAATGGTCAAAAAATCTGTTTTAACAAAAAACATTTTGTGCAAGCCATCATCTGTATGGGATGATAATCATCATGAAAGATACATATATTTTATTGTAGGTTTAACTAATAAAAATTTGATTGTGATATATATTTTAAAAAGTTTTTAAGTTCATTCAAGGGATTACATTAGATAATTTTCAAAACATCCCTTGCCTACAAGAGTCCACAAGTATTTAGAAAGTTGTATGACTCCCCGTTCTTCTAGTCACACACATGTGATACCTTCACCATTAATTCATTAAAATTATCTATAAAAGGTTGAGATGTGATTTACTAATAATCCTCCTGGTAATTGAATTTTCTTCAGGATTTGTTCAGAAAATTTACTAAAGTTTCATTATATAACTAGTTTTGTTAGAAAAAATGGATCTAGGATCATAGGGATCATTGGACAAGAGAACATCTAGACATTTCCTATGAAATTAATATTTTTATATATTTTTTCTAATAGAATATTTATCAAATATTAATTTGAGAATAAATAAATCCCCCTTAGAATAATATATAACTGAGGCATGGTGGGTCCACTTCTATAGAAATCAGATACTCTAGGTTCTCTTCTCCTCCATGCCCAAACAAATGGGATGGTGAACATTTAAACCCTATATCTATATATTTGTTGTGTAATATAGATTGGACAATTTAATTTATTAAACTTTATATAAGAATTTCATGGAACCTTACCACACAAAAATGACATTGTTTATGATTCCCTAGTAATTTGTAGGAAGAATTAGTTTTAGATAACCATAACATGTATAAATTAATATTTTTAATATTCCTTAGTACATTTTAAGAAGAATATATTTCTTTTAAAAAGAGTTACATTGGAATGGTACTTCATATGAACTATTTTGTAGGAGCCATAAATTGTGAAAAATCGAGTTTTTTCAAGATATATATTCATTAACATAATTTCTTGACCGGTTTTATACCAAAAACTAACCAAAGATGATATAATATATTTTTTAAGAATTAATTCCATGGATAACCAAATACAACATGGGATTAAATTAACAAATCTCACAAAGACACCAAATATTTTTATATTTAAATAGATAAGACAAATGGGACTAACAAATTCATAGATGATAGTAACGTAGAATGTTTATTTTTTGGGAAATGTGAAAAAATAATATGTGTCTTGAACACAAATGAACACTTGTTTTCATTCTATAATGGATATATGAAAATAAAAAAAATTCAACAACATCCATGTCACGAGGGAAAACAACACAACTCTAGTTGACAAATAATTAAATATTATATAAATTGTAAATAATGAACCAATCAATATAGAACACATACACTTTCACTTGATCTATATTTATCGATTTTAGAATAATTGATAGAATGAATTACAAAATTAGTCGATATGATTTTCATTCATAAGACAATTTTAATGATGATGGTGATTTTTTATTTTAGTTCTAAGAAGCCTATATTTATTTACAATATCATAAAACTGGAATCAAACGTTACAATGTTGTGTAAGCATCATTCTTCCAGTCTATCCCCTCATAATTACTCATCCCTAAGCTTCTTAATAGAAGGTATCAATATACCAAAACATTACATTTGATAATTAGAGTGATAATAATCAACCCATGAGAAAATTGTTATATTTAATGTATCTTTATTCTTTCTGACATATATCATGAGTTTTTTAATTGTATCTAAAAATAATCAAACACTGTTTATAATCATACAATATTCATGTTTCTTCTACAAGTACTGAGGGAAAATTTGCAATGGTTACTCTAACTATATCTTGATATTCCATTAATGATATTATTTTAGATCTTTTTGGAGTAGCCTAGGGATAGGATGGTTTAGTGAATAAATCACTTTCCATCATAATTCACCATAAAACACATGCAGTTTTACTAGTTTTGGTTAGGAGTAATCCATTATTTGGAAAGGGGGATTCATTTTAATGATGTGTCAATCCAAATTATTTTGATGTATGAATTTAAAAATTCATTTCTTATAGTATGGTTTCTACTAATCAAGGAAACCCATGAAATAATGGGTTTGGGAATGTTTTTCATAGTAGTGTAGTTGGTTAAAAGGTGAAACATCAATATCTACATCATAGATATGTAAAATAAATATAAAATGGTTGTTCATGTGAGGTCGTGTGATGTAAAACTATGAATATGTGGCCCATTCGGATTCATATTCATCCTTTTTACTACAAAAATTAGCGGATATGTGCTTTATAACCACTTGACACCTAAAAATTCAAAACATAGTCATAGAATTATCAATGACACAAAAATAAAATCAATGGAAATAAATAGAGTACAGAAAATATACATAATCTTATAGCATAAAATATTAATCTTCATAGAAATCAATTCAAAAACATAGATTATTAAAAATGATGATGTCTACTCCGATGAATAGATATCAAACCTAATATCTTTTAAGGTAAGGGTACATGTCACATGTATTTAACTCGATGTTTTTGTGAATAATCTGAGAAATTCCACTTTTTAACCTAGTTTTATTACATATTTCAATTCACACGTGAGTATAAACTATAATTTCTGTTTAGAAACATCTAATAAATATATAATTTATTAGGATTATTATGATTATTATGGAAATGAAACAAAAATAAAAATACATGTGGTATGTGCCATATCTAGGATTCTAGTAGTGTACGCTTAGAACTAGACAGTTATGTACCGTGTAATAATTAAAAATGACATAGTGTTGTGGGAAAATGATGTACCACATGTTTGAGGTATTCAAGTTAAAGGATTTATAGCTAGTAAAGGAACCCATCAGTCAATGTAGAATGAACATTTTAATTATATAACTACAATGGATTATCAATGTTCTTTTAACTATTAGAATTTTATTTCTCGATAGGATATAGAAACTATCATTGAGGTTTTTAAAGGGTCATAAATTTTGAAAAAAATGATAAACTCCTGGACCTCTATAGAATCTAGACGAATTAATATTAGAAATTTCATAATGCTAAACCTGGCCATCTTCATAGATATTAGATTTACATTACTATAAGAGTCATTGGATAGAGAATAGATAATTAATTGCCATATTATGTTTCTAGAAAAAACATCAAGGTGTATGAATATACATGTTTGATATCATCTTTACTGAATAACTTATCAACACCACCCTTAGTGATGAGTTTGAGGAAGTTTGGTTGAACCTTAATGAAAATATTGTTATGTTATGATCCATCATCTAGGATTAAATCTACAAAAATTATTTTTGGAATTTTCATAATGGACAAACCATTAATGTTCCAATATTCATTGATCTTTCCAGATGTGTGGAACAAAGAGAATATGATGAGAAATCTAGTTGTAGCAGGACTATGAGTACAATAAAGTATCATGGGATGTCTACATGTAATATATTACAATATCATTCTAAAAATATTATGGCGACACTTGAAAAACACTAATTGATATTATATAATCATAACCAAGACATATATATGAATCTAATTTGGATTGGTCCCTATATAATTTATATGGAAATTATGATTTTTATAGTTGACTGATAGTTAATGGAGAAAAAGTTACCCATTCTATTTGGCCACTAATGGGAGGGGATAATTATTGGTTCTCTTTAAAATATTATATCCCTTTTGAATTAAACCACTAAAACTAGTTAATGATATCCATATAATCCATATAATTTCCCAATCTCAAAATGTATTCATTCATAAAATGTGAGAGCACACGACAAGATATTTACATGTTTGGGTAAAAAAGATATACTCATTTCACTAATTTCTGCCACATAAACATGGATTCCATACTATAAAATTTTTCAGGATTATAATGTAATAGTATGAACCTTGTTGTACACCATAGTACACGATCCTCCAGTTTACCCTATTTCATTACCCCAGACAAAATGTTTATTCCAAATTTGGTTTCACACCCTAACAATAATTTCTCATCTTCTCTTCATAAAAAAGTTTTACAACCCATTCCTCAAGTCTATTTAGAAATTGGTCAAACAACCCAGATATAATGTCCTAGTTATTCTTAGTTTTGATACAATGTCATCCATATCTTCTACTTCAAATGAACTGCATCCAAGTGTTTGTAGAACCAGTATTTATGATGTATGTCTTCAAGATATTAAGTAGTAGCATAAAATGTGTTTTTGGTCTTGAAGTTAATTCATTAGGTAAAATTATTTGGATTGTCCCCAATATTATAAAAAATACATTTATAACTTCAAGGGGAACGATACTTCTATAAAAACTCTCCCAATAATAATTTTTTTAGTTGGTTCTCTCAAGCTATTTATAATCTTTTCATAGACTAATAAAATCCCTTAATTAATTCTTTTTTACCTTAATATTTCATTTTTATTCTCATGAACAATTTCAAGAAAATAATAATAATTATTATTGTATTAATTATACCATAAATATTGAAACACCACTTATGATACAATTTATTTTTTGTCATACACATTTTTATTATATATTCAAGATGTATTAAGACTATGAAAAGAGTACTAATATCATTTACATGATGGGATTTAAAATGGACTAGCTTGAGATTCATATTATAATTGAATTCAATTTTTATATTATTATAAGTTTTTTAATTGAATTTTTTTTAATTTTTTTTTGATTCATTTGTCAATAAAAATTTCCATAAAATCCAACCTTCCAGACAACTCAATCATGGAAACATATAGGAGTTGCATTAACAATGACTAAGGAGTCATCCGGCTAAAAAATTGGATGACTAACCAACTGAGTAATCATATAACTATCGTAGAGAAAAACATTCATGTGAATGTGTTGCACGATTGTCTGTTCAATGGGAGGGTTTGACTTATGGAGGTGTGGGTTGTGGGCTTTAGGTGTCCACCCCACCATCTACTCGAATAAATATGACACACCTAGCTTTATTATGTTGATAAATAAAACCGATGAATTCTATGTGGGACACAGAAGATGTAATGCACTACTCCTACAAAACAATGTATGAAAAAAACAGTATCAACCTAATCAGGACGTTATCAGCCAACTGATTGCCTCACATTAATGTCTTCAACCTTCCACTCACTCACTACATTCCTGACACTAATAGTTCAATAACATGAGACACACCTAGTTCTCACTCAACACTAGACCTCAATAACCCCGATGAAATCCTTTATTTATTATAAAACCAATACATAGGATTCATTATCAACAACCTATAACCATTCTTGTGACTTCATTTCAAAGAAAAACCCTTCTTTTAAAGATAAAAATTCCTATGTATGAAACAACTCATGCAATTGAAAGAATCCATCAGATTATTGACTATGTGTTATTTGATGAATGGATAGAGAAAATGAAATTCCATGCAGATTTCACTTTGTATTTACATAAAAACGTATCTATCCATCACAACAACCTCCCATCATTTGAAAGATCATATGTATTCAGATGATGACTGATCATAAAATCACATAGTTCCATCACATAAAGGTAGGATTATTAGGCAGAGTGGATGAATCCATCTCATGAATCACTAGGTTTTTGTCTTTAATGTTATTTCATGAATTAAAAAATGATTATTAATTTCCCTTGGAACATTCTTATAAAACTATAGTAGCTTCCATGTATTCCATCATGTGATGTTGTCTTCTGATCGCATGATGTTTATCATGTAAAGCTACCCACTTCCTCGTGCCAGTGTATGTGGAATCATTCACATGGAATGGGACATAGATTACAACCAAACTCTAACTATATAGATCACTATTACTATTAAACACACACACACACAAGAGGTGAAGAGGGATATAGAATACAATTGTAGAAGCATCAAAGAAAGAGTGTGGGGAGAAGGCTACTGCGTTTGGTGGAATTTCAAAGGTGAAAATGAGGACCTAATCATGAGAATAATTTATGGTCACATGATTATAATAATTATTCACATGATCACAAGATAATTTAAAAAACATCATGTGAATCAAATTTGAAGAAATTCCTCCCTTACGCTTTTAACGTCCTCATTCTTGTATCCCTACCACAAGAGCAAACATCCCTTGATAATTATCATTGAGGTTCATGAAATACCTTATACATTAAATTCATCCATAACACCCCTAGGATTAATAACTATACACAAACTATGTTCCATGAACCCCAAATTCCATTGAAACCCTTTTTTGTACATAAAAAAATCAAATGTGATGATGCTTCATGTGTTTGCATAACCCCATCACATAACATCTTTATTACCATGTGATTACATGTGTAAAATTATGAAATGAAATCCACTAAGTCCTTCTTCATGGTGAAGGGTCACATCGAATCAATGACACCCCCATAGAAAAAAGGCTTTTGAATAGTAGTGAGGGCCTAGGGTGTATTTGTGGGGAGAATATTCCCTCATGTATGTTTTAAACAATGTGTCAGTAATCATATCATTCATTATGGGAAGATGTAAATCAACTAGAAAAAAGATATAAATCTAAGACAATGATAAATAATATCTTCCATAGGTAATCTCAAATACAAAATAATGTGTCATTTCATGTATCTATAATGAAGGAAAATATATATACTAGCATGAAATGCAATATATGTTTCAAAATGTATAGATACAGGAACTATCCCAGCAAGCATCATGATCCAAACTCATTCCTATAATCCCTTACTCCTAGTCATAGAACAATCAAGTGTCTTATAGTGGGAGCCTTCCTATATCCCTACATGTATCCATAATGTCTATCTATTTAACGAGTTATAACCCGAATAGAGTATGAGATAGCCCTTAGTTTCCCACAAATGAATGTGTCAATAACAAATCAAGTCTGTGTAATATAAACAAAATATATATATAGTATATAAGATGTATAAAGGAATTGAATGTAAAATTATACTTGTCATGTTTATAGTCTGGACATCCTAGAATCCTTGTATACAATATATAAGATCCCATGACAATGGTTATGGTATAGGGATAAATCAGAATGTGTGGTAACAATAATGTCTTATAACTATAAACGAATACCCATACCAGGGAAATCAGAATGAATTTAAAAACATTCCCTCATGACCAAGAAGTATAACCAAGTATATAATATGCATCGTGGTCATGATGTATAATCAATATCACATTCAATAAAACCATGCTATATAATCAAAATTTCATTCCCCATGTCAATTCCATATAATAAAAAGAGTTAGACCATGAAGGGTAGTAACCAATGTATATAGGACCAGGGAATCATGGTCAATTACAAGGAGAATCTATATAAAACATGGAAATGAATGGGGTGTGGTCAAAGGTTCATGTCAGTAGACTGCGTCCAATGTAATTCCATGTATTAAGGATCCAATGGGTAGATATACCCATTCCATCCTATGGAATAAAGATTCAATGAGAAACCAATTCAAAGGAACCCACTACTATAAACAATATCCATGTTAAAATTGTCCATGTCACCAATGAAATCCAAATGCATGGGGATCATCCAAAGTATCCACTACCATTTCAATTCAGTAATAATTTCATTTGTTAACCATAGATAATTACATTATAAAATTTATTTCAACACATTTACACAATTTATATAAAATCCATTCAAACAAAATAGACCATTCAACATACTGTAAAAACCTAGAAAAGGAAAACCTTCTAATAAAAAAATCAATTCAATTAATTCATTTTAAAAAGACCCCAAATCTATCAATAACTAACATGCACTCAAAAGTAATGGAATAATAAAAGGGAAAAAGGGTGAATCCCATGAGTTTTATAGGTGAGGCTAAATGATCTCAAACCATAAAATCGCACTCAAGGGTAAACCTAATAGTTCCATTTTCATTAAAATTAAACATAAATTAATATATTGTTAATCATTGGAATGTATGTCATGAGGTAAACCTAAAATATGGATTATAAAATACCAAACCAAAATGCAATGTTATAGAATACCTAATGTTGGTACGTAGAAGGTCAATTGTCATGTATCAAACTCTAATTGAGTATAGATTGGAAGACAAATGAATAATGGATGAAAGGCCTTGAAATGTGGTAATTTATATTTCACACAAAAATAATTGATTCAATGGATAATGTTGAATGGGATAGGGGTGAAAAAACACACCAACACAAATTCAAAAAAACAAATTGTGATTGGATCAGACATCAAAACGTGAAATGAGATAAATCATACATTTTTGGCTTTAAATGGATCTCCCAAGGTGAGTTCATTCCATTGGAATCAATAAAAAATATGTGGGATGATTTAAATTTAAAATTTGGGTGAAAATGGTAAATTATCATATTTAAACTTGGTTACACAATTTGGCTCCACTGTTTTACAAATTGTTCACCGAATATGTTCCCATTACAATATCATGGAGGATGTCGTGTGGTTACCTGAACCATGCTCAAACCATGGCCAATGACTATAATATAAACTACATGAGATCTAGAAAGGTTGTAAATCCCCCTCCACATGGTTTACTCAACCCTTGAGGCCTACTACACCCCTATATTCATCCCCTCATGGTTAGTAGTAACCATGTTGACTATCTGACTTGGTTTCTACAAACCATGTGGGCCTACATTACATTCTAAAAAGTGGGGATCTGGTCTCTGAATAATCCCTAGACACCCTTTATACATCCGTGATATCCTAAAATAATTTAAAAAATCAAAACCATGGATTTGAAACAAAAAGTAGACTCATACCTCAATGTAAATCCGGGATCTTTTAATCTACCCACTTAATGTAATTTTCCCCTCAATTTACCTTCTTAGAGTGGTCAAAAAATTCTGGGGAGTAAATATTCCCAATGAGAATGTACACTATCCTCCCTATCCCATGATTCATCATTTAGATGGCCATTATAAAAAATTACCCATTCTAGAGTAATTGACCATCCTTAGTGAACCTTCATTCTCTTATCAACCATAAGAATAAGAAGATTAATAGAGGATGCATCAACTTGTAACTCCACCTCATCTGGATGTATAGTTTGAGTTGGTTCAGAGTGATAAAGGTGCATCTGTGTTAAATGGAAGACATAATGCTTGGCTTGGTACCTTTGTGAAAACTTACACTAATAGGATACCAATAAGACTCCCTCCACAATCTCAAATGAACCAACATATCATGCCAAATTAGATTTTTTTTATTAAGCCATTTTAAGGAAAATGGAAAAAACCAGAGTACACTACAGGAGCACTACGTGCTGAAAGAGCTTACAAAGTGGTGAAACACAAGGCTTAAGTTACTTGACTCTGCTGCTCTAAAGAGCTCCTAGTGTAGCATACCAACCTGGATGTCAGGATCCTCTCTGATGAGCTCTTCAAAGTAGGAAATCATCCTCTCCATCGTCTGAATAAATTCCTCTGAGTTGATATTTCCCTTATTGAACCCGCGGGCCTTGATTTTTCCCAACATATCATGGATAATGATTAATCTCACTCCAAATATGCATGTGTACCGGCCTTGGTGAGATAAATTAAAATAAATGATCCCTAACCATTAACTCTAGAGGCTATTGAAAGAAATCAGTGTATGATTACATTCAAAACTATGTAGTAGCCATTCGCATTCGAAACAAATAAACCAAAAAAGATGTCTCCGACACTAGACATGGTCCTGGTAAAGCTACCTTACCTACCTCTTACTAGTATAAGGGTGATCTGTATAAAATTAAATAAATATACTTATAAAAATATATCTATAAAGTCGCCTAATAGAAAATTTTTATGAGATATAAACTAGAGGAATACGCCTCTCCCAAGAACCCTCAAAACCCAGTATACTTTCACACAAAAATTACTGAAGATCATAAATCGTACACTATGATTAGACATCAGTTTTGGGGGTTTATTACGTGCTCAGAAGCACCTATTTACCCAATATACTTTTCAAAAGCTTATTGAATTGATATGTAAACTATGAATACCTATAAAATAAAATGGTTTATGGATCCTCATGAATACATACCATAACATGGATATAAAACCTCCTGAACTCTTATACTAAAAAGGTATCCCTGATTGGAATTAAAGGATAAACCTTCATGAGCCTGTCTATTGAAAACCAAACAGAAATAGTACATTGAAGAAACCATGATAACATGTTCATGAAATCTATTATGAAATCTCCCCATTTCCACTCCTAAATGGGTAACATATCTAAAATAACATCTGGTAGTTAATGTTTTGTCTTCACCTACTAATAGGTGGATAACATCATGACATAACTAGGTACCTTAAATTTCATCCACGAACACCAATAGTGTTGATGTAAATAACAATACAATTAGGTGATGCAAGGGTGTACCGCCCTACTTAGGCATAAAACTCTTACATAATATCCTTAAATATGTCTATTAGAACACATTTATGTCCAGAAATATACTTAATTTCCTCCTCACCTACAGTCTAACTAGGAGGTCAGCTACCACACTCTCCTATAGGAATAATCCCTCAGTATTAGATAATTATCTCATCGTAAATCAACCCAAAGGAGTTTATCTCACTGAAAAGGGTGAGAGAAATGCGTCCCAAAACCATCCTACAACTCTTTTTTCATCTCTAAAATCCAATCTATAAGCGTCCACTCACTACTGGCCTCCTGAACTTCATGTCTCTAAGTCCTCATGCTTAGTGCATTGGTAGCTTCATTTCCCATTCACAGAATATTGGTACGCTCAAAATGAAACTAATTAACGTACTAAACCAACCTTCACTACCTTTTAGGAATATCATGTGGTGTAACTACGTACATGATGATTTTGGGTTGGTTTTATCCACAAAACATTGTCCACATAAATATTTCTTCCAACATCTCAAGGCATGTACAACATGAGATAACTCAATATCATATGTTTTGGAAATACTCTCATGTATCTTCATTTGATGATCAATTTATTCCATGACTCAATCTCCCTACACCATAAATACTCATATCTCAATACTTAATGAATCAAAATTAACAGTGTAGATTTTTAACAACTTTGGATGAGACTAGAGTGACATTAAAATCAGTCTCCATTTCCACACATGAAAAGATGTCTCATAGGTATCAACCCATTAAAACATCACACCACTCATTTTCACAAAATAAAAGGTTCTACTAAACATGACAATTCCTATATAAGAAACAAATAATATCCAAATATCCCTAAAAAACTCAATATATCCTCCATATTTTGGGAATACTCTGATGAAACTACATTTCTCACCTTCTCTAGTTTGTACAATACTCTTTTCTCTAAGAAAATTTGACCTAATAAGTGTATATTATCCTTCCAAGAGAAGAAATTTTTGAACATATAATATAAATTATTCTCACTTAGTGTATCAAAAAAGATCTCATGATATTTTTCATGGTCATGCGTATTTTGAGAAAACAACATGATATATTCCATGAATAAAATCACAAACAAATCTAGATAAGGATGGAAAACGTGGCTCAATTGCACCACATAATCTTCTAAAATATTTATGAGGTTTCATGACTTAAAAATACATATAGATTATATCTTAAAAAAATAGTATGAGGTAGGTCTTCATGTTTGACATAGACCTATAAATAAATTGATCTCAAATAGTATCTTTAGAACACCTGATCTATAGGAAGATAATAGAAATTTCAATGAATTCATGGAATGTGATACTGATAGATTACTATAAAATTATTTAATTTCAGATAATCCACATTTAGCCTAATATAACCATCCAAATGTTTCACAAAAAGAACTTGATAACACTACTGAGAAGTATTAGGCCTTATGAACCCCTTTTCCTCTATGTACTTTGACCTCACCTTGAGATCATGAAACTCTATAGTATAGATCCTATATGAAGCTACAGATACTTGTACTACACTTGGAACTATCATGATAGATAAATAAACCTATCTCTAAAGAGGTAAACCAAAAAATACCTTTGGGAAAACTTCCATATAATAATCAACTAATAGAGGAAAACAATCCTGGTGTATTCCTTAGCCATATAGATACAATCTAGAAACATGATTTTTCATCAAACCCATATCATGATGCTCTGTTCTATCTCAGATATACTGAACATCCTAGTCACTTTTATGAATAAAAACTCCACCCTCCTGTTCTGTGAATGTCACCATTATATTATAATAGTTTACATTGGGTCAATAAGGAACTATCCATTACATCCTTAGTATGATGACAAAACTAATCATCTCGAGGATAATAAGATCTCAAATGATGTGACACCAACCAATCTCAATGGGGTACTCAATGAAAAAGTGTACACCCTCCATTATGATTCCCAATTGAGTATCCATGTTCATAACACCATCATAGAAAAAAATAAGGATTCCAATGATCTCCACCCAAGGTACATATATGAAACAATGAGATGAACCTATATCAGAAAGGGTAGAAAATATAATTCAGGTATCTAATATCCTACCAATCTTTGTAGATGGACCGACACATTCCTCCTCATGTGTAGGTTGTAGAGAATTTATTTTTTCTAAACTGTGGCCCTATAAAACAATATAGATACTAGTAGAATGCCCAAAATATTATCTAGGAACAACAAGTTCATGGATACTTAATTCATTACCACTACATTGGCTTGAACAAATGCCCCCACTCTAACTCTAATCCTAATATAGATCCTTGAATCTCACTACTAATCCTAGAGTCAGTGATGAACCCCTTCCACTAACTGCCAGAATAATTGTTGTGGAAATATTTTTATATTCCCTATCATGCCACAAGATCGGAAATTGATTAGGCCTTGATGACATTTATTCCTAATATGTCCCTAGATCTCATACTCGTGATAGAAGGAAACACTAAAATCACTAACATCTTGACTAGTAATCCATCATGACAAGCCTCTAAATGGAACTTCCTGCCACTATAAGCTGAACCACTAGGTTGAGAGACTATACTTCCCAACTCTACTCCCCCATCTTCCATTGGATACATTAGTATAATATTCTTTTGATTCACTATCTTAGTAATCCTAGTGAACCAAAACACATTGACCTATGATCAGCCGACATCGTTGAGACATTCCTCAAAGCGTATTTTCCTCGATAGTCCATCACCATGATAATTCCGTGAAAAGTGTTTCAACATTGTAAATCATGATAAAGATTATGTATATTTTATCACACCCAACTCCAGATGGATTATCTCATTGGCCTTGTAATCTATTAGGTTCATAATGAAAAATTATTTTTAAATCCTAGATTGGAAATCCCTCAAAATAATTTCTCAGTGTGTGTCCTCATGGTTCAAAATATCCCACATGTGCTTAGCTGCTCCTAGAATAATATCTATTAAGAGATTCCATATCCAATAAAAATGTTTCATATAATGATTTAAGATAAAATAGGTTGTATCGATCCAGAACTCACAACCGTGTGGACCTCTACCCCCATAAACATGTGTGTATAATGCTACTGGAACACTGTCTTGAACACCTCATTTTTCGAGGGTGGATGTGTGGCTCCCTAAAAAGTATGCATATAGAATAGAAAATCCTCTCATAATTCAAACACAAAACACATATATTTTAAAACTATTATGCCTTCAACTGGAATTATAGGAGGATCCACCCTTATAAAATGGCCCACCACCTATGGATCATGGTCATTATCACACTCTTAGTTCACAACTAGGGGAATTCATGGTGCATGTATCTATAATGACAAACAAAGACCTCTACAAATATTTATAATTAAAATATTATATTTTAAAGAGTATTAAAGGGCACAAACTTCTTATGAATAGATCCAACAACTATTTTTTCTCCAAAGCATGCACTAGGTAAAAATAAACAGGTGTAAACAGAACTTGAGGTGCTAACTTATACCCACTTTGATGTTGAGAATATGTCAAGTTCTCGGTTTCAGAATTTCATTACATTTAAATTTAACATTTGTTTTCCAGTTATCATTAATTGGATGAACAAAATGGTGCACCACTTCTAATCCATGATTTCCCATTATCCTCATGAACCAAAACATAGAATCCATATAATCCATGCTATAAGACAATGAAGTCCATGAAATAGGTTTTCCGTGAATAAACATGCCATAACTTTCTATTTAGGGTGTCTTTTGTAGCCTAAAAATGAAAATAAATTTTAGGTTATGGAATACACACTCCTTAACAATTATTTTTATCAATTCCCTATAAGAAAACTAGTAGGATAAACAATTTATCATGCATGGTACATATGATAAAGTCATGTGGTCAAGTAACATATCATAAATTGAATGTAATAATACAAGGAGTTTGAATCGAGATAGGTCCTTAACATGATTCATGAGATGAATACACTAATACCTTTAGTAATTGGTAAAACATATCTTCCATCATATTAATAATAACATCACCATTAATTTGTATCACCCATCAGTGGAATCAAATCAACTATAATAGTAAAATACAGAAAAACATTATCAATTTCCCGAAAATTGTATTTTTCTTATATGATTGTCAAATAATACCATTAATAAATAATCACCAAATAATAATACCTTCATAATTAAAATAATATTATTAAAAATAGTAAGACTAACAGAAAGTAGATTCTTGGATACCATGTTGTAACATCCTTACCTTGATTCAACTCTACGGTCATCCGAGATGGTGGGTCACATAGCCTGAAGTGTAACTCCATGTTTGATAAAGGTTCTACACTATAATTGAGGACCTATGGTGTCTCTATAAAGAACATATTCCCCCATTTCAGAGTGTAATATAGCATAACTAATCAAATTAGTTAATATAAATAGAAGAAAATCATCCTGAAAAAATACAGACATTAATAAAATGATAAATAAACACCACCAAAGGTAATCTCATATAAAAATTGAGTTTTTAGGTAATGTATCTACAATAAAAAAACATTAATACTTGAATCCAATACAATAAATTTATCAAAGGGTTGAAAAAGAACAAAACGAACTATCCTATCTAGCATCATGTGCCTTGCTAAATCTTATTCTCCCCAACTACTAATCATAGAACACCCAAATATTGTTCCATGAGAGATTTCTCTAGTCCCTAACTACATCCATGATGTATTTCTTGGTTTCAAATGGTAGTCAAAACAGTGTGTGAGATAAAACATTATTGTCCAACACCATCTATTTCTATAATAAATCCAGTCAATGTGATAAAAAATGAAATGTGTAGTATATTGTTGTTATAATAGTATTGGAAGTAAATATTATATAATTTAAGTTTTTTGTTAGGAATACCGTGTCTCCTTGTAAATAATATTCAATATCCCATTAAAATTGAATTTAAAAAATGATAAATATGTGAGTGTGATAAGAATTGAGTAAATCAATAGTAAACTGATACCCTTACTAGGGATACGAATAATCATATAAAAAATACCCACTGTGGTCACACCATATAACCATGTGTGTAACATCCATCATGACAACACTATAGAATCAAATTCATATTCACCATGTCCAAGCCATTTAATCTAAATAAAATTTATCTTGGCCTGGCTGTATAATAAAATGTATCTGATCATGGAGGGCTGAATCCAATGTATAGAAGACCAATGTGTCCATGTTGAATCCCAATATCATCTCGATGGAAAATAAATGAAGAATTGGGTTTTGTCATAGGATCATGTCAATAGAACAAGTGAAATACAATCCCATGCAAGCCATATCAATAGTATTGAATGGTCCATGGAATCCTATTTAATTAATATTCATGGATAAACCATGTCCAAGAAATCAACTACAGAATCATAAGATGCATTAGGGAAACATCCATGGAATCTATATAATTATTGCCTAAGAAACTCATCAAAGGAATCAACATCAATTTAAATTCACCCATCATTTTAGTCATTAATCATAAAAAATTACATTTTATGTTTTCTTCTAAATAATTTCCTCAAATTCTATAAAATCCGTTTAAAATAATTGATCAATTAAATATCTTTTAAACACATGGAAAAGGAGGAATCACCTTCTCCTAAAAAATTCATTTCATTTTATTAAATTTAACAATATCCCAAATCATTGGTTAGTTAACACGCACACAATGTGGAGATAAAACATAATTAAAAAAGAATTGTCACACCATATGGTTGGACATGGATTAGGATAAATGACCTCCAACCATTAAATGGTACTCAAGGGGAAAACTAATATATTTTTATCAATAACATTAAATATTTAATTGATTTCCATTGAAATGTATAAATGTAAAACATATGAAACACTAGTAATAAAACATATAAAACACAATGCCATAAGGTAATGGTATATACCACCTTATATAGGTCCATATAAGAGAAATCATCAAGAATCGAGCTCTGATTAGGTCCTAATCATAAGAGAAAAAAGAATATATGGAAACTTATACTGCACAAAAATAACTCCATTGATACCTAGAAGAACAAATAATTTCACAAGTGGGTTGTAGAACTTACTAGCATGAATCCAATATGAATCATAGTGGTTGGATCCGATGTTGGGTGATGAAATGAGAGGGAAGACATTTTTTGGGACTCTAAGGGGTCTTCTAATGTGAGTTCTATCCCATGGAATCTAAGGTGAAAAAATGGGTTG
Organism: Viscum album; assembly: GCA_963277665.1. NCBI lineage: Eukaryota > Viridiplantae > Streptophyta > Magnoliopsida > Santalales > Viscaceae > Viscum > Viscum album. The sequence goes on along the minus strand of OY728153.1, from coordinate 1,140,266,895 downwards.
TTTTAAATTAGAAAAATGTGAAAAAATTAATTTTGACCCATTAAATAGGGTCAAACTGTTTGGCTACATGACTGGCCAGACCTTGCACTAACTGTGTGGCCATCACTATGTTAAGGAGGACCTCAAATGGATTCATGAACAACGTTTGATGAACCATACAAAAATTATTCCCAACACCTATGATAAAAAACAAGGTACTCCCACACTAGTGTTCCCCACAATTCATGTATTTCTATGTTCATGAGACCTCATGAACTCTTTTATTAATGCTCGCACTATTAGTAGTGACTATGTATCTTGTCATACACAGTTTTTACTAACCATGTGGCCATGCTTGTATTTCCAAAATGCAGGACTCTAAGATCCCAACAAGCCCCAATCATCACCATACTTCTAGTACCTCATTAATAAATAAAAAACTATCAAAAAAAGTGTCCAAGATCAAAAAATTAATGATTTATACCTTAAATGAAAACCTATCATTTTATAACTTGAACCCTTTCCACAAAAATCATGGAATGTGAAACCTGAACATCAACACTCAACCATGTAATCCTCATTCAACATGAAAAATTTCTCATGTAGCATTTAGCATGATAGCCTTTTACATGTTTCCTCAACCCATGTGAATGACCCATTTCATTCCATCATTGATCATGCGAATAAAATCAGAAATGTCAGATTTAATCAGTTGAAGAAATTGAGAATGTAAGGTAAATAATATTTTACATTTCATTCATGACGTATAGACACTCGTGATATGTTAGGTATGCAATCATGACATGTCATACACACACATTCAAAATTTCAGGCAGAAAACCAATGACTTTTCAACCATGTCGAGTAGAAACACTTGGACATATACCATATAAACCAACAATCATAAAACCTTTTCCAAGTACCCCATTAATATTGGTTTCTTAAGTAATTGGTTATGGTTATAAAATCATGTGACGCTATTTGTTTCATTCTCTCAGATAGGTCCTCCATTTCACAACAAACATATTCAATATTTTTTTAATGACCATCATATCTCATTGTACATTAGAGGATAGTTAATTAATATGTAATAAGGTAATATATCCTAGTATGACTTCATGTATTTCAAAAACCTCAGGGATAAGAATAAACCCTTTAGTGTAACCACCAATGAAAACATATCAGTGGGTTATGAGGAATCTAAAATATGGGAGCTCAAGTTCTTATACATACATGATATGTACGAAGTCTTCTTAAGGTACAAGCTTTAATGGGAATCCACCACACATTAGGTCTGTCAATATTCCATTTACCTTGGCTCATTGAACCTAAATAGTCTTATTGGTATATCTTCCTTCTTCATATGTATGAATATGTGGAATGATTTCATGTGTTGGAATTGTCTTAAGCATAAGATCTAATGAATCCGTTAAGTAATTTAAACCCCTCATGAGGTTGGGGACAAACTGAACAATGAAGAATCTAATATCTATTATTAATAGTATATGTGGAAACCATCCCAAGGCCTGATATCCATACCATATTCTCTATGATACTGGTAGTCACACCTCTTGATGTGAACCATAAATATGTATTCTTTATAAAATATCTTCTCATGTGATGCATCAAATCCTCAACTATCTATTGGTTCTCCCAGCGAGCATGAATCAAATGGGCTTGGAGACTAATAATGAGTTTTTAAATAAAATGATGAGGATTACATATTTATAGAATCTTCATTATGATATAATTCCAATTACATCTCATCTTTACTCAATGTGTTATTCTCACGATAAGATAATTAGGGGAATCATTATATGCATAAGTCCCACTAAAGGCCTTTTTATCAAATATTATAAAATAATACCACTGATAGAATGAACTAAATATAATCTGATTCATCTATCAACATGATACATAGGATTACACCTCAAGTCTTGAGACCTATATTTACATCCTTACTCTGTGTTGTTAAACATCATTATATAACCCTATCATTCAAACATAAACTATGTAAAAAAATAAATTGTTTTTTATTTCAGTTCTAATTGGATACGCAGTATGCCTTGTAGAGTTAAATCTCAGCTCCATCACTCCAAATGCCTCACTATATGAAGATAAACTATAGGTCACCTAAAAATGGAAATAGACTAAAGATTAATAAATAAATTTGCAATTGATGTAGAACATGTGGAACACATTGTTGTTCCCATAAACATGTGGTATTGATCTATTCATTCTCCTAGGGGAAACTATTACCATATCAAGGATTTGTAAGTATTTCATGAACATATCATACATGTGTAATAGGGTCCCATAATAGGAAATAATTCTCCCTAGAATGGATTAATGATCAAATCCTCCCATCATTCAATATAATATGAGTTCGTAAATTTCATTGTGTATGAAACACCATTTTTTCCCATACCTTTGGAAAGTAGTTTCATGCCTTAACCTGTATTTGGGATATATTGGGAATTTATATTAAAGGAAAATATAGTAAAAATGATAAAATGATTTTTATCCAACCCTCAATCAACCACAATCGAGCATTAAGAAAAACCATAAACAATTTTTGTAAAAACAAATACTGAACCCCACATGAATTTTTGTAGCTATTTCACCCTTTAAAGGGTAAAAATTGATAGGCTTTCTACTTCCTATTTGGTAATTTTTCATAAAAATGAATGGTTACCCTAAATTAATGTATTTTAAATATGACTAGCCATTCATAAGGGAAGGGACCACCTCTTTATCATTCAATTGTGATTGTAATTGATTGATATGTAATCATATATAATTTTATCCACTGACAAGGTGTGATATTTCCCTTCTAAGACATATGGGACTCCTTATAATCCAAATCGAATATCGAAATGTTCGAATAGATTCATTGGCACTGAACATGATAGTAATGCCTATAGAATACCTCAAGGTGTTGGAAAAAAATAGATGACACATTGATCACGTGAATAATGTAATATGGATTATTTATCCATGTGGAACCAATGAAAATTTTCAACAATGCAACACATCCAATTTAGTAAGTGACCATATTGGTATGATAGAACCATATCAAAAAATCCATTAGGAATTCGGGAAGAAACCCATGAAATCCTCTATAGGATGAATCCTCACTACCCTTTTCTCCAGGAACATACAATAGAAGAGGAAATGTTCATTTTTTGCACATTAAATTATATTGGGACCTTATCCATAGAGCTCTAAAACAAAAAAAAAATCTCCTATATAAGGGAGGTGTATGATAAAATCATCACATGAAATCAACCACCAATGAGCTACCTTAGAGGAATTCCCACCCATTCTGGTCATTATCATCAATATATAACCCCAATTCCACATGAAGATATATAAGATGTTGTAACCCTTCCAAAAATCAAGATAGGGGAATCTAGAACCTTAATGGTATCTCCAAACCATAATGATTGGGAATTGTTTTCATATATTATTGGGTGATCATACTCAATTTAGATATCGAACCATCAAACAAAATATTGGGAAACATGAAATCAAATAGAATAGTGGGAGATGAGCCACCAAAGAGTAAAACATGAATGGATCAACTAAACCATACAACATAATCTGACTTATTATACGGTACAACGATAACCACCCCAGTAATAAAAATATCAAGCACATACCCTTCAATCAAGGCACTCTTTTAAAAAGTACCAAAATCACACGTATGTTTCTGTCAATATGATATCAATTGAATTTGAGTACATAACATCAGATCTAGATAAACACACTCTTAAGGTGTATAATCATTACCTTCTAAATTCATCTGATCCAAATAAGGATGGTGCAACTTCTGCCTTAGGCACTGGAAATGAAAGGATCAAATGTATATTTAAATATTCTACAGAAGGTATTATCAACAATATTGTTGTTTTAGAGTGATATTTTGATGGTGTATATGGATAATGGAAAGGTAATATTATATATATAATGTCATCGTTGATACTCCTAACATCATCCACTCAGCCAAACATTCACAGAGGATAGGGTATTGTCATGACTCCTTCCAATCATCCCCATAAAGATAAAAAGAAAATATTTGTGGAGGATCAAATCACTCAAATCCCAATAGAGAACAAATATCACATGAAAATAATTTTTGGCATACACTCCAAATATATTCCATGTAATGATGTACCAATATAATCTTAGATAAGGATTCCATACATTCATGTGACCCAACCAAAAGGAAGGGTTAATTTTTATTGTATTCAACCACTCATAGGAAAAAATCCATACATTGTTTGACCTCATCCAAACCCATTAGTCTGGGATAATTTTCATATTCTTTAGACCCCCATAACATATTTCTCATGGAATTTATATATTTTACACTCTACAATAAGGGATACATTGAAATCAATTTGACCACAACTATTTTCATGAATCCCCAAGGAGAGTTGGGTACATTTAACCATTGGGAAGTGTTTTTATCATTAAAGCCCCCAAATTATTCAAAACCTACCCCCAGACAAATAAAACAATATGAAAATGAACCCCATACTCCAAAAAAATCAATTTTCCCATGCCCATATTGTTATATGAAGCATATGATAGAAGAGTAATAGACCTCCATCTGCTGAATAAATATAATGAAGGGTATATTTATCCTAATCAAAATAATTAAATTGGTACATTGATTGTTCTATGCAGAGTGTTTTGAAAGTACATTAAATAATGAGGAAGATGATTGATTTAGGGTTGATAAGCCATGACAATCCCTGCCCATACCATAAAAATCTTAGGAAAAATAATATAGAGTTACTTTTTATTTCGTTATTTGATAAAAACTTTGAAAAATTAATGAATGAAAGAGTATTAGTGTCCTAAAACTCATGAAATATTCATAAGACTCATCCATGTTACATGAGAATATTATACCTTCTATTAGGTTTTGACATGATATTACATTGTATCATGATAGAAAACTACACAATAATGTCCTTGTCACATGATGTTAAACAACATCATACATCCTACTAAAATGATAATGTAATTCACAATACATCTCAGTCACATGATGTTATAATTCAGGATACATTATGGTTTCATTACATTAAACTTCATGATATGTACATACTGCAACATGTTAAACCATACAATACATCCCAATCAAAAAACATTAAACTGATCAATATTTCCTAGAATCTAAACATTAAACATCACGACATATCCTTGTCAGATGGTGTTATACTATCCAAAAAATTCCCATACCACAAGATGTACAATTACAGAAAACATTTATCGATCATTGGATGGTAAATTGTTAGACATTTCCATATTTGGTATACTTCATCAACATCAGGCAGAAATTACGGCTTTCATAGGAACCACAAATATAGTACAATCATCATCATAGTAATAAAAAAAATAAAAACATACATATCAATCAGCAACTAAGGTCCTTATTCAATACATCTCCACTATAGACACTCAAAACATCACATTAATGAAACCTTGTTGAATGCATATTTCATTACACTATGGAGAGTAGGAGAATATCTGTTGGAAAAAATCCCTAAATGTGTCCCAGAGAAAGTTTATGGGTGTGATTGTCTTTGCTAATAAATACAAATGATCATGAATGATAATGGTTGGTGTTTTCCGAAGACAGGTTTTTAAGGTGGCGCAGTATCCCCATGTTTGCAAAATTTTTTGACCTCAAAATCAAGAGTTTGATGACGGATAAGGATGGGGTTTTTCATAGTAGTGAAAGATGTGAATAATGTTGAAGAATATTGGAAATGTATGAGAACCATGTACCATAATTCATGGGATGAATACCATGTTCCGGGAACTATACACAGAGTTTTGAGAATAGTAATAAAAGGCTGTTGGAATGGTTTGCCAAATGAAAAATGGTTTGAGTTAGAAGACAATCTGGTTTTCTAGTGTCTTTAGGATGGTAGAGGAGATTGACCACATAAAAACAAAGACAGTACATGAACTGCATGGGAAAAATGGTTTGCAGGTGGCTTTCAGTTCACAGTAGTAGAAGGATTGGTACATGGTGGAGGTTGAATCAATGATTTTGTAAATATTAGATTAGCATATTTTGCAGATATCATTACCTATATAAGATTTTATAATCCTAACAATTATATTGGGGATTTAATATCAATAGAGAAAACCTTTTTGATCTGGTATTTTAGCAAAGATCGAAGGATGTTCACGAAGGGAGGTTTGAGAATGCTAATGTTTTTCACACGGAAAAAATTTTGTATAAGAAGTTTGTGGGTATTCATTACTCACAAAGGAAGTATTGTTACACTTAGTGGGAATATAGGTAATGAAAGAGATAGAATTCCACAAGTGGTATATGGATGGGGTGCCCTGTTATGTGGAAGAGAATACATTCTGTGAATAGATAATAGTTCACAGATTGAAGGTAGTTCATAGAGGTAGAATGAAATCATTGGTAGGTGGGTGGTTAGGGAATGTAGTGTTTGGATGAAGTGTGGTCTGCAGCAGTTGAAACATTATGTATAAAAGGTGTTCAACATACCAAACCCGGTACATAGTATGCGGGAGTGGAAGTTGGTTCTTGTTTTTCACAATGAGGCTTGTAAAAACTTCAAATTAGTTTGGGAAAAAATTTCAGGTACCTAGTTGTACATGAGAAGGTGGAATTCATCAGCAATTAGAAAAGGAAACTCAATAGAGTATCCAAAAATATATGAGGATGCAGGATTTCATGAAAATGAAGGGACTTAGATGTCTATAAATTGTATTTTACATTTATATCCAAAAATTTTGTGTGTATTTCTTTCCAAGAGGAGTGAGTGAAGATAGAGGAAGACGGTGACCCTTTCCACTAGTAGTGAGCTAGAGAAAGAGGCATAGGGTGTGACCCATGGGAATGAATTGAAGAAACAATTAAAATTTTCAAGTCATTGAGCCTGGGTATAGTAGATCTAGACGAATCATTGTACTCATTATTGGAAGTGAGCCTTATTAAATTTTTTACATCAACACATTTTTGTTGTATGCCCTTTGGACATAGCCCAGTGATGGCGAACCAAATAAAAATAATTATATACGATGAATGATTTCATATCTGTTCGTATATTGCTACAGGGGGAAGATTGAATTTATTTTTTTCTAACAACAAAACAATATCCAGATAAGAGATAGTTTTAATTTTTCATACCCAAATTCACCCCCGGGTATTTGACCTTGTGGACCTAAAAATACCACTACTAGTTAAAAAAAATGTATATTACCTTATATCAACTGATAGCATGGGGGAGGAATAGATCCATGCACCTATGCATAAATATCATCACAATATTAAGATATTATGATGAGGATAGATGTTGGAATACATACCTAGTTTATTCAAAGACATCAACCAACATATCATAACAACAGAGACTATCTAAGAATACATCCTATAAACACCCTTTTGATGTTCTAGTACTTTTCAATTGGGATGAAGGAGCTCTATCAATATATTCATGACATTATATAGGGAAAATAACACATTATTTTCTCAATATCCATAAAATCATGATAAAAGGTAAAAATGAGTAGGTAGGTACTCTTGAGAATGTGTACATCCATTACCATTCTATGAGAATTATTATCATACTCTGGTAATGTGTGTGGTATAGTTTCAGGCGATGTACTCATTCTGAATGGGCATCTGCAATCTAGTTTCACACATGCCTCAAGATAGAAACACATTAATATAATGGATACTAGAAATATACTCCCAAATAATAAGAATGTGCTTATATCCATTCACCAAAAAAGGATTGTTAGTAAGACAAGGGAATAACTTATGAGAAAACTCATATCCCATTCAATGAAGCTACTCAGTATATTCTCGTATATCATGGAATCCATGATCATATCCAAAAATTACATCGAAATAAGTCTAAAAAAAGCATCCTTCAATGAATAAATTAGAGTAGGATCAAATACGTTCTAATATTCCATAATTCCATTGGAATATTCCAATGGGGAATGGATAATTGAAATAGGATCATACCCCCACTTCAGCTCATATGGACGAACAAACTCCAACAACTACCCATTGGCTGGCTAACATTCCAATCGGTGACACAGAATCTAACTATAATACTCGAGATGTTTCTCAATAGCAACAAAATTTACATTTATGACAATATAATTATAAAATTCATACAACAACTATCACATTGAAGACTTGTATCCCTACTCAACTCCATAATGATGTTCCTAATATTATGGACACACTACAAAATGAAGCTCATATACCTCATCTACTCAATATCAGTTTCTTGGTGGATGTTCTATGCATATTCACAACACCTCATGTGTTTTTAAAAATTTATATAGTGAAAAATTCAGTCTCCACATCAATGTTCATCATTACAAAAGTTCATAGATGGATCACATGGACAATAATACTAACATTTGTAATGGTCAACCTCCCCATCATTGTATCAATCCTGGATAAAGATTTATTTTTCTTTCTCGGACACCTTCATACACCGAGGTTCTCAAATACCTGACACATTCATATAGATATGTTCTTTAAAATGTAGGGTGAACCATATATAATTCCCCATTAAAAATCATAAGAACTTCTCCATGGTCACTAGGTGACCCTTAGAGGAAACCCATGTGGTCTGTCTAGGTGGTGGAATATATCCTTGATGAAGAGGAGACTAACATCGATATATATATAAATAAAAAACCACCCAATCATTTTCAGACCAATTTTTTCATCCAATTAAGACATCCCATATGAGATATAGGGAGATTAAATTCATTACATTCACTCTAATATACACGCATCTTATCAGAGATTAAGGGATTTATATGTCCATTATCAGGGATATGAGGGTTACCTTCACATCAAAAATATAACATGCTATCAACTGGACATGGATGGATTCTCTATGTCCTGAGACATAGGATCGAAAGAGAAAAACAGATTCCAATATCATTAATTTCCTTGAATATTGAAACCTCTCTAAAAAATTGGTGATGTTCCATCATATAATTGTATCTTAAGATGGGGGATGTATGGATCATTTTAAATTTCCCTATACCTAGGCTACCAAATCTCCTAACATACATAATCCTGAATGTTCATAACCATTGTACAAATCATTGGTTCATATTGTGTGAATCTTTAATTAAGAATTTCACCTCCACCCATTCCTTCAATGAAAGCTTGTATTAACGATTAGAATTCAATGTTTCCAATATAGAAACGTATAATTATTGGTCACAAATAAGAGGGACAATATATTATACATAAGTAATATTCCAATGGATAAAACTAGATTGATTTTATGTGCTAACGATAATCCAATTTATAGAACCCAACATAATCCTTGATGACCAGAGTCTTCCTTCCTTAAGATGTAGTATAAAATAAAATAATTAGCTTTGGGATCTCTCTATGGAGAGACTAAAAATTTAGGATGACAATTTTTCTCCCCATAGACTATCATACCATATTATTGATTGAAATTATCCTAGACTAAAAACCATATTTTAAAGTGCATTCACATACGAAAATATAGAAGAATATGTGGATAAATTTGGGAATGAACCTCCTCTATTTGTGTAATTCATCTCCACCACCATCGACAGGCACAAATTGGTGAATATTTTAATGGATAAAGACCTAAAACATTCAATCAGTAGTTTCAAAATTCATCATGAGGAGTATTATATGTATAATACATTCCTAATGCAACATCGATATATATTCTCTGGGAATTATGTATAAATTATCCAGAAGAACAAAAAATATTCTAAATATCTCCAATGCCCACCCAATAACAATTAAGGATTCAAGAAGGCATCCAGAAGAATGCATGCCTCTCATAATACTATGTCCCTGAAGCACGAATCTTAATTGCATGGTTTCCCAAGCTATAAGTTATATGAAATACAACCACAGATACAATTTTTCCTTATCTTATTATGTGAATCTTCATGGAGATTTTATTTTTGAGTGACCCTAATGGGAATGACTCATATTGTCCATGTCACAAGGAAATAAACAATATAACACCATCTTCATTACATGAACATAAAATGGTGTCCTACCTTATGTGCCAAATATTGGATGCCTTGAGAACCTAGGCTAGGAAGACTCATGTCACAATCACCAGATTCCCCTCATGATATTTTTTCCCAAATATATGGAAATCCTTTTTAGGAATTCATGCATTACATTTTTTCATCGATTAACCTTCATCCATACTGCATGATGTTGAAATTCTAGGTTGATGTCCCTATCAAACGATGGTAATATTCTCCCAGAATCACATTTGGACTGATTATCAGTCTAATGAGATATATAGAGATGTTGAGATCCAGCATCATAGAATAACCACTACATGATACAAAATGCATGTGTCCTTTATTTTTATTACCTATGTGTGGTGAAATAATATTTTATCATTCCCTATTTCTCACAAAAATCATTTATAATTTTTTACTAAAACAATTTGGGGCTTCCCCACATGATCTAGATATATCGGTTGACATTAGGGTTAGAATGGTCCTTGATGCGGGACCTTGAAATGTACACCATAATTCAATATAACATAACCTTAAAATTCATGGTTGATGGCTCTCTCATTACAGAAAATAGTGTATTAATATATCCCTTTTTGAAGAGAACCACTATTCTAGTTTTTCATCGCCTACTAAACATCATCTCAAGAACTATTTGTGGATTGATTCCTATTACTATTGGATGTGATGTGATGCCTGATCTATATTCCCTGGTTTAGTTGCCACATCAAAAGAAACAATTTGCCTCATTGAATATAGAATTGACCTGAATGAAGAGTTTTCTATTCCAGAACATTGAGTGTCTTGATTCCTATAACTTTTGAATATATAATGAGGCTTAAATCTCTAATATTGGTTCCATCTACAACATTAATGGAAGAATGAACACCTCAACATGTGGTCCATACCTGAATGGAGCGTTTTTCATTGATGAAAAATTCCTTTCATGATTCATATTACAATAGTATATGTAGTGACCATTATATCTCTAATCCAGGGTCCATTTGATGCAACCAAGGAACAATTCCCCACTCGATGCATGTGTTAAACATGCATGTAGAGTTTTCCATTAAAAAACATCTATCATTATTCCTAATATTATATGATGTGTATCGATTCTACATTCTCCAATCCTAGGTCTACATACAATATCAATATAAAAAATGATCCGTATGTGGATGGTAATGTCTTTTATGTGTGGATTGATATTTTCCATCAAAAGATATGTAGTGATGTTTGGATCTCAAATCCCTCGCCTAGCCCTAACATCAATATCACCCATCCCTCACTATAAGTGGTTGATAACAGCAAAGAGAGGATTAATTTCAAGAACTATGTGTGTCTTATATCATTTTATTTTACGAAACCTAATGTTTCTTGGATCACTAATCACGGTTCTATTTTCCACATCAATGGAAAAAATCCCCCCTCCACAAATGTGTAAGTCCTTCATGAAGAGTTTTAAATTCCTGAAAAACATGTTTCATGACTCATTTTACCAATATGTTTTGGTCTCTGAATCTACAATACTATGTATAAACTCAATATAAAAGTTTTCCCCCTCATTATGCAAGGGTGAAACATTAATGGGAAACTTTAATAAAATATCTATGGATTTCATGATTAGTATTATTTTTAGACCTGTAGTGACACTCAAATTTATATACATAGATTTTTCTTTAATTAATATAATGATAAAAATTAACCCATGTATATTGTATAGACCTATGTGGTGAACTATTTTAGAATTACAAGTTTCTGGATTCATTCCATCCCGAGATACGTATTAACACTTGAATCCTCAATTTCAGGCCCAACCCCTAGTTTCCATTACCCCCAATCATGTTCCTCTATAGGGGATAGATATGTGTAGAGGACATATTCTATTGTAAATTGTGAAAACCCTCATTTCTTCTTCATCAAGTACTCATAAACATCTTAATAAATTCCATAGTTATTCCATGTATTCAATTTCGTGAATGGATCATGTGTGATTAGGGAACCTAGAAAGCCACTATGGATTGTGAGAATAACATGTTACATGGGTAATAAACCATGTCACAGTCACATTACTTTAACTTCATGACCAAATCCTAATTTTAGTTCATTAAACTACTTTTCAACATCCTCATAGCTTGATGGCAAATTCATGACATAAGGTCCCTATGGTAAGACAAAACATTTCATAGAGTGTGTTATGATACCCATGAGTCCCTTATAGAGAGTAATTTACCCAACTATACTAGAATAAAATCTATAAATTCAATATCCCTATATATGATCCCAATCTATGTAGAGGGTCTATCATCCAACCATAGTGTCATGATTCCCTAATTAAAAAATATAAAATGTCCCTCTCCTATGTAAATGATTTAGAACCATGAATAGAGATCTCCTTGTGGGATTTGATTATGGAATGATCTAAACCCTTAAAATATTTATATGAAAACTTAGGTAATCATATCCAATAAAGTATCATTTACCTCTATTATAATTGGTCCATGTCATACACACTCATTGTTCCAATGTATGAGTCTGATTTTCATTCTACATTCCTTTTCATTATATAAATATTTAAAATAAGGGCTCCAATATATAGATATCCATTAAATCAGATGTTCATCGATAAAATTTATTTACCACACATAAATTATATTAACTAATTAAATGTTCCCACTTAGATATATGGATAAATTTCATGTTGGTTTATATGTATTTACTGCATGAAATTATGTTATTTAGAAAATGAACTTGTTGATTGAAATTAAATTACAAAATAATTACATACATGCTACATGATGTGAAAATGTGAGAACCATCACCCATCGATATTCCTTATAAAAAGACCATGAGAGACCGACTTTGTTCAAATAGAGTATAGGGTGATTAAATTGTCTTTTTAGATCATATCCCTTGAATATTAAATTATATCTTGAGAACCATGGGATTCCTCAAACATTTCATTGTCCCCAAAAAGGTGAAATGATCACTCTGTTTAACCATTCTAGAGTTGGAATTTCATAATGAATTTAGATCCACCAACCTGAGACGTATTGGTCCTACATGAATGGACTTTTGATCTAATAATCCCAAACGTCATTATAGGAAATATGTTCAACTTTGAGTGAATCATGATCTATTTTGGCATTGTATTCCCATATAATGACTCAAGCCCCAAATACCTTTATACATGATCAATGAATATTTCATCTCCCACTCAAAAGGATGTTGAAGTAATCTTGACCCTCGGTATCCTAATTAAGCTATTGTAATAGTCCCATTATAGTAGTTCGACATGCATCATTACATTAAAATTTCATACACCTCTATCATATATATATGAACATAAAAATTAGACATTGATTTTACAAATCATAATATCTCAAACATATAGTGAAAGAGACATAAAACATATTAGGGTGGGGACCCTTAAATGGAGGCTTGAGAAGAAGTAATTTCACTACTCAACAAAATCTTCATCCTAAGAGTTTAGGGAAACATTCGATGTTAAAGAAAAAAGAGTATGGATTATAGGGACCATTTTATTCTTTATTAAAAGATGATTCATATGCATTGGACCACATAATCCATGAATAAATATAATGAAATGACGTTTTATATCTCCTCAATATTGTAACATATTCACTATGTAGCAAAAAAAATTACAATGATGAAACCCTTTTTGAATATTATGTTTTTAATATAACCCCTTAATTTATTTGAATATCGAGCTGAAACAATCAGTTCTATGTGTTTGTATCCCTCTCATGGAACTCCATGGACCTTAGGATCCTATGCTCCTGGTTACTACATGTAGAAAACTTTTAACATGGACTGAATGATCCAAAATTACACATAGTATTGATTTGGGAATTATTCCTGGGTAAAGTGATTATTATTTGGAAAATATTGGTCCTAGAATGCCTCCCCCCCCTTTAAAACATGGAGTTATTTCCTAGCCACCTGAAATATTAGATTCCACTATTACCCATGGTTGACCCGTACCCACTGGTTTACACTTCTATTGAACTCAGATATTCCTAGACTATAATTTTGTATCTACAAACCCAAACTATTCACTTGGATTTGACAGCCAAGATAATATGCATCCATGTGTTATTCAATTTTTGTAATCAAGAATTTGATATATCATATCTGAACTTTTTGATGTACCACACCACATGACTCGAAAACACATGGAATTGGGGCCAAGCATCCCAATCAAAAGATAATATACTCTATGTTTCCATTTCCCTCATTGTATAGAACTCACTCTACTTTCTATTTCATCATTCAGGAATTTTATTGTTCATGTCCTTCCATGAAGACATTAAACTGCATGGAACCATATGCCTTAGATGGAATACTTTAAATATAATGGAATATAAAGCCCCAGTAACAAGACAAGAAACTATTTTGCATCTCATGTGCTATAAGAAATACTATAAAAAATATCATGTTGCATGTCCTGGTAGTAAGAATCAATGTTGTCCATCATTTTTCATACTTACATCAGGACATTAAACACCATTGCAGACATCCTTAACAAATTATGTTAAATAGAAGAGATGGATTCCTTACACTATGAAATTATACCACAAGGAATACATCATTACTGTAATCTATTACTCTACAAGGAATACCTGATTTTAAAATGCTATTAAAATACAAAAAGAATGTTACTTTGTGAATAGTTCATAACACATGAGCTAGATGATCCAAGATGTATGACCCTGAATTTGAGGAAAAAAATTGTAATATGGGTGACTTTAAAACAAAATATTTAAATAGACACAGTGCTCACCAGGTTTGAAACATGAAAATTAATCATTGGGATAATGTTGAGTCCTATCTCACTGGACATGCACTGTATATGATGTAGAAAATAATGATAACTTATAAAATGAAAAAGTCATAAAACAAGTTATGTTAAAAACCCATAAAAGGGTAGCCATAGATATATATATTTCTATTAATTAGAATATTTTACCCATATTTATGCGAGTAAAATTGTTGGTAAATTTAAGAAAAAGTTACAAAGATTGTCGGGGACATGATTTATCCTAAGAAAATATCAATATACCCTTACGATGTCTACATATCTAAGGAAAAATTAGAGAATATATATATTTCCCAAGACCCACATAATGGATCATATAAATTTCATTACATTATGTTACATGATACTAGGTCCATTATATAGGACCTAAAACTACTCATAGTGATTTAATTTTTTTATCTTAAAATGTGTCATGATATCTATATTCATTTAAAATCTCTATATAAGCATGGGTCTTTACCCATATTTTCATCAAAAATTAATTAAAATAAACTATCTACATATGAGTATGGTCTACATAATGAAAATAATCATATTATATTTCATCTATGGACCTATTTTTTTTATGAATGATCATGATCTGTATAAGAGAATTTCATCCTAGAACAATGTACATATTGATTCCCAATCTCTTATATACAAACACAAATCCTTTTTCATATCAATCCTTTTCAATCATTGAATATTTTCCAACATTCCAATTTATTGTATCCATTCCTCAATCCAATTTTATTTTGCTGGGAAACTATGATTCCTTGAAAAGATCACACAATATAAAAATCCAGAGTATACCCTTTCTGAAAATTCTGATTCCATGTGTGGATAATATCTTCTTGATAGTTTTTAGAGGTATGTTATATGTTCATGAATGCAAAAAATGTGATATTTTATTATCTTTTAATCAATTTCATTTTTTCTAAATGTATCCAATTCAAATGGGGGAGTATTTGATGAAACTAATAATTGTGCACGACACACTATTCCATCAGCGATTTATGATGTATGAAGACCATGAAATAAAAAATGATATAATTTTCATGATGGTATTTTAATGTCTTATCATGGGATCCATGATATATTGTCATGTATTGTGGTGATTATTGTATCATTTTTTCTAGATTATTTTTCTACGTATTTATTGATTACTTTAGATAAAAGTATGGACATCTAAGCTAACTAGATAGAAAGATCAACCAGGAGCACATATGGGAGTGTACTCGACCATTCTCGAGGATCCATCTAGCCAAAAAAACCATTTTTATGAACATATATGGGATTATAACTCTAGTGGTGAGTGTGCATGGAACATTCTGGTGTTCCTTTGGAAGACATACAAAGGGAGGGCATGGCCGGTGGGGGTGTGGTTTCATGTGTTGTGGGTTTCATCCCTGCTATCAAATTGAATAATACTTGAAACACATATGTTTGCTAAGAATAGTAATAAAAACCATGAAAGAAATTTGGGATGAAGAATTAATATGGTACATTTCCTCAATAAAAATAAATGAAAAAAAAATTCAACCCATTCAAGATGATCTCTACCATCTGATCATATAATGATATCATCTGAAACCTTTTGTTTTCCTTCAACACTCGTGATGTCTCTACTCCAATATCATGATCCGTTGATAGTTATCGCTCAAACCTTATTCCCATTTTTCACTTGGATAACATTATTTTATATCAAACTAAGACATAGGATATATGTGTAACGTCCAGGATCCGGGTGCCACTCAATGTGTGCCCCAAACCCAGTTCGCCACATAACCTCAAGCGCATTTCCTCAAATGACAGAGGCTGCTTACTAGCAGCAAGGGCCGAGTTCTGATAGTGGGGAAACTATGCCCTCATTTATCAAAGTGTACCACAGAGGAATAAAAATAAAACATACAACCACAGCGAAAGCAGTAAACCATACACAACTGAAATAACCAACAGTAATGCATATAACCAACAGTATGTAAACGATTATGCTACATGTCTCAAGTTATAAGAAAACAGCCAGAACATGTTATAAATCAATACACTACAACCAAACGAATAGTACAACAAAAGAAAGAAAAACAGTTGGCAGCGGCATCGTGAGCCTAGGCTCGGTCCCATTCACTCTTACTCCTCAGCAGCAATCTTTTACCTGTATAGGGACTCTTTCCCCTGTCTACACTTGAAGAAATGTAATCTGTTTGGGCTGAAAAGCCTGACCCAAACAGGGTGTGAGAAATATATCTTAGTAGGCACACACCAAAGGCTTGTGCCCAACTGCATGTTAGCATGAATCAATAGTGTGCAGTACTAAAATGCAATAAAGTAATCATCACTCAAAAGTAACTCATTACCAGTTGTATTTCCATTTTATTATCCATTTAATCCTTTAATTTTCAAATACCACCATAGTGAATATTCTAAATAACTAGCTAATGTCCTCATACATGTAAACACTTACCCTCAGGTAAGGAGTATCCAACTCAAGAATCATTCCTCAAGCATAACAGAGTTTTCCCTCAGGTGTAGGTAGTGTCGCCCTCAGGCACAGAATCAGCTGCCCTCAGGCATGGAAGAAGTTGCCCTTAGGCCGAAACAACTACTGCCCTCATGGTAAAAAGTCCAGTGCCCACATGCTAATCAAAACAATGAAATCAAGCTACCCAAATAACTGGGACATGCCCAATATGTCAAAATGCAGTAAACAAGAAATTTCTCTCAAGACAATTCTACAATTACTACATTAAAGGCATACCCTCTGGTACCCTGGCCAAATGACTAAACAGTGGAACACACCCTCGGGGTGGTTCCAGATCCATGAAACTTTCCCAAAAAACAATTTTACAAATTATTGAATTACCTCTACAGATCTAGATAGTTAATATAGCCATGACCTCAGCCACATGACACCCCAACATGGGTTTGTGGCATAAAAATTCACAAAACACATGACAGTTGGAAAATTTAACACAAAGCCACCTACCTTATATGCCAACGAACGTTATACCATAACGCTGACTCGAGAAATTCCCAAGAACAGCGTAGATCTGACGAAGAACAAAACCCTCTTAAATGTAAATAACATACATTAGGAGAGAAATTGGTGAGAAACACTCCAAGAGAAGAGAGGGATTACCAGTACTCTTCCAACAAAATCATCCGAGGCAGAAACCGATTCCAGACAACACCCAGCAGATCTTCAAAGGTTCAGCCTCCTCCCTTGGATCCAAAATAGATCAAATGCCTCCTCAGCCAAATAAAGAGGCCAGTGCCTGTTTTAAGCCAAAAAAACAAAGTACACGGCGTGTACTCCATTCATTTAACTGTTCACCTGGTGGGTTCCCGACAGAGTGGCACGGTTCACTTGCCGACATGAGTACACGACATGTACTCCTGAGTACACGGTGTGTACTGTCACCCAGCTGGTGACTTTTCCACCGCCTTACTATTTAGTCCTGCCGACTAACTACATGGAATGTAAAGGACCATTACATGGCATGTAGTCAGTTCCTACACCCTTTGTCACTAGCATGGCTACACGTCCTATGTACTCATCCCTACACGGCCATATTTAGACGGCGTGTGGAAAAGTACACGGCGTGTAGTTCTAAAATTTAGGATTTTCCGCATTTTCCATATAAAAAACACTTAAGGAAAAGGGAAAAGAAGAAACTCGTACCTAAAAAATAAGAACTGGGTTCTTACAAACATCCCCTCTTATAGAAATTCTTCCCCGAATTTCCCTTCCAAGGGTGGTGAAGATATATCCATGATCAACTCCGGCCACTGAGCCTGTACATCGGTTTCCCACTCCCAAGTTTCGTCCTCCACTTGGCCATGCTGCCATAACAAACGTACAAGAGGAACTGACCGGCCTTATATAACCTGCATTCTCCTGTCAACGATACGAATCAGATGCTCCTCAAAGGACACTTCTGCCTCTAGCTCAACCTCCTCGGGCTGAAATATGTGAGACAGGTCTGAATGATAGCGACACAACTGAGAAACGTGCAAGACGTCATGCATGGATTAGTACCGCTGCGGTAACTGCAACCGATAAGCAACCAACCCGACCCTTCCCGGAATCTCAAATGGCCCCACATACCGCAGTGAAATGTAAACCTGTCTCCTGATCCACTTGTGTCCAATCCTCGGAAAAGCACGTAGAAAAACTTGATCCCCAACACCAAACTCCAAAGGTCGTCTGAGGCGATCATCATATTAATTCTGACGATACTGTGTGGTAGCCATCCACTTCTGAATCAGCTAGACCTACTCAGAAGTCTCCTCTACGAGATGTGGTCCTAGTAAAGCTGCCTCACCTACCTCTAACCAGCACAAAGGTGATCGGCACGACCTATCGTATAAAGCCTCATATGGTGCCATCTCAATAGTCCCCTGAAAGCTATGTTTATAGGAAAACTCGACTAAGGGGATATGCTGCTCCCAAGAGCCCCCAAAGTCTAGGATGCATGCACACAGTATCTCCACTTGCACCTGTATCATACGCTCTGACTGGCCATCATTCTGAGGGTGGTATGATGTGCACAGAACCACCTGTGTACCAAGAGCCCTCTGAACACTCTTCCAGAAACAAGACGAAAAGTGGGAATCCCTATCAGAAATGATAGAACGTGGGACCCCATGGGGGCGTACGATCTCTCTGATATACATCCTTCCGAGATCGTCAATACTGAAGGTCTCCTTGATCGGTAGAATGTGAGCTACCTTCATGAGTCTGTCCACAACAACCCACATGGAATCATTTCCACGATGTGATCTCGGCAAACCAGTCACCAAATCAATCGCGACATCATCCCAATTCTACACAGCTGGTCTCTAATGCTCCGCCATCACCTGTTGATAGGTGGAACACCTCGTAACAAAACCAAATACATCTCTCTTCATACCCGGACACCAGTACTTATGTCTCATGTGTTAGTACATCTTGGTAACCCCGGGATGAACTGCCCATGATGAAGCATGAAACTCTCGCATCAGCTCCTCACGTATATCCCTTGGAACCCATACTCGTCCATGGAAACAAAAAACTTCATCATCGCCTATCGTCCACCCAGGAGGAGGGTCCTCACTAGCCACCAAATCCCATAGAACTAGTCCTTATAGATCAGATTGTTTCCTCATCGTCACTCTATCCAGGAGGGTAGAAGTCACAGCTAAAGAAGAAATATAAGTCTTCCCCTGACTATCATGCACCTAGAGATGCATCTCAGAGAACGAAGACATGAGCTCCCACTCACCTCTGGCCTCCTGCACTACCTGTATCTGAGTGTTCCTGCTCAGTGCATCAGCTACTGCATTACCTTTACCATGTGTATAGGTAAGCTCAAGATCGAAGGACTAAAGGTATTCAACCCACCTTCCCTGCCTCAGATTCAAGACACACTGAGTAAAGATATATCTGAGGCATTTGTGGTCGGTGAAAACCACAAAATGCTCCCCCAATAGGTAATGTCTCCAACAGCACAACACATGTACAACTGCTGCCAACTTGAGATCATGCGTTGGGTAATTCCTCTCATGTGGCCTCAACTGCCGAGACCCATACGCAACAACTTGATCTCCCTGCATCAACACTGCTCCCAACTCAATACCAGATGCAACATAGTAAACTGTATAGCTCTTCCCCTACTCTGGGAGTATCATGATCGATGCTGATGTCAACCTTCCTTTCAGGTCCTGAAAGGCTACCTCGGAAGCTTCTGACCAAACGAACTGCACACCCTTCTTAGTCAAGCCCATCAACGGCGCTGCTAAGTGGGAGAAGTCCTGTATAAAATGCCTATAGTAACCAGCCAACCCAAAGAAACTCCATATCTCAAACACGTTCTTAAGATTCTCCGAGGAAACTACTGCTCTTACCTTTTCTGGGTCTACTGAAACTCCTACCTCTGAGATGATATGACCCAGGATGTGAATCTGGTCCATCTAAAAGTGGCACTTTGAGATATTATCATATAGTCGATGCTCCCTCAGTGTACTCAATACGATCTCAAGAGGGGTGGCATGGTTGTGTCGAGTGTGAGAGTGAAACAATATGTCATCCATGAATACTACCACGTAAGTATCAATATACAGATGGAACACGTTATTCATTAGAGCCATGAAAACTGTCGGCGCGTTCGTGAGTCTGAATGGCATAATCGTATACTCATATAGACCATACCTACTCCTGAAAGCCGTGAGAGGTATATCAGATGGTCTCACGCCTAGCTGATGATATCATGATCTCAGGTCAATCTTCAAGAACATGTGTGCTCCACGAAGCTGATCAAATAGATCATCAATCCTCGGTAAAGGATATCGGTTCTTAACCATCAACTGGTTTAGCTTCCAATAATCCACACAAAGTCTGAGGGTACCATCCACCTTTTTCACAAAAAGGATGGGTGATCCGCATGGAGAAGTACTAGTTCGGATAAAGCCCTTTTCCTGTAACTCCTCTAACTTCCTCTTGAGCTCCTTCAACTTAGGTGTAGCCATACTATAAGGAGGAATGGACACTGGTGTTGCTCCTGGCACAAGCTCAATAGATAAATCCACCCCACGCTCCAGAGGAAGACCTGAAAAGTCGTTCGGGAAGAAATCCATGAAACAATCAACCGCTAGAGGGAAATCCGTCTAACAAGTCCCCTTGTCATATAGATATAAGCTCTCAATCTGGGTTATGACTCCACCTCGCCCACGATTCTCTTGTCCATCTCGACTTGCCTTAACATCCCATTCTCCCTTGTATAAAAACTCTCAACCCTATGGTGACGTGAAATGCACCTTGCGACGATAGCAGTCTACAAAGGATCGAAGGGGAACCAACCAGTCGATCCTGAGAATGATGTCATAGCTCGTCATCTCTATGACATAGAGGTCCCAAAGAAAGTGACACGCACCAACCTCAAGTGGGCACTCCTTGCACGGACGCACACCAGCCGTTCTAGTTCCCAACGGAGTGTTTAGCGTCATAATACCAGAAGATGAAGAAACATAGAGCCCAAAGCTCTCTATAACTTGTGAAGATATAAAACAATGAGTAGAACCCGTATCAAAAAGTACTAAAGATATGATAGAAGCTACTAAAATAGTACCTCTGACTGTAGAAGGTCTGGGATCCGACTCCTGCTGGGTCTGTTGCACTGCATATGTCTACCTAGTGTCGTGGCCCTGCGACACAGCCTGGCAACCCTGAGTTGTCCCGTACTGCTGCCTCTGAGATCCTGGTGTCTGGCTACCATAGCCACGACCACCATCTCTACCTGCACACCCTGATGCATTCCAGTTCCCTGACTGGTAAGAGGGCACTGGTCCCGCTCCCTCTCGTGGATTCTTCATAGAAACCCTCCCACTAGCCATCAGTTGAATCGCCATGCAAAAGCATTGCAGATGACCCATCATGCCGCAAACTCGGCACTCCACTAGGTCTCGTGGACACTGCGGTCTCTTGTGCCCCTCTCTTCCACACTGGAAGAAAATAACATGGCTGCCTGAAACATTCTTATGACTGGTACTGCTACCCTGAGAGAAGTCTATCTGTATCTTCCTTTTTCCCATAGAAAAAGTACTAGTAACCAGTGCTGAACTTCCCTGGCCCACACAACCAGATTCCCGTAGGTTCCTCTCTGTGATCAGCGCCTGGTACACGATGGCATGTATAGTAGGCAACCTGAAGACATTCACCAGTGCTCGGATGTCATACCGAAGACCATCTTCAAAACGTCTAGCTCTCAGCATCTCATCACCCACAAGCACGGGTATAAAGTGCTGAAGCTCTATAAAACGAACAGAATAGTCCATCACTGAAATAGCGCCCAACTGCAGATTCATGAACTCTCGAGCTCTATCTACCCTTAGCGTCTCTTGGAAGAAAAAGTCATAGAAGACAACCTGAAAGTCTTCCCACGCCATGTCCCTGTGATGCTCAGATAGGGTGGTAACATCCCACCACCTCTTGGCGGAATCACGCAGCATTTATGTCGCGAGCTTGACCCTCTGCCCTGGAGGCATCTTAAGATGATAAAAAATAGTCTGTATCGACCCCAGCCAGGACTTTGCAGCTTGTGGTCTGCCATCCCCTAAGAATGCAGGCAGATGCTACTACTGAAAGATACGTGTCAGTTCGGCCATAGATGTGGCAACCGTCAGTGCTCCATGAAAAGTCTGCATGAACTGCATTAAGCCTTCACGGAACTGCGCCTCCGCGCCAGTGTCTGGTATAGCAGCTGGTGATGCATCTAGCCCTACCAGAGGATCAACTGGTAGCCCATGGCCCACAATCTCTGGATTAAAGTCGATGCCGCTCTCCTGGAGAACAACACACGGTTGTCTATGTGGCATGAAACTACTAGGTAAAATGCACACCTTAGATTCAAGATTATTAAGGTTGAAATGAAGAAACCACAAAGGGAAAAAGAGGAAGAAGGCATCTCAAAATTTTCAAAACAAGACTACACGGCGTGTATACTGACTACACGGCATGTACTTGACTTTCCTTCCCCTACCTGGGTCCTTCGACAAGGCTAAGCCACACGGCTCCCGTTAAAAAAAACTACACGGTGGGTAACTCATCTAAACGGCGTGCATGGTGTTATTTTCCAACTTAACGTGTCGCTTGTGACACGGATAATTACTCGGCATGAAACTACACAGTGTGTTACACCCATACACGGTAAGTACACCACCTTGTTTCCCAGCCACATGGCTAAGTCCACACGGTCTTTTCTAGGACAATACTACACGGTGTGTCCTCAAAGGTACACGGTGTGTTCAAGGAATGCTGAAATCGACTCGTGTTGTTAGTTACATGGCTGAGTCCCCAGGTCACACTAAATGGCTTGTTCATCATTAACACAGATTGTTCTGTATAGGAGTTCACTGACCCATGTTGTTAGTTACACGGTTGGACTCTAGGTCAAAACTACACAGCGTGTATATCTGGTACACGATGTGTTTTACCCAAGCTCTTCCCTACCCCATGTTACCGCCCACATGGTTTGTGACACGGGAAGAGACTACAAGGCGTGTACTCAGAGTACACGGTGTGTACTTAAAAAGTTCATTTTTCTTCCTGAACAGATGGCCATACATAATGTGTGGAAAAATACTACACGGCATGTATACTGGGTTTCCAGACAATATGCCTCCAAAACATCCCCGGAACCCAGAAAATACTGAAAAACAACATCCTAGTGTCAAATTCCGACCCGTGAGGGCCTATACTCCCCACGAATCAATGTTTGACATCATATTAGTGTTATAACTAATAAAAAGTCAATGATCCACCATGTTCGGTAAATGGGGGCCCATACTCCCCAAAAACCAATGTTTGGCGTCCATTCTATGAATAGCTCGCACAAAAATTACCCTATCAAACAACAGGTAATTTATCAATGCATCTATCACGAAAACATGCTTTTCTAGCACAACAACTATAACAACAACATGCAATTTTCTAATGCTCCTACATGGCATGGAAACTATGCATGGCATGTGATTCTAGAATGTGCCTAAATGATGCATGAAATGGCATACCCTCATCTCATCGGGTTGCAACAAAATAGTACCCACAGATAAAATAATAACAACGCAATCCAAGTGCGTCACTCAACGTTGAAAACATTTCAACCGTAATATTTTCAAAACTGAAATAATTGGAAAAATACGAGGTAGATTGGATTTTCCCTATACACGGGTTAGCTATGCCCAGGCATATCTTATTGCCAACTACTGGTCCGTCCTATCCCTGAAAAAAGCTCTAAATAGTAAGTTAAATAGAAAATAAACCCTCTGATACCACTTTGTAACATTCCAGCTGTGGGTTCCCCTCAACGAGTGCCCCGAACCCGGTTCGCCACATGAACTCAAGCGCATTTCCCCAAACACCAGAGGCTGCCTTCTATCAGGGAGGGACCATGTCTGATAGTGGGGAAACTATGCCATCATTTGTCAAAGTGTAGCATAGAGGAATACTAAATAAAACATTCAACCACAGCGGAAGCAGTAAACCATACACAACTGCTATAACCAACAACAGTACATATATCCAACAATATATAAATGATGATGCTACATGTCTCAAGTTCTATGATAACAGCCAGAACATGTTATACATAAATATAGTACAACCAAAATCACAGTACAACAAAAGAAAGCAAAACAGCTGGCAGCTCCATCGCGAGCCTAGGATTGGTCCCATGCCCTCCTACTCCTCAGCAGCAATCATGTACATATATAGGGACTGTTTCCCCTATCTACACCTGTAGAAACTTAATCTTTTTGGGCTGAAAAGCATGACCCAAACATGTTGTGAGAAATATATCTTAGTAGCCACCCACCAAAGGCTCGTGCCCAAATGTGTGTAATCATGAATCAATAATCTGCAGTAGTAAAATGTAATAAAGAAAGTATCACTTGAAAGTAACTAATTAACAGTTATATTTCCATTTTATTATCCATTTAATCCTTTAATTTTGAAATACCACCTTAGTGAATATTCTAAATAACCAGCTAATGTCCTCAAACATGTAAACTCTTACCCTCAGGTAAAGAGTATCCAACACAAGAATCTTCCCTCATACATAACATAGTTTTCCCTCAAGCATAGGTAGTGTCACCCTCATGCATAGAATCAACTGCCCTCAGGGATGGAAGAAGTTTCCCTCATGCTGAAATAACTACTACCCTCAGGATAAAAAGTGTAGTGCCCACAGGCTAATCACATCAGCGACCTCGTGCTAAACAAATAACCGAGCCATGCCCAACATTTAAAAATGCAGTAAACAAGAAATTCCTCTCAAGACAATTCTACAATTACTACATTAAAGTCATACCCTTGGGTACCCTGGCCAAATGGCTAAACAATGGAACACACCCCCGGGGTGGTTCCAGATCCAAGCAATGATCCCAAATAGTAGTTTTACAAATTATTCAATTACCTTTAAAGATCTAGAGAGTTAATATAGCCATAGCCTCAGCCACACGACACCCCAACATGGGTTCGTGGTCCAAAAATTCAAAAAACACACGACATTTGAAAAATTTAACACAAAGCCACCTACCTTATACACCAACAAACTTTATACCCGAACGCTGACTCCATAAACGCCCAAGAATGGCGTAGATCTGACGAAGAACAAAATCCGCTTAAATGTCAATAACATACGTTAGGAGAATAATTGGTAAGAAACACTCCAGGAGAAGAGAGGGCTTACCATGCGGTTCCAACGAGATCATCCGAGGCAGAAACTGATTCCAGACGAACACCCGGTGGATCTTCAAATGTTCAGCCTCCTCCATTGGCTCCGAAACTGCTCAAATGCCTCCTCTGCCAAATGAGGAGGCTACTACCTATTTTAAGCCAAAAAAAAAACAAAGTACACTGTGTGTAATTCCAAAGTACACAATGTGTACTACCTTCATTTATTAGTTCACCAAGTCACTTCCCACCAGCGTGGCACTGTTCACTTGCCGACATGAGTACACGGCATGTACTCATGAGTACACGGCGTGTACTATCGCCCAGCTAGCGGCTTTTGCACTTCCTTGCTATTTTGGCCTTCCAACTGACTACACAGTGTGTAAAGGACCACTACACGACATTTAGTTAGTTCCTACACCCTTTGTCGCAGGCATGGCTACATGCCCTATGTGCTCATCCCTACACAACCAGAAGTACACGGCGTGTCGAAAAGTACAAGGCATGTAGTTCCAAAATTTAGGATTTTCCCCCATTTTCCATATTTTCTAAAAAACATTTAAGGAAAAGGGAAAAGAATATACCCGTACCTCAAAAATAAGAACAGAGTTCTTACAATATGACCAATAACCTTTAGCTATGCATGTGAATTCGTTTCAAAAAAACTCATTCTTTCTTTGAAAATAGTTCCACCAAATGAATATATTCATGAGATCATATAAATCCATTGTAGTAATTTACACATATCATGTGATCAAGGGATAATGATCTTTCAAAGCCATTTAGTCATAAATGAGTATTTTATAAAAAAAAAATAACGTATCTTTTCATCATAAGAGCCACACATTATCTTTAAGGTAAAAAAATTGTACTTGATGACCTATCACGCGATCGTGTAGTTCCATCTCATGAAGATAATATTGTCATGGGTTATCGATGAATCCATAACGTAAATCCATCTATAATTGTACATAAATACATTACATGAACAAACAATGATCATGTGATTCCAATAGAATATTAATGAAAATCCTTGGTTGTTACACATTCCACCACGTGATGATATCTTGTAAAATCAAGATGTTGATCAATTGATGCTTCCATGCACCATAAATAGGTGTATGTGGAATCCCCCTCATGGAAAATAGAATCTATCCCATCCAAACACTTATTATATAATCCCTTCATCCCAATAAATAAAATGAATTGAAGGGGAAGAGGTAAGAGTGATGACAAAGGGAGAAGTTGAAAAAAAACATAAGCAGTGTGGGAAACTTTATCTGGAGGAATTTTCCAGGTGAACCATAAGACACAATAATGAGTATCGTTTAGGGACATATTATATAATGAATTATTTAAGGAATCACATGATTATTTATAAAACATCTTGTGAGATAAATTTAAATACTCCTACATTCATCCGTTAGTTTCCACTGAAATATAACCATTTCACATGAACACCCCTCCCCTAGCTTCTTGATTTGGGGTGCTTGAGAATAATTGGACATTAAATTCATCCATGAAAAGCCAAGGGTGTATATCTAGTGATGAAATATTTTCCATGCACCCAATATTCCATGTAAACACATTCCCACACATATTCTTGTAATTATCATTCCATGTATATGTTATTGTAACCCTATTACATGAATCCTTTTACATTACGAGCTCACATGAACCCCTACCAGGGAAATCGTTTATTTGTATCATTGACAATGAAACTCACCCATGCACTCCTCCATCCATGAATTTTGGATAGGTGGCCTTAATCATAATTTCCTAGGATTGGTTACATCAACCGTTGCACATACACTATTTTCCACATGTGAGATAATGAACATGTTCACAAGACCACATCATGTGACTCTCTTACTATCCCTGGATCACTAACTAAATAGTTTCATGATTAACTCATATATCAATAAACATGATAGAATTTTCAAGTCATATAGCATGGACATATAAGAACATTCATTTCAGAACACTTGTATAGTTCATTTTGAACATCGATGGAAATTCCAAACAAGATAGGTTGATAATGAAAAGATTTCCTAGGCAAGTCGGTTTGATAATGAAAAAATATCCTATATAATTTCATTTAATTATGTGAAGCAGATTCTACATGTAATAATTGATCATTAGAAAGTACGTGGACATGTCAGACATTATAAAGAAAACAGATCATGGAAAAATCATCAAATCATGTGATAAGTATCATACATGTCCTATTGGGTCCGGTGAAACACTATAGATATGTCATACTAAAACACATAAAAGTCCAAATACATGTCATCTTTGATCATTTGAAGAACTTAAGACATTTCCTTCCTAATAAGGAAATAAACCAATGAAATTTCATACATACACTCCTGGAAATGTCTACCATATCATACAAACACATGTGATATGTCATAAAGACACTCATGACATGCCAGATGGGCCCCTTGTAAATGTTGAGCATACACCTGAGGACATGTCATCCTTTCCACGAAAATACAATTGATCATAATTCATGTATACCACATGAGAATGAATCTTTTTTAGAGTACCCCCTTTATAAAATGAGTTTCCTCATTTTTTTAGGGTTACACACTCATGAAACCTAATTTGTGTCATTCTCTTGAATTGTCTCTTCATGTCCCACAAAACATATTTGATAAACATTTCATGTTTTTAATTTCTATTTTTAAATCGTAGGATAAGGAATGAAGGTTTAAAATATGAATCTATCCATTTATAAAGCTCTAGATTTCCTGAACTGTTGGAATAATAATAACACCCTTCAATGTGAGCAGTATTCCCAAGCTATCAGTGGTTTAGGGGGTGACTAAACTATAGTAACACTGATTCCTATCCAAAAAGGATATGTATTAGGATATCATATGGATTGGGCTCCATTGGGCATATAACCTTCTATAAGTACCTCCATATTTCGTTTAACTTATCTTGTAAAATAAGAATTTTATTTTGTGTCTATAATTCTTCAATATCCATTAGTAGATGGTAAATAGGTTAATATATTGGCACTCTCTTGAGTGCAAGACAATATTATTCCCTTAAGTAACTTAAACCCATCAATGGGTTTGTCAAGAACTAAACTATGATAACTTTGATTCTAATTATCAATAGGAAACATAAGACTTATTAATAAGGATTTCACTCCACACCGTATTCTCATTGAGAATAGTAATCATACATCTCTATTGGAACCATCAATTTGTAAGCCCCAAACAACATCCATATCATTTGACTTGCCCAATCTTATGATATCTATTGTTTCTGACACTGACCATGACTCACATGGGCATAGTGACTAGAAATGAGAAAGAAAATTACATGAGTAGGAATCCCCAAGTGTGGGTACTTTATTAATATGCACACACAATTATATGTCATCTTTACTCAAAGTGTTATACTCCCAATTAGGTAATTCATGGACTCATTATATGAATGCCTCCCTCTCAAGACAGAAATTATCACCTATTTTAAGATACAGACACCCACAATATTGAATATATGGTATCAAATTTATTTCTTATTAGGATACATGAGAGGCCTAATTGATTTTCAAACCCGATATTTACATCCTTACATCAAAATTTATGTTACATTGTATAGTCTTGTCATAAAACGTTAAAATATGAAAAATTAACTATGTAGGTTTTGATTCATATTCAAACTAGATACATTTAAAACAATATATTAGTTTAATCCCTTTTCATAGACACCATCCACCTTAAATTAAGGTCATAGACTCCCAATCACCTGAACATTTCTATAATAAAAATAATAATTATGAACATAAGAATGATGGAGAATAGGTAGAACTTAGATTTGTTCTTGTCCACTCATGGTCTCCACCTGGTCATTGGAATAGGTTCAGGTAGTCTTCTATAGTGTATTTTACTTGAATCTATAATTGAATCATGTAAAAGGATATAATTCTCCAAAAAAGGTAAATGAGGCCAACCACCCATTCTCTAGAACAATGTGAGTTCCTACGCATCGTTGGTTTTGAAACCCCAATTGGATTCCTTAATTATCAAATCATGTAGTTTCCTTATCATGAATATGGGGACTATTGCAATCATCCATTATAGAAAAATATGGAAAACTGTACTCATATAGTTGTGAAAACACCCACAATCACCCACAACTGAGATTCAAGAGTAACCATCACCATTTTTCTGGAAACAGCAATGATCACATCCATCAGGTAATTTATCATTTTTAATTAAATCATGGAGTCCTAAATTATTTCATTATGAATAATTTATTTTAATGCATGTTAAATAATATATAATTTTTCATTATCAAATAATTAATAAATCACAATACATGTATCCTTCTAATCCTTAATCAAGGAATAGTATAATTTTATCATTCCATTAAAATTCATAAAAAACATATAGATCATTAACAACTTCACATGGTATATGAATACCTACAATATGCATTCATTATAATCTATCTTATTCATATGCAGTGCGTACATCATGCTTCTCAATTTTAATTCCTGAATGACTTCAAATACTTTCTTCTTCTTGGGAACTAATTTTTCATATTAATTATAAAATATATATTAATTGTCTCAACCATTTATCATTTTAGTAGAACTAAACATCATATGATGTAAGCATTCAATAATGCATCGAGATATATTATAATCATCAATAAATTGATTGGACAATATAATTCTCATTCATGTTATGTGGATGATTGTTAAAATTAATTCATGTGTTACAATATCATTTTCACCCATAAATTCTTGGAGTTTCATTAATTTTAAATGTTACAGTATGAATAATGGTGATGTTTCACAATAATAGAGAACATATTACATAGAATACTAAAAATATTTCAGTTCATGAAAGGTCTGTTCACTTCATTCCCCATGGAATATTCACCCGATCTATATTCTCATAGAAGATCTATGGAAATTCCTCATTAATTCATTAAACCATGGTCTTATCATGGAATATATGAGCATAATATAAGATCTACACAAAATAATACATCATGGATGACTCATGTGTTCTTAATAAAAGATAAAAATTCACATGATGTCAGTGAATACACATTATTCATAGAATATTCATTCCCATTACTTATTTTCACAAGTGTTTGATGTTATTCCTCCCAAACCAAGGCTTTATACTCATGGAACCCCAATCTATAGTTGATCCTCTTACAGAAGTACTATTTTCTTCTCATAGATTGAGTAGTTTAAATGAATGTAACTCATTTTCTGATTAAAAATGAATCACTGAGCATAGATCAAATCACACTCTTGTAAAAGTATCATGTGGACATAAAAAATTAAATGTTTGTTGATAGGTGTTAAAGTGGGATTTTATCGAATAGTGGTGATGGATGGAATCAAATGGACTTCATTTTTGGATGGTTTTTTAAATGGGTAATAGTACTCTACTTCCTTATTGTCTCACAACATATAAACACTTGCAAGTACATTCTTATATAACAAATATTGTTTCTTTAGATACTTGATGTCAGTAACAAGTCTTCTATAGAAAAATAAACACATTACCTTAGTGTTTTCCACCACATGTGCTCTATGATACCTCTATTTTTCAAAAGTTCAGGCTCATTCATACCCTTTTAGGATCTATGCATCAATTATACTCCCTTTCCAGATCAGAGTAGCTTTGTGGCCAAAATCCTCTTTGGCCAGATCTACTCATACATATGCGGTTGAGTTCTCCACATTTCATTCCTGGGAATGGATTTATTTTTTTATAAATTCATACAAAATAGTTAAAAAAATTCCAACTAATGTGTAAGGAGTGAAAACATATAAATAATTTGTAATGTTTTTTTGATTATCTTAATGGATAAATTATATGAAATTATCAAATAATATTTTCAAATCAATGACTATAAATACTTAACATTTCTAAAATTTCTCTATAGAAATAAATATTTTCATGTCCATATTATGATATAATATTCATTAAAATAATAATATGCATATACACAAATACATTCACCAATATTGTCTCACTTTATTTAGTAAATTCTTTATCAGGGATGTTATCTAATGTCAAATATCTTCAATAACAAATTCATCATCATCATCTCATTATTCTTCATCGCCAATAACATATTTAATCATTTAGAAAAAATTCAATACATATATGGGCCCAACAATATATCCATTTTTATTTATTTTCATCTTCCCTACACATCATTAATGTCAATATGTGTTGAAAAATCATTTGCTATTTATTCAAAACAAAATGAAAATGTAAATACACAGTCATTATAATATATTCATCATTTTAAGGCACTAACACTATCTTATCCCTTTTTATGAGAGAATAATGATACCAAAAATTTCTCTTATAACAGATATTTAGATGTTTTAATGAAGGTCTATGTGGGTTGGAGTAGTGTAAAAATTATGAGAGATAAAACCATGATTATTTATATCTTCCAAAAACATACTTTCATGTGATATCATTCATATATGTTTCTAATTTAAAAAATTATTTATTAAGAAAATTATCAATAAATATTTTTTATCCTAGACCCATCTCATTATACAAATAAAAAAAACAAGAAATAAAACTACCGGTTTTTATAAAACCCCGACACCAAAACCCCGGAGCTGGTGCAATAATTATTACATTTTCATGATTAAAATGAATGAAAAAAATGAATAAATGGTCGGTTTAGTAGAAATGAAGAAATTATATACATACATGATACACAATGTATTTTGGTAAGTGAAAGAAAATATCACACATTTCAAAAACTAATAAACTGTAACGATAAGAAATCAATAAATGATATCCTCTTCATAACCTGTTGAATGTAAGAAATGAAACTGGTGATCTCAAATTCTTGGTAAGGGTTACAAATAGTGGAATCATTAATCGACAATAATTTACTCATAATCAAATTGGGATAGTCCATATGGAATGGTCAATAAATGAGAAACAAACACCATTAATAAACTGAGAATGAAACTAACTACATAGATTTTTTCTCAGTGAAAACCTTATAGATAGTAATAACTAAAAATATATAATGAGATTGATTATTAATACGAAATAATTTATCTTTCACATGATACAAGTATAGAATCAAAACAGTTTTTGTTTGTGGTTGGATACCCACCAGATTTTGTTTGGGATACCAACATAAAGGGTTTGTCACCAACTGATTTGTCTCGTGAGGCATGTCGATGCATTGATGGAATATAGTTGTCCCTACCCATAACATAATTTAGAATAATTATTTATAAATAGATTTTACTCAAGTACAACATTTCATTTAAATATTTTTATAGATTATAGGATATAGATTCATCAATATTTTCATAGTTAAGACAACATTCCAAATTAACACCATTTGTAAATGGTTATAAAAAATAAGAAATTAATCTTATCCATGAAACCATAATATAGAAATATAAAATATTTAAAATTTAAAATGAGAATTTATCTCAATTGGGAAGCAGGTGCACCACATAAAATGTTTAAGTGCACAATACAAAGTAAGTAACAATAAAATGGAAACTAAAACAAAGTCCATTGCAATATTTCAATCAATAGAGTCAATAATCCTCAAGTGAATCACTAAATACCTTGAACAAAAAGATAATAATGATATTATATATCAAATATAAGTAAACATAAACCATATACATGATATAAGTTGTGAAAATGGATATCGTGAAAAAATAATGTGAGATTAAAAACCCCTTACCTTATGCCCATATGTGTTTTTGACAGATTTTAACAACCTGAATAATAAAAATTAAATTCATTAATTAATAATTAAAAAAAATCCTATACATTTACATAATTTTATCAAAATTTATTTTGTTCATTCATGGCCTTTTTGATTAGTTAATGTGGTTCAATTTTATTGTTTCGGAATGATTTTCTTCATTCCATTTAATGATCGGTTAACTTGTATTCATGAATGGAAGTTTGTTTGACATGTGGTTAAACATACACAATTGTTAATATATTTTATTAGTGAAATTAAATAGATATTAATGATATTATATTATTTTTAGTAATATACCATGAGGATTACTCATTAGGTAAATGTTAATGATAAACGCTTGGATTAACTCGGCGGTTTTGTGCATAATGAACATGATTTGTATTATTATTTTATATTATGAGTGTGTTAGGATTAAAGAACGTTTAATAAGGTAAAATAAAAATATTATGATCTTTTTAAACCATTTAAAATGTTTCATGATATGTTTTTAATGTATTAATAGATATTGAAAACTCTTTGTACTTGAATGTGATATATTAACACATCTTGGACGGTGTTCTCATTTTTAGTATAGGGTGAGGGGGAAAGAGGGAGATGATGATGAAATATTACATTAGTATTACAAAATTTAATTTCATTGTATGTTATTTTAATTATCGTATAATATGGTTGAGGGTATATTAGTAGAGATAAAAAAAGGGAACTTGTAAAAGAAGTTGAATGAAAAAGGAAGAGAGGTTCACCTCTTGAGTACTCCTCCAAGAGAATATCCTTTGGGACATTGATTTTGGACTTTTGGTGAGACCATAATGTCTTAGAAGTGGGGGAAGTATTTGGATGTGTATTTTGATTTACATAGGTAAGGATCAAATCTTGAGTGGCGTGGGAGGAAGAGGTGGTGAGGTGTGGTTTATATGGTGGAGGGGAGGAGGGTTTTCTTAATATTTGGATCATTAGATTATTATTTTTCCAAATGAAAAGATATTGTGATGATTACATGACCAAAATAGTAATAAGTGAGTCTTAGTTCTATACAATGTCAATTTGAATCACCCATTACCCAATCATGATGAAATAATTAATTTATTTATTATATTTTGTAAATTATCAAATTTTACTATCCACAAAAAATTCATTTATTTCATAAAAATACAAAAAATTCACCCTAATCCTTTATTGACATGTAGAATAAAAAATTATATCAATTTTTCAAAAATAAATTTCTAATTATAAATAATTTCATTTCTAATTAAAATCATTATTTAATTGAAAAAACCAACACATAACATATTCTTCTACATTTTTAT
Source organism: Viscum album (assembly GCA_963277665.1). Taxonomy (NCBI): domain Eukaryota; kingdom Viridiplantae; phylum Streptophyta; class Magnoliopsida; order Santalales; family Viscaceae; genus Viscum; species Viscum album. The sequence continues at coordinate 1,140,231,758 of OY728153.1, read as the reverse complement.
GGTGAGTAAATTTTTTTATACTTTAATGGGAATGGTTTATGTAAATAAGGATTATATTAATATTTATAATGTTATTTTACTTTTCATAAGGGTATGTTACCATTAACCACAAATTATGTTGATTCTATCAGACTCCTAATATCACCCTGATCGCAACTGTGTATGTCCTTTTTTGAAATTCAAAACACAGAAGTGACAACTTTATGTTTAATGGATATGTTCTGAATTTCTCCTAAACAACCACATTTTGTTTCCTAGAGAGTTAGTTCTTTATGAAATATAATATATCAATTTAATGGAAGGTATTTATGAGAAAAATACAATAATTTTTTTCAGGTGGTATATTTTTTCCACCTTTAGAATTTACTTCATCAAAACTATTCAAGTATAAACCCCTTTAATAAGATGTGGTTGGTTATTCTTCATAACATTTTAAGGTTCCAATATTACATATTATATTTAATGGTTTCTCTAAATAACCATTTATAATCATGTTTTCCAATTCCTCAATACCAACTCCCAATGTCAAGAATCTCGATAGGCTCTTTACAGTATTAAAAATCATGTTCAGCTCTATTTATTCATAGGCGAGTACTTGGATTTGTTCTAGAATGTATTTATTTAACAACAAAACGTACAACACAATATATACATTGTAGAGACCTATTTTCATTTGTAAATGGTATACTATAACTCCAATTCATTCTTTAATTTTTAATGGTTTGATATACCTGGGGTTTAATTTCCCTTTTAACTAAACCCTAACACACCCATCCATGGAGATAGATTTTGAAATACATGATCTCTTACATGAAATTCCATAAACTTTCTCTGATTAATAGCATAAATCATTTTCCTACTTTGGTCTACATTAATGTGGACCTAAATTTTCATTACGTTTTCATATTAGTCATTGATAAGTTTTTGGTCTATAAGTTTCCTCTCATCAACTTCATCCCACAACATTTGTGTTTGACACCTCTTACCAAATAATTTATCATATAGATCCATTTGAATTCTATAATGGGATCTATTATTGTATAAAAATTCTACAAAATGAAATTATTAATCTCACATAACTTGAAATCCAAGAGATCATGATCTCAACATGTTTCTAGTGTTTCAATAGTCCTTTCAAAATTACTGTCAGTTTGGGGGTGATAATAAGTACTCACATAAAGCTCAATATCAAATGAATTATTGAGAAATTTCATGAAATATGATATAAATTGGGGATCTCAATCAGGAACAATCAATAGATTTTCACCATAATGTATTATAACATCATTAATATAGAGTCTTGACTAGTGCTCATGTGGTATGTATTATCTTATAATACAGAAATGTTCCAATTTTATGATATGATCAATAATCACCCATATTGTAACAATATGTCAAGGATTCCTTGGTATTCCTATGACAAAGTTCATTGTGATTTCATCCCACTTCCACAAATGAATATTTAGAGGTTGATTGAACCCTCTAGGTTGTTTTCTATCAGCCATTACATGTTGAAAAACTAGATACCATGAAATATAGTCAGCAATTTCTCACATCATGTTATACCACAATAAAAGATACTTTGGATCTCTCTACATCATGGTGCTACCAAAGACTATAATGAAATTTGATCCATGAGCATTACATAAAATTCCCCATTTTATATTAGGTACTTATGGAATGCATAAAATCTTATTATATTTTGAAACTACATCTTCAAACATGAAGACTTCCGAATGTCCATCCTTGACAAAATTAATCTTTTTTAGATTATCATTATCCGAATGAGAGATTTTTATCTTCTCTAGTAAAGACTATTTATAAATAATTTGAAAGAGTAATGATGTATCCCCTTCTTTAATAATTATCAAATCCATCTTTTTTGAATCCATGTATATATGATCTCTCTCACTACTCATTTCGGTTAGAAGTCCATGATCATTTTTTATTAATTTTTTTTCCACTATGTTTGCCTTTCCTTGGTGGGGGTGTATAGAAAAATCATAATATTTCATTAACTTTAGCCACACTAGTAGAAACAAGGTCATTAATGTCGGTTTTTTTATTTTTGACATCGGTTTTTGATCAATGTTGATTTCACCGATGTAAAAAATATGACTTTTTAACTTCGATTTTTGTAAACTGATGCTAAAAAAATGCATTTGTTTTTAGCGTTGGTTTTCTAAAAACATAGGAAATAAAACTTATCAGCATCAGTTTTTGTGTCAATTTCTTTAAAAACCAAAGCTAAAAAGTTGAAAAATAATTTTGGCATCAGTTCCTAAAAAACATAAATTGAAAAAAATTATTTTTGATGTATGTTTTTACAAAATACTATGACAAAAAGTACATTTTTCGATGTTTTAGATCATTTCCAAAAATTATATTTGATAGGTCATGGATCTAAAATAGAGTAACAGGTCTAATGTTATGGATATCGGATGATGAACCTGTTAATGTTTCGATTAATACAAATCATTTTAAAGAAAACATGATAAACATGAATTAAAATCGTATACAAAAAATGATATAAAATAAACATAATATTTCAAACATATTTCAATGTTTTTTTGGAGCTTCAATTGAAATGATATGTTTTTATCATCATGTCTATTACATTTATTGTAGAACTATTGTGATAATGAAAATGGTGATCAATAATTAAATTTACACCATTGTTGGTAAATTTCATCTGAATGTTTTATATTTGTAACTCAATAATAAAACTAATTCATCAATATATGAAATCTAATAATGTTGTTTAGAAATGATGGAAAATAATAATAAAGAAAATAAATGATTATACTAGGTACCATGTTCAAATTAATGATTGATTCCATGTTGAAAACATGATATAATAGAAGAGGTTGAAAATGGTGATTGAAGGTGATATGGTTTTATATATTGTAAGTGAAAATATTTTCAACTGATTTGTTTGAAAATTTAGGTGGGATTTGAAAAATTTATACTCTCCTTGTGAAAAAAAATTGACATTCTGATCTCGTGTATTCATGAATACTCTTTGGTGTTGGTTATGTTTGAAGACGAGCCAAATAAGGATTTACATTGGTTTTGTGGCATCAGTTTATTTAGAAAATAGATGCAAAAATGCCAATTGATATCATATTTGGCATCAGTTTAAATAAACTACCTCCCAAAAGAAAAATATTTCGTTTTGGTGTTAGTTTTTAAATAATCCAACGTGAGAAATTATAAAATAAACTTTTGGCATCGTTTTTTTATAATTGATGCGGAATGAAAAAAAATTTATTTATGGCATCAGTTTTTTCCAAAACTGATGTAAAAAACTAAAAAATTAGCTTTGGCGTCAGTTTTTATGAAAACTGATGCCAAAATGTAAAAAATTTAAAATTTTTATATATATCCTTAAGATTCTATTTTACTGGTCATGGAGGTAAAATAGAGATAAAGATTAAAAGTTATGGCCTTTGAAATTAGGACTTCTTTAACAATTCTCTTAAAGTATATTAACTTCAAACATCCATAAATTTTAATATGCAACTTCATATTTTCTCCATGGCCAATCAAATTGAAGGTTAAAGAATTCACTAAAACACTATAAATTATTTTTAATTTATAGAGTTGGTCTTCATAAAAAATGATGTCAATCAATTTTTTTCATGTCGATGTTTTAATAACCAATGCAAAAAATTAATTTTTTTTGTTTTTGGCATCGTTATTTAAAAAATCTGACACCAAAAATCTCTGAAAAAAATATATTTTACATCAGTTTATAAGAAACTGACGTCAAATTCACAACGTTAAAAATGAATTTTCTACTATTGCCATCTTTTTTTCTCATATTGAGCTCTTTCTTTTTAATAATTTATTTCAAACTCACATGATTTTCATAAATCTTGCATCTTCCACCATAGAGATAATGCCTCCATATATTTAGAGATATTAATTAGAAAGATAAATCAAGATCCTGAGTTGGGTAATTTTCCTCATGATTTTTCAATAACCTTGATGTATAAGTAACAACATTATTATTTTTCATAAGTATTCAAGATATTTCATTCATTGATGCATCACTATATAAAAAAATCCATCCTTTAATGATGGAAGAGAAACAATTGGATAATTGACCAATATTTTATCAAATATTCAATGAATTATGTACATTCTTTCATCCATAAAAACACAACCCATTTTATGTGTGAGCTTAATTAGCGGGTTGTTCAATCGGGCGAAATTATGAATGAAACGCCGATAGTAACCTGGAATGAATAAAAAACTAAATACCTCATTTATGTTGATTGGTGTTGGACATTGTTGGATTTCTATAGTCTTTACAGGATCAACAAATATTCTATCCTTAGAGACAAAATAGGAAATAAAAGAAATTGATTGATGCCAAAATTCACACTTACTTAACACCCCATATAATTCAGTTCTCTTAATAGTTTTTAGAATAATAAACAAGTGATTCTCATGGTCTTCACAACATTTGGAGTATACCAGGATATCAATAATAAATACCACAACAAAAACATAAAGATATTCTATGAAAACACTATTCATTAGATCCATGAAAATAGAGGGTTCATTAGTCAGTCCAAAATTCATTACTATAAACTCAAAATGTACATACCTTGTTCAAAATGTTGTCATTGGAATATCTTCCTTCATCACACACATCTAATGATATCCAGATCAAAGTTCAATCTTCAAAAAAAAATTGGTTCTATAAAGATGATCAAATATATCATCAATTCAGGTAGAGGATACATATTATATATTTTAATTGCATTGATTTCCCTATAATAAATGCATAGCCGCAGGGATCCATCTTTCTTCTAGAAAAATAGTATAGGGTCTCACTATGGATAAAAACATAGTCAAATAAATCATTTATCACTCTATTCCTCTAGTTTATTATTCAGATCTTCTAATTTTATAGTGGATATTATATAGGGATTCATTGATGTAGGTATCACACCAAGAATTAAATCAATGAAGAACTCAACTCCCCTCTTTTGGGGATGTCCATGTAAATCTAGTATAAATATATCAGTGTACTCTTGCACAATTGTTACATCTTCAGTTTGAAGATATTGTTCCTCACCCATAGAGATTGTGTTCTCTTCCACTATAATAATTTTTTTGTAGAGCTATTGGGGTGGATCTAGATAAGAATCATTTTGTGAGGTTTATTCTCTAAAGATAATGGATTAGACACCATTTTCAAAAAAAATTACCATCATTTTTCTTATAATAGATCACCACATCATAATTTGATATCAAATTCATAAAAAGAATAATTTTAATGTAAATCATTTATATGATGATAAGGATAGAAAAAACCCACAATTATGTTTCATGAGGGGGACTGATTGACATATCTTTGTTGTAGTAATTAATATGTTATGAGTTTCGACTAACAACACCTTTACTAAATCAAATTAGACCTGTCTAATTATCTTGGAAAATTGTGAATAAATAAATTAGTGTGAAGAACCAAAATAAAATAATGCATTGGATATGTTAGAGGAAACAATTGAAGTACCTTGCACAACATCATTAGGATCTTCAACCTCCACGATTTTAATAACATAATATTCACTTTCTCTCATTGCATTTTTTGAGGCATGTTTTAATGACACATAAGAAACTAATTTTCATAGTGTCCCATTTCTCTAAAATTGTATCATTGAAAATCATTGACTCATCTCTTCCCCTTGAATTGACTAGATCATTGACTCTTTTCTCCAAAATTATAGAAAAATCCCATGCCTTTCAGGAATTTCCCTAGATAATTCGTTCAACTATTCACAAAAAAAACAATTTTTTCAATCCATTATTCTTCATTGGCACTTTATCATTTACATGGATAGTATAAAGCCTCTCTTTATCTTGAATTCCATTGAACATATATTATCAAGAAACTTCCTGATCTATTTTGACAGAACATAGTACAATTTTATCATATGATGAAAATGTTTCAATATCCAATTCCCTTCAAAGACAAAACTTAAGACCTTCAAATAAATGAACATTAACGTCTTTAAAATCACATATGTATTGTATAGAATACCTAGTTAACATTGCGATGGTAACTTCATACATTGAAAAACTAGATTATTCCCTTTGCTTTAGGATATGTAATTTTCGCTTCATTTCAGTATGTTGTTCATGAGCGAAATATTTTTTGTTGAAAATTTTGTTAAAATATCACCATTTCATTTATTATACCCTCAATTGTATTCTAGATCACTGACCATAATTGATTAACATCACCCTTGAGGCAATATACTGCATGAACTGCCTTTTAAATTTAATTTCATCTTAATAACCAAAATATCATTTCAAGGGACATGATCCACTGCTCAGTTGTCACCTGATTAGTTGTCCCACTAAAATAAAGAGGCTTCTGCTTTATGAAATTATCTATTATAGGTGTGGAACAGTTATTCATCATATCCGGAGTATGTTTTCCCAATATGGGAATAATCATATCTGATCCAACATTGATTTTGCTGACTTACTCAGTTGGTAAATTCTAAAATTTTCTTGTAGAAATTCATTTACCTTCTTTAATTAGGTGATATCACTATATAATGGAATACACTACATTATTTCATAGTTCATAATTTCTAACTTTAAAACACTAATGATATTATTAAAACATATGAACAACTAATTTCCTAATCATAAACATTGTTTATATTTAATTTTTAAATCCGTTATATTGATTTGTAAAGAAAATATGAATTATCCTATGCATATCCCCTAGGAGTGTTAAACTATGTGTATATTATGGCATGTTTTTGTGTTCTAGGATACCCTGAGTCAATCCTGAACCTCCTTGTCAGATTTTCACTCCTAGGTTCTTCTATAAAAGAACAACGTCCACTTGTAGTATCTAGGCACGAATATATTTTCCATGAATACCCACAAAATATCTACTATACCAAAATTCTAGGATGTTATTATATGAATATCATCAATGTATATCTTAGGGATATGTCCATTAAACTGTTTTTCATAAAACAAATTTTCAATGTTTCTACTAAACTTCCTCTGATACCAACTGAAACACAACGACCCCAGAAGCCCTAAGCTGGTGAATTTCTTATTACATTGGCATGATTAAATGGAATTAAATCCTGAAATAATAATTATTTTAGTAGTCATTACGAAACTAGATACATACATGACACCCAATGTATTTTGGGAATGGTAAAAAAACACAATACATAACAAAAACTAATAAACAGTATCCATGGGAACTCAATAAATGGTCTCCTCTTAATTACATAGTGAAGGTAAAAAATTGAAATGGGTGATCTAAAATTATCAGTAAGGGTTACAATTAAAGGAATCATGAATTTAAAATAATTTAATCATAATCAAATTGGCATAGTAAATATGGCATGGTCAATAAATGAAAAACACACGCCATTAATAAAAATAGAATGAATCTACATTTATAGATTTTTTCATAATGAAAACCACATAGATAGTAATAATTGAAATTAAATAATGATAATTATTAATGATAATAATTCATGTATCTAGATCTTTATAACATTATATCATCAAAACAATTTATTTCTATGTGTAGATACCTGTATGATTCTGTTTTGGAAACAACATTAAAAGGTTGTTCACCAAATTATATGTCTCAATAGACCTATCTATGCTTAAAGGGGCTATAGCAGGACCCTACCATCAATGCATGTCCAAATTATATTTCGTACATAAGTATAATAAAAGTACAACATGTATTCTCAATATCTGTATAGAGTAGAGGATACACATTCATCCACACTTTCAAAGATAAAAGAAGATTCCAAATTAATAACATATGTAAAATGGTATATAGATTAAGTCAATAATCATATCCCTGAATCCATAATATGTATATATAAAATATTTACAATTCCAAAAGAAAAATGCTCTCAAAGGGGTAGTAGTGACACCACATTAGAATATTTAGTTACACAATTCCATGTAAATAATAAAGAAATAGAAACCAAAACAAATTCCCATATTATGTTATAATATATCAAGTTAACAATCATCAAGTAAATCATTAAAAAGCATGAATATAAAAATAATCATGATATTATATATAAAATGTCTATAAACATACACCACATAAATGAAATAAGTGGTGAATAATTGAATTTTAAAAGAAAAAAAATTGAGATGAGAAACCCCTACCTTATGTCTGAATTTGTTCTCGATTTATCATAGTATCTATAATAATTAAATTTAGATAAATTAATTAATAAATACAAAACCATTTATACATGTAAAATATTTTTCATAACCTTATTTGGTCCATTCATGGCTTTTTTTATTGGTTTATTATGTTCAATTTTATTGGATTGGAAGCATTTTATTCCTTGTTTTTCATGATTGATTTAATTGTATTCATGAATGGATGTTCATTTAAAATGCGACGATACATCTAGAATTGTTAATATATTTTATGAGTGAAATCACATATATATAAATTATTTCATAATGATTTTGGGATATATACCATGAGGATGACACATTAATTAATTGTTAATGATAAACACTTGGATTAACTTTGCGGTTTTGTGCACAATGAACATGTTTTGTATTATTATTTTATATTATGAATGTATAAGGATTCCATAGAATTAGATATGGTAAAATACATATATAATGATCTGGTTAAACCATTAAATAAGTTTAATGACTAGTCTATAATATAGTAAAACAAATAGAAAACATGCCGTCCTTGAATTTGATAAATTAACACATCATGAATAGTGTATTCAATTTTTGTATATAAGGGGGAAAAGAGAGATGATGATGAAATATTACATTATCATAATAAAATTAAATTTCATGTATGGAACTATAATTATAATAGAATTTTTATTAGCGGAGATGATGTGAGATAAATAAAAAAATGGAAGTTGTAAAAGATGATGAAAGAAAAAGTAAGAGAGGTTCAACTCTTGAATTCATCTCCTCGAGTATCCTTATATGGCCTTTGTTTTTAGACTTTTTGTGAGACTAGAAGGACTTGAATGTGGGGTAGGGATTTAGAAATGTATTTTTTTATAACATAAGTAAGCCTCAATGCATGAGTTTTGTGAGAGGAAGAGGGGGTGAGTGGTAATTTATATAGTAGAGGGGAAGAGGGGTTTCTTAATATTTTTATATATTGTTTATTAATTTCCACAAAGACATTAAATAATAAAGATTCCATGAAAAAAAATAGTAATATGTGAATGTGATTTCTAACCAAACTTCAATTTAAATCAACCATGACTCATACATGATGCATAAATTTATTTATTTATAATATTTGATAAATTTTACAATTTATCTATACACTAAAAAATTATGTTTCTTCTCCAAAATCAATATGATTCAGCCTTACATATTTTTTATGTGTATAATCTGAAAATGAAAAACATTTTCCAAAAAAAATTTTGTATTTATTTTTAATGTAATTGTATAAAAAATCATTATTTAATCGAAAAAATTCCATCACATAAAATATTCGTCTTTAATTTAAGGTGCCTAATATTATCTATACATTCATGGGTAAAGTCACCATTCCTATCATTCGTAATACTATTCAAAAGATTATGTCACTATTCTAAAGGAAGTTACTATTCATAAGGGATATTACCATTCATAGAAAATTATGTTAATTCAATCAGACATTAAATATAAACCTGATCGCAACCATGACTATTCGTGTTTTGAAATTCAAAACACAGAAGTGGAAAATTTATGATTAATGGAAAGGTTATGAATCTCTCATAAATATCCAAATAAATTTTCAATGAGATTCAATACTTTATGAAATATAGTTTGTCTAATAAATTGAATGTATTTAAGATAACCATAAAATGATTGGGTTGTTATACCATTTATTTAAAAATTTAATTAACCAGAACTCTAACATCATAAATTTTTTTGATATAAATATTGATAAATGGTTAATGTGTCATTGGAATACTAATTTATCAACTACTATATATAATTTAAATACACATAGATTATAAATCCAGGACAGCATATTCTATTTATTGCTCCCCCTAAAAGGTCAGACATTAGTAGAACATTATCATGAGATGTTATCATTTGATATACTCCATGATAAATCATAATAATTTATCTCAAGAGGTGATAGTTGTAAAACATTCTCTATTAATTCCTTATATGTTGGGATAAATAAAGGACACTATTAAGTGATTATGGAGGAACCATTTGTTTTTTTTGATGAAACGTTCAATAATGGAGTTTCTTCACATAATTTTCTTATTCATAATTCCATGTTCTCCATGGGATGTTCTTGATTTCTTAGGACATTCATCATTCAATTATCAAATATTTTCCTCCCATGATTTTTCACCTTATACGGAGTAGTATTGATTATTTCTTCTATGAAGACACATTTTTTCAGTGACTCCTCATTATTATTATAAATGTTGTCATCTTCTTTAATGTTTTAGTAATGGGAAATTTGTCAAGGAAAAACATATAATCATTTATTCTTTCCATATATCCAATGTATTGTTATATTTATTCTTGACCATTTCAATGTCGGATGAATTTTCTCTATTTTTATTCAGAATTTCCATCAAATTTTTATCATAGGGATATTTCTTTGTCTACATATTAATTAAACAATCTATATTTTAATATTTTCTTGAATTTGTGTTTATAAATCATCCAATGATATATAATTTCACCTATAAATGTCATGTTTTACCAATATTTGAATGAATTATTATTATACATTCCACAACCGTAGATTTGACCATGAATCATTATTCACTAACTCTATGAATTAATCATTCCTATGATTTATCAGGATTGTATTTATTCTAATGTAACATTATTTTTCACTATATTATGTTTATTTATTGGAAAACATTTCACTGCCATTGATAAGGATTAATTCTACTCAATTTTTTAGTTTATACATCTATATTTTTTTAATCTGTACTATTAGAAATAACATGTTAGTTTCCAAACTGAAAATGTTTAATTTTAAATTACTCCCCTAGACCTACATTCTTTCAAACATGATTATAATTTTCTTTTAAATTTAATGTTGTTATAAATACTTCTTTAGATTTGTTAATATCATATTGTAATATAAAAAATTATTTTTAAAAAATTAGATTGCTCTTCTTCCCCTATATCCAGATTCACTTTGAGATCTTTCACTATATTCATAAGTTATTCTATAATTAATTAATTCTTCTTACCCTAATATAGATTATAATTTTTCTAAACATAGTAATGGATAACAGTTTAATAAAAAACATGAATTTTTGATTACATTGAATCAATCCTCACATAAAATCCGATAATATGAATTTTATAGAAAGTTGTTCACTACAATTATAATTCCGCTTCTTCAGTAATTGATTTACCACTTTTTCGCAGTACACTTTTTAATAAATATATAAATAATGGTAATGATATAATTAAATTTTTTATCCAAAACATTAGACTTTTGTTCCATACAACTGATCTAAGATATCATATTTTTTTCTTTAATACTTCCTTGATAATTGAAGAAACTGCACTATGATATAAATTATAGTTCCCTATGAATAATGAAACTTGAGAGTGTTTTAATTAGTTGTTATTCATGATAAATTATGACATTTTTAAACATGTTAACATAAGGCTATTAATGTTTTCAATCCACTTAATATAATATCTCAATCACACCTCACATACAATAACAAAAATATAGAGCATGACATAAGCTATTGACAAGTTTCGATACAAATAGTTACTCATGGCTATAATGGTTATCCCCCCCAACTGGATTATCTACTATAATTTCATTTATAATTATAAATTCATAGGTAGTAACTAGTTATATCCACAAATAACCTATCCTCCAGTTGACCTTGGTTATACACCCCATCCGATAACTATTTTTCCATAGTTGGATATACACCAAATTTGTCTTTATCCACCTTATATTCCTCAACTAGAAACACAACATAGTCCTTAGGCCTCTTCCATAAGTCACTAATATCCCATCTATAACCTCTTATTTCTTTTGGGGGTTGATCCAGTTTTATTAACAACTTCCACTTCTGATGATCATTATACTTGTTGTTATAGGACCAGGCTTACTCTAGTACATATCTAATATCATTAAAAGTTATTTCAAATAGTTTTTAGGTACTCAAAAACATTTTCTGATTTGATTTGACTTGGATTCTTCTAAATCTTATAATACTCAATTATATCTCCATCATAGAATCCTATATTCATATTATCTTCACTATAAAATAGTATTGGTTTATTAGGATCTCTCAAGTTGATCTTAATGGACTTATAGACTCAAATAATCCTAATAAATATGATATATTACCTCTATTTAACATTTATATTCATATAAATCTATATTACATTTAATTTTCATAATAATGAATGTAACAATTTCTTCAATGTGGAATCACTATGGTAACAATTAGTAAATAATTCCTAATATTTTAATTTAACCTAGATTCCTAAATTTTTACCTCATTAATTATGGATATAAATTCATGTTTAGTATACATAAATTTTTCCTCACCAAATGATGTATGAATCAAATATATATCTTATTATTTTAGTTATTTATTTATAATCCTAATTTCATCATCACATTTAATTACATAAATGTTTGGTGTATTATTAATGATTTTATGAGGTGTGATAATATTAATGATATCCACAAATTCTTCTCCATTATACCAATATACATAGAATTCATTTTGAATATATATTATAATTCTCAAATTAATAAATCGTCTATATTCTTCATGTGATGTAATTTATCCTTTTCTTCATAATGTATATATTTATCAAATAATTTTTTTTTGTCGATGAACTTAACCTCTATGGGACCATACTTTCATGTATGCATTGAGTTCCATTAAAATGACTTATAGATTCCATAGAGAACATAATTATTATTCATCGTATATTTATGCAGGTGTAATTCTATGAACGTGAGTTAATCATATTCTCATGGATTTATAAATTAAGATTCATTAATGTTAAAAGATTCAACATGATTACTATCAATGTAGATGGAAAATTATGAACACAACTTGTACAATACTCTATTTTTCTCATTTAATATAAATTCATGGCTAATATTACTCATACGAGACAGGTGTGATCTATATTGTCAAAGATAATTTTTGGACAGTCTCATCTTCATGGAATATCCATGGTCATCCCAAATATGGTTTGTGAATCATAGATGATCTGTAATACCCCATTATCTGTATAAATTTTCTATGTTATTCTTGAAATCTAAAAATACACAGATGTACCATTAAAAAATTATTGACTAATGATTCATGATCACAAATTCTTTACATGGGTGGTTTTTTGTTGGTGAACCCCCATTGATAAATCATTCTCATGGAAGCTCTATCTACAATATATCTTTGAATTATCAAGGATTGAGTAGTTCATTTTCAAGCATCCTTATTTGTGGATAACAACAACTGGATTAGTGTTAATCATAGATCATATATGAAACAACTTACCATGCAAAGAAGCATGCAAGAGTGGTAACAGGTGTTATTACCTATCACATCTAGGAGTGTTTTCTGGTCTCATTATGCTATGTCCTAAGGATGATTTAACAATAGATTAAAAAAATTCATAATGAGTAAAACCAACTAATGTTTGTTATTATGGAAAATTATTGTATGATCAAATGACTATGGACTCAAATAAAAGGCATTGGGTTTGAGTTTTTTAATTAGCAACTAATTTTTTGAGTGAATCATTATGAATGTAAAAATATATGTGAATGAATCAATTATATACCACAAAATGGATTTTGGGATGTAAGTACATATTGGGTTTGGAAATATAATGGAATTATCATGACCAATGTTGGAAAAAATGGACCAGCCTATATATGAGGCACTATCCTAACAACATGTTTTCTACTGATAGAGAGACTCTAGTTTGGAGATGATTGACCATTATTTTGTTAGTTAATAAAATTATCATGGGCCAGATTCCATTTCTTAACCATTAATGCATCTTCATCTCATAAATATAATAATAAAATAGAACCCATAATCCCTTTTGTATAATGCTTAGTGTGCTAAAAAGGTTTTAGAATTTAAAACACATTATGTAAAAGTGAAAAATATGTTTGAATAGGATGAGGATCACACTGTTTTAGTTCCCATGACCAATCATCTTGAGACAATTGGGTCATTAATCCCAACTTTATTCCAATGGACTCATTCACCCAAATAACATATACAATTTATTGGGGAATAACACCAATGGTTTTTTAACTCTACATGAACATAGAGGATGTGGTTGAAAGGTAATTTTATCCACCAATATTTTTAATGAGGGGGAAAATGATATTGAAAAATATTATGATGATAAATTATGACCATATATTTGAAAAACATGTTTCATGATTATATTTTTAGAAAATAGTAAAATTATTGTAAGATGGATATTATACATGTTTGGTACATGGGTTCCACCATATAGTAACCAATGATATTTTCTATAAGACAAGAAATCCAAACTGTTATTAGTAGGCCCCAACTTTCAAATATCTTACTTCTATGTAACTGAGGATAGTCTATTGATGAAAAAATAATTGAGGAAATGATGTAAAATAACATGTAGCTAATATTTCAATATTAATATAAGAAATATTTTTGTTGAATTTTTTACCACTCAATTAGACACACTACCTTTCAATGATATTATTATTGGGAAAATCAATATATAATGGTGATATGGTCCAATATTCGTTTTGATAAAGTAGAGGTGTTAAAATTGAAAGAGACATGAGAGTGAGGACATGATAATTCATTTAAAATTGGACAATATATTCAAGAAAACTATATAGATTAATATTTAGTAACTCAAACATAATGAGTGGTGTGATATTTTTCAGTTTTTTATAGGTTTATTAATGTATATGGCTCTTATATTAGGGAAATAGAGCTTGGTCCATATCAATAAAGGATAAATATTCCAATTTTTTGTGATTTAAAGGGTATCCTAATGTAAAAATAGAGGCACCAAAGAGAAATATGAAATAATAAAATGATATATCAATGGTTTGGTATGAAATAAAAGATTTCAGTGTCACTACATATCATATAGATCAATAATCATCCAACAAAAAGTTTTTCTATGGAAATATTTTCATAATAATATGGAATAGAATACTCAAAATTCTGATGTTAATTGGTGATATCATACACAAATAGGATGGTTAGAAGTAGATAATGTTTTTATGTTCCCATAATTGGATAATGATGCATCACTATATATCGTTTGATGATAGGAATCAATTCATACAGAGTTCTTCATGAGTTTTAAAGTAGATATAAAATTATAATATAAATGGGAGGAATGGTATGAAATCAATGATAGAATAAAAAGCTTATCATCTCAAGATAAAACACAATGGAAATTTTTTATATTACCCAACATACAAAATGTAATTAACTATATAGATTGAGGTCATAAAATGAAGAAAAAAATATCATACTATTTCCCTCAATTAAATAGGGACAAATATTTTTAGTTTATTTTTAAATAGTGAGAGATATTGAATGAATAATATATCAGAAAAATTATAATAATTGATATGTATCCTTCAATTGGGGGGGTGATTTTCCCAACCAATATTTATGAATAAATATGATAAATTAGATTTAAACATAAATATGGTGACGGGGACTACCCATTAGGGTTCTAAAATTGGTAGTTTTGAGCCTGAAAAAATTTAAAGACTTATGTACAATACCAACACAACATGGATGAATGATATAAAGAAAACAGTTAGGTTTAATGTTTAAGACACATGATTTTAGTGATCTTCGAAATTATAAAATACATATTTCATTTTTTCCTTATTGTATTGCATTATGCAAACCATAATTTTGACTCATTAACATGTGTTAGATATATTAAAGGTAGATGAACCCATATGGGTAGTATTCCTTCTATTCTATACACTGTGGAGTAAAGGGTCACATGGGTACAATTTTTAATTATAGAATTATATTCTGATATTGCAATGGATTGTTTTTATCCATGTCTTCTTCATCCAACACATTTTACATAATGAGATGGAAAACATTGGTCAATTCATTAATCTATCAATTGATATGGTCATGATAGAAAAAGTATGAATTTTTTAAATTTAGTAAAATAATTTACCTTCATCATCTCTAAGACAAGAAATGGTCGTATTATTTGTGAGATATTTAAATAGAACTATGAATTAATCATTGATATTAGATCACAAAAACTCAATCAATTAATTCAAATAACACTCATAATAATTCAACAGTAATAAGATTTAACATAAGCTATTGAACAATCATCATCGAGTATAGGCCCATGGCCTCAAATCCCCAAATTAAAATTATCCAATAGTTTTTAGTACTATGAATTAGCTCTTGAGGTTGATGGGAAACATTGCAATGAAACCTGAATATGGGCATTTTTGTAGTATTTTTATTTAATAATGAATAATGATAGGAAAAAAGAATCCCAAAATAATATTTTATGGGATTAAATCAATCTAATTTTATAAGATTAACATTCCTTGATATGAACCATCTCAATAACCTAGGTAATTATATTTTCCTTTAATTGAGGAAGAAGGAATCCATTAATGTTATACTAATATATAAAATTATCTAGATTTTTACAGCCATAATGGCAGATATATACTACTCACTTATTATCTCAAAACTCTATTCAGCCATAGAATTAAACATTGGAAATATAAAACCAATGGAATTCTATATCTAACCATTCTACTATATTAGAGTAATTTGAGTTACCTGATTATGTTTAATAAATTTTGACATCATTCACCACTATTTATTTCATATTATGGAAAATAGGTGTGATCGCCCATCTATGTTCTATATGGATTGAGTGTTCATCATGATCATGGTTAGTGGGAACTATGGCTATTTTTTGAGAGCATATTCTTGAGTGTCAGACCAGTTGTGTAATAAGTCCAATTTTCATGCCCAAGGTGACGATTAAGTCAAATAAAAATAGAAAAAATTTCGAGTTATTTGTCATGACCCGACCCAACGGGGCTCGAGCCGCAACTCCCCAAGCCCGCCTCTAATAGGCCAAGGGCTGGCGACCAGCGCCATGTAGGCTATCACACACATGGGAGGAATTAGCCCAAGGTACCTGTACACACGCACCCACAAACACCTCCATGTAACCGTGCATAGATAAAGAAACTAAAAAGTAAATTCATGCATACAATCTATCCCAAACCAGAGTGCAACAACAAAAGTACAAGGGAAAAACAGGGCCCACCAAATGGAAACTACAAAGTTCGTCCAACCTGCTCTGAACAAGGAGAACGCTGCCACAAACACCCGCTGGAAAGCTCTCTCGGCACAGCTCCGGTAAACACCCCGGTCAACTCGCTCACTAAGCTCCGCCTGATCTGGGTCCTCCTGGGACTCCGTCAAAAGGCCTGTGGTCTGCACAAGACACAAACATGTGCGGGCAAAGCCCGTGCAGGGGTGAGTATAAACATACTCAGTAGGCACCCCAAAAACCCAAAACCCATGGGAGAAACTGAAAGGCAACAGTCCGCTCAACCCAGCCAGAGGGAACCCAGACGAGAGAGAAACTCCATCTCGTGACCATCCTCAGCTAAACACAACAAGTCAGCTCAGCTCAGCTCAGATGTATGCCCATACATACACCTTGAACAATCCAAATATACAAGCTCACGCCACAAAGCCACAAGAGGTACCGACCTCGTCACCAGCAACTGTCCACAACAAGGAGAGTACACCACGAACACTGTCATACCAGATGACACTCATCCGAGAGATACACTCCATCGGGTCCCAAACAAACATCTCGGATGCTCACCCGAGAGATCACGCTCATCGGATAACATCACTGAGGAAACATCGCTGAAACAAGATAACCACCAAACTCCTCAGAGAGGGGATCACCGCTAGGGTCCGCTAGGGGATACCAAGACCCACTCCGGTATACGTAGCTCGCAGATAGGGGATCACTCCCAGGGTTCGCTGGGGGATACCACGACCCGATCTGGCATACGTAGTTCTCACAAATGGGGGATCACACCCAGGATCCGCTGGGGGATACCACAACCCGATCTGCCACTCGACAGAAGCTTCACACTCAGATAGAGGATCATCGTCCATATAAAGATGGTCACGACGATACTGGAACCCTATCTGGTATAACTCGTGATGTAGGGGATCGAACCGACGATGCCACAACCCTACCGAAACCACGCGCTAAGTAGGGGATCGCATAACCAACGATATCGCAACCCTACCGACACCAAGCGCTGAGTAGGGGATCGTATAACCAACGATACCGCAACCCTACTATAAACATCATGCTGAGTAGGGGATCGTAAACCCGACGATGCCACAACACTACTGTGCACGACCCACCGCATAGGGGATCATATTCCTGATGATGCCACAAACCCTACGGGGTTAACCTGCTAGATAGGGGATCGCCGCCCGTAAATAAGCGGTCAAAGCGATACCAAGAACCCAATCTAGGGTAAAGATGCTAGAGGATCCACTCCAGGACCACCGGAGGGATACCACAACTCTAACAGTTTTAATATCCCATCGACAGGATCACAAACCCATACGAAGGTTGTGATACCACATGAACCCTCGTAGGAACGAACCAAGGGAGAACCCTCAACCACTGCTGGTCCAAACATCGCTACCCGAGCGACTCGCACCAAAGCCACAGTGCGCACCTCTGAAGCCAAAACCGAGGCCACCATCGCGTTCCACGTGGAAAAACAAGCAGGATAGGCTGTTTACTTGCCCGAAACGGAGCACCGGTGAAAAAGGCACTATTCAACTTAGCTAGCTCGCGCGGGGCCCACGCTACGATCCCGAAACCCATCGAGCGGGTCGCACCACGGCGATCCCCTCAGAAAAACAAGCGGAATCGACTACTCGCTCGTCCAAAACGGACACCCGGTGAAAAAGGTACTATTCACCGAAGGCCAGCTCGGGTGGGGCCCATGCCTGGATTCCGAAACTCATCGAACGGATCGCACCACTGCGAGCCTCTCGGAAAAACACACAGGATCGACTATTTATCCGCCAAAATCGGACTCCTTGAGCAAAAGCTGCGTTTCTCCGCAAATGCCAATACCCGGCCTCGTGGGGCCCACACCCCGTTCTCAGTCCCAACACCCGGAAACCATCTCAAAAAGTCCGTCATACCATCAGGGTCCCAACACCACTGACGGCACATCAATCAGACGCTCCGGGTAAAAGTTACAACGGCCCGAAATCGTAAAATAAAATAATAATATTATTTTATACGACGTTTCTAACTCCCGGGCCACGATCCCGAACCCTTAAACCCTCAAAGTGAGTTCAAAAGGTCCGTATCGACTCAAGGAGCGCATCCCCACAAACGGCTCGCGAATCGGAGTTACGGTTTTCGAGTTACGGGGGTTTAAAGAACCTCCGGAACAGTCTATCCGGACCACCGCAGGTTCGCCGGAAACCACCGCGCCGCCGCCGGACTCCGCCTTGCCGAAGCCGGAAACCACCGCGCCGCCGCCGCGCCGCCGCGGAACTCGCCGGAATCTGCCATGGCCGCCGCGGGTCTCGCCGGAAAACTGGTTTTTTCGCCGGAAAACATCCGGGAGCCACCGGGAGCACCCCGGTGCTCCAAATTCAGATCTGAAAAAAGATTTGGAAAGCTCGGGACCCGAACTATACAACCCATATAACTATTTGAAGAAAAACAAAAAAAAAATGGGATCCGGGATTGTAAAACTCAAACCGCCTACCTCGCGGGCGAAACACCGACGTTCTGCCTCAGATCCGCGCTCCAAAGCTTCCGGTGCGCGCTCCTGGAACGTCCGCCGTCGAATTCTGAGCTCGTGGGCGCTCCGTTTTCTCGATTCGGTGGAGTGGAGGCGAAGAACGGCGAAGAACGATTAAAAAGAGGGGGGCACTGATATTTATATCAGCCGCCCGCCGGCGCCAAACCCGTCTCGGACCCGACGCCCGATGCGAACAAAAGTAAGGTCACCCCTAGGGTAAACGCGCCATTCTGAACGCAACGGCGGTCTCAGATTTTCCATCCGAGACTCCGTTCAGAAGTTATTCGAGCCGACGCTCACACACTAACTTGCTACTAATTTATGAAAACGCCCCTGGTGGTGTTTCTCACCGCAGGCCCGCGCCCGCAAAGTTTACACCCCGCCTAGGGTAAACAGCACGTTCCGGACGCAACCGTGCCCTCAGATTCCCGTTCTGAGCTACCGTTTAGGAGATATCACACCCTCGCCACGTGCATAGTATAAAAAATATTTAAAATTTTTTATAAAATTAATTCCGCGCACACCGGGCCACGGAATCGCACACCGTCTTCACGCCTAGCTCTGAAATTATTCATAGAAATATTCCAAAGTCTGACAGGGCCAAAAACCCGAGTTGCTACATTATTACCAATTTGTAAAAATGTTCTTGAACCACTTCCACTTTCAGTATTCTAAGGGGGATGTATTTCTAGGAAATCATTTATAATTATCTTTTAAAAACGTAATGTTATACTTCAATACTTAGTATTATGGTCTATCATATGGTCATGTTACATAATCTATGTTCATATAATTATGGATACCAATTTTTATTATTATCATATTATAATTAAAAATGTAACAACCCGAACTCTAGTTAATATGATATACCATCTACTTTATTCAATTGGAATAGAGTCATGGGTATAATCCAAAATTATTGATTATAATAGTAGTCTTGGAGATTCAGTCACATACATGATACCCATTAAACATTGGGAAAAAACCATGTAATGGAAGAAATATTAATCATTGAACTCATTCAAGGATTCTTCTTCATATCATGGGGAAAAAAATAATTGTGTGAAAAATAACTCATCATGGGATACATATTACAGATCCCATAATTAGTAAATAATTATTAATAAACACTCTCAGGTTATAAATGTTAATATATTACATTTAATCAATAACATGAGAATGAAAATAATCAATAGAAAATAGGTATAAAAATTCTCATGGATAATAAATACTAAGCAATAAAAAATGAAAATGATAAATATTAGATATCATGATCTTATAAATCCTGATATCAATATCATCAATTCATTGTGAAACTAATCATTAAAACTATATGTAAAAACACATTTAATTTGGCCATCTAATTTCATTCAAGAGAAGTGAGGATTCATAAAGGTGATATCTAAATCCGGGTCTTGTCCATCAATGCATGTACAATACATTCCTCATATATCAAATGATCAATTTAATAAATGAATGGTAAGACTTATAAATAAAGTATCTTATTGAATAATGAATATGTAATATCAATATTTCATTAATCAATATAATAAAATTAAAACTAAAACATTGCATGGGGAAAATATATATGATATAAAAAATATGTATATACATGGTAATGAATGTTAATTTATAAATACGCATGTCATAGGAATGGCTGAGGAAGGCATGTCCAGTTAAGAGTGAATCTCATACAAAATAACCAAAAATCTATTTAAAATGTCCCCTTCATAAAGATATATAACATCGTGAATGGTATGAGTTCACAAATCTCTCAGACCAGATGTTTTACTTTTGAATGAACAACGCTGTGATGGTGCCCCTCTGTATGGCCAGTTGCAATTCATGAGTTCCTGAATGATTGACAATGTCTTCACTAGTCTGAAATTGCATAAACATTTCTTGAATCCCTCCATTTATTTTTTAAAGGCATCTAATTTTTAGGAAACAACTTTTGTATAAATACCTCCCTATGTCTGTCTTTTTACGTATGGTTACTCTTATTTTCATCATCAAGATTGCACCAAATTAACAAAACACATAAGAACCATGATCCCAAATATATTGGATCATCTGGGGTATCCTAGATTCATGAAACCCATTTCCATGTCTTTTTGAAGGACTCCACCTAAGTTGGGGATTCCTTTGGTGGAGGCATATTACCTTTTTGATTCAAGAATGCCCACTGTGGATTATGAGGCTTCACAAAGAGTATACCCATCATGAATAACACATCTCGGGAATTTGGGCTCTTCTTGAGGAAGGTTCACCCAATTTCACAAAAACTACTACTTTTGAAACCACTCACCTCTATGAGGACCCCAATCCATGAAGGAACTACCCTCTCGAACCACTTATATTCTCGAATAACCTCTCATGGGACTCCCAAATGTTCCTCCCTTACACTGACACTACATTATTATGTTAAGTGCCAAAGACCCCACACCTATACATGATTTATTTAACAACAACTCAAGTACCCATGTTACCAGTGACACACACCCATCTATTCACCCACATCACTCCATATGTGGATTTGGCCTTCCACCTATGGTTTCAAATAAGAGTAGGTAAAATAATATCAATTTAATTTGTGTATAGTCACCTTAAAATGGACCTCATTTCTAAGAACTCCTCCATTCATTTAACTGCAATAGTTCCAAATCCATTCCCCTCCCAAATGATCATGAGCATTGGTCACTTAGTCCGTATGGTTATGGCATTAGTCCACCCCTCTCTGAGTTGTATGGTATAATAATATCTAGTTCCATGTCCAAGTCATAGAATGTTATACTCCACGAAATCTTCCACATGAAATTATGTAATACTATAGTCCTACACAATTTGATAAGAATAGGATACTCGATGTCTGAGAGAAATGTGAATACCTCCAGTAGTATGTCCTTTTTGACACTCGTATGGAATGATATCCTCTTCAAGGTGATCAATTTATAAGACCAACACCTTCAAAAAAATATATATTCTCTTGAAACATGAATCTTCAATGTGTTAGCCCCATGAAATCCCACGTTGACCGTCTGTCCTTGAAAGGAGAATCCCTACTAAATGATGTAAAACTAGATTTATTGTTCATGTCACATGACCTTAAACATTATTCTAAAACATAATTTGTGTTGAACCGTATCTTCTAAAAATGGTATGTAAGAAACCTTCATGAGGTTCATTCATTACAAATTGTAAACATCAGTGCACCATTATAGGTATGTACCTCCCTGATCAATATCAAGGGAAATTCTGATTGAACATCCATATTTTTTTAAATCTGTGTTCTGACTCATCCATCCCAGATATATATCACGGGGAATTCTGGCCCAACCACCCATGTTTTACATCTTAAATCAAAGGGAAAAACCTAATAATCTATCTAAAGGGATTTTTTAATAAACCATATAAATTTTCATAAATAGTAATTTTGAATCATCCATCACAGAACTGTCTCAAGGGTCATTCTTGTTCAACAAATAAGGTGTGATATTTTCCCTCTTAGGAACACCTCTTCTTGACCTATTTTTGGGTTGTTCTAATAAACCATCCAGATAATTCTTAAGGGATGCTCCAAATGAACCATCACATTTATATCTCATTGGGCATTTTGGTTCAACCCCCAAGGTGTGATGTATTTCCTCAAAGAGACACACCTCCTAGATCTATCTCAGCGGACGTTCCGATCAACAATCTGGATTTAACTCAATGGGTGTTCTGACTCATCCATCCATGTTCAATATCAATGTCTATTCTATTTTGACCACCTAAGTGTTATATATTCCTTCATATGGACAAACCTCCATGATCGGTCTTAGGGGACATTCTGATCAATCATTTGGATTTTTCTCAGGGATGTTCTGACTCAGATATCCCAGATATATCTCAAGTGGTTTTCTTGTATAACCACTATAGAGTAATTCATTCCCTCCAATAGACACACATTCCCAACCTCTCTCAATGGAAATTATGATCAACTATCTAGATTTTTCATAAGGGGAATGCAGAAACATCCATCATAGATCTCTCTCAAGTGGAAATCTAGTTTAAACACTGAGGTTTGACATCTTCACTCCCAGGGATACACCTCCCTGGTCAATCTGAGGTGATGTTCTGATTAACAATACAATTTTGTATCATGGGTTATTCTAGTTCATTAACCTAGTTGGGATGTATTCCCTTTTATGGATTCACACCCTTTATCAATTTGAAGGGGAATTTTGATCAAACATCCAAATTCTTCTCAAGGGACATTCAGACACATTCGGAAAAGATCCTTCCCAACGGGTATTTTGGTTCAACCAACCAGGTGTAACATCAACCCTAATAGGGAAAACATCATTGATCTCTGTAAATGGGCATTCATATTACCATATCATCCCCATGATACATCCTCATATCCTCTCAATACATTAAAGTTGCACTCATCATGTCCCTGAAACTAATATACATTAAACATGCACAAATAATGCCCCATAAAGTCATTAAACCTTCTCCCAGCGTATCCTCTCATGAAATTAAAACTGAGCCCATCATGTCCCAACACTAAATTAACTAGATTCCCATCATTAGTGGACATTACACTTTTGACTCAAACCCCCTCAACAAGATATCCCGATCTATATCCATAGGATATAGAACAACTAACATGTCACATAATACCTACTCTGTTGGTATTACCAAGGTAAAAATCATTAGAATACATATTAATCAATCATTGTTAGCTTTTTATAGATATTTTAAGCCTTGGGTAATATTACATAGTTTTCCACTTCTGATAATCTATCCAAATTGTAATAAGACAGGTGACCAATGCTTCACGAATCCAAACGTGCACTATGATCATAATATGGATACTATCACGAATGATTCTAGATTCCCCCATCATGAAAAAGTAGATATTTCAAGATATGAGTACAGTAATTAACCAACATCCATGAAGTGATGGCTTAGTGAATAAGATCCATGAAAATGAATTAAATCTATGAGGGATACATAAACTATGTGACGATCTCCAAGGAGGAAGCCATAGAAGGAAGATCCCAAAACCCATTATCCCATTTAGATCAAGGATAATATATCACTATAGAATTTGATGCATGATTCATGGATTTGATAAGTGGCGATGTAGGGTAAAAAATCAACCAACATGGGAATTACGTATGTGCGAACGTGCAAGAGAACCCCGATGGAAGAATCAGAAACAAAGAATATTGATATTTAATCGAAATGAAATGTATAATTATCAAAAGAAAGTGAATTTTATGAATATTTGGATGAAAATATATAAATTTTTTAAATATCCAGTGTATAATGAAGTTGTTTTATCTTTTTATGTAAAAATTATATGATTTCTTCACAATATAAAATGAAATCCAAAAATAAAGTGACATTGTAAAATAGATTCTTACCTCTTTGGTAAATTTGAAATTGAAATAAAATTAAATAATATACAATAATTGCAATATTATTCATCATGAATAATTATAAATTCATGTTAATATTTTCTAAGTGACAGTATATACTCCACATAAAATTGAATATGAATTTAATAATAAATATCTCTCCTTGTAGATTAAATTGATAAGAAATCTTACACCATGATTCCTATTAGATGAACATGCTTTAACCGCTTGTATAATGGTTTTAGGAATGTTATGAATTTATTCAAGAACCATATTAATATTTTTAATAACATATATAATCCTCTTGTAACATTTTATAACCAGTTCACTAATAATATTTTATTATAACCATTCCGTCGGGTGCTAACAATTTATTTTTTTCATGAATGTTTAATCTATGATATTTTTTCCTTATGAATAGGATACATATCCATTATCTTAAAAATTATATTATTTTAATAAAAATACATTTTATTAATTATATAAATATTTATAAACATTTATGACATTTTTATGTGGAAAAGTATATTCATTTCTTCGTGATGATTTTAGATTGTGGATATGCAGGAGTGATGATATCAATAACCTAATGGGTGAAAGGGTAAAAATGTGGTTGATATATTAATTTCATATAAATTATATCATGTCATATATATCTTATATTTTCATTATTCTCATAATTATGACTATCCATGTGATTCAGTGACCCAAAAACAATTACATAGGTTTATAAAGCAGTTGTCTCTCATAAACAAGAGTGATGGATTTGATTTCCGTTTTATAGATGATTAGAAAGATAAATCCTATTCTATATTTATAATAATATCATATTATATGGTAGATAATAGTGTTATAACATTTATATTTTTTATTACATAATTTAATGTGTTATATGATGTAAAAAATGGCTTATTGAAGATAGTTTCCATCACCTCAAATAACCTTCTTAGAAAATTATATTAAGTAGCGAGGGTAGGTGTTTTGGGAAGACTAAAAACACTATATTGTGTAAAAGTATGTTGAGGGATATTTATTAATTATTGGGTAAAGAAATATGTCTTTTTATGTGGGAATATGTGATGGTTGGAGGTTCCCTTTTTTAAATGGAGCTGGGGATATTTTTTTGAAACTATTTTAAATTTCCCAAAAGAATAAAAAATGATAAAGTCATTTACAAGAAATATAATTAAAAATGAACATAGAATTAATTTCTGGATATTATAAAGTTTAAAAATTTGTATATAATAATATTTTTACATGTTTAATCAGTGTACATACCATTAACTTTTGGTATAACCCTCTATAAAATAATTTTGACCTTCTGTAGGTTAATTAATTTTTTCTTATTTTATTATTAATTATGAAAAAAATAATTTTTACCTTATATACATAAATTAATAACACTAAATAAAAATTTTTAATCCATTTCATTAATTTCAACAATCATAATTGGAAAAATATTTCAAAAATATTGACACCTACAATGTGTTAAAAAAATGTTTTTTAAATATTCATTTGTTAATAAAAATATTATCTAATATTAAATATTTAGCTATAAATAATCATTATATGGATTAAAATTTATATATATAGGGTTCTAATATTTATAATTCTTGTAATTAGTTCATCATTAAATATAATTTTTATTATTTAAAATTGACATACATTGTGGATTTTTGAACATAACAATTTTCCATAAAAACAATCCAATTTTCTAGAAAACTAAAATGTTACCTAAAAATGATCTAATATTTATCTCTATAAAATTTGAAGTAATTAAATTTTAAATTCCATATATTAAAATAAATTATAACAAATAATAGTAGTAATATGTAAATAATTCGTTTTCAATTATTCATAAAAACATATTTCTAAGTGAAAATTTCAAAAATTCATTCGAGGATTATTTTTACAAAGTTCATAATGAATATTCATCATATCAAACTATAATTTATATTCCAATATATCATGTAATTTTTATTTAAATTTAATGACCACTTACAATAATGGAAGCTCTGGTGTTACATTATTATTTCCTAGAAAACATTTTTCCATAAAATGTTTATAGATATTACAATAAAAACAATGAGTGTAGTTCTTCCACAAATAAATGTATCACATATTACTTCCTCCATATATTATTTCTCTAAAATAAAATTTCCATTTACTTCATCTAATGAATCAATAATTCCTCTCTAGTGTTATGAATGTTAATGTTTTATTAATAGTTTGACAGGTCATGTTCCAATTATTTTTCTTTAGATGCGAGAACAATTATTTTTTCTATAATGTACATTCATTAATAATGATAACTAGAAGGAATAATTCTCCTTAGATGGGATTGGGGGTATTTCCAATCATTTATCAATATTTTTAATTCACTGCTGAATTTTGAATGGTCTGATATATATGGGGTACAACTATCCCTTAATACCATACCTTATGACACCCTTCCATGTATATAATTTAAAGAAAACAAGATCACCTAATTTAATTTCCAAATCAGTCCTATGAATTTTGGTAAAAATATTTTTTCTTCATTGAGATTAATTAATATGATCCTCAATAATCATTATCATTATCATTTTCTACTGAATATGTTTTCCCCATAAATGATTTCATCCGACAACATCATTTCAAAAAGTTATAGTACGACATATCTTTCGAAAAAACACAACATATGAAAATATTTTAATACATGAATATAAATTATTATTATATGAAAAAACAACCAAAGGTAAACACTAATAACATATACCATTAATGGGATTGTAGACTGAGCTAAACATTTCTTAAAGTGTATGAATAATTCATTTATACATTCTATTAGTTTGAAAATTATTGGTTGTTCTCAAATAAATATTAGTATCAATATACTTATGAATAATCCTATAGAATTTATATATATACTAGGGATCACAATCATACATAATTAAAAATGCCTACATTATGTCCTAAAAATTAATTAATACTTATCATTCTGAGGTAACCAAGTGGTAAATCTCATCTAATAGTATGTTAATGAAGAAATTTGGATAGGTGGTAAATAAAAACCTATATTTAATAATTAATTATTGGACAATATAGTAATATAGTGAAAATATCAATAGTAATGTCATCCCACTTCCAAATAATAATTAGGAGTTTCAATACTCCTCTATAATGTTATCTACCACATTCATTAATTGAAAAATAAATAATTTTTTAAAGATAATCATTAATATCACTCTTCATGTTACCCAAAAAAATTGTTCCTCCAAATATCAATACATCACAGTGATACCAAGGTGTATAGAGATATTAAACAACTTATAAGCATCCAAAAAGTCTATTTTTTGCTCATATATCATTGGATCAAAAAGAATCATTCCAATTTTAATTATGTTATATTCAAAAATGATATTTTACAATTCCAAATCATCCTCCACTTTTTCATCCTAAATGTTATCTTCATTATATTGGGGACATTTTATCATTCACAGTACATATGGTTTTTAAATAATTTTAAAAATGAGTGATGTCTCCTATTCCATAATAATTCAGATATCTATCGTTAATTTATCTATGATCATAAGATCCATATTAATAATTATTTTGGGTAGGACTCTGTGATTATTCCATTCCAATGAATCCACTTCCCTGTATTCCTTCCTTTGTTGTTAGTGTATCAAGAATTAATAATTCTTGAGTAGCCAGATCCTAAAAATTTTCTCATGTCTGGATATTTAAATGAAATGATTTATTTTTGTCTCTAATGGTATTTGAATTATTCATATCATTCATCATTTATTAAATGTATCCATATCTTCAAAGAAAATTTTATAGTTGTCAACTCAAGATCATAGGTTGGATTCTTTTGTTCATGAGTCATTATATACCTTTTTGAAATTGGAATAACATTATTTTTTTATTATCGACAGAACTAAGACACATATTTGATGAATCATCATCTTGAAGAAATCCATCATTTAGAAATTGTACATTCAATATTAGATCATTTTCCAATCTCTTATTCAATTTATGCAATTATTCTTCACATTATATTTTGTATATGAACCTAACCCATAAAAATGAGATTTTGAATAATGGTTGAGGAAATCTATTAATGTTCGAAGGAATTACCATTTTCAACAAACCTATCCAATGATTATGTTTACCATTGTATTGTTCATTGGTGTAGTCCATTCTATGAATAGCTTTTTCCTTACCATATCAAATGAGTCTCAATCATTGGAGATAATATATCAATGAATCGAAACATCCCGAAGCAATAATTTAAAAATTTTATATTTCCAATATAACTATTTCCTTCAATGACTCTAATGAATGATTTTTATGTAATTATCAAGGCCCCAAATAAATCATAGATTGCTCCAAGATATCATCAATGAATACCACACTGATATTATCAAAATATTACATGAATATTATATTCATTATATCTATAAAAAAGATATTAAATTATTCAGTCATAATATACTTACAATAAACTAGTAATTTATAGGCCTATACAAAATAATTTCTTTAGAATATTTTCCTTCTTTAATCATATTTAATGATACCAAGAACCAAGGTCAATCAAAGAGATTTTCTGTTCTCTTTTATTTTTATCTAATAAATCCTCAACGAGAGGCATCTGATAATTATTCATTGTCATAAGAGCATTGATTTCCATAAAATCAAGGAACATCCTCATGTATTCTTATGTATTATTATAAAATAGAGAAGGTTATCCCAATGATGAAACGTTTTTGAACATAAATCACATATCGGAAATCTCCTCTAGTTGTTTCATCAACCCTACTACACACATTGTAACATCCCAACTAAATAAAGAGTAATAAATTTTCATTATTATTAATATTTGTGATTTAAATATTAATTTTACTTTAAAGGGGATGCAATCTTCGATAGAGTACCAGATCCACAATAATGTGTTTCTTTTAAATCTTATGTTGTACACATTGTAGAGTCACGCTGAAAATTAATAATATAGTATTATTTTAAAAGGTATTTAACACAGAGTCGTTGTATTAGAAGGAATGAATATATATATCTACAATAAGATTATACATGGTTTTTAAATATTTTTACATTTATTCAGTAAGAGTTATAGGATTAAAATAAGAAAAAATATGATTTTAAGTATAAATACTATAATATTCATTAAAAGGTCGATTTACCACCTTTTGATAGAGAACCGTATTTAAATATAGTTTTGGACACTTTTATTTATTCTATTTGAAAAAATAAAATTCTTCTTTATAATGGGGACATCAAAATTCACTTTTGGTAATTTTTTTGTATTTTTATGAAAAATTCATTTTTTAATGAATAATGAAAAATATTGCATTTCAATTCAAAACTAGATTTTAATCAAATTTATTTAAATCATTATTATATCTTTTTAATTGGTTTTAATATGCAATTAGATTATATTTTTACCCTTTAATTCAATTTTCATCATTGTATGTAATTTCACATTGAAATTGGACATAAACAAGTATCAATCTTTTGATATCAATTTTCCCATAAAAAACAAGTTTTTTGTCTTGACAATGGGCATTAATTTTAAATTAATAAATGAAAAATTTATGTTTTTAATTAGGTATAACATAAATCATTTTTTAATTCATAATATCAAATATATATTAAGTTTAATGTTTTGTATTTTTTGAAAAACATCAAATTTTAATGAATAGTGAAAACACTGAGTAATAGTTAAAAAACCGAAATCTTTGTTTAAATTCAATTTTACTGCATTTGTGAATTGAATATCAAAAATAAAATATATGTGGTTGTTATTATAATGTAAAATGTGGTTCAATAATATTGAAATATTTTTTTGGTGAATACTAACTTTTGACTTTTCATTACGTGGTTAAAGGTAAAGAGGGTAATTCAATGTAAAAATTTTATTATAATGACATAAAATTTGCCAAACATATGTCATAATCCTATTGGATGATACAATTCTTTCCATTTCTATACTGGGGTAGATTTTTGGACCCCGTGGTGCCACATGAGAGGGATAATGACACGTTATATTAATTAATTTAATGTAAACACAAAAATGACATAAACATATTTCATTATGAAAATAAAATTTTTCACGGGGTTATGTATGTTATCTATTTGAATATAAATATTAATATGAAATATAAAAATATTTCATACATCAGGGTATTTTTTTTATAATTTTTAGACATCAAATAAATAAAAAAATTTATGACAGAATAATGATGGAATATTTACATCAATAAGGAATGATTTAAATAAATAATATTATAAAGATTAAAAAAATATATGAAACCTATCCAATTACTATTTTATAATTTTATATCAAATTAGAGTCATCTTTTCATTGAATTTAATGAATTTTTTACCTGTATAAATTGAAAATAATTATACAACAAAATAATATTTTCAAACATTCCTAACGTCCCCCTCCTCCCCCTTATAAAAATCCCTCAACTCAAACCCATTACTTACAACAATGAAGCCCCTAGGCTCATCCATCCCCTTACCAATTAATCTCCCAATATTCCTCTATTACACCAAGAAACATTACCTTTGGGTGAAGGTACTTGAAAAATTCTTTTTGTTCTATACTAATGGGTGTTTCCCGATTTAAAGGTAACGTCTTCTATTAAGTTCTTTTCAATTATTTTACCTCTCCAACACCCAAAACTCTTTTTATTACTTTAATTTGAAAAACAATAGTATCTTAAATATACTAGGTTGTTGTTATGAGATTTATTCAAACTACACTTACACACACCACCATTTAATGGGTAAAGAACATGTTATTTCTGTGGACGGAAAACTAATGCCTTGAGAAACGATGATTGTTCAACTATCTCCTACAACCTATCATGGTGGAAATTATGAAGGAATTTTATTTATATGCGATATATTTAATATTTATATTTTTTCTATGCTTCAATATTTTTTCAATTATATCATTCCTTTATGCTTTCCATAATAGGTAAATATGATAATTTAATTTGAGGAAGTGTAGACTACCGCTCCCTCAAGGTTATAAGGGTCGTTCATTCCATAAATGGAACGTATAAATGATAGAGTTAATGAAATTATATACATGATATTATACTATAATTATAATATACATACGTATCATTATATATTCATTCAATTAAATAGGAAATAGAAATGAAAGTAGTGTTCATGTGTACATACGACTTACCATCTCCTTGAATGGTGCATTGCATTTCTTACCTCCAAATGTTTTGTACTGTTTTAAATAAACATATATATATATATACTGGATATATATATATATATGATATTTTTTATATCTATATCATTTATATAATTCTAGAGATAAGGGGATTTTGACCACATGAACAACTTGTAATTATAGGAAGTTCATTTTTGACTCAAGTACCAAATATCGACAAAATGGCCATTATTAACTTAAATAATGTTTATAACATGGAAATAGGTGATATAAAAATAATAATGAACATTAAAAGTATCTTAATCAAGTAGAAATTAACTTCAATTTATTATTCAAGAGATTAAATAACGGACAGGTCAAACCGGACATGAGATAAGGGACTTCGTGTCAATCTCATTTCATCGAGTCATATTATTATTTATACAAAAATATATTTTATATATTGTTCCTAAACCCCTTTGACCCTTAATTTTATTCCAATGGAATCTTTTCCCAACAAAGTGTTTTACAAAATGACAAAAATGAATGTTTTTTAATGTAAGCGGTGACAATGAACTTTTTCACCAGAGCGGGTATTATTTGATCATTGGGTTCCTTAAAAAGACATAATGTTTTTAAAATGAAAAAGATACCATATAATCCTTGACATATTTTGTAATTTAAATTGGTTTTGATAATGGATTTTTTATGTCAATATATATAAATGATTTTCTAATATTATCTTTTCATTATGTTTGTTTTTTGTGTTATGAATATGTTATGGTTCTTAGGCATTGTTTACGTATGTGGGTGGTTCCATGATAAACCTATGGTGGGTGAGCCTGAGATAGTTATCCAATGAATTGGGTAACGTGATGGAGGTAAACATTAATGATTCTCCTAGAGGATTTAGGGAATATAATGTGATGAGTATTCCAAAGTTTCTCCCTATGTAGATGTGATAGCTACTATGTAATTATGATATGGATGCCACAATTTTCCTTTATGATTTATGATATCTATGTGTTATTTATAAATAATATGATTTCATGAGGTATGTTAAATATATTATGATATGTGTTTATTGATCAAATAATGTTTTCTTTCATTTTTTTATAACCCTTTATGAGCTTTTTATGCTCATACCATGTTTTGAATCATTTTTAACAGGACTTAAATATGAATAAAGTAAAGGATGGGATCAAGGAAAATTCATGTTGTCTAAAACATGGAAGTAGACATGACACATTTTTAATGTGTTTTTATTTTATAAAAAAATGAAAACTTAGTAGAACTGTCTAATTTTTAATATTAATGTTATTATATAATATTGATGGCCTAATTATCTAAAACTAAAAACCAGAAAAGATCCTCAATGTGAATTATTCATTTAATTAATGATTATGAAATTTTTATGGATGGATCCTTAGAGTTGGTATCAGAGATAGATTTAGACAAATTTATTAGTTATAATATTGTTAAATTAATTTCCATAAATTAATTTATGGTTTATTGAAATGATATAGAATTTACAGATTACCGTGTTGATTCTCCTAATAATTTCAGTACATAGAATGGATATCTACATAGGAAACATGGAACCTATTATGGGACGATATCAGGAGGAAGACAACCTCCCAAATCAGCAACATGAAATGGTCGGAATCATAACTGAGTTATCTGCTGTAGTGATGGCGTAATTTACATAGATTTTAAATGGTTGTGGTATCCATGTATGAGATCATCTGGATCAACCACATAGGAACACGTTAGTAGTGGAGCATTTTATGTGGCACCATCATCCATCCTTTAGAAGATCATCTGACCATGTGCTAGTAAAAGGG
This sequence comes from Viscum album, assembly GCA_963277665.1. Taxonomy (NCBI): domain Eukaryota; kingdom Viridiplantae; phylum Streptophyta; class Magnoliopsida; order Santalales; family Viscaceae; genus Viscum; species Viscum album. Next base: position 1,140,197,441 of record OY728153.1, on the reverse strand, counting down.
TGGGTTAATGCACTAGAGAAGATTTTTGATGACTTGGTGTGTCGAGAACATCAAAAGGATAGTCTTTTTGTTTACCATTTTGAAGGTGAAGTTGATGAGTGGTGGTCGATGGTGAAAAATTACATGGAAAGTTAGGTTTTTGGTGGTCTTGATTGGAATTAATTCAATGGTATGTTTCCTGAGAAATATTTTCCTAAGGTGGTTCATCTTTGGATGGAAAAACAATTCTGGTAATTGCGGCAAGAGGATGACTTGGTGACTACTTATGAAGAAAAATTCACTCGACTGACATGTTATTCACCAAATGTCATACGAGATCTTGATAGTAAAATCAACCATTTGTACATAAGATTAATGCCAATGTATCCAAGGAATTTACCTTCATGTGAGTTCAAAAGTTATGAAAAACTTTTTCTATATGAGTAGAAGGTGGAAATGGAGTTTTTTGACGATTAGGTGTTCATTGAGAAAACAAAAAAAAATAATAGGTTGATGTGGCAGATGAAAGGGAAGATCTCTTCAAAAACATCTGTGGGTATGAAAATTAAGTTTAATGTTTGTGAAAAAATTTGAAAAAAGCATGCTAGGGAATGTCTTTTGAATTTTGGTAAGTGCTACTGATGTGGTAAAATGGGTCATAAGGCTCATAAGTGCACAGAAAAAAATCAGGTTAATTTTAAGACAAAATATGAATTACAGTCAGTAAAATGTTTTAAGTGCAATGAAATGGGTCATTATGCAAATGAGTGTTCAATGAATAAATCAATTGAGGGAAAGCAGCCAGACTACATGCAGAAATGGGTGGTGAAATCCATTGAAACTACATTGGCAGATGTTGGGTTGTCGAATGAAGTAGTATCATGTACATTGTTTGTTTGTTTAGATTATTCCAATGTGTTATTTGATTCAGGGTCTACAAATTCATTCATTTCAGAGATGTTTTCTAGTAAATTGGGAATTCCATATCATGATATAAATCCTAAAAATATGGTAAAAATGCCAGGTGAAATGATGAGACAAAAAGAAATTATGAGAACCTTTATGTCCTTGTGTGCGGAATGAATCTACCAGAAAACCTTATTGTATTGCATCTAGTAGAGTTTGATGTTATTTTCGAAATGTATTGGCTTTCTGATTATAATGAAAAGATTGTTGGATGAGCTAAAGAGGATTATTTTTTTATAGATTTTCAGTTTTTGTTCAAGAATGAACCCTTACTTTTGATAGAAAATATTGAAGCTGAGAGATTAGTAATAGATAGAAATAAACAATACCATGCACATATTGTTGAAAACAAATGAACTGCTCAGATTAATTATCTTCCCATGGTAAATGAGAACCTTGATGTTTTTCCTGATGAGTTCCTAGTATTATACATGATTGGGAAGTTGAATTTGTTGTTAACATAGTTATGATGCTAATACAGTTTCAAAACCCCCTAATTGAATAGATCAAGTTGAACTTTTAGAGCTAAATAAGCTTTTGTAGTAGTAAATAGATTAAGGTTCCATTCGAAATATCACATCACCATGGGGTTCTCCTGTATTGTTTATTAAAAACAATTATTGTTCAATGAGACATTTAATTGATTATAGATCATTGAATAACATCATTGTTAAGAACATGTATCCTTTTTCTCATATCGATGATTTGTTTGATCAGATATATGGAGATCAGTATTTTTCAAAGATTTATTTGAGGTCGGGGTACCATTACTTGAAAGTAAGGAATGTTGAAATTTTTAAGACAACGTTTAATACTAGATATGCTTATTATGAATTTTTAGTTATTCCTTTTGTGTTAACCAATGCACCTGCTTTATTCATGTATCTTATGAATAGAAATTTCCGTGAGTTCTTGTATAAATCTTTGGTTGTGTTCATTGATGATATTTTGGTTTATTCTGGATGTAAAGAGGAAAATTAATTTCATTAAGGGTTTTCTTGAAAACCATAAAAGAAAATATATTTTTGGGAAATTAGCATGTTTGAGATTTAGTTACAACAAATTTCATTTCTGATCACATTGTTTCAAAAAAAACGAATAACGGTAGATCCTGCTAAAATAAAAGTTGTTGAAGAGTGGCCAAGACCCACAAATATAACTGAGATCCATAGTTTTCTTTGATTGGATTTTTATAACCATAGGATTGTAGAAATATTTGAATGGTTAACTATCCCAATGACTTTGTTAACTCGAAAATGTGTTATGTTAATTTGGGAAAATGAATGTGATGATCGTTTTCAGAAATTGAAAATAAAATTGGTGAATGCTTCTGTTTTGCCACTTCCTTAGAGAAATGGCAAGTTTTTTATCTATTGTGATTATTTGTTGAAAGGACATGACTATTCCTTTATGCATAATGATCAGATGTTAGTGAAATCAATTCTATCCGATAGAATTAATCAAGCACATAAAGAAGATAGTGATTTGCAGAAAAAGGTAGAGTTGGTTCAAAAGGGTAAGTTGATTAAAATTAACATTGATAATAATTGTATTTAGTTATTTGGGAAGATATTATGTGTTATTTATGATTCACAGTTGATGAATGAGTTATTATGTGAAGCTCAAAGTTCTATATTTTCAGTTCACCCAAGAAGTACTAAGATGGATAGAGATCATCAAGAGCATTACTGGTGGGGTGTAATGAAAAGATACATTTTTGACATTACAATGATGTGTTTTAAATGTCAATAGCTAAATGTTGATAAAAAATTATTGAAAGGGATTCATCAGTCATTACCGGTGACAGAGTGGAAATAGAAAAAATATAACCATGGACTAGGTTGTGGGGTTACCAAAGTCATCTCAAGTTTATAATCCTATCATTATTGTTGTTCATTGATTGAATAAATATTATCATTTCCTTCCTATTAGAGATACTTTGTCTCCAAATCAATGTTCTCTGTTGTATCTTAAAGAGTTAGTCAGGTTTCATAGAGTTACCCTCTCCATTGTATTTGATCATGATCTTGTGTTTACTTATAACTTTTGGAAATGACTTCAAAATTTACTGGGTGCTGAATTAAATTATAGTATAAATTTAATCATCAATATGATGGGTAGTCAGAATTAATAATTCATACCATGGAAGACTTTCTACGTGCTTGTTCACTAGATTACTGGGGAAGTTGGGACCAACATCATTATATGGTTGAATTTTCTTATAATAACAGTTTTCATTCTAGTATACTTATGGCTCCATTTGAGGCATTATATGGGAAGCAATGTCAAAAACAAGCTTTTTGGGATGATGTATGTGAAAGGAAGTTGATGGGACCTAATTGTTTGAAGAGATGAAAGAAAATTTTCCATTAATTCAGAACCACAAGAGAACATCTCAAAGTAGGCAGAAAAGTTATGCGGATTACCAGAAGGATCTTTCATTTGAGGTAGCTGATGTTTTCTTTCTTAATGTTTTTCCATGGAAAAGTGTGATGTGTTTTCTAAGAAGGGAAAGTTGAGTTCGAGGTTCGTTAAGCCTAATGAAATCTTAGAGAATGTTGGATAAGTTGTGTACAGAGAGGCTTTACCTTCATGTTTATCCTAGGTACACAATGTTTTTCAGGATTCAATGTTGACAAAGTATATGCCATATCTGTATTATGTTTTGATCCCAGAGGTAGTTTTGTTGGAAGAGAATCTCTCTTAATAGGAACAACCAGTCCATATTCTTGACTGAAAAGAGAAAGTGGTGTGGAATAAGGTAATTAATATGGTAAATATTCTGTGTAAAAAATCATATGGTTGAAGAGGGAACACGAGAATCAGAAAATGCAATGAGGGAAAAATACCATGATATATTTGATAAGTGAATAAAAATTGTGAGGACGCACTTTTCAAAAGGGGGAATGATGTAATATCCAATGTACGTAATGAATAATACATTTTCATAATTATTAATATTTGTGAATTAAATATTAATTTTACTTTAATGGGGATTCGATGTTTTATGGCCTACCCGAGACACAATAACAGGTTTCTTTAAAATCTTATGTTGCACACAATGTGGAGTCGTATATTAAAAATAATAATATAATATTATTTTAAAAGGTAGTTAACGCCTAGACATTGTTTTGGAGAGAATTAATATAATAACTACAATATGATTATAAATGATTGCAAAATTTATTTTCATTTATCCAATAAAATTTAGAGCCTTACAATAATAAATATTCTGAATTTATGCATAAATACTCCAATATTCACTAAAAGGTCAATTTTTCGCCTTTTGATGGAGAACCCCATTTAAATAATTTTTAGTCAATTTATTATGTTTTATTTGAAAAAATAAAATTCTTCTTTAGAATTAGGACATAAAAATTTACTTTGATTAATTTTTTGGTATTTTTGCGATAAAATTCATTTTTAATGAATAGTGAAATGTACATTATTTTAATTCCAAACATTCTTTTAATGTAATTAATTAATATGGTAATATTATATTTTTAATTGGTTTTAATATGAAATTAGATTATATTTTTTATCATTTATTCCAATTTTTCTTGTTGGAAGTAATTTCACATTGAAATTGGACAAAAAACAAGTTCCAATCTCTTGATATCTATTATCTCTGAAAAAACGTTTTTTGTTTTGACAATGAGAATAAATTTGTAATTAATTAATGAAACATCTATGTTTTGATTTTGAAAAAATAGACATCATTTTTTATTTCATAATATCAAATATATCTTAGGATGAATTTTTTGTATTTCTCTGTAAGACTTCAATTTTTAATGAATAGTGAAAACACTGAGTAATAGTTAAAAACCCGACATATTCATTTAAATTAAATATTACCACTTATATCAATTGAATTTCAAAAATACAGAATACATGGTTGTTATTAGTTAGTAAAATGTAGCTCAATATGATGAAATTGTTTTTGTGAATAGTAACTATTGACTTTTATTTACCATAGTTAAAGGTAATTGGGTAATTCAAGGTAAAAATAATATTATAATAATATATAATTACCATATCATGTGTTTTAATCCAATTTTTAGATACATTTCTGCCAATGCGAATCCTTGGGATGATATGTGGACCCCATGGAGCCACATGGGTGTGATAATGACACTTTATATTATTTAATTTAAAATAAAGTCAAAATGACATAAACATATATCATTTTTTGAGTAATTTTTTTCCTGGTGTTATATAAGTTATCTCTTCATATATAATTATTAAATTTAAATCTAAAAAAATTTCTACATCCTGGTATTTTATTTATAATTTTTAGACAACAAATAAATAAAATTATTTATGACACAATAATAATGAAATGTTTACCTCATTAATGAATGATTTAAATAAGTAAAATTATAATTATTAAAAAAACAACCAAAACCTATCCAATTATTATTGGATGATTTTATTTCTAATAAGATTAATATTATCACTTAGTTTAATTAGTTTTGGACCATTATAAACCGAATTTCATTATACAATAAAATAATATTTTTAAACATTACTAAAAAGCCCCTCCTCCCCCTTAAAAAAGCCTTCAACTCTAACCCATTATGCACACCTCTCACTACCCTTGGATCATCCAAAATCATCCTAATTAAGCTCCAAACAACCCTATATTCCTCCTATAATCCTTACCTTAGGCTGAATAACTTCAATAAATATTTTTTGTTCAAACCCAAGGGACTTACCCTATTTAAAGGCAACATCTTCTCTTGAGTTATTTTCTATTATTTTACTTATCCAACCCACTATTCAATTTTTATTCCATTATATTAAAAAAACTAGTATATTAAATATACTATGTTGTTTTTATCAGATTTATTTGAACTACACTTACACAAAACTCAATCTAATCGGTAAAGAACATACTGTTTCGATGGACGCAAAGCTAACACCTTAGGAAAAGATTATTTTTCAATCATCTTCCACCACCTGTAATGGTGTCCATTATAATGGAACTATATTTATATGGGATATATATTAAATTTATAGTGTCTCTATGCATATGTATTTTTCAATTAGATCGTTCCATTATGGTTTCCATAATGGGTTAATACCATAATTACATTTGAGAATGTGCGGACTACCGCCCCCTCAATGTGATATGAGTTTTTCATTCCATACATGGAACATATAATAGATGGATTTAATGAAATTATATATATGAGATTATAATGGAATTATAATATACCTATGTATCCTTAAGGTTTCATTTCATTAAATGTGAAATAAAAATCGAAGTATCGTTCATGCATACAAACGACTTACCGTCTCCATGAACTATGCATTTAATTTCTTATCTCCAAATGTTATGTTCTTTTATAATTAAATATATATACTGGAGATATATGATATATATGATATCTAAATAACATATATCATTTTGGAGATAATTTAATTTTGATCACATGAACAACATGTAATTATAAGAAGTTCATATTTGACTCAATTAACAAAATATCCCCAAAACGAGCATTATTAACATAATTGATTACATAATGTTTATAAACTAGATATAAGTGATATAAAAAAGAATAATAAACATGAATAAGGATCTCAATAAAGTATAAATTAGCTTTATTTTATTATTCAATAGATTAAAGAAAACACTGGCCAAGTTGGATATGAGGAAAGGGACTTCCTCTCAATCTCTATTCATTGAGGCATATTTTGATTTATACATGAATTTATTTTATACTATTTCTAAACACCTTTGACTTTAAGTTATATTCAAAAGGAATTTTTTTTATACAATGTATTTTACTGAATGTCAAAAACGAATTTTTTTTAACGTAAGTGGTGACAATGAAGTTTTTGGTCTTCGTGAGTATTATTTGATCTTTGGTTTCATTAAGAAGCCTTGTTGTTTTTAAAAAAGTAAAACAAATACCATATTATCTTTTACATATTTTGGTATTGAAAATGTTTTTGATAATGCATTTTTTATGTCAATATATTTAAATGATGTTGAAATGTTATCTTTCCTTTATGTTAGTTTTACCTGTTATGAATATGTTATGGTTCTTGGGAAATTTTTACGTATATGGGTGGATCCATGATAAACATAGGGCGTGTGAGCCCAAGATAGCTCTCCGATGCATTGGGTAATGTGACTGTGGTAAAAATTAATGTTTCTCCTAATTTATTTAAATGATATACTAATATTGGTATTCTAATGTAACTCAATATGTAAATGTGATAGCTACAAGGTAAATAGGATTTAGATTCATAAGTTACCTTTATTATTTATGATTTCAATTTGTAATTAATAAATATTATGATTTTATTAGGTATGTTACAGATCTTATGTTACGTATGTATTGATGAACTAATCTTTTCATTCTTTGTTTTATAACACTTGCTGATCTATTTATGGTCTCCCCATGTTTTGAAATGTTTTTTCACATGACTTAACGATGAAAAGGGTCAAGGATGGGATCAAGGAAAATTCAAGCCATATAAAACTTGAAACTAGACATGACTATTTTTCTCAAAATTTTTTATGTTATAGAAAAAATTGAAACTGAGTAGAAGTGACTAATTTTTAATATTCAAGTTGTCCTGTAATAGTTATGGCCTAATTCTCTAAAACTGTAAATATGAAAACATCCTCAATGTTAATTATTCATTTAATTCAAGATTGTATAATTTTTAGGGAAGGGTCCTTATACATAGTGTACATTATATAGAGATTCAATGATATTTTTTCATGATTCAAGGAATAAATCAATGTCAAAATCAATATCACAATCTACTAGACATCGTTGTAATTCTTTTGTAAATACATAAACGTACCATTTACAATATGTAACTAATAAATTCTAAGATTATTATTTCCATCCATATATTATATTTTATTTTATATGGAAATATTCTCATTCAAAATAGCTATTGAAGGTTAATATATATATGAATCTGATGCCATGGTCTTTAATATAAATATAAGTAATTCCATATCTTCATCACAAATCATAATTTACATATCCTTATATAAAATTTTTTAGTAATATTTTTAAAGGTTATCAATTTAAATGATTACAATGGAGTTAATATTATGAATAAAAATAATTTTCACAAATATGTTTTTTTAATGTTCCATAATGGTAACTTCCTAATAATATATTATCAATGGGAGACTTACACTATTAATTTTGATTGAAAAATTCCTTGTTAGGGTTCTATGTAAGTATACATTTTTCAATGAAAACATGAATCATATAAAATAATGAAATGATAGGAATTTATATAATGAAACGGTTAAATTTTATGATTTGATTAATGTACATACCACCACATCCTTTGGTATTATCACCTAAGTTTTAGTAATCTTATATGTTTGTCCTTCCCCCCTCAACCCCATTTATGTTAAGTTCCCAATATTATTGGTGAATTTCTGTGAATACAATCCCATATATCTATAGTTTAATCATTGTAAATGCTTAATATGTTTCTTCCCCTTACATACACTATCCCTATCACCCTTATCTTAACACCTTTAAATAATCATTCATTAACATAAAAAATTTTCCATATATGTTTTGAAAAATTATTAATGATTGTAAATTGATTTATTTTAATATTATCCTTTTATATTTTTGGGTATACATGGTGTTTATCTAACATAATATAATCTTATTTCTTCTTTAAAATATAAGATATATAAAAAAATTTCTATATTGATTTCACATAAAACAATTAATTCATATGATGAAATTTTTTTGAGAAAAGGGTTCCCAATAATGACCTAGCTTAATCCCTCCAAATAAATGGTGAATCATGCAATAATTATTGAATTTATAATCCATATAATATTTATTTATTCATTTTAGCAGTTCCATCCAACACTACAATGAATTATTCCACCTTTGTATTTAATATGACGAGCTTTATAATTTATTTTCATTCAGTCCATAAGAGGGAAATATTTACTAATGAATGACCCACTCCTTATACTCTGTTTCTTCTTCCTCCTTATTAATATATATCAATGAACAATATTGATCAACATCACCCTTGAGATAGTATACTTAAATTATACCCATTTCCTTTTTATCCCATCCAAGTGCTAAAATATATTTTCAAGGTACATAATCAATTGCTCATCTACAACATGATTAATAGAAACACTAAATTTTGGGGGCCTCTGTCTAACGAAATAATCCAAACTAAGTGATTTAAAATTTTTAACAAAAGGTTTCTCTATTCAAACAGAATTATTATTTATAACCTCATTAAGATTCGATATTATATTAATAATTTGGTCAATTACATTACATATTTTATTGTTTTTATCATCATATAAACATTCTACATTTACGATTAGTATTGATACAAATCCTTATTGGGGGGTTCAATTTAAAAAAATGGAATATTATTTATTATCTCATGTATTATGATTTTTAAATAATGACATTGATTTTTCAATCTAGTGTAACACTAATCCTAAATCCAAATTATATTCATTGCTAATATCATACATTTAATTATCATTATCATGAACTGGTTGATGATCATGATAAATCCAAATCCACAATATTTGGTTTCATTATCCATATGTATAATGGTTTCAGCACCACACCTACTTTCAGTATACAAAAAGAAATTTATTTTTAGAAAAAACCTAATAAAATAATCCTTATCATAACATTAGGATTTTCTTATATACATATCCTCAATGACTACAATAGTTTTATGTTTCATAATCGATGATTTTATAAATCTAGTTCCCATAGTTTATACAAAAAATACACTAATATCAACCTTAACCACTCATACTCTAGTAAACTAGATATTCTATCTAATTTATTATATTGGAATAGATATTAGGGGTATAATACCTACGTAGTGATAAATTTATTAGTTTTATAGAGAAACATACATATATGATTCCCACTACACATTTGGAATGGAATATAAATCATGGCAATTGAAAACATTCATTATCCTTCATCTCATTCAAAGAATTATTCATCATATCATGGGTAATGGAAGAAAAATAAGGGTGATATAAAATTATTAGTAAAGGGTTATGTATATTTGAAAATATTATGATTCAATAACCCATAATTAATATGGCATGGAAAATAACTAAGAAACATTCCATTTGATCAATATATTGAGCACAAAAATAATCCATGTTTAATACCAATAATAAATCCTGGAAAATAAATATTGAACATTCAATCATGTAAATGATTAATATTAGACATAATTATCTAATACATCATTATATCTCTACTATAAAAAAGGGGTGGAGTGAATGTTTAAAACTATGGGTAATAATATCTTAATTTGGACAATTGGTTTATCTCATGAGGCTTATCAAAGCACCATTAGTTTATGTAATACAGGGCCACACTAATCATAGCATGTCTCCTAAATTCATCATATATCTAATTATTGATTTAATTAACAAAAAATATTAATTATTGACAAATTCTCTTACTAAATAAATTATATGGAATGTCAATATTTCCACAATCAGTTAAAAACATGTTAAATAAAACAGAATATATAAAAATGCTATTGGATTTATGAAATAAAGAATACACTGTAAAAAATATAGATATTTTTGGGAAATGTAATTTATAATTTTGAAAATATTTCCAATGTTTCAATATAAATTTAATGACAAAAATATTAATAATAGATAATATATTACCATTCGTTCATCCGAAGTATTTGTTTTGTAATAATATTGAGTCAATAACAATAATAAAGAAAATGAAAGTGCAATTTTCTAATAACCATTTAAAAAATTTACTTCATTCTTAATCCAATAAAAACACTTAATTGATGATAACATTCATAAAAGGTATATGATGGAGAGGAATTCAGTTATCACTATATACGTGAAAAACACTCTTTTTGACATTTTATAATGAAATTTAAAAACATTCTATTTGGAAAACAATAGAATAATTCCATGAAAACACTTCTAAAAAATTCAATAATAAAAATAATTCCCTAAAAATGATTTGTGTATATAAAATTTCTATATTAAAATTATTATAAAATACATGGACATTGACGAATAATATATCTCATTAAAGAAGAAGAAATGTCAGTTTTTTAACTTTTCTTTTGATGATTAAACTAAAAAATAGAAAAATACTTGCAAAATATTTTTAATCTATATAAAAATTCACTAGATAAAAAATTATCACATCTTATGAGGGTTAAATGATAAGATTATGTAAACAAGAATAAAATAAATCGAGAAATAAAGATATAGTGTAAAATAGATTCATCGATTTTTAATAAATTTTATATTGTAACACCATGAAGGAATGTAAATTAATTGGAAGATTATTGAACACGAATAAATAGGTATTAATGTCAAATACATTAATGGGGATGTATATACATCACATAAAATTTCATAGTAATATAATAAAAATTATGTCCCAAGTGAGTGTAAATTTAGGAAAAAAACCCCTTACCTCATGCTTCAATTTTGTTGACTGTGTTTTAAAATAAAGTAAAATGATTGTAAATTTGTTTTTAATTTAGACCATAATGGTAGTAATATTTATTATATAAAATATGGTTCTCTTATAGGATCATATTATGTGGACTCAGATCCACATGGATCAACCCTTGTGTGTTTTCAATGATTTAAGACCCCGGATGTGGCTTGGAAGATATCTGGATAAGTTCAGTTAAGAATAATTCTAGTAAGGGTGATTACACATCGAGTAACTATATTACACGATGTGACATCCTGCTTCATGGTTTGCTTCATGGCGTGAAATAGGGATTCACTATGTGAAATGTTTTGGGGAACAAAAAATAAATAAAATGTTGAGGTGATGCATTATTTGTGGAACTCAACATTGAGGTGTTACATGACATGAAATTACATTACATGATGTGTTATTACCCAACACTATATGTTTTATGTTTTTTCCAACTACTCAGTTTTTAAAAAAATCTATGGGTGCATCGGCTCTCCGTCAACCACAGGTGACCGGATGTCCTTCTCATCAGTTTTTGGGGATTTCTTCATCATGGAATGATCTCTTTAAACATTAATCAATCCGTAGAAATTATTATTTTAAATAAAGTAAAATTTACCATAATTATAGTGGTTATTAATTCTGTTTAATCCTGTTTCTATTTTCCATGTGATGGGACATGATCCCCATTTTTCTAATGGAGTTTCCTTGGTTTATGGTTGTTGTTGTTTTGTCGCGGCCTCCTCAGGTGGATGTTGTTTTTGCAGGTGAAGTGATTGTGATTCATTTCATCGATATGTTCTCATACAGATAATGTCAATGAACATTTGATGTATGGGATTCAATGCCTATAAATTTATTTACATGAAAATTTTGAGTTATCATGATTTACCCCCTTATATCTCATTGAAATTGACCTAATTAAACATATAAAGTAAATTAATGACTTGAGATCGACCATATAGAGATTGTGTTTCTTTACACAATGATAAATGGATGCCTCTTGATTATCAAGATAATGAGATATTTATAAATTTCTTGATATAGAATGATGTTCTTTATTTAAATAGGTAATAATCATAAATCTATATTTAATTGATTGTTAATTGGATAAAAGGTAAATAGGCATGTTTAATGAATCTTGTTGTTGATGTTATAATTTCATGTTAATCAAATATATGAGAGTATAAATGATTGATGGATTATTTTGATGAACATGAAGCTTGTTGATGCTTTTTCATATAGGATTAAAGGAATTTTAAATTATTTGATGATTTAATTTGGGGAAATCTTGTAATAACATGTTGTTTTAGTATCCCATAGTTGGAACATGTGAATAATGAATTGGTGAATTCAAGATTGAATAAGAACTGAATGTTTGTTAAGGATATTTCCTTCAAGGGCCTGAGATTCCCACATAATAGTAAAGGAAAGGTTCCTTGTAGTTTGGAGCTGTGGAAGCTCATTCTGTGTGAAGGTTTGATTCCTTGTTTAGGGTTGAAATCTCATTTATATGGTTTTTCCGATGATTTGTGACATTCTATGGATATAAAACTTTTGGTTATATGGTCTAGGAGTCCTGGATTTGATGCTAGCCTAGGATTTTTGTGCTTCCAGGGCTATTGTGAAACGTGGTGTAGGGAGGACAAATTTCTGTGGAAGAAGTTGAGTCCTAGTGTGATGAGATTCATTGTTTTCTGCATTTGGATGTTAGGGAGTACAATAGATATGATGTAATGAATTTAAATTGGGTTTTCCCATTGAGATGAATGTTCTTTCTTTTTTAATATGTTGTTTTTTTATCTAATTTACATTCCCCACTGCATGAGGTAGATAGTCTTGCTTACCCTTTTTCCAAAAGAGGTAATGACACGTGGGTTATTCCACAGGATTTCCATGTTAATATTCATGAGGATGGATGTGTCTATGGTCTTTCAATAAGTGGAAAATACTCGACAAGAAGTTCTCATATTCACCGTGTTAAGCCACTTTTGTTTCTTCGTTTCTAATAATTGTTTCCATTAATACCTAGTCTTATGGAAAGTTATACAAATGTTAAATAAATGAATGACTAAATTTTTAAATCATGGCTATTGTAGATTTCTAGGATGTAATGCAATTATTTTGATTCATAGAATTCGTAGACTTGGTTTAGTTTTCCCTAGAGGTGTTGGAATACTGTTGAGATGCTAATGTAATTTATTGTGTAATTGATAACAGTTAATTAATTCTTAAAGAATTAATTCACATAAATTTAAATTGATTAAAAGTAAAAATTAAAAAAATTCCCCCATTTAAATGGGTGTGTGCTTATATGATATTGAGTCTTAGTAATGGTAGTCGAGTGACCAAGAGATATTAGATAATATTGATTATAATGTTATGTTATACCCATAGTGTGGTAGTGAGATATGTTATATTCTGTTATTTTTGGGTTTCTATAAGATACCCCATCTTTTCCAATTTGGATACAAAAACCTTGGTGATTATAACATATGGGGGTGTCTTCCCCAGCATTCTGAAAGGAGGATGGTTGTATGACTACCACCTTTGGTCCCACACTCTTCTCTTGGTAGTTACTTGTTCTAGTATAAATGGTTGTTAGATTCCCCATATATGTGTTTAGGGGATGTAATTATTTTCAGTTATTTCACTCACATTTATTATGGTTATAGTTTAATATAGACTAATATAGTTATGATGTGTATATGCAATGATATCTTGAGGACCCTTACTTGGTGAATGGAATATAATGACTTGATGTATAATACCTCATGTATGATACATTTTATGGGAGTTATGGTGGCTCCTAGAAAATAAGTAGTAACATTTTGTTGTTTGGTTTGTGGTGCTGAGTTGCACGAAGGTCATTTTGTAGTGCTTCACCCAGGTGTTTGCGGGAAATCCATTTTGTTGTGAGATTATTAGTATGTGCATCTTTGTTGAAAATTGGAAAACTAGTGTGTAAGTGGTAGTGGGGTAACCTAGATATTATTTATTATATTATATAAACATGTATGTGATATATGGTGGTAGTTTCCATTGTAAGGCTGGGAGCATCATATACATATTTAGGATATGATTTAGTTTCACATGTTATTCACTATGCAATAGCATGCTTTATTTAGATATCCACGAGAGGATCTTGGGGGGATCGTAGTGAGTATACTATTATGCACACCCTATTTATATTTTAACTATTATTTAGGTCACTTGGAGTAGTTTGGATATCAAGCTGGTTACTACGAACTGGGGGTATTATCAAGAGCTATTCGGGCCTCAAGCTCTCTACTGTTTTAGTTTTTTTGGAACTTATAATTTTCCCTTTCATATGTAGTAGTTTTTCATGAATTTACATATGTGTACTTGGGTTTTCATTTATATTGTTGTATGTGAAGGATTTGGGTTGTGTCTTTATTATCTCTCTCTTTCTCATGCCTTGTCTTATAGGGTAATTCCGCCCATCTGTTTGTTAGTTATACCCTCAATGGTAGTCCCCTACCCATGGCCTACTAGAGGCAAGAGTCAAGACCATTATCTACCTTCACACATTTTTTTCCTATGATTGGTAAACATTGTGGGAAGGGGTCATGATTAAGTGTTATCAGATCTCTGGTTAAGGGATAAGACATAGTTTTGGTTTAGGCACAGGTGAGGTTGCATGAGTTGGTAGGGAAATAATGTTAGCCAAGTTCACCAAACACATTAAACACTAGACACCGGTTGAGACATACGTATTTAGGTCCCATGTTGATAAGATTCATGAACCATTAAGTTTAAAATGGATAAAAAACAATGTTAACTAGTTGTTTGGTAGGTACCTAAGAATGTTTCATCATGCATTCTTCTATATTACTAAGTTTGAGTGGGTGGAACCTGGTTTAGGTTAACCAAAAATGAATAATTGTAAACAATTATTTAAGGATAATTTTTTTGATATTCCTAGTATATGAAATCTAAGTTATTGTTCTTTTGAAGTTATCTATCAAGGTTGATGGCCTCTTCTAATGTGAACAGAAGATGTCCAGCAGGTTGCACTGGAAGATCACCGCAGAGTAGAGGTCAATGATGATGAAACATAGAGGAGGACACTCCAAGAGTTTTAGAACCATAGACTATAGACGTATGAGGGATCAGTTTTAGATGCAGTCCCAAAATACTATATGGAGTATGTTGAGATAGTTTTTAGTTCATTATATTCTTGGAAGATGCACTATGTATCGTTGGTTATGACTATGTAGTGTGGGGAAATGAGGTAGTGGTGGTTCTTATACCTCAAGGATCACAATGAGCTAGTAGTCTTTTGGGAGGAGTTCTGAGACTAGTTCAGAGATGGGTATCCTTTGTTGAAGATGAAGTTATCCAGTAACCATGATCTACTAACAATTTATATAGAGATCTCCATTGTGTGAGATTTTTGGATCCATTTCAAGAAGCTTCTTTAATATTCTTTTACCTATTACAAGATGATGAGGCTTGGTAAAGGTATTTCAATGCGTCTTTGTGTCCATAGATCCAATTCTAGGCCACTCCTTTTATGATAAATATTTATCTAAAGGTGGTAGTGGGGTAAGAGGTCAGTGAGATTATGTGATCCAAAACATGATCATCATGATAAGGGAGTCATCCTGATTCCTCTTGTAGAAAATTTGTGGTCTAGGATTCTCGATATTTAGGGAAGAAGAGTTTTTGTTCTGCAGGTGGTAGGTGACATCCCTTAGTATCTTGTTCCTCTGGGAGAATCTAATATTTGAAAAATTATAAGGGTTCAGGTGCATTATTTTTCTCCTGTATACTGATTCCATCAGCAGTGACAGTGACTGACCATTTTGAGAAGTCAATGTGTTCTAGGTGTTCCACTCCTAGTTCCTCCATTGAAGCACTTTCATCAAAGGCAGCTCCAACATGTTTCACTAGCATTGTATTAGAAATGGGAAGATATAGAAAGTAGAGGAAAGACTCATGAAACTCCACTTTCATAGATAATATAGTGTATCCATATAGGTGGTCATCTTCAGGGTTTGAACGGCCCTCAAGAAGGTCGTGGTCGGATTTATGTGTTAGTGTTTCAAGCGACAGGTGACAGAGACGTCATTCGAGGTACACATTTATTTTATTTACTTTGGATAATGATTTGTTGGATTCCGGAGTGACATAATCCCTCATATCAGCATCCATTATCCATGCTTTGGGATGGGATGAATAGAGGTTTCTAGTTTCGTTGGAATTGACAATGATATTTACTGATATAGTTGACTTGTTTGAATTATGTAGAGACTATGAGCAAGTTATGGGAAAGATCTACTCTTTGAGATATTTCTTATGTTTATTAATACAACCATATGATTACATATTTGGAATGTATTGGTTGTATTCGGTGCAGGCTAGGATGGATTATATCTAGAGGTAGGGGGTGTTCTTAGAACCTGATGTAGTGCTTGTTTTGTGGGTCGGCGATCGAGACCCATGAATGATCAGAGGTGTGTTTTTTCCTCAGCATCCTTGATTGATAAGAAGATATTGAGTTCTTCTATGGATCAAAAGTAATCACTTTTTAAGGGCCTGGAAGAGTACCCTAATTTATTTCACGAAGAGATTTTAATATTACCATTTCGATAGGAGATCTTGTTTTGGATTGAGATATTATGAGGCACGTCTCCTATCTCAATGTATTCATATAATATTATTCCTTCTGTGTTGAAAGAGAAAGATATACACCTAGATGTTATGTTCCTCTATGGTTTTGTTTGGCTGAGTATGTCACTGTGGGGTGCAATAGTTTTGTTTTATAAGAATTCATTGAGGGCAGTTTGTTGTCCCATATCAATTATCATCACCTGAACAGAGTGACAGTGAGACACCTCTATCCTCTTCCAATTATTTAAAATTTAATAGATCAACTAAATAATGAATTTTCGTTATCATAGAAGTATTTTTGTTCAATATATAATCAAATGTGTGTGAATGATGTGGATATCTTAAAGAATAGTTTCCATTTTCTTCATGTGAATAACAAATTTATTGGATGTCGTTCTGTGTGAAAAATGATCTGGATATGTTTTTAGTGTTAATTAATGTTTTGTTCCATGAGTTCCTAGAGAATTTCGTTGAGGTTTTCATCATGAAATCATTGTTTACTCCATGTCTGATGAGGATCATGCAGGAAATTAATGTGCTATTTTGGGAGTTCTTTGTAATCTGTAGTTGTTTTGGATGTTTTTGATGTGTGTGTTTTGGGCTCAAGAGGTCTATTTCATGGGGCATTTTATTCCCTAATAGGGAGTAGTTGTGGATCCTTAAACAATATAAGTCATTGTGTGTTGGGAAGCCCCCATGATAGTAGTATAAGTAAGATGTTCTTAGGTATTAGAAAATATTATAAGATTTTTTTATCCAATTTTACTTGGAATTTGATTATTTTGAAAACATTGACCATAAAAGATCATGAATTCATTTAAACTTGTTCGCATAAATAAGATTTCACATACGAGAAGAATAATTTTTTCAACGCACTGGTTCTTTGTCTTCTAGCAGAAAAAGATTAGTTTGTGGTTTTATATGATTTTTCATTTTTGGGGTTAGGTAGTGTTTTGATGTAGAAGTGACAAATCATATCATATGGGTCTCTATAGTTACATCCCCATTAAGTTAACTATTCCACCCACGATCTGATGTTGGATGTATTTGTGTTTTCCCCAATGTTTTGGATACATTACCTCACTAGCTTGGATTTTGCGGTCTTCACTAAACATAATAACTTGAGTTACATTTCCTCCCAGCGTTACAAGAAATTTAAACTGTGTAAGTATATTGAATTGTTAAATTATTACAACTTCAAAATATCTTGTACACCTAGAAATGGGAATGTCGTAGAAAATTTTCTGAGAAGGAAGTCTTTTAGCGACATAATGTGTGAATCTAGGGATTATTATAGAGTAATGGAGGAACTTTCAACCTTACATTACAATATTATGGATTTTAGGGGTTTATGATTACTTTTTCCTATGATGGTTCTGTCATATTAGGTGCAGCGGGTGGAAGAGTCCCAGTGAGGGGTTCTTGAGGTGGCGATCAAGAGAGACTGAATTGTTTGTGGTGAGGTCCCAAATGGTTCTTCTGAGGATGAACAACAGCAAATTATTATTAGGGATGTATTTCTATTCATTATGATAACCGTGCGATGGTTCTAAATGAATTCATTTTTTCACCTTTCTCTATACATAAAAGTGTGAAAATGATGTTTTGATATTTGAGAGGTCCGTTATTGTGGCCTGGGATGTTGGATAAAGTTTCAGAGTTTTTGTCAAGGTGTTTGTTCTTCCAAAAGGTAAGGGATAAGAACCGTGTTCCCATTATTTTTTGTCAACCATTAGATGTTCCTTAGTGGTTTTGGGAGGGAATATCAATGGACATTATTACCATATTACCTTGATAATAGGGAGTCCATGATGCTATATGGGTTGTAGTGGATTTTTTTAAAAAATCAGTCCACTTTATCGTGATCAAAAAATTGAAATAAGTATAGGTTTTGTTTGGGAAATATAGAGTGTGGGTGTTGACAAACCATGGACTCCCTAATGTGATCACTTCCAATTGAGATCCCAGTTTTACAACTAAATTTTTTATATAACTACAAACATTATTTTGGTTCTCATATATGCCTTAGAATTTCTCTTCATCCACCAAAGGAAGGTCAGATGACAGGACCATCCGAACTCTCGATGACATGTTGATCTCATGTTTCTAGGATTTTGGAGGATCGTAGATGAGGCACATGGTGTTTTTTGATCTATCTTACAACAATATTTTTCACTATAAAATCATTATATAACCATTTGAATCTCTATATGGACACCCTTTTCATTCTCCATTGTGAAGGATTGGGGTCTAAGAGTCAGCAATTCTCAAGTCAGAATTGGTATTGAATGTGAAATAGATAGTTCAGGTGATTCACAAGAGGATGAAGGAATAACATGATCATTATAAGTATTATGTTGATCATAGGAGGATACCTATGGAGTATGAAAATGGGGATCACGTTTTTCTAAAGGGGACTCCACATCGTGGGAAGCGAAGGTTTGGTCATTGGAGTAATATTTCTCCCCAGTTTGTTTGTCCATTAATGGTGTTAGATCACTTTAGAGTCGTGGAATACCGGATAGTGCTTCTACCACAGATGAGTTGGATATATGTTTTTTTTCATGTGTCCTAGAACTGATATTATCTTCCTGATGACTCTCACATAGTTGATTGGGGAAAGATCGATGTTGATAATGATGCGAACTTAAAGGATTGACACGAAGTGATTCGGGACCACTAGAGAAGGTGTAATTCATGCAATCTGTCCCCTTGGTTGGTTTCATGTGGTTTCATGGTGGCATGGAGGAGAGTACATGGGAACGTGAGTTATATATACATTCTAATTACCCTATGTTGTTTGATGTTTAGATATTATCTTATGACATTGTTCTTTTGGTGGTTGTAGACCCTTTCTACTTATGAGTTTTCTTTATATTGTTTCTTTTTGTGGATTACCAAATTTTGATAGGTATATCCAAGGGGAGAGTTTTTTAGGGATGGTTGTGGTTTTTTCAAGGTTTTTTGCTTGTTCCTCTAGTGAAGCAGTTGATCTCTTTTGGTGGAGAGAGCCTTAAGATGAATTTTCTGAGGTGTGGGTTTAGATGAACCATTTATGAATCCTCTCTGGGTTGGTTTTGGATTCTTGAGGATGATGATTTTTTGAGATGTAACTATTGTAAGGTTCTGGATCTGTGTAGATCAACCCTTTGAATTTTTTCGAAGATCTGATAGCTCAGATGTTGCTTAGAAAATGTTTGGAAAAGATTAGTTATGTAGAAGATGGGAAAGGGTGATTAAAGATTGTATAACTATATTACCTAACATGAAAGCCTTTTTACATTGGTTGTTTCATGGATTGAAAGAGGGATTCATAGTTCTAAATGTTTTGGGGATTGAAAAATAAATAAACTGATCAGGTGACATGTTTTTTAGCAGAACTCAACCTCTATGAATTACAAGATGTGAAAGGGAATTACATAGCATTTAATTCCTCAGTAATGTATGTTTCAAGTGATTTTCAACTGGTCTGTTTTTGTTAAAACCAATGGCTGAAGTAGATCACCGTCAACCTCAGGAAACAAAATAACCATATCTTTAGTATTTTGGGGATATCATTATAAAGGAACAATCCCTCCCCGTATTCTTTAATATGTAACGATTTTTCTTCAATATAATGTATGATATACCTATATTGTAGAGGTTTCTTTCAATCTATTTCTTCATGTTTCTCTTTTCTATGTGATGGTTAATGATCTCCATGTTATAATGGATTTTCCATGTTTTTTTGGTTGGTTATGTTGTTCCATGACGTCTTTTGGTGGATGCAGTTGTTGTCGGATAGGTGATAAAAATCTGTTCCTTTGATCAGTTCATGTGCAAAGAATGTCAATGATCTTTTCAGGTAGGTGATTTTTTGATTATCTATTTATTTATGTGAAATTTAAGAGTTATAAGAATTTATCCCCTTGGATCAAAATAAAATTTACCTAATTAAATAAACAAACTAGATTAATGAATTGGTATTGATCTCATAACGATGTTGTTTGATTACACAATGATAATTTATTGACTCTTTATTTTATAGATAGTGTGACATCTATGCCTTTCCTGATTTATCATGTTTTTATTGATGAAAATTGGTAAAGTATGTAATTTTGGAATTCATTGATAATTAGTTGGAAAAATGATAAATATGAATGTTTAATATATCCATATGTTCATGTTATAATTTCATGTTAATCAAATTGAACCATGTAAAGATGATTAATAGAGTTGGATGATGAACCCAAAGCATGTTGATTCTTGTTGATACATGATTTCAGGAATTTAAAATTAATTATTGATTTAATTGGGTGATAACTTGTGATATATTGTTGTTTCGGTAACCCATAGTTGGATCCTTTGAGTCACGAATCCAAGATGGAATGAGAACTAGTTGTGTGGTAACGATTAATCCTTGCAGGTCCTAATTTTACCACATGCATGTAAAGGATGAGTTCCTTATCTTATATATTCCAGAGATATTGTTGTGTGTGAAGGTTGGATAACTTTTTTAGGGTCAAGAGTGCACTCTAATGTCCGTTCCTACTACTTCTGATGTTTCTGGATACAAGACTTGTGGTTTTGAGGTAAAGGAGGCCCTATTATGGCATTAGCATATGATGGTTGAGCGTGGAGGTATTTTGTGGTATATGGGGTAAGGTGTACTGATTGTTGTAAAAATAATTGAGTCCACGAGTGGAAGGATACATCTGTTTTTGCATATTGTTGTCGAGGAGAACACTGGGAATGATGGAACAGGTTAATGCTGGGCTGACCCATTAAGATGAAAGTGGATGCATATTAAATCTATTGTTTTTATCTTCTTCACTTTATCTACTACTTGAGACAGATGGAATTTCTTACCCTCCTCCTAAAATTTTAGAAGACGCATGGTCTATGACTCAGAGTTTATGTGTTTAGCATCATGGGGATGAATGGGTCTATTCTCTTTCTATATGGGGAAATACCCAATGAGTAGTTCACCTAAACACCATTTTGATCCTGGTTTTCTTGATAACATTGAATTTTTTCCTAGAATACAAGGATATTGGGAATGTGGTAATGATGTTAAATAATTGAATGAATACTTATTTAAACCATGGGGGTTGGAGCTTTCTAGGATGAAATGTTAAGAATGGGTTTCTGAGAAGCCATGGACTCAGTTTTGTTTTTCCTAAAAGGCTTGGATTTTATTTGATATAGTGATGGAATGTAATGGGGAATTGATAATGGTTTAGTAATGTTTAATGATTCAATTAACATAAAGTGAAATTTATTAATATGTATAAAGTAACATAAAGTAGCTCATTATATAGTTGTTTTATTATTGGATATCTAGTCTTTGTAGTAGATTCCTAGAGTCTATGAGATGTTAGATGTAGTTGAGTCTAAGACTATGTTATACGCAAAGTGTGATTGTTCAATATATTATATTCATAATTTTTCTATGTTTAAATATGCTACCCCATTATGACGGTTCAGGTGACTCACCCCCGGAGGATTCTAATCCCTAGGCGTGTTTCCCCCCACATTAAAATGGTAGGAGAGATGGCTAGCTATCCTCTTCGGCCCCACTATGTTCTCTTAATAGTTACATGAGATGGTATGTATGATGGTTAGTTTTCCCCCTAAATTTGTGTAGTGGGATGTAATGTCCTATGGTTTTTTCACAAAAATTCCTTCTGGATATAGCTTCTAATGGACTACTATAGGTATGATGTGTATAGGTTGTGATGGCTTGATAACCCTTACTCAGTTTATGGGTCGTAATGGACTGATGGATAATACATGATGTATGATACACCCTATACGAGATGTGGTGGATCTTGGAAAATACCTGGTTACTTTTGGTTTTGAGGTTGTGGTGGTGAGATGCATAAGGTTCATGTGGTCGTGCTTTACCCATGTGTTTGCAGGAATGTCTATTGAAGAGAGATGTTTGGAATGTGTGATGTTGGGGAAAAGTGAAAATCAAGTAGGGAAGTGGTAGCGAAGCACCCTTTATATTCCTTATTCTACTATATAATAATGTGTGGGATACTTCGTGGGGGTATCCATGGTGAGGTTGAATACATAGTATACATGCTTAACTGATGAATTAGTTTCATCTATTGTTCACTGTAACATTCCAGGATTTCGTTACATATTCAAGGGATGCTTGAGTGATGATCCTAATGATTACCCTATTATGTTCCCTTTATGTATATATAAACTGTTTTTAGGTCACTTATAGTAGGTTGGGGATCATGAAGGTTACTGCATGGATGGGGGTTTTCTATGAGTATTTTGGGCTCCAATAGTGCTAACTATTTACTTTAATTTGGTATGTGAAGTTTTTCATTTCAGCTATAGTAGTTTAGAAAGACCTTACATATATTTACATTGGATTTATTTTAAATTGCAGTCTAAGAAGGATAAGGTTAGTGTTTTTCTTATCAATCACTTTCTCATGTGTTCCCGTAAAGGTTAATGTCACCCATTTGTGTGTCTGATATACCGTCAGTGGTACTGACCTACTCAGGGCGTAATGGAGGTGGGACTCGAGGTCGTTATCAATCATCTATCATTTCCAGCCCAAGAGGGTATCAATTTTTGGGGATGGGGTCATGCCACAAACAACCTGTTTGTTAATAATATTTCACTATTACCATTATTTTGGGTGTCCACTACATCATTTTCTCAAGCTTATTTTATCATGTAATATTTGGTTCTAGTGCATAGGATATAAATACCTCATATATAAAGTGATTTTAATTTTATTAATTTCTTATTTATTCATTTTATACAATTTCAAAACCATTTTAGAAATTTTTACATAGAAAATGAATTACATCACTACTGGTAGATGGTAGGCGATACATACACATGATCGATGAGATCATTCCCTTAATTGGTGAAAGGGTAAGAAAGTGAATGATATATTAATTGTATGTAATTCATATAATTTCATCTGTTTCATAATTTTTAATTATTTTTATCATTATGACTATAAATGTGAGTAAATTATGGAAAACAATTACATTGCGCCATGATGTGGTAGTTTGCTGTAATCACTGGTGATTTCTTTGTTTCCCATTTAATGAAGAATGAGATGGAAAAATATTATTACATAAACACTATAATATATAATTATGTGGGATTTACTAGTTTTATTATATATGGAATGTTTACACATAATTTAATGTGGTAAACGAAGAAAACATAATGACCATAGTGAATATAATTACATTTTCTTAGAAGAACCTCCATCAGATATCTTATTAAGGACAATAAGGTTTGCATTATTTGAAATAAAAGAACTACTATAATGTGTATAATGGTATTGGGAATATATTATGGTATTATATGATCATAATATATAGAATTATATTTGTGAATAAGTGAGGGGTGTAGGTTCCATATTACAAGTGGGGGAGAGAACCAACGTCGAAACCACTAGGATATTTCTAAAAAATCCACATTCATAGTCAATACGAAAAAAAATTACCAAATGACCTTTTATTATAATTTGGGAATTTATAAGGATGAAAAACTTCCTAAAAAAATTATTTGTAAATTTATAACTTTAAATATTAACCTTATCATTTTGTGAAACCCACCCACCCCCAATAAAAGTGTTTTAACATTAAATGGGGTAATTAATTATTTCTATTTTACTATTT
Organism: Viscum album; assembly: GCA_963277665.1. Lineage (NCBI taxonomy): Eukaryota > Viridiplantae > Streptophyta > Magnoliopsida > Santalales > Viscaceae > Viscum > Viscum album. Next base: position 1,140,172,729 of record OY728153.1, on the reverse strand, counting down.
GTAATGACAAAAAAAATTATTTTTGAAATAAAATCTAAAATTGATTATAATGATTCTAAATGTGGAATCCATTCTACCGAATTAAATTCAATGATATATAATACAAAATTTAAAAATAAACTACAAAAACATGTCAAATTTTTTTTATAAAAAATGAATTTTTTATTCATTAGATGATATAATATTTACTATATTATTAGTAATAATCATTAAATGGATTTATATTAAAATATTTAGATATAAAAAAATAAATGTTAGTTTACTAATTATTTATTAAATATTATTTAAATTTATTTAATTGGTTAGACATTGTTCTTTTTTAAATAAAATTATATTTCTGAAAGGCAATTCTACAAAATACCATTATTACCTCCATATAGTGTTATATTTGTTTACATGAAATTATTTGTTAATGAATAGTCAATTTCACATATTATAATAAAATATTTTAATTAAATTGAAGAATAGTTAAATACTTACTTTTATATTATTAATAAAATTTTATATCAAAAAGGAATATTTAAAAAATTGGTTTGAGGAATATTTTTTCCACGTAAGTTAAAAATAAATATCCATATTATCAATTTGAAATAATATAATTTTAATTTTCTATTATTGAGGCTCATGTGTCAAAAAATCAATAACCTATATAAGAAAATTAAAATGAAATAATTATCTCATGTGAACCTAAATGCACTCATTAATGGAATCATCATGATTTTATGGGTGGAAAACATTGTGAAAACCTTATCAAAATTACTATTATCATCATTGAATTGAAATAATTATACATCCAATTCACCCACATATAATTTAATAATTTCTTTTAGAAGGGGATTAACGATATGATTCATTACCTATTGGTATCTTTTTTTTGAAATTCATTAAACCAAATGGAATTAACATATACCATTTTTTGTGTTATTGTTTCCAAAAAAACCAGGTTTATAATCATTGGGGGATATTAAGATTACATTTTATCCAAATTAGTCTTTCATTTAGGAGAGGGATTTAAATATCATATTTTTATGAATCAACTAGTTTTTTACTAGGAAAAATATTAATTTATTAGGGTATCAATGGTTGAGGTCATGAGATTCAGTTTAGAATATAATATACCCATTCTTCTTCTTGAATATGAAAATATTGTCTTACCACATAATATAAAGAGTCTCCATAAAAAATATTACTTAATTAATCTTGTCAAATTTAGCCTCATCTAGGGAACTATGAAACTTGTCATAGTTATGGGCGCCTGTATGTATTAACTGTAACCAATATGAATTCCTTCTAATGAATGATGACCTATGGGAAGAGAATAATAATTCCTGAATAATATATTGAAAATAAATCATGATATTATTTCAATAATGAGAATAATTTGTCTTATTTAATTACAAATATTATTAAAATATTAAATATCAACTTGGGTATGTATTTTATGTGCAATAATCGATAAATCTTAATGAGTTTGATGCTAAAAAATAGACTAATTTATTTTACTGATTAAATTACTTTAATATAATTTCATTAAAATAATATTAATTTAAATAATTTTTTAGGAATTTTATTCAAATACATTTTTCTATGGGTTATATTTGAAAAATTTCATAATGAATTTTTAATGTATTCTGAAAACAATGTTCTCAACCCAACGTTGGTAAGTGTAGCATAAACAATTGACCCTATATGTCGATCAACTGATACAGATCATAAACCCTATCTAGTGGAGAATGTATTATAAATCAACCACATGTTTGGATAGAACCATAAGATTAAAAATTGAAAAAATATAGTTATAAGATCCTATGTTGGTATGGAACCTTACGTTTGAGGAAATAAATATATGGTACATGAACCCTACTTTTTTATCAACCCAATGTAATCATACCTACATTTGGAGTTTTATTAGTAGTTGATGGAAGCCTATATTGGACAATTCAAAGATGATGTTTTTAATCTTTGATATTATCCATGATTTATGAAGTGGACTTGAATGAAGAAAAGATCAATTAAAAACTATTTTATGATTGATTCGAAGGCTCATATTTGATAGAGTAAATCAGTACTATTTGTTTAGGGATCTTATATCTCTCTTATGATTGAAATTATATGTTTTTGATATATTATCAGAAACTGATGAATCTACTCAAATTAAATAAAGATATGTGTGATATATATATATATGGATATAATATTTTCTCTTCGAATGTAGAACATATATGAGAGATATAAAATTATTATTTATAATGATTTCGTAATAAAAAATCACTGAAAATATTGAATGAATCTGTTATATATAAATGATGATGCATTTTGAAGAAACATATTTCAAACTTATACAATTAAAACCATTAATATTTATATTTTTTCGATTACTATGGAATATCACATAAAAATAAGATCTATTTAGGTCTATTTATACAAGAATAATTTACTCTTTGAAGAAGATAATTTTTTTTTCTTTAGATGTATTTATTTTAATGTTAAACATGTAGAAACAATAAATCGAACAATTTTGATTTATTTGTGTTTCGACGGATTGCACTCAATCATGGTTATGTTATAGTTTTTCACAATAATCTGTCAGTAAAATGGTTCCCTATAAAATAACAATACATTTTTGTTTATCCTAATTGTACTGTATTCTTCTTCTTCCACTCTTTTTGCGATGTTATTATGATAAAAGGACATTATGTAGGGAAAATCACTAAGCTTTCCGAGATATCATTGACAAAGTGGACTTGGGGATCTTTAATCCTAGAACCACTATACAAAATGATTTGGTCTTATTTACTTTCAATAAACTACTCAAATCATTTTCAAATGTGAAATTTATACATCTATATAAATTAAAAATAAACATTAAAGTTAGAATATATCATGATGATCAAACACAAAAAATTCACCCACTTTATCTATCTTTGTATTATTTCATTACAACAATTTTTATCAATAATGACCATTTTTAATGAAGCTCTTAAAAGATTAAACATTAATGTATATACAAATAATAAGTAAATGATATTTATGATAGAATTTATGCATATGAATCAATCTATATATTTTAATGTTTATAACTATGGATGATCAAAATCATGTATGATCATCTACCTGAAGAAACAAGGATTTAATGTGTATGTGAAGATTATTACTCCACATATGATTATAGTGAAACCGACGAGTTGGAATGATTCTAAAGATGTTGAGTAAGAAATCAACTCAAATTTAGTTAATTCCATCATATGTAGTCTAAAAGCTGAGGAATGAAATCATGTATCACAATTCCCTACTTCCTATGAACTATGGCATAAAATTGGAATTGTATTTTTAGGAGCATACTATACTGGACATATAAGTTATGCTACTGAAAAACTAATGTTTAACATCGTAAGAATTCATGATAGAGATTTAATCACATATAAGGATGAATGTATGATATAATATTTAAAAAGTATTACTACCCCATGATATCCAGTTACTCAATCAGATAATACTCTTAATGTACTAAGAGTACTGCTATCAAAATAAATTGGCATATCTGTAGTTATTCAACAATCATCTCCTTTAAATAATTTAACTATGAAAGAATAAATCAGATCACTGATGATGTATGAAGTAGAAATCCAAGATTATGATAAAGAAAAAAAATAGTCAAAAGTGAAATATAATACTCTAATGTTGACATATCATAGTACTGAAAATAAATAGTTAGATGATTGGAATATCTAAAAATATCTAGACTACTCAGTCTCTAAAATGGAATTTTCTCATTTATTTATGACATTTAGAAAAATACTTATCAAAAAAGAGTATTCTATAAGGCCTCCATGAGAGATTATAAAATAAAAAAAATTAATATGCTATGAATCAAAGAAAATGGGTCGTAGTAGATCTTATTTCCCCCAGATAAAGGTTGAAATAAGAAATAAATGATGTAAATATCATAGGAGAACAACTTTTTATAATAAAGTAAAAAATAACCATGAATTCTATATGGAGTGTCCTTGAAGTATCTGTAATCTCTATCTTATAATAATAACGAAATGATCCACAAAATTTCAAATCAAAATTGTTCTTTATGTCTAAGGAAGAAGAATATGTAGAAACCGATTACAATTGTACCTATGAATCCGATAACTACTCAAATATTAAATTGGATGCATGATGCTCTATGCTATAAGTGAAATATAATTCATTAATAAATTATAAAAAGTCAAAAAATATAACACAATTTTTTTTGAATTAAAAAAGCTTTAATGTTAATACAACAATAACATCTAAAATTGAAACATAATACAAATATATGAAATTGTACAATTCATGAAATTAAAATAAAAAAACTATAATGTTGGGGATAAAATTTTAAAATCACTACTAGTATTTTTAATAAATAATTTAAATATTTGATTAATATTTTTGTAAATATGTTATTAAAATATAAAATTTTGGAATATGAAGAAAGGGTAAAAAATATACAGAAACTATTTTTTACCAAGATCAAAAATCAAAACCTCAACTTTTTCAGAAAAAATGACGTAGTTATAATTACTGTTACTTATGAAAGACACAAATAAGTAGAATAAAATTCGACAAAATTTCTAAAAAAACATCTAAATAATGTAATACATATTTTATTAAATTAAATAAATTTTGGACTCCTAAATCATTGCTTGCTAATACAACTATACCAAATAAAATATGGGTAACAAAACAAGCATTTATTTAGATGTATTTTTATAATAGTTTCAATAGAAAAATTTACATATGGTATTCAGACAGAGGATGATCAAGGAAAAAGTGTGGAGACTCTGCCAATTTTCAAATTCTAATAAAAATCGATAGAAGACTAGTCACCATAGAGACAATGTATAAAGAAATATTTTAAGTGTTGGAACTATTGGATATTGGAAATCAACATCAATAAAAAAATTATTATACGTAGAAGTGTTATATTAAAACATGATAGGTATTAGTCAACACTATGATGATTGAATTTTTAATTAATTCTCCGACAATCCTTCCCTAGTTTCCAATGATAAACTATTTAACTTTTGAGAACCTAGCATTGAAAATTTTTATACTTTGAACTCCTATTTATTGTGTAAAATACAATTGAATTGTTTTAATTATGAGACAAATATTTCATGTATATTTCATAAGATACTTTGAAAATTAAATATATATGGTTTTACAAAATTAAATAATAAATATTTTTGTTATTTTCCGAGTCTTAAATTTGACAACGATATATATTTTTTTCATTTCAGATTAGAAAAACCCCAATCCTTATTTCAAATAAATAAAAAAGTTTCTAAATGAAACCCATTACAACATATCCATATTGATTTTCTTAGACCATCAATAGTGGATAGATTGGCTGTAAAATTGTATTTATAGGTGTTATTAATTTATTTATCAATATTAACATAGGATTGTTTTCTATAAATTAAAAGTTATGTATTCAATATTTTTAATCCTATTGGATAATTGTTCAAAGTGAAAATGATTTTAACATAATATTATACAGAAGTTATCATGGTGGAGAGTTTAAGAATCATAAATTTAATTATTTTTATGAAATATAAGTATTAAACACAACTTTTCATCATTAAAAACACCTCAACGTAATGGGATTGTCAAATGAAGAAACAAGTCTGTTCATGAAATTTCAAGGACAATGTAGAATGAATACAACCATCTTAACTATTTTTGGGAAGAAGTTTTATGTACACTTTCTACATCATGAATGGTTTTCTAATAAGACCAATTATTAAAATTGCACCCTATGAACATTGGAATAATATAAAATTTTATGTAATGTTCTTTAATATATTTGGATTAAATCTGTATATCATAAACACTAAGGAGAAAATCTGTAAAATTGATCAAAAGTCTGATGAAGGAATATTTATAGGATTTTTTTCTTTTTATAAAGACTATATAGTGTATAATAAATATTAGGGGGTTTTGGAAAAATCAGTTCATATGATTTTTTATGAAAGTTACCCTTTTGATAAATGGAATGTTCAAAAAAAATGAAATTATAGACTTTTTTTCATTTCATGAGGCTTCGTTCAGTTGAATTTTATTTTTTAAAATAAAATAAATAAAATTCATTCTTTTCTAGATGAACATGAGATTGATGAAACTCAAAATTTCCTTCCTAGATAGACTGGATCCTTAATTTACCAACATTTTGAAACTGTTATATAATATCTATATAGCTAAGTTAGATCAAAATAAATGTGGGAAACCAGGTATAGTTTTTCCCTTTCTATATCAATTAGATCCCAAGTCTGTTAACGAATCCCAAAATTATAAAAATTGGTTATTAGCTATAAAATAAGGGGATAATCAATTCAATAGAAATAAATTTTTTGAATTAGGTGACAGAACATCCAATTATCCAGTATTAAGAACAAAATGGGTCTTTAGAAATAAACAGGATGATCAAGGGACCATAACCTAAAATAAATTTATATTCATAGAAAATGGATATAATTATAAATAAGGGATATATTATGAAAAAAATTCATAAGTTGTTAGGTTAAAAAATTAGAATCCTTCTAGCTTACAAATCTCATATGAATTTATATTATATCATATGGATGAAAAAATCAACCTTTCTAAATGGATATTTAATGGTGGTGTTTTATTAAATAATTAAAAGGTTTTTAAAACCCATATAAACAAAAATAAATTTTTAAACATACTAAATTTCTTTAAAGCCTTAAACATGCACATAGATCATTGTTTGAAATATAATGATATTTTTTAAAATGGATTCTCTATGTAATTGGTAGATCCAAAACTTTTACTGTAAAGTATTTTTTCTAAAACATTATTAGTAAAAATGTACATTGATGATGTCATATTCAGATCAAAGAAAAACAAATTAAATATTCATTTTTTATATCTAATGAAAATATAATTTGAAATGTGTATAATGGAAGAATTTTGTTTCTTTTTGTGATTTCAAATTTATCAAAAATCATATAGAAATATTTTAAATCAATGTAAATATGTTATAGATTACATGAAAAATATTTGACCTAAATATTTTATAAATTACAAAACATCCCTTGAAGTAATGTAAAAATTTCTTTGAATTAAGTAGTAAAACTAGTTAAAAATATGTTATATAGAGGTGTGATTTGTAGTTTACTATATCTTACATTTAGAAGACTAGATATAATGTTTTCTATATTTCTTTGAGCTAAATTTCTATCATAACCAAAATAATTAAATTTTACTACTATAAATATAAGTTTTAGATATTTAAAATGAACTATTCTTCATTCTCTTATTCAACCATAATATTATGATTTTTATTTAATTTCATATTCATATTATGACATTATAGGATATATAATTGATATAAAAAATTCACTTGGAATATATCACATTTTATGAATTTTTTTAGTTTCATGGTCGAGTATGAAACACCATTCAGTTTCTATGTCCACAGCTGAGGGAAAATAGATTTCATCTAGGAGTTTTTATGCACAAGTGTTGTATATGAAAGACAACTTACAAGATTTTGTAATTTCTTTTATTAATTTACCAATTTTATGTAATAACACTAGTGCAAATAATATTTCAAAATAATGATATAAGTCATTATTGAACAAAGCATATTCATATAAGACATTATTATCTATGATATCAAACTTGTAAAATTTATATATTATTAAAATTTATAAATAATGAATTTCAAAAAACTGATATTTGTACCGAAGTACTTACACCATATGTTTTAATTTTATTAAAATGATGTTATAAATTTTTAAGTTTAAATAAAATTTTATTAATTTATTTTTTAAATTTCACTATTAAATATTCAATTCATTTTTATTTATTTTTACGTTATTTATTAATTAATTTTTAAATTAAACTAAAATTATTTATTTTGATTACCTAATAGATAAGGAACTTTTAAAATAAATAATTAATTATTTTTAAAATTAATTTTCAGGAGAAAATATAACCAAGACACAAAAAACATTAAAAAAACCATTCATCTGACACATTCTCTTTCTAACCATCGATTTTGAAAAATTTGGACATTAATATCACTTATATTCCTTCAAAAACCATGAATATGAAACCCTTTTCCTTCAAAATATTAGAATTTTGAAAGGACATGATAGAATAAGAAGATGATCCAAGTGACTTAAAACATTTGTGAGTCCCCTTCATAAAGATTCATTAATATAAAATTTTCTATTTTAATATTCTTTATCTGACAAATTTTTTGCTGAAGAAATCCATAACCATTCAAGATTATGAATTTCTTATTAATGAAAATCATATAGAATGGATTTTTCAGATAGAACGGAAGCACTTCTGTAAGCATGATCAGTTATATTTTTGAAAATAGACTATGTCATTAAATATCAGGTAGATGATTTTGAATATTCAATCTCCTCCATCGATATAAAATAGATCTTCAAATTACCTCAATAAAGAGTATTCCATTTTAATCTTTAGTCAGAAGGAAATCTGGAACACAAGTCAAGAAGGTACAACTTTTCTTCTTTTTTCGATATTGATTCCTAAAATTATGGTCAATGATAATGAAGCAGACCATCGAGTACTGGTCAAAAACATCTTGTATACAGTACATCCCAGAGTACCACTATTGGAAAATATTCTTTTTCATGATCTTTATATCCTGTTCTTTTTTTTAAAAAATCATTAATCTAAAATTTCCTAGGAATATTCTTTGATATTTGAATAATTAATTTCAATAAGATTACTAGATGTCTTTTTATCCATATAGTCTAATTATTTCACTTCTTCCATAAAGAAATATTAAGAATCTCAATCTATATGTTTTTACAAAGTGTAATCATAAAAACATTGTTATTGTTATTATAAACATGAATAATTTTGGTTTTTTTAGAGAACAATAAAAGAAAAATTATTTCATCCGGATCAAGATCACAAAAAATTCAAATATTATTACTCAGCAAGTGAATGAAAATATCAAATTAGGTGGATTAGTTGTTCAATGTAATGATGATGTCGAAGAATCAATAATAGAATTTATAATTAATGCGACAAATAAGTGACTCAAGTATGATATTAAGGTTTAATATATGGATGATAATAACACATAATTCAATGAATATATGGTCACACTACCTTGAAGTAGTGAATAACCTCCACATTACAATCCAAATGTATATTATAGAGAATAAACTCCATTACATTTTTAACAGTAATATTTCCTACATAGTATCAACAAGATGAAAGTTAACCACATGATAAGAAAATTGAACCTCGAACAGATCATGCAATGAATTTTCTCAAGGAGGTAAGCAATTTCAAACCTCAATGGATGAAACGACAATAGCTGTTGAAAATATGATACCCTCTACAATTGCACAATTAGTGGACAAAACATCTTCTATATCGGGATACAAAATAAACATTGTGGATAATATTTTCTTTTCTAGTTATAATACAATAGTCATTTCATTATCTATAAAGAAAAAGGGTGTTCAATAACAAAATCATCATGAATGCACATATTATTCTTCAACTAATCAAATTGATGTTAAGGAAATAAATTTTAACATAATAAAATAGGAAAACTCTAGTCTTCAATTAGAACTAGAATATGTAATAAAGTCATTGTATGATTTAAGAAATAAAACCATTCCTTGAGATTATTTTGAAACTATTCAAACTCAATTTTATAATATCAAAATACATTCAGTTTAAAAGTAATATTTTGATTCTTTTCATATAACAATAATCTGTTGGTTTGGAAAACAAAAATCAGAATATAGTTCTAAAACATATATTTCAGTTTGAAAATTTTATCTAGGAAATATGTTCAAATCTATAAATGGATGTTTTTTTCAATCCGATGATTCAACTTTAGCACCACCAACATCTTTATATTTATTCAGAATATTTCAAGTGATAAATTTAGTGATGGATGATATGAATTATAGAATTCATACACATCAATTTAATAGCTCACCTTTGAGTTTGATGTTAGAAATTCTAAAAGACCTCATTTAAAAGTTGACATCTAGTGAACTAGGAATCATAATTACGCTCAATTGACTAAGTGATCAGCTTTCAAAATTCTTATAGATAGAATAAAATTTTCATGAATAGTTGAAATTTAATTTGATTGATTGTTTAATGATTTGAGATTATACAATATACTATTAAGAATGTATGGTTAATCAACCAAACATTATGATTAAATCATATATTTGAGAAAAGGTAATGTACAGTCCATGAACCCTATATTGGTTGGTTATTAAATGTTTTAGGGAAAACCATTTTGGTATAATACATCTAAATTTTTTATCAACCTTATATTGTTAACCCTTATTTTGGTCATTTTTCATTACATGAAAGAACCCTACCATTGAATAATCAACCACATCATTTTAAATATGTGATATTATACAAAATTTATGTTCTGGACTTGAAGTATGTGAATATCTATTGAAAACAATATTTTGATCAATTCAAAGGCTCATATTTAATGGGTTAATTCATTCCCGTTTTAAGGGAATTTATGACTCCCTTATGAATAAAATTTAAATGTTTGTAATATACCATGAAACATTTATATATATACCCAACCAAAATAATGTTTTATGTTCAATATATATTGCTTTAATAATAAATCTAAAAATTTAAACAATAAATTTGAGATATATTAAGATATTTTTGTGAATATATTTTGAATTCAAAATTACTGAAAATATCAAATAACTCTGTTATTTACTAAACAAGATGAATTATGAAAATATATATTCCAACCAAATACTATGGAAACTACTAATGATCTTTTGTTTCTATTTTTACTTATGATCATTCACAACCAATATCCCTTCATAGCTATTCATATATGAATACATTCAAATTTGAAGAAGAAGATCTGTATTCTGTCAATTTTTTTAATGACTGTGTTGTTCAACCTATACCATCAAAAAATCAAACCATATTGATTTATTGGAGTTTCTACAGATCACACATAATCATGTTTATGTGTTAGCTTATTTCCTTAAGACGTGGAGAAATTGGTTCCCAATAAATGAACATGAAGGCCTTGTTTTTATTTGATGTAACGGTATCAACTGCATGAACATAGTTGTGATGGTATTATGATAATTGGACGGTGTCTATAAAAACCACTAAGCTCATAGAGAGAGAATTAGTATATTGTAGTAGAGGATCATTATGACCATAATTTATAGAATTCTTCTTTATTACTTATTTTCTTCTAAAATCAATTACAAAATAGATCATTCCACATCTTCGCATAATGAATTGAATGTTTAAGAGCTAATCTATTAAGATTATTGAAAATACCAAATTCAACATACTCTTGTGTATCTTTGTCTTATTCTGACTTAACATATCAGAATTTGGTCATCCTTTATACCAATTTCTATCTTTATTATCTCATTAAAGGTGGGGAAAACTCTTTCATAGATGTTAAGAGGGACTTCACCAAGATACTCAATATTATAAGGATTATGGGTGGTTTTAGAACCTATCATATCAAAAATAGGTTGTTGTAAATTGGGTATATTTCCATGAATATGAGAATATAATTAATTATTCGTATTGCTCTCTATAAATTGGTGAAAATAATCATGATGAATATTAGTATCCAAATTACATTCAATTTTCACCCGCATCATTCTCCCTACTCTTCAATATCTCAACGTTAAATTGAATTCTAGTTGGACAACCCCACACACTAGTATACAATTGAACGATTTTGGTTAATGGTGATAGATTATACCATAATATGTTACTTGGTGGAATATTTTCGCAGCCTTTGACACACAAATCCCTTTTATGAGAAATGGGTAATATCGGGGCAGAGAGTTTCCTCTATAGTAATAATTTTTCTTCTTAGATTGAATGATGTTTCTTCATGTTGATTAATAAGTAATATGAATATACCCTATAGATCTTCCTATGGATTTTTTTGGACACAATTAAGATAATTAAACCTTTTCAAAAACTTTTCCCGCCATGTTTAAGGATACATAAACATCTTTACAAATACTTCTCACCAATGTAATGGGTATCAAATCAATCAAATAGTGAGGAATCACCCAATTTAATCCCAAATCAATCATTAAGAGGGTACATTACATACTCATGATATTAAAAGGGAATAAAAATATGAATCTATTGAAGTTACTTCAATATCAAAATCTATTGGTTTTAATAAGCCCCCAATGAGGATCCCCAATAGATTTATGATCAAAATATTTGAAATGAGGAATGAATGTTGATCCATCATTATGATGGGGATCCTGAATACAACACATTTTTCTACTAGGGATGTATTTCTATTACAATATGTTTGTTCTGTGATTTGATATATAAAGGTACCAAGTACATGCGGTGTATTTAAGTTTCAAAAATTAAAAGTATTTTAGTGATGGTCCGGTGATAATGAATTATAAAAATTGTAAAATAGAAAAAGTGGATGTGGATCAACACAAGAGGTCTTATGGTTATATTTATACTTCTACCAATATTTGATAAAATTCAACCCTTCATTTTTCAATAACATGTATGACATATTTATGGATGGATGCCCATGTTCCACATGAACATAAAGGATGTATTACCCTCCCTTGAGAGTATCTTCAAGGTAATTCATATGGGTATGATGTAAACTACTCATTTATTCATTCATAAAATTTATTAACCGATTTAATAAATCTAAAATAGAAAAATACCCACTGCTCATTGGAATCATTTTTCAAATGTTTGAAGAGGAATATAAATGTGTTCATCATGTATTACATGAGATGAAAAACTATTTAATGAATGATAATGTACTCCACATTACGATTATGATTATATAATTTTTTTTCTTGACCACCATCCATCTATGAATCCCATTGTTATATTAAAATATCAAAGTTTGTTAGAAATATTATTTGCTAATTTTATCATTCATTGATTCTCCCGTAGCCTTTAGAAAATAACAATCAAGGTACCAATTTATTGATCATTTCAAATTATTATCCCAAATTAAATTTCTATTTTCATATAATTTCATTTTAATACAGGGTTTATAGAACACTTTTTGAATATATATACAAATATAGAAATTCCACTTCACCATCATCTATCATGTCTTTGATCCAATACAAAATAAATGAAGATGGCATTGATTGTGTAACCAAGGAACATAATCCTTATTTATGGAATATATAATGTACATAAATATTTAAAAGATCATATATTAATAAAATAATGAGGTCCTTTTTACATTGGAAAATAATGTTATTTAAAACTAATGAAAAAGGTTTAGTGAGGCTTTATAAAACCAAATATGTTGTTGGGTTAAAAAATCAATCACTAAATTTTTTTCAATTTTTTTGAACCTAGTCACTAGTGTGGGATGCAGTAGAAGACTTACTCCCCATGTGGAATACTAATGATGTAATAATGTCTTTATGGACTATCAAAACCTACCGAGATAAATAAGGGAGACTTAATTTGAGACAAATAATCATGAAAATTTTCCATAACAATACATAATAGTTTATTTTGCTGTATTTCATGTCAAGGGAGTGCATTAGGCCTTTCCAGCGAGTGGCGAAATTAGTTATGTGTTTATTCTCCTACTATTAAATCTTGAATAGGCCACATAATACGGTACGCTATAATGTTTATCTAAAAATATATAGTAGTAATCAATCATTATTCTGCCTAATAGTGATAAACCATGAGGTTTTATTACTATACCAAACAAAATAAGGTCCTCCAAAAGGATATAAAAAGTTAATTTTTTACAAAAAATCTCTACATAGGGATCTAGATATTTATGAAACACATAGATTTAGTATTATGAGGTGTTTAATTATGTCTCCCATGAACATAAAAGTCACACAACATGAATTTTGATATTTTATTTTTGGTTTCACATGATCATTTTATTCTAGTATTAATTTCCTTTCAAGTTGTATCAGATAAAATTTTGCTTCCAAGTTCTCTATAACAACCAACATTGTATTAATCAGATCACACAATGAATCCTATTTAGGTAATGGTACCAATGTTTAACGAATTACTACTAAATCATAGTATTCATAAATTATCAGTGGAAGATTACATTGATATAATTGAGGATAAACCCCATGGATAGTCTGATTCTGACTTATACTGGTTGAGAAACATGCATAGTCCATAATTATCTAACTAAAAGATATCGTTTATATGAAAATTATAGAAGTATTGGATTATAAATTTTTAGTGACATATATATTAGGTAAATTTCCATATGTATTCTTATCATTATGTTCATGATAGTTATAATGCTTGTACATTAGGTTGGTGATCTATTTTTTAATAGAATATGGTTTACTGGATTTTAAAATTCCAAGAGATGAATAATTCCATTTATCTTTATTGATACTATGATTGAAACAAAGAAGTGGAATGAGGGGAATATTCCCATGGCCCATGAATTTCATTTACATTCATCTTTCAACATCTCTTATTGGATTCCCTAATAATAGTGGAGTATTCAAGGAATGTTCAGCATTTAGGATTCATCACCACATAATAATTTGTGTTTTCATGGAAATTAAGTATGAAACAATTTACAGTATAATTGTTCAATGGTTCACAATCATAATCTAATAATAACGTGAACAAATATTTTATTTATTTAAATGATGGAAATAGATCTACCCATGGTTGATCTAACAATACGTTTTGGATATGAATCCTTATAAACAATCTAGTATTTTTCATTCTAACTACTTGATTCATATATAAGAACTAGGTATTACATTGAATGGAGTGAAACAATAAGCAAGTAACTAAAAATTAACAACATGATAATAATCAAATTTGAAACATTGACCCATAGTTATGGGTGGAACAACTTACAGTGGGGATAATGTTGTCTTTCCCCAATGTTTAGAAATTCTGATGGGACTGACTAATAGTTAAATAACCATTAGAAAATTTCCGTCAAAACATCAATAGGTCCATTTCCTGTTGGGATGGGTCTAAGGAACCATGATATATAATCATATACAAGATGTAATATCAGTAAAATTTTACCAAAGCTGACTCCACTACAATGAACTATCATATTTTTGTAATCTTATGTAAAGTGTATATTTAAAAAATACATCTCTATTGAGAGAAATATAAGGGATTGACCTATTTTAAAACATCCAAATAATAATTACGGTCTATTTTTGTTCATCTCATAGCCTTTGTCACATAATTAAACACCCTAATATTATCATTGAGGTTGTATCTATTAGTGATCCCCCATAATCCCATTGTTGGTATTTAACACAGACAAACTATAATTAAAAAATGTGTCTACTATTAGTATTAACATGCAATAAGGATTCCTCAATAATATTATACCATACAACATGAAACTAGGCCAATTATTCTAGAATTTTTTTTGGCATTACCTATATTCGGATGTTTCACACTTGTGATCATTGAAATGACCATTTTCTGTTACCATTGCATATTGATCAAAATGTTTTTGAAAAAATTGAAATACACTAACTGTCATTATAGTGACTATATTTTTCAAAAGAATATATCATTATAATTCCATGTATCCAAAACCTTTATAATGGGATAATATAGGTATTTTTATATATACTACATGATAGAAATTTGATTTGTTTATAGAATCAACCACATGCTCTCAACATCCTCTACCCCAATTTACGATAGATGATATTTTTTTAAGTTGTCTAACTGATCTGAGAACATTATTATAGTGGGAAATTAGGTAGTTATAAGAGGGGGAACTAATGAACATAGTTACTACAAGTTTCTATATGTATATTTTGGCACTTGAAGTATTTTATAATAAGGTTTTATGTGAGGAAAATGGATGAGATTACGTAAAATTAGCTCCTCCTTAGAGAAGAGTGGTCATACATCCAACCTGAGGTAGATGTGGTGGCCATATGTGAGACATATAAATATTTTTTTATGTCTGACGGTGTTGAAAAAAACTGTGATGACTACCCATCAACAATATTAATGTCATAGGGGGAGCATAATGATGAATCTATGGATGAGTCCATGGAAAACCCTTAAATGGAAATAAAATGTCCATGCGGAATTGAAAAAATAGAAGCTTCTTAAGGCCATATTTTCCTTATATTTGATATTGTTTATACTTAATTATTTCATATTCAACTCATTGGATAGTGGATGAAGGGTTGTAAATAATATAATTTCATACTCAATGCCCTAGGAATATAATATATTATGAGTAATCAAAAAAATCTAGAAGAAAAAATCCTAGACAAAGAGTACGAGTTATGTAATGAAATATTTTTTACATCAAGGAAAATATGTCAATTAGTACAATTTTTCACATTATAGTTGGAGAAACCTATAATATATTGTTGGTAAATGAAATTAGGGAGGACCTATAAGATGATTGTGTTATTTAAAATTGAAAATACGAGATGATAGTTATTGTAAACACCTCTATATATAAGATCCAACTAAATAAACCTAATGTATAGATGATGGATTGATCATAGTGTTATGTAATATTTTTCACAATTTTTGTTTGGGATAGTAGTGGATAATATAAATTTTCATGTTTATTTCTTAATTAGATTGCTGATAGTAAAATCTAATAGGAGAGGGTTAGATGAGGCTGATTTTAGTATAGTCTAAACATTATTGGCCATTACTTCCTCAACTATATTCTAAATTTAATTTTCAGGATTTTATTAGCTACGAGGACAAGTCTCCATTTATAACTCTTATGAAAACACATGGATTGAACAAAATAATTATTCTTCTATCACCTTGAAATAGTGGATGCTATAGTCACCATGTTCTTGGGAAATCATCAAAAAAAATTATTTGTAGTGATTATAGTGTTTTCCCATATGATATCATTATTAATGATTTTTCTTATACAAAAACTTTTTTTGAGGTTCACTGACATTATCTGTTGGCTCGTGATGAAGACCTAATTATTCAATTAGTGAACAATGACATTGATTACCTTTCATTATATATTGTATATTTGGTAATTGGGGATAGATGTCATGGGACTTGTGGGAGGAAAAATAACAGAACCCTGAGTATAAGTATATGAGATTGCATTTTACTAGATTTTTAATGTGGTGGAAATATCAACATCATTTATCCTGCCTCATCATATATTGGAGGCAGAAGGGGAAGTATGTATATGATGACAATTATTTGGATCCTATAGGAATCAACATAGCGAATTCAAACATGAATGTGACATATAATGTTGTAGGTAAAAAATGTCCCATATCTTATTGTTATTGAAGTATATGGGATTCATGTGGGGTTTCTAAATCTATTTTACAATTATTTTTTTGTGGAGGACTAAAACACCCAATGATTTAATACAATAAACTTTCTTATTTTAATTTAATTTTTTTCAATGGATTTTATTACATGAAACAATGACATTAAATGAATCACATCATCTAGTTTCAATATTAATATTTAATATAATAGTTATCATAATATATTGGAATGGAAGATATGAATATGGATAACTAAATTTTGAATTTATATTTTTTTAAATGTATATAAAATGAATTATTCGAGGGAAAATTCATTTGAAATGAAAATAAATAATCATTTGAAAACAATAGAATTTTTTCGAATTTTTTTATTCACACAAACACCTTTTATAACAATAAATTAAATAAATTACTCGTAATGATATTTTTAATTAAATTTATTATTTTTATATTAAATAAAAAAATATCTATATTATGTGTTTTTTTATCTATGAGATAAGATTAAATCTATTTTTGTGATTAAAAATGTATTTTTTTTTCTAAAAATTAGTTTCCCCCCTTTTGTAAACTTATTTTAAACTTAAATTGTTTTTCATTTTTGAATGATTTAATTTAAAAAATCATTTGATTTTTAGAAAATAATAATTTATAATTTATCTTGTAGTTAGTTTTTTATAATTTCTTCAAAGGATAAAATATTCAGTGAATAGTAAAAAATATTTGTTTTATTACAAATCTACATTTTTATTCAATGAATTTATAATATAAATTTCGTTATAAAATTGTTTTAAAGTAAAATTAACTTATTTATAAATCAATTAATAAAATATATATCATTTTAACAAAATTCATATCAAAAAATTATATAATAAACTTATAAAATTTATAACATATTCACATTGGAATCAAACTTTCTCATAACAACTGCAGATTAAATATTGTATTATTTTTTCCACATATGTGAATGAAATTTGAAAAAATGGATTAAATATTTTTAATAATCAAAACTAAAGTTTTATAATAATTTAAAAATAATATTTGACTTGTATGATGTAATTGCATGACCCTAGTTACCCAGAGTTGGTGCATTATTACATATCATTGGCATGATGACAAAGGATCAAATCCCGAAAGACCGATCAGTTTAGTATACATGCAAGTAATAGATATAAAAATAAGTTTTTCATTACATTATGAAATAAAAAAATAAAATGGTTTCTCCATTGAACACATTCATATCACTTATACTATCCCTATATTTCATTCATTATATACCTCTTTTCATCTAGGAAAAAATAAAACATAAAAAGGGGTTAGGTCAGGCACTCAGTAAGGATAGAAATATAGGGGAAACCATCATAAATAAGCATACACATTTAAGGCAATGTATAAGACTAAAACACATTATATTTAACCATATAATTCAGAATTATATGAAAAGAATAAATCAAATAATTCCATTAACTTATTCACATGGATATTCTACTAGTCGAATAATCACATGTAATATCAATAACAAATTTCAAAATGATGTAATGGATAATTTTGAGCATCATAACCACATAGTCAAGGCCTTGTTCGAAGGAAAAAAATACGATCTTTCAAGGTCTTGTGACAAAAAAATAGTTTTTCTCATGATACCTACCGATGCATCGAGGTGCTATAGTGGGATCCACCCATCACATTCTAAGTACATTGAATTCCTCATATGAAAATGATTAAACATAACATAAACCTTCATATTAAATATAGTATAATAAATGTTAATAATTTAACTATAATCCATGAATGGTATAAAAATAACACATCCACATTCAAACATATCACAAAACATTCAATACAATTTGGAAGATTGTATCACAATAAATCAACATCAAACAAGTGTAAAATCCATCAAAGCATGTTGAAATAGATGAAATAAAAACAGTTTGAGAGAAATTTATCATTCAATTTTGAAATAATTTGAAGTTTAAATAATTATAAAACAAATCATTTATTTTGAATAAATTCTTATAATCTTGAATGTGAATATTAAAAGGTGTTATAACGGAGGAAAATAGTTCCACCCGTTGTATATGTAAAAAAGAATTCTTACCTTCATTTTCCGAAAATGACATAAATTACCTTATTTGGATGGCGATGGAAGGATTTCATTCATAAAATACTCTAAAAATTAAAACAAATATATAAAGTACATTAACCCATAGTCCAGTAAAGAGTAAAAATGTTTTGAAATAAATTTTTATGAAACACAGATGTGAATGATAAATTGGTCCCAATATATACTTACGTATAAACAACCTCAGATAATAAAAAGATTTTATAATTAACCCTTACATTTTAATTTTCCATGATCTAGGGTACATTACACTTCTATATAATAGTTGAATATTTTTTATTAAATTAAAAAATAACCACATACAAAAATATGATATCATATATGATTATCTAATATTTCTTTGTAAATAATATTTCAGTACATCAATGTTTCAGGTTTTAACTTAGTCGTTTTGCTTTCTATGATTTTTTACGTATTCCATGTTTTCTATGGAAAATATTTATTTTATTTATATCAATAATGATATTATGTTCTTAAATTTTTTTATCATAAAATGAAAATTATTCATGAATGGTTACGATGTGGAATTAGTCTCACCGTGTTCATAGAGACGATAATCCATATATACGCACATGTGACAATATCTGTATATTTTTGGTGAAATAATATGTAATTGGAGAGTATATCATATATATAAAATAATTAACATGTTATATTTATTATTCACATGAATATTACTCATTATTATACCCATCCTTGTAATGAAGTGTTGAATAACAACTACACCGCGACATAGAGACAGTAAGCCATATATATGCACGTATGGTGACTTTTTCATTCATAGGATGCATAGAATTAGGAATATGGTTGTACCATATTTATAATAATGTCAAATTTTTTATAAGGTACTGAAGATATTATTTTGGTATGAAAACAACAATTAAAGTGGATGTGGAAGAATATAGAACATTGAAAGAGGTGATGAAATTATTACCTATTCTACGTGTGATTCCTTTTGATTTTATCAAAAGGCCCCCTTAGGTTGGCATAAGATCAAGGTAAGGCCCCTATGATGGATTAAGGATATTTTTTTAGGATATTTGAGAAGCTTTTGGCCAAGACAAATAGATTTGGATGTGTGATTTTGAGAGAATGGGATGTACCATTTTATAAGAGTGGGGAGGGTCACTTTAGGAAACGATTAAACAATTATTTTGTTATACAATCATATTCATTTTATCATGCATCCAAAATGATATATTTCAAGTATATAGTGGGGATGGGTCAAAAACCTCTCAACCCAAAGGTTTTAGACAGATTAATGTCACCATATCAACCTTATATTTTAGATTTAACTCTTATATAAATTGTTTAACTTCTTCCATGTATTCATGTATTATTATAATAAATGGTTAATAAAATTACTATAAAAACCAAGAATACCCATGTGGTTCATTATTGATATATCTAACCTTAAATAATTCTTTTGGATGAACCGTAGTTTTTTATGAATATTATATCAATTAATAATATATTATCTTCTAAACACTATTTATGTTACTTTTGACAATATATTGTATTTTGTTTTGGTGAAAGTCATAAAAAATTTATCACTTTGAAAGAAAATTATTTACTGATCCTTTACATGTCATATTAACCTATAAATTTCATGTAATACATCATAAGTTTCAATTTATAATTATATTAAAATTTGTAATATTAATTATTTTGATCATTCAATAATAAGGTGTTTACTACTTCATAATTATGTCATAAATAAATTTAATTATTCAATGTCTAAAATTTATATATAAAATACCATTATGTTGGAAATATTTTATCCTTATAATGAATATTTAATGTAAAATTTATCCTATTTATAACCCTATATTAAAAATGGTTTAGTTATTAAACATTGAATTTAACACTTTTAACTCTTCTTCAAATAAAATAATAATAAATTTCCTAATATCATCCATGTTGACTGTAAGTACCATATTTTATTCCTATGGATGATGTTGTTCAAAATAAAATTATACAATAGAATTAATATAAGTGTTAGGGTAATTATAATATCATTTTTACCTTTAATTACCCAATTTACTTTTTATTGTGGTAAATAAAATTTAAAAGATACTATTCAACACAAATTATTTTCATCATGTTGAACCATATTTTACATATAGATATCTACCGTGTCTCATATATTTTTGAAATTCAATTCATAGAAGTGGTAAAATTATGTTTTATGCAAATTTGCAAATGTGCGTAGAAGGTGGGTAAAGGGCGTTTGATGTTCAATAAATTTTTATATTTCTAATATTATTATAATATGACTCAAATGAATTGAATTGAACATATATAGGATTTATGTATCTATTTTGACCTAAAATAAATTTAAATATAATAATTAATTATTTAAATAAAAATCCCATTTTAAACAATAACATAGTGTTTTTCACTATTAAACAAAAATTGAATGTTTTCAGAAAAATACCAAAAAACTACCCTAAGATAATTTAGATATTATAAATCAATAAATGGTGTCCATTTTGATAAATAAAATTTATCACAGATTTAAAAATTGGGTATTACTAATCATAATGGCTACTTTGATTGGTCGTGGTGTGGTGGAACTCGATGTCGTGTACAACACAAGATATTGAATTATTTAAAGGGCAACACATTATAGAAGCTTGTGGTGATACATTATTGCATCCATCAAATAATTTTGTCCTTAAAATTTCTAGAATACTACTGCATAAAAATATTTGAGTGGTTCTTCATCATATGTTCTTTGGTTTCCCACATTGCCTCTTCCATATTTGAGTTTTTTCAAATAACAATTACCAGACGTGTTGTCTGGTTTCTCATCACTTGTTCTCTAGTATCAAAAATCTTGAACTTCTCTTCACAATAAGACAAATCGGTTTCTAGTTTATTTCTTCATAGGTGAGTACATGTTTTGGGTTGGACATGTATTTTCTCAACAGCGATACATAGAACACATCATTAACATTGGAGATACTTAAAGGTATTTCCAAACGTTAAGTAAAAACTACAATTTATTCTAGAATTTCGAATGGTCCGATATACCTGAGGCATATTTTACCCTTCTTACCAAATCGTATGACACCCCACCATGGAGATAAATTAAAAAAAACATGATCTCTTACTTGAAATTCCAAATCCTTATTTCGGTTATCATCATATGTCTTTTAACTACATTGAGATGCATGGATATGGGTCTGGATAATCATTACCTCTTAAATTGTTTCCCCAACATGTTCTGGGCCTATGAGTTTTCCTTCACCAACATCATCCAAACAAGTTGGTGTGTGACATCTCTTTCCACATAAAAAATCATATAGTTCCATCTGAATACTTCAATGGAAGGTATTTTTATATAAACATTTTACTAGAGGTAAATACTGATCCCACATACATTGATAGTCAGGGGAGAATTATCTCAGCAAGTCTTCTAAGATTTGAATTATCTGTTTTGAATGTCCAAAAGTTTGAGGGTGGTAGGCAGTGCTCAAACGATGTTCATCATCTAGGTATTTCTGAAGACATTTCTAGAATCATGATCTAGAATGGGGATCATGAACAGAAAAAACCGATTGCGGTACTCCATGAAGACTAGAAAGTTCATCAATATATAGTCTTGCTAAACGTTCAAGTTGTAAATCATTTCTTATACACAGAAAATGTGATGACTTTGTATGTCGATGAACAATGACCCATATTGCATCATTCCTTCTAGGAGTCTTTTGTAGCCCCATGAAAAACTCTATCATAATATCATCCCATTTACACTCATGTATGGGATGATTATGCATGATTCCCTTAGGATGCTCTTTACCAGCCTTAACCTATTGAAAAACCATACATCTTGACACATAATCAGTAATCTCTCTCTTCATGTTGTCCCACAAAAAAAATATTCCTTCAAATCACCATATATAGTAGTGATAGTAGTGTGTATTGAGAAATTAGAGGTATGAGAATCATCAGAAAATTATGTTTCTAAATTAGGTATATCAGGAACATAATTTCTCTTCCTAAATATTAAAATCCTAGCTTCATATATGAAGTCAATAAATCTCCCGTCATTCACAGCTTTATTTTTCTTTTGAAAATCTTCATCATCAGTCTAAGAAATTTGTAACGTTTCTAGTATAGATGGTTTGGAATCCATTAGAAAAATTATTTAAGTTTCACCTTCAATTATTATTCCCATATACTTCTTTACTAGATTAATGAACATAGTATCCCTTTTAACTCTCATCTTATTCAGAACTCCATGATCCTTTCAGCTCAAATAATCTTCCACCTTATTTCCCTTCCTTAGGTGGTAGTGTATTGTGCAATAATAATCCCTTAGTAGTTTAATCCATCACTTTTTTCTTCATGTAGTTTTCTTTTTGTGAAAAAATATACTTCTAAATCTTGTGATCGGTATATATATCTCACATTTTTCACCATAGAGAGAGTGTCTCTATATCTTCAATTAAAATCTTATAGCTGCTAACTCAAGATCATGAGTGGGATCATTTTTTTCATTAACTATTAGTTTCTGTGATGCATTGGCAATAACTTTATCATTATGCATAAGGACACAAGAATCACTATAAATAAAAAACCCATATTTATGGGAAGGTCGAGTCAATATAGGATCATTGTCTAATAATCTCATTAGTTCACCAAAAAAATCTTCACACTCTCTTTTCAATACAAATTTAACCCATTTACATGTGATCTTGGTTAATTTATTATCCAAACATGCAAAATTCTCAGAAAAACGTCAATAATAACCTATTAAACCAATAAAACCGGGTACCTCATTTATATATGTCAGTGAAAACCATTCTTGGATTTCCATTGTCTTTTACGGATCGACAGAGATCCATCCTTATAGACAATATGTTGAAAAAAAATAAATTTCCTGAATCCATAATTCACAATTTCTAAACTTCCCATATAATTCATTTCTTATGAGGGTTTTTAGAATTGTACACATGTGATTTTCTTGATCTTCATAGATTTTTTATTATAACAATATATCTTCCCAAAACCACTACAAATTCATCCAAATGTTACTTGAAAAAATATTCATTAGATCCATGAATCTAAGGGTGCATTAGTCATTACAAAAGGCATTACTGTAAACTCGTAATGTGTGTAACTTGTTAAAAATTATATTTTTGGAATGTCTTCAATCTTTACACACAACTAATGATATCCAAATCGAAGGTCAATATTTGTAAAATTTTGAGCTCACTGAAGATTATAGAATAAATCATCAATGCGAGGTTTGGGATACTTGTTCTTTATTGTTATAGAATTTTTTCCTTAAATTAATGCACCACATCATAGATCCATATTTCTTTTTAACAAAAAGAAAATGTTCTCCCCATGGAGAAACACTAGTGAAAATAAATAATTTATTACACAATTCCTCTAGTTGATTATTTAGTTCCACTAATTCCACAGTGCAAATTCTATAAGGGGACTTCGATATGGGCCTTGAACTAAGAATTAAATAAGTAGAAAACTCAATTTCTTATTCTCATGGATGTCCATGTAAATCCACTAGAAACACATAAACATATTATTTAACATTATTTATGTCATGTATTTGAACATTCCTTTACACACCCCTAAGAATATCTCACTCTTCCTCCCCAATAATTGTATTTAGTACTGCTACTGGGGGAGGATCTAGATAGGAATCAGATGATGTTGTTTCTTCTCTAAAGATAAGGTACTGATTATCATCATCAAAAAGTGTAACCTCCTTTTTTTATAGTAAATTTTTTCCTCATGCTCAGAAGGAAATTCCATACTAAGGATTATATCAAATTAAATCATGGGTATAATGATGAGATCAGTAGATAAATCACATATATATGTCGTAATGGTAACTGATTCACGAAACCTTTTTTCAATGATACTTCCATGTGAAGTTTTGACTGAAAAATTACTTGTTAAATAAAATATATAATATATATTTTTCTAATCAAACTTGTAAGATATGAAATAATGTGATGATCCAAAATCAAATAAATCAATTTATAAACATTAGGAAACTATTAAATTACATACCACCCTGTCATTCAGAGCTGCAACTTCAGCAGTAGTAATAGCAGAAGCTTTGCCTTGCTCCCTTGACCTTTTCTGATGAAACATTAATTAGAGCATAAGACATTTATGTTCATAATGATCCATTTCTCTATAATTATAGAATTAAATATTGAAACCCTATCGTGTTCCCTTTTAATCACAATATTGGTGGCCTTTTTCACATAACCTGTAATAGACACCCATTCCCTGGAGGCAATTCATAGGGTGTTTCTTTCCACATTTATTGCTGGATGGAAATTCAACATTTTCTTTCATCATATTATTTCAATTTATAGATTGTTCATAATATCTCTTTTTCTCATACATTTCTTTAAAATCATAAGAATTAGAGAATTCCTTTTCTATCTTGATAGAACATGAGACAATATCTTCATACAATGAGATGGATTGTTAGACTAATACTCAATATAGAAATGGTTTTAACCATTCACAGTAGAGATAAATTTTACTCCATGGGTTACGTAAATAATCTGCAACATTCCCTGCTAACCTTGTAATGTTAACCTCATACATAGTAACATTACAACCGTTCTTTTTCATTAGACTCAGAAATTGTCTTTCCATATTTACATGATGTTCATGAGGAAATTATTTTTCTATGAAAATATCTTTATGCTCCCTCAATTTCATATTTTATACTTCTTCATCCTCCAATATATTTTGAATTAATGACCACCATTAATCTGCATCTGCCGTGAGGCGATAAAATGTCATGACAACTATTACCCTTTCACTACTCCTCAAAGCATGAAATATTTTCAATAAGAAAATTATCCATTTCTCAGCTACAAATGGATTTGTAGTCCCATTGAATGTTGGTGGTCGATTCATCATATTGTGGTCTAACATTGATCCACTGTGTCATGGATCAGGGTTTCCCATATGGGTAATTTTATTATTCATAACCTGAGTGAGTTTTCCTAGTATGGTAAAAAGTTTCTCAATATCGGTTGCATCACCAGCTCCAAAATAATTATCGTGATTTGGAGGGAAATTACTTCATGTAATTTAATCGTTGATACAGTTTCCAATAATTCCCCTAGGCACCACTTAAAAAAATGGCATACAATTGTTTTTTATTGTCCAATACATAATTCCAATTCTGTAAAATACATAACATAAATTAAATAGTTTATGCATATAATCCATAACAATAAAATAATGTTTTTTTTGAGGATGCATTTACTCAGAAATCCTTCATAATTGTTTTAAAAAAAATTGAATTATCCTAAACATATCCCCAAGGTGTTTTGTTACATGGATTGTAGAAAGGCCCATTGTCGTGTAACTAGATACCCCAGGTAAAGCCGAAAACTCTTTGTCGATGTTTTCACTCCAAGGCACATCTGTACTAGAGCAGCCTCTACCTGCTCATATCGTAACAAGGATGTATTGCTTGGAAAATACAAAAAATCCATACATTACCAAAATTCTATTATGTTCTTCTGTACAAATACTTAATTTTTATCTTAGTGTAATGTTCTCTAATAAATGTTTTTCCTAAATCTAGCTTCCAAGGTTTTTACTATACTTTTTCTGATACCAACTATAATGCCCCGACCCAAGTTACCTTGAGTTGGTTCATTATTATGTAACATTAGCGTGATCACAAGGGATCATGTCCTGAAATACCGATCAGTTTAGTTGCCTTCGATGTACTGTATACAAACATATGTTTTATATCACATTATGAAATGATGAACAACAATATTGTGTCTCTTTTGATCACATGCATCTCTCATAGACTATCCCTTGAGGTCAGTCATAATTTACTTCTTTTCATGATAGGAAAAATAATACATATAAAGGGGTGAGCTCAGGTGCTCAGTAAGGATAACAATACAACATAAACTATCATAAATAATCACAGCATTTAAGGCAATGTATAAAAGTAAAAAACTATACTTTAAAAAAATGTCAGCATTATATAGAAATAATAAATAAAATAATTCCATTTACTTATTCACATGGATATTCTACTAGTCTAATAATCAAATGTAATATCAATATCCAATTTCAAAATTATGGAATGCATAATTTCGGGCATCATAATTACATAGTCTTGGCCTTGTGCCAAGAATACAAATAAGATTTTCTCAAGGTCCTGTGACAAAAAATTAATTTATCTCATTAAACCTACCAATGAATCATGGAGCTATAGTGGGATCCACCCGTCACATACTAATTCCAATGCATTCATCATATGAAAATGTTAAAACATAACATAAACATTTGTATTAAAACTAGTTAACGAAAGGATAAAACATTAAACATAAACAATGAATCATGTAAAAATAACACATCAATAGTCAAAAATATCACAAAACCTTCAATATAATAAGAAATATTGTATCATTACAAATCAACATAAAATAAGTTTAAAATTAATCAATGGGTGTTGACATAGATGAAATCAAAACTATTTTTCAGAAATATATCTTTCTATTTTGAAATAATTTAAAAGTTACATAATTATAATAGAAACAATTATTTTGAAAATATTTTTATACGCATTTAAGGGCAGATTAGAAGGTGTTATAATAGTGGAAAATAGATTCACCCACCGTATAAGTAAAAAAACATTCTTACATTAATTTTCCAAAAAGTCCATAAAGTTCCATATTTGGAAAGTGATGCAAAGATTCCGTTCATACCATTTTATAGAAATTAAAATGAGTATAAAAATTACGTTTACCCACAGTCCAGTAAATAGTAAAAATGTTTTGACATACATTTTTAAGAACCACAAATGTGAATGATAAAGAGGTCCCAGAAGATACTTACGTATAAACAACATCAGAAAATAAAGAGATTGTAAAATTAACCCTTAACTTTTGATTTTCCTTGATTGAGGGTACATTAACCTCTTTTATAATATATAAACCATTGTTATTAAATTATACAAGCACAAAATACATAAATATGATATCATATATGATCTTATAATATGGATTTTTAATAATATTTCAACATTATCATTGTTTCGGGTGTTATCTAATTTTTTTTCCATTATATGATTTGTTACATAAGACATGCTTTTTATGGATAGGATGTATTTGATTCATAACTAGAACTAAATTTTAGTTCTTAAAAATTATTTTTAATAATAAAATGAAAATAATTCATGAATGGTTATGATGGGATATTAATCTCATCGTGCTCATGGAGACGGTAATACGTACATACACACGATCGACAATATCATTCTATTTATGGTGAAATCTTATGTAATTGGATGGTATATCATTTATATGGAATTAGTAACATGTTATTTTTATTATTTATATCAATTTTAATCATTATTATACCCAACCATATAATTATGTGTTGAATAACAACGACACCGTGATGTGGAGACGGTATGTAGTATGTACCCATGTACGATGACTTTGTCATTCTAAGAATGCATATAAAAATGAACATAGTAGAACCATATTTATAATTAAATAACAGTAAGTTTAAGGTATTCTAGAAATTATTTCGGTATGGAAACAACAATGAAAGAGGATTTGGATGAAAAAAAGAAATTTTAAAGAGGTGATGAAATTATTACATCTTCAACAGGTACTTCCTTCTGATTTGATCAAAAAGGCTCCATAAGTGTTATTTTAAGAAAACTATGGCCTCTCGGATGTTGTGAGGATAGTTGAGATGATATTTGTGCAGGTTTTGGGTGAGAACAATGGCTTTGGAGGTGTTATTTTAAAAGAAGGGGATGTACCCTTTTATAAGAGAGGTGAGGGTCACTTTGAGAAAAGTTTGAAATATTGTTATATTATATAATCATATTCAGTTTATAATGGCTCGAAAAATATTTATTTCAATGATGAGGTGGTGATGGGTCGATATAATCTCAAACAATAGTTTTTATATAGGTTTAGGTCCCCTTATTAACCTTATATTTTTAATTTAACTAGTAGTTAAATAAATTATCTTTAACCCTGTATTCTTGTATTATTATAATAATTGGTTAATAAACATACTATAAAATTCCAAAATAACCCCAAGTGGTTAATTATTTATATATATATATGTATCCTTATCTACATACTTTATACTAACCATATATTATTAGGAAAGTTTCATCAATTAATAAAATGTTATTTTTAAACACTCATTTATGTCAATTTTGACACTATTTAGTATTTTGTTTTTGTGAAAGCCATAAAAAATTTATCACTTAGAAAAAATTTATTTAATCAACCCTAACATGTCATATTAACCCTAAAAATTCTTTGAATACATAAACATTTAAAATTTACTATTATATTAATATTGGTGATATCAATTATTTTATTCTTTTAATAATAAGGTATTTACCGCATCATCATTTTTTCATAAATAAATTTAATTATTTGATGTCTAAGAATTAAAAATATAATACCATTATGTTGGATAAAAAATGGTTTAGTTATTATGTATTTAATTTAATATTTTTAACTCTACTTTAATTAAAAGAATAATAAATGTTCTAATCTAATCCAAATGGACCAAAAGGATCATAGTTTATTCATAATGCTGATTTTGGTCGAAATACATTTATTAAATATAATTGGGACATGTGTGGGGGTCATTATAATATTTATTTTACTTTAATTAACATATTTACTTTTAAATGTGGTAAATAAAATTCAAAAGATACTATTCACCAAAATTAATTTTCTTCCTATATAAACAAATTTTACTTACTGATGTCAACTGTGTCTCTTAGATTTTTCAAATTCAATTAGTAGAAGTGGTAAATTTACGTTTTACTAAAATTTTCAAATGTTCATTGAAGGTGGTTAAAAGACATTAAAAGCTCAATAAAATTTTATATATCTAATATTATTATAAAATGACTCCAATGAATATATAGGAACATATATTGGTATTATGTATCTATTTTTTAATTAAAATAAATTTACATATAATAACAAATTATATTAAAAAATCGGTTTTAAACAATAACACTGTGTTTTTTAGTATTCATCAAAAATTGAATGCTTTTAGAAAAAATACCAAAAATTCACCCTATGCTTAATTTGATATTCTGAACCTAAAAATGAACTCCATTTGGAAAAATAAAATTGATAAAATTTCAAAATGTCAGTATTACTATTCCTAATGGCTAATTTGATTGGTTATGGTGTCTTGAAACTCGAAGTTTCATACAACACAAGATATTTCATTATTAAAAGGTAAATGTACCATTAAAGCATGGGGTGTTACATATCAATAGAAAAATTAATAAAAATTAATTACTAGGGTTAATATAAAAATGTGGTTACTGGGGGTTAAAAATGATATATTGTAAAATGACCTATTGGATAATAAAAAAAAACCTAGATTTCAATATTTATACCATATCATCTATATTTTTTGATAATTTCTAAATTTGAAATATTTCGTATAGTAAACAATATTGGTACACAATATTTTTGTTCAAAAGGCCAAGTGTTTCTTCTCCCCCATATATAAATGTCAACCCACTATTTTCCCATCTCTACACATCTTAAGATATTTTTCAAGGAAAATACCTACCTAACATTGTTCCATAATTACCTTCCCACATTCTCGAGTCATTTTAGAAAATAATTCCACTATATAAAGGATTTATGTTAAACTGAAGGAGGTTGTCGAAATAAGATGTCATGTTTTTATCTATACATAGTTTTAACATCTTCATCAAAGTGATGAATATATTTTACAAATATTATAAAATGAGAACAATAATATCTAATATATAATTATTTTTTATTATGTTAATATCATAATATATATCCATCCCAAATTCTTCCGAAATGGATAAAAATCATCATTTGTGTGTACAACGGACAACCACCTCACAAATAACTATTATTTGTTTTCCATCAAAACACATCATGCCTACTTCAAATGGTAGATTTAATGTATATATATATAAATGTTATTTATTGTTATATTATACCTCATTAATTATAATAACCCACTTACTATTTTCCTACCAACCCTTTGGAGCACAATAATGATGCTCGTGTGTACTGTCGACTACAACTTCCCCAAATGATGTGACATGTTTTCCATTTTTTTACATGGATGGTTATAAAGATATATTAATAAAATATATATGATATTTTTAATATTATTGTACTTATATAATTATGATTTCACATATAATTTCTTACATTACATTCCATGGGGGGAACAACAACCATGTTCATGTGTACCACAGACTACCGCCATGTAATGTGACGTGATTTTGTTCACTGACAATTTCAATGGAAGATAATAAGCATAAATATAATGAATACATGTGATATGTACAGAAAAAAAATTTAATATTTAAAATTTTGTGTATTATTTTTATTCCTTACATTTGATTTATCTTGAAAATGTAATCATTGTTCATGGGTGTATACAACATAACACCAACATGAATAGTGTAATTTATTTTAATTATCTAAATTTTATGCACTTGAATAAAAACCTATGAAATTAATATATTTGAAACAAATATCATTTTTAAGAATCTATATTATGTGGAAGCCTGACCAATTTGATAGTAATGAAAATGAAATATAAAAACATACACGTAAATTAGAGCAGTTATTACCCAAAACGTCATTTTAACAATGAATTGTTATTTAAGGGGTAATAAATGTTCAAAAGAAAGTCATATATAGTTTGAAATATATTATTATGGTTCATTAATATCTATATAATAATATAATATTTATTTTAAATGGTTTTCTAATGTTTCTGATAGATTTTGATACTTAAGGTAAGGGATTTCCATTAACTTTTTACTTATGTGAGACACATTCCATATTCACCACATATTTATTTTATATGATGTATATACATTATATTAATGATTTATATTATAATATTATTAAACATTTGGTTATTTACATATCAATTTTAGTATATTTATTTCAAGGTGTATATGTCCAACAGTTGTAAAAGTTGTATGGTATATCTTTCTCAAATTTCCTCCTTGGAGACATAAGTTATATAGTGCCTCAATATTATTAAATAATGTATATATTCCTCCCCAACGACATGTTATTTCATTAATATCATTCTTTTATTAATATTCAAATATTCAATCGATGTTATTATTTAATTGGACCTATTATTCAAAATATACCAATCTGGTAAATGTTTTGATGTTATAATCTAATTCTTTAAGGGGACTATTTGTGGTCATGCTCTCAATAATGAAATCTTAATATATATTTCTATATAACACCCAAAATTTTTTATGCATTGGTTATTTATATAGAATATATATTTTCAATCCAATTTTCCTTATTTAGATACTCAATAGTTCAAAATATTGTTATTTAACAAAATTATCATTATTTCACTCTTTATTCAAAATCCTTTTTATTGCAAAATGTTGTTTTTCTAAAAAAATAATAAAATAATTTGAAATTATAAAACTTATTCATTAAATAAATTATTACCAATTTTTTAATATTTTATAAAAAAAATTAATGAAATCATCATATTTTTTCCAAAAAAAATACATTTGACTATTAAAGAAACAAAAATGGATTATTTGTTTTATATTTAACTGCTTTAAGTATATTTTATGCCGTCACGACCTCACAATTGCATAAATTATATTCTATAAGGTTTCATGGATATATTAAAAAGATTAATTTTGAAAAAAATTTATGTTTTAGACATTATTTTTCAATATTATAAGATTATTATACTCAAGATTTATTATAAATAAGTCTTAATTATTCCATTATATAATTCCAATGTAATTTGAGAAGAAAAGTTTTTTGAAAAGTTTTCTGTTTAAAAAAAATTTGAAAGGAAATATTCCTCAAGAATTTCCCAAGTAATGTTTCGAATAAAATTTCCTTTTATGATGGAATCCCTTGTTGTTACATACAATTTAATAGGTATTTGACCCAAGGGTACCATTTTATTATCCTCTAGAATATTTATGTTTATAAGGACTAAATGTTTATGAAACCCAATTTTTTTCAACATGTTATTCTATGATGAAATGTTCTATTATATCTATTTCATTTTAGGGGTTATGATATAATGAATGATTTTGGTATACCATTTCTTTTTCACGGATGATGATATTATAAATGTATTGTATATGACATTTATTTTCATGGGTTCTGATATAATACATGTATTATGATATTATGTGACACTTATCTATAGATTTCATTATGCCTAAGTGGTTATGTTATAACCAATAATGATAGTTATGATATAAACAAATATGGTGGATAAATTATAATCAATATGAGAGGAACCTCTATCTCCCATTAATGCAGTGAGTAGAGAATGATGTATCCTGAGATAAAAATTATTGAATGGAGAGGGAACCCAGTTCAATAAGTTATTTTTTCCACCATAGAAGCCATGGGATTTACCTTTTTCTACATTGTTGGTTTGAGGAGTGACTCATTCCACAATGATAGTTTTATAAATTATCATTCAATATTATTGAAATGAATTTATATGATTATTTTTATGACATATTTCAATGACACATGTTAATGTTATGATGACATGTACATTTCTATTTTATTCTTTAAGATTTATTTTAATGAAATGGAAATATTTATTTCATGAAACAAAAAATTTACCTTTCATATGTAGGATATGGGTTTCTTGTGTTATGATCACATTAGCATGCCCTTATGCTCACATTATGTTAATATATTTCCCTTTTTTACCCTTTCTATAAATTAGATATCACCCATTATTATGTTTCTATTCCCTGTGATATGATTATAGGAATTATCTGTGATATGTCTAAAATAGGTTCTACTTTTGTGGAACTCTATAGGAGATGATATAGAACCCTCAAAATTTTATATCGGTTTTATAGTAAACAAATATAGTAAAACTATATAGTATATTGGAACATATATTTTAAATTTATATAATATTAATTTTAAAAGATGAAATATTTATATATGAGAAGTTTGGGTCGTTATATTTTGTATTTGTGAAATGGTTTTGTTAAAAATTTCCAACAATTGAAAAAATCATTAGTAAGATCACTAAATATTTTTCTAATGATATGTATAAGGAAAATTCAAGTATTAATGAATGTATATGAATTTTTCCTAGAATTTTGGTAATGTGTAGAGTGAATAATATCCAAATAATTACATCTCAGTTTGGATACTATATATTGATGAAGATATGAAATAATGAAACCCTTGTGTAATAACTCTAAAAAGGTTGAATGTAGTTATACTTTATTGACTCATGGTGCTTGATAATAGGCATTAATACACCTAAAGTATGACACTCCCTAGGGATATGCGTTGGAAATTCCCAAATTCTTCATCAACCATTAGGAAGGATATAGATATTGATAATGTATAACTTAAATTAATCCTTATTTTTCATAATTTTAAAACAACATGTAAATATTTATAAATATTATACGTTATTTTTCATAATTATGTGGTTTACTACTATGAAAAGTGATGGTCACGCTATTGTTTGGGGTTTTGGTCAATAGAAGTAATACAAAAGCACTAAGATAACATTGAACAAATTAGACAATGTGTTGATGAGAATCCAAATGCAATTATTAATAGATTGATATATATAATTACTCTTCACAATCATTTATCAGGATATATTCTTACCTTCACTAAATCATAGAAACACCAAATTATAGAATAATAGAGTTCACTCAGTGCTCAAGTGGTCCACACCATATAGGGAAGAAGATCTAATTTTCTGTATAGCATTAATATGGTAAGAATCACTAAATGAAATGTTTCAATGGAATAAAAATATATTTTATTTTTGGTGATGAAGGGAATATATTGATAAATTTTCACCGGATAATGAAATGTACAACTAACACAATAGATGATAATATTGGACTCACTAAAGTATTATAAATGGGTGGATGTTTTAAATTTTGAAAGTATTGGAATTTCAAAAAATGATGTCCTTAAGGGAATTATCTTGAATAAAATCAAAAAGGTTATATAAGTAATGGATATACAGCTGATGATAAATAAATTAGAAATAACATAGTAATAGTACGGGTTGTTTTAATGGTATTGTTTATGTTTCATGTGTTATTAATTTTTAAATTAATGTTCATTAATGTCAATATGTGATTCATACAGATCATTATATTAAATAGGTATTATGGAAAAAGATGAATGCAAGTAATTATATTTTTATGAATTTAGTGGAATTATTATTGTGTTTATTTATAGTAATTCAAAAATTATGATATATGAATCAAGAAATATTTAATGATTGTTGTGAAGGAGTCAAATTGTATTTATTTTTTTAATATATTAAATGGTACGAATGTCGACAAAAAATTAACTTATGGTAAGGTTGTATTATATGGGAAAAACATGACTAAGTAATGATAATACTTAATGTCATATTGATATTGAGAAGATGATTTCTATTTAGGATACAAAGATGACTGATATAGAAAAAAAATCTGGATATTATTGATTATTTTCGAATAGAAAAATGATTTTTTGAAAAATTGGTTTATGTTATAATTTATTGAGTTATAAAATTATTGGAATTACATAAAATATTGAATAATATATGATTTTATTCAATTAATGAGGTAATACATATGACTTTATCACAGTTTTTTGGTTATTCAATCTATAACCATGTATCATGAAAATAAATAAGAAAGGTATTCAAATAATTGTTATGTGAAAATTAAGAGATGCCATATGATATTTTGTGGATTAATTTTTTTTTAATGTTAGGAATTACAATCACCTTCATTCTAAATATTTATTTCTATATAGGATATATGTTTATCCTTAACAAAAATGTTTATGTTGGTCTTTGGATGAATCTGTTGAGATTAATGTATTGTTTCACCATACGGAGAGTTATGTATATTAGATAATTTGTTCCAAAAATTTTTTCATAATAAAAATATATAGATGGAATTATTTATCATTATATTATAGGTATTATTATCCATTAGTGTATGAAGATTAAAAAATTAATCTACTAGAGCAAGTGAATAAATGTAAATGTGTCCGAAGAGGAACCAAAAGGATGAGATTGAATTTATTAAATGGAATGAAAGAAGGGAAGTTTATGATGTGGGTTTCCAAAAATTGGATTTATATATATTAAAAAAAATTTTATTAAGAATAATTTAAAATTGGTTGGAAAAAATAAAATTAATGGGGGTATAACGTATCACCCTAGAATTTAATGAAATATATTTTCGGAATATTTTTAATATCTTGAATATCTTGTGCTACACACAACACTATGTTTTAATAAAATGTGACATAATGTTAAAATATTATTATTTAATATAATAGTTATGTACTAGTAGTATTAATGGAGGGTGTGAAAAGTATTAGAAATATTATAAGAATATATTTTTTAAACATGTATATAAAATTAAATCTTTTAAGTTCATCTAATTTGAAATGATTATAAAAATGATTTACAAAAATGACATATTTTTATTGAAAATAATTTTTTTGTGCAAAAAATTGTCTTTTTATTAATAAATTAAATTAATTAAAAATATAGAATTATTTTAAATAAATATATATTATATATATTATTTATAATATTTAACCGCCATATTATGTGTTTTTTATGCATGTGATCAAAAATTTATTTTCATTCTTGAAAATGTTTTTTTCTAAAAAGAAGATTGACTCCTATGAAATTATTTCATTTTTTCTTATTATTGGAATATTTATTTTAAAATATAATTTTTCAGATTGATAATCATGAAATTAACTTCACATTTGTTTGTATAATTATATGAATGGATTAAAATATCATTGAATAGTGAAAAACACTGGTTTGTTTAAAAAAACCTTATTTTTATTCAAAACATTTAATTGGAATAATTTTATATTAAAAATATTTGAAATGAATAATATGTTAAATTATTTATATATTAATACAATTTAGTTCCTTGGGTCCAATTTCAATAATAAATTTTATACAAATAGTTTTTAAAATTTCTAAAATTTTTCTTTAGAAGTATGCATTATCTTCTCATCTATTGGTTTAATTTTAAACTAAGCATTCTCTACTTTTGGGGATGGAATTTTAAAAAATTCAATCATTTTTCTATTAATAATAATATATATTTTCAAATTTTTTGAACATAATTTTTTACCGATATGAATAGTAAAAGAAGAAAAAACTTACATCCTCGGTTAAGGTGAAAATTACTGTATTGTGGGGTGTGAAACTAAAATTTAGATGTGTAAAATGAAATTAAAAATTGAAAAAACGTAATTTATTAAAATACTTAGACATTATAGCCAATATGGTTCAATAATGGACCATTTTAGTGGACTGATTCATGTAAAACTTCTAGTTATAATTTATTCATTTCAAAAATACCATGTTTGTCCTCTGTTATATTTATAAAAGGCCTCCAACACTACTCCACACATGACACTTCCAAAACCATTTGGATCCAATAATATCAGCCATAATGTCTTATATAATACTAAATAAATATCATATATATATTTTTGACACCATGAATCCACATATGGGAGGCATTAGGTAAAACCAAATGAGGACGTCCATAAGGGATGAAATTCTTAAAACTATACATTTTTGTTATACATGTCCATCTAAATCCATAAATTCATTTAAAACTATGATAAAATAAAAAAATAATTTTATAATATATATATATATGTTTTTTATATCAATTTTTTAAACTATATCTATATCCACACCCATCAAATGGGTGATGGAATCATCATTTGTGTGTACGGTGGACTACCACATCGCAAATCAAGATTATTCATTTCCCAACACCACCTATTATAACATGATATATTAAAGGATTTTATTTTTATTTTTAAAAAATATATTTTTATAATTCCTCTAGAATTATAATACAACAACTAACTTATTACCTTGCAACTAGTTGGAAAAAAATATCATTTCTTGTCTGTATGTCTGACTACCTCCTCACGAGCTGTTGTGATGTGTTTTTCATTTTTGATTTAAGTTAATGTTAATAATGATAGATTAAAAAACAATATATGACATTTATTACATAATTATACTTATTGAAATTTTTTTCATATATTACTTCATTATTTCCATTTGATTGGAGATACAATATCGTCTTTCGTGTATATGGTGATATTCCACCTCACAAATTGATGTGATTCGTATTTCACTAACGAATTTCATTGATGGTGATAATGCTAACTTTAATGAATTTATGTGATATATTTGAAATCATAATGACTCTATAAATTTAAATAAATAATTACCTTATATTTTTTATAATCATTTATAAAGTGGAAACAATGTTCATTCGTATGTACGACCTACATTTTCCATAAATAGTGTCCTTCAATTTCCATATCAATGTTCTATATATTAATATAGAAACATGTATGATGATTAAATATGAAATATATCATGGGTATATTGTTTTATATGATTTAAAATTTATCAAATTAAGTGGACTGATAATAAGAAATAAAAACATGCAAGAAAAATATATATGTTATTACCCAAAACATTATTTTAACATACAATTGTTAATAAATGTTTAATAAACCTTCATAAGTAAAAAATATATATTATGATATATATAATTATCTCTAATTAATATTTTAATAATAAACATATATGTATCATAAGTGATGTATAAACATGTACAATAGATGTGGAGACTTATGTTTAGGGATTTCCTTCTCACATTTAACTTATGTGAGACAAATTCCATGTTCACCACCTATTTTTTTATGTTAAATTTATAAATCCCATGAATGTATTTTTATATTATCATACAAATACTGATCATTTACACAACTATATTATTATATCTCTTTCATGGGGCTTGTAGTTCAAAAGTACAAAAGAGGAAATAGTTTTTTTCTCGATTTTCCATCTTGGGACATAAGTTATGTTATGTACATATTTTCTTCTATGAGGTATATATACTGACCATTTGACATTTAATATCTATTATATACTTATTTTAATGATATTTTAATTTTCATTTTATGTTACTATTTATTTAAACCTTTGATTGAAAATATAACAGATTCGTAAATGTTTGATTTTACAGTCCATTTATTTATTAGGATTGTTCATGATTATTCCATTGATGAAGAATTCATATGGTCTATTTCACAAAAAACATCTTTATTTTCATATCCACTAGTTATTTATAGTATATTAATGTTTAAAACTATTTTTCCTCTCTTTATTTAATCAATAGTTCATAATAAATTATTTTTATGAAAAATCATCTTTCTTTATCTATTCAATTTAAACCCAAAATTCTTTTTAAACCATTTTTTATAAAAATTATTTCATAAAATATTTTTAAGATTATCCAAGTGATATATTAAGGTTTTTTACCAATGTTTTATTTTTTTAAAACAAATTGGAATTAATATTTAAATCATTTTTCAAACAATACATATAGTGTTTTAAGGAAAATTTGAATGGAATATTTATTTTAATGTGTATAGAATGAATTATATTTTCTAACATCAAGACCAATAATTATTTTAATGAACCCCAGAAATGTTTTCAATATTATTTAAAATGAAAAGAATATTGGAAATATTTTAGGTTTTAAAATGATTTTTACAAATTTAAATGTTTATTTTTTTGAGTAAAATTTTAAATTATTCATAAATAATCCAATATATATTTAAATAGATAGTTTCATAAAAAAATAAATTTAAAATAATTAATGTGATAGAAAGTATAACTCTATTTGGAACATCTATTTGAATAAAAAATGTCCCAATCGATAATTTAAAATAATTTTACATATAATAAGACATCCTTTGAATTTACTAATTCATTAGAAGTATTATGATCCAAAGATTCCATTTTTACATTCTATGGATGATTTATGTTTATGATGAATATATTTTTGTGAAACCCATTTATATTCGATAGTTTATGTCATGATATAATTTTTTATAAACACCATTTCATTTAAGGATAATTTTTCCTTGTATGGGAACCCCCAATATATTTAATAAATATTCATGAATCCTTTATCAATGATCTTCTTGAAGTTATTGGATAATTACACAACTTTATAACATATCAGAGTGAAAACCATCCATTATAGTGTATGTAAACTCCATACATAGGATGTTTATTCCTCCATCACATTTAAGAATAAATGGATATCTTGTTTTTCTTACATAATATGGAAATGATTTTTGAAATAATGATAAGAATGATTTAAATCGATGATATAATTCCACACATGAATGATCTCAGACTATAGTGTCTAGTTGGGACACTAATTTGTTTTTAGTATATTCGGGACACTCATGTTTTAGAATAAAATAGTTAAACTCATTTTTTATTTGAATGTGGGGATATTAATTATTTACCATCCAATGGATAAACTCATAATTTCTAGTCTATTGGGGATTAACCTTGTTTAAATTCTCATATGAACACTCTATTCGATGAATTTTCATAGGCCATCATTCTATTATTCATTATTCCCCTTCTTGGAAAATAATATCAAGGTCAATGGAAATATTTAACCAAAAATAGAAATATTATATATCTTATTACAAAACACGAATAAAATATAATATAGTTTTAATTTCATAGTTTAAGATTATGTGATTTGACCAATCCATAATATTTAATGGTATCTAGTATAGATGTTTTCATCATGGAATGGATGGAAAAATTGGTATGAGTTGTGATTATTTGTTTGATACATGTAAGGTGAATGGTTATCATCATGTTTTATATGAGATTCCATGAATGTGAAATTATATGTGTTTGGAGGGGGTTATAGATGGGTATCATTACCAAAATATGTTGAGAATAGACCCTAGATGAAGAATCACACTTTACCTTGTCTAATAAAGGTTTCCATTTATGATCTAGTATAATATTAATGATTCTCCAGGAAGTCATCACTCTCATAAAAGTGGGTCTTCAGAATGAAGGAATCAAATGGGTAAACACAACATCTACTAATGAAAACCATGGGTTTTGTGAGATAATTTTCTTATCATAAGAAAAATAAATTATTCATGATCATGTAATTGTTCTCACTTAGAACATTATTATAAATTTTAAAATTCTTATGGGTTTTAATTTTCACAAATTCACTAACATATCATTATCCAAAAATTATTTCATTATTGAACAGTTCACAAAATTATGAGTTCCATAAAAAGGTACACCATCTTCATCATGTCAATTAATGTATCCTAAAAATAGTGACATGAGTGGTTTTTATAAAACATTGGTTCATATGAATGTTCTCAATTTTTTTAAAAAATGAATGATCATACTATATTAAGTAATGTTTGTGTTTCAACTTCATATCTCATTTTACAGATCTCAAAAGTTGTATGATAAAATATTCTTCAACAAATAAATTATTATTATTTTATATTTATTACTAGTAACATCTTCATTATTTTTGTTTAAAATTAAACTCATAAGTCATAATTATACAAATATAAATTCATTTCTAAAAATTTCGTAAATAGTTAATGCTATGAATTTATTTTAGAAAAAAAGAAATCGTATAGAGAGAAAAATAACTTTTAATAATATTTTATTTATATGTTTATAAAAATATAAAATTGTAGAAATTGTTTAATATTATTGCTCATACTATTTTCAGGATATAAAATTACAAAGATAGAGACAAGGATTATATCATGTTTCAATCGGTTTAAATACACAATCTCTCACTATGGTTGGTTTTTTAGTACGTTAAAAAATATAATATTAATTAAATTTTTTAATAATCATATTTGATATCATATTTTGAAAAAATTTGAATATTTAATTTTTATATATTTTTATTTTATATTACCTTAGTTTTATTGAGGAAATAATAATTTGATTTTTTTCTTCAAATGGAATTATGTTTGTTGTATTTATTTAGAAATTACCCTGGTAAATATCATGTCACAATATATATTATTATCCCATGATAAATTTCATAAAGATAATTATTCTTGGGATATTTTTTATGACATATATATCACATCAGAATAGATATATATAATTTATATTTTTTATCATAATAAGTTATGAATGTGGTGTTATACAAATAATGGAACCTCTGATTGTTTGATGTTAAATTTGTTAGGGATTACAGTTGGTAATACACCACATAAATACTGTTTAATGAAAAGTAGTATCTTAATGGTAAATGTAATGAGATTAATAGATCATGATTGAAAACGAAAAAAAGAGTAGAATAATATTACTCTATAATTTAATTAGTGTAAAAAAAATTTAATTTGGGTCAAAAGATTGTATATTAGGTTGTTGATTTTAATTTTGTTATTACCACTATAACTATATTGATATGTCAAACAAGGCACCATTAGTTATTGAGTGAATTTAAATATATAATTTCTCACTATATTTTTTGAGAATATATGAGAGATTTAACACCAAAATTAATAATGAGATAATGAAATATGTGATAAGGACCAAAAATTATTTGAGTAAAAATATAACAATATTTTTTATGTTGGGAAAATAATTATTTTATTTTTTAAGGATGATAACTGATACCATGATTATATATATATATTGTAAAAACCTATGATTTTATAGTTTATTTTATATGAATAATATGTTTAATATATTTTCATACATCTATAATCAAATTAGAATTAAGACATAAAAATTTAATGAAATTAAAATCATCAATTCATTTTGAAGATGAAATATAAAAAAATATGAATAAAAGTTGAATTTGGGTAAATAAAAATATTTTAAAAAATATCTAAACATGAAATCATAATCTTCATTATTATCCATGACTATTTTTATCCTAACATCAATATTTTAAATAAGTTAGACAATTATGAATATATTTAATATTATTAGAGTGATGAAAATGAATAATTTTTTATGAAGCATGTATGACTATATTTAATAATGTAATGTGACAATTGTATATATGACCATTGTAAATTTAGTCAATGTATATATAAAAAAATTATATATATATATATATATATATTAATGTTATATTTAAATTATTTTTTTCATAAATGAAGATAAATTAGTTTGATGGAAAAAAGTGATATTTTTTAAAAAACCTTTTGTATGTGTGCAATGCAGTTTTATATAATTATATTTAATTTAAAACTATTTAGAAATTATTATAAGTAAAAAATTACATTATCTATTCATTTTAATGACATATAATTATTTATTTATGGTTGTGGGGAGAGGAATGGTAATAAGGTCATTTCATTTATAAAAAATACATTACATTCAAAAAATTCTATCATTATATTATTTGGTTGGATATTGCTATTAATATCTTCCACTTTTATTAATTAAATTTTTTAAAAGGATATAATTCGTAAAATAAGAATATCATATTTAGGTATATTTGATATTTTGGGATATTTCAAAAATGAGAAATTTTTTAATGAGTAATAAAAATATATATACTATATAGAAAGGTATTATTTTCATTCAAGTATTTAAAAAGAATCAATTTATAATTGAAATAAAAATTTTATTAGTTCCATTTTATGAAACATAACCTAATTAATTATATTGTATTCGACATTTTACATAATTTTGGTATACAAATATTTTTTCATTGAAATAATTTTTTGGAAAATACACCTTCATCACATTCTGGGGATTTATTTTGAACGAAAATAAAAAACTTATAGAAATTTATTTTGATAAAATAGAATCAATATTTATAATATATATTTTCAAATTTAGTAATTATTAAACTTTAATTTGTATTCATTATGACTAGAAATTTTTCCAAAATTCATTTACCTTTGTATGAGTTAAAAAAGGTTAAACGGGTTAAAAATATAATATATACACGTAAAATAACATGCTAATATTTAAGAACCTATTTTATGGTACTTTATTGACCCTATTTCCTTCTTTATTCTAAAATGTTCTATTTATGAGCCATTTTTTGAGTAAAACATATTTTAATTTAATATTTTGAAAAATTAAAATGTGATATCACCCTCAGTAATAAAATGACACCTAGTATTATCTCATATCCACTCATCATGAGCCAGATATGTCATCCATTCACTACCATAATAAATTAATAAAATAACTCCAAACTTATTTTAGGTCATCTCTAAGGAATATTTATGTATAAAAATATTGTGGTTGTCTATAGAAGATGTATAGTTTTTGACAGAGTGATTTAATTTTTTTTCTTCATTTACCTACTTCAAACCGATATTAGACATTACGATATAATAAAATATGTATATATATATATATGATATTATGATTATGGTTTTACCCCTTTTAATCTAATTATCCATCTAATGATAAATGAAAACAAATTTTGGGCGTATGTGCG
This sequence comes from Viscum album, assembly GCA_963277665.1. Classification (NCBI taxonomy): domain Eukaryota; kingdom Viridiplantae; phylum Streptophyta; class Magnoliopsida; order Santalales; family Viscaceae; genus Viscum; species Viscum album. Next base: position 1,140,127,902 of record OY728153.1, on the reverse strand, counting down.
AACTACAACCTCACGATGAAAATGAATTTTATTTTTCACCATTTACACCCCTAAATAGTCAAAATTTGAGATAAAACTGAAATGAAATGATATATATTATATAAATTTGATTCTATAATGGTGATGAAAAAATTCACTTCATTATTTATAATCCAATGAAATATAATAATAGTACTCATGCGTACATGAACACTACTGGCTCGTGAAAAATGTATATTAATATTCACCACCACCTCACATGTATTATATATATAGGTGTATTAAAAATATGAAATAAATTATTTAATTTCAATTATTTAATTTTACAATAATATTTTCCTTCTTTTTCTCAGATTCTTCAAATAATGGGAATTTTATAAAAGCATACATATAGATTACGTTCTCTGTGATTGCATCGTAATTAGTTTTTCAACAACACATAATATGGTTGGTGGTAAAATTTAACATAATATTTTATATTTATTATTATAAAATAAATAAAATTATATAAATATTATAATAATGATCCAATTTACTACTGTTATCCTACAAAATATATTTCGTATTTTAAAACTTCATTTTCAAAAAGTGCTTAACTAGAACAGATTTGATTTATTAATTAAGATTAAAATGGGGATATGTGATATAAAATGATATAATAATCATGAATAAGTTATTTAGAAGTAAAATAATTGTTTTATAATTAGAATTGTGGAGTCTATTCAACATATTTAATAATTTTAACTCATGGTAAGGGAATACTGGTCTCGTTTTTCTTTATTCATTATGTTTATTATTATTTAAGTTTTTATAATCTTATAAATGAAAATAATATTTCCAATACATTCTTGAATTATTTCATAAATTATTATCAAATAAAAAATAATTTCAATATTTATTTTTATATAAATTTCAAAAAATGCATATATATTTATGTGAAAAAAAATATAATAAAAATAATTATGATGTAAATGAAAGATTATTTTTTGGTAGGTTATGGTACTGTTAAATTTCTTATAATAAATATTGACATTAATATAGTTCTACAATGCATTTGTTATTAACTATATTATCAAGATAATTATATGGAATATAACAAAGTAGGTTAATTCATTTGTAAGTCTTCTTATAATGGTTCTATGATGATGATATCCAATGTATCAAACATGAATTTTATATTTTAGTTTATCAATTTTCATGGAAATATTTTTATTTTATAATGTAATATAATGAATATTTCAATAAAGGATTGATTTTTCCATTATTAGTAAAACTGTAGGTTTTTATAAAATTTATTTTCATCTGTTTACATATTTTATAAGAAAACCTCTAGATTATTATTTTGAGGCCATGATTTAATATAATGTTATGACTAAAAAAATATTTTCTACAAAATAGATTTCATGTATATCCAAATGACTAATTTAGCACAATTTTTATTTTATTAAAGTAAAACTCTTATATGAAATTGTGGTTTTTAAATGGTCTAACAAGTTTCATTCTATATTTTTTCTTTAGTTGCTTATATTTTTTATCTCAACATATGTATTAAATTATTTTTACATAGTTTATGGGAGTTTATGAATAAAAATGATGTCATGATAAAAATAATGAATATTTTTCATTAGTATAAAACATAATTCATTTTTAAATGTTTTGTATTGTGAAAGAATATACACATTGTCTATATTTTAAATTTTTTATACCTAGGTTTTTATATATTTGTTATGAACGAGTTTTACAATATTCTAAAAATGAAAATGTTATTTGGAATTTAATAAAACGAATTCATGTTCTTAAATTAAATGACGTGTTTATTATGTATTATATCTTTATATTTTGTATTAGATAACAGGATTAGATAACATTAGAGGTTATGATGATATTTGATGAGAAAATAAATTTCCTCAGAAACCATAATGGTAATTATGTTATGATTAAATGTGGGTATTTTGATCATATAAGATGAGTTTAATAGGACATGACATGGTTAAAAATATATTATTATGTATCCTTATCCCAATTTTGGTAATTAATATTTTATTTGATATACTTACACTATCTTTTTTTAATTAGATAAAATTGACAAGAAATAAATTAAAAATGTATCTGAAAGGAAATATGGTGGTGGGTTTATAAATTGGAAACCAAATGTAATGAGAACAGTAGTGAATTCTCATATTTTTTCCCATACAAAATATCACGAGGAATGATTAATAATGTAAAACATGGTTCATTTCCAAACACACCAAAAAAGATTGAAATAGACATCCATATATGTTAACATAATAAATATTGAATGTTAAAAATATTCAATATCTTATACATCAAGAATGCTACCCGTATAACAACTAGAAATTTCTTAAATGAATGATATGATGTTTTATATATGGAAAATGAGGACATTAGGAAATACAAAATTATGGAAAAATGAAGTGTTCTGATGATACCATGATTGGTAACATTTCTCTTTTTATGTTTGTAGTTAATTTCATTAAATTTTGGGAGTGTATGATACATTCAAATTGATACACTATAGATAATTCCTAATAAGTGGATTCACAACGCAGTAACCATAATGATTTATCGATGTATATTTTCCTTGATGTTGAAAATCAGGAAACCATGAATGAAATATAAAATGATTAGATTATGTTTTTCATTATGTTTTGATACATAGGAGCCTTAGTAGAAGATTTATATTATTTATTATAGAATGGAAATAAAATAAAATGATATAAATGCAATGTTAATGGATTATGAATTACATTGAGTGATTGGGGTGCCTACAAATTGGGATTAAATACTTATCATGTAGGGATGAATTTATGTATGATCATATGTTTAATGTAATTAATACTATATTAACGTTTTATTAGATGGGATTACATTGTGATAAATTTATTGAGCATTGATAATCATTTGAGGAAAATAAAAACCATATAAATAACTATTAATTTAGTGAAATGTTTATTTATGGAATAATTATTTTATATATATTGGATATAATATAAAATATATTTATAATATTTATAGTTATGATTATCTTTTCTATTGTTTAAATTATGATTAATTTTGATAAAAGAGATACAATATTTTGGGAAAAAGGTATTATTGAATAGACAATTGTGGGATTGGAAAGTTATGTTGTGACTATGTGATTAGAGTTATTTTTAAAGAAGATTACTATTTTATTGAAATTATATATTTAACGTAAATATATTTACTTTTAATAATATGGGATTTTATATAGGTAATATTTGTTGAATTTTCGTAGGATGTATATAAGATGTTTTTTAGAATTATGATAATTCAGGAAATTGTATGATAAAATTAGCTTCTTTTCGAGAATATATGATTAGGGGATATATATTTTTAGTTATATGACATCACACATTACTAATATATTTTTCAGATAAATGATAAATTGATATGAAAATAAAATGTGATCATTAAATTTTTCATTTTTGGTTGTTGAAAATTGTTAGGACTATTTTGAATAGTTATAAGGTTATTTATTTATGGAATGTTAAATTTTTATCTATAGAGATTATTATTGAGGATCTTATTGAAAATTTATTATCTCCTTATATTGTACATTATATTTTGTTATTATAACCATTTTGACTAATTTATAAGATAAGGAGAAATATCATTACCTCATGTTGTTGATCTTTGGTCCATTAAAAAAAATTTAGTTCTTTTGAAAAAACAAATAATAATTTATATTAACTTCATATAGTATGTCATTAAATAGAATAAATAATTAATTAAATAAGAATTAAATAATGAAATAGTTCTTCGAAAAAGGAAATAAATAAATATTTATATTTTCTAATTTTTCTAGCATTAGAGTAAATAAATACCTCAATTAAAGGAAAATGATCTTGAAATTAATATATAATCCTTATATATAATTTATGTAGAATTGATGGAATTATTGATACTATGATATTTTTTTATTGATTATATTTATTTTTTCAACTTCCTCTAAAACTCTCTATTATTCGATGTACATTAACTTTTTTCCACTTGTCAGTGCTTCCACATCCCACCAATGATATACTCATTTTGGGGGCCTACTAATATGACATTTCAAGTGGAATTCATATTTAAATTCTCTTATTGTGAAAATTATTCATTATTATCACTTCCTATGATGTGTTTTTTATAAAATAGTTTTTATAATAATAATATTGATTTCCATTCATGATATTATGTTTCATATTCCACTGTATAGAATTGATTATGAAGATGTTTTAATCATTTTATATTATTGATGTGATAAAATTGATAGGAATAAATTAATTTAAGGGGTAAAATATTATAACCAAATATTTGAAAAATTATTTTTTATATATATACATTTTGAATGATTTTGGTACATGTGACATCAAATTATAATGAAATGTGTAACATTAATTGTATTAAAATATTAGAATGAAGGATAGTCACTAATGAATCATGATTTTGTAATGTAATACCACATGGTGATTGGATAATGTGGATAAAATGTACCTATATATAATAGTACTAAAACAAATTAAATCATTATTCTCATGTTTTTAATTATTATTAGGACTCTAATTGATACCATTGGAATAAGGAATTTAATTTGGATTATAATATAAATGAAGATAGTATTGTAAATGAATAATTATTTTTTAAGCATATGGTTCTATATAAAGGAATTTAATATGAATAATCTATATAGGTTCATAAACACAGTTATTATATATATATGTATATTAGGTCAAGATATATATTCAATTTTATGAAAATTATGAATATATTTTATGAAGGAAAAATTGATATATTATATAAAATTATTTGTTATATGAAAAATGTATTTCTATCTTAATATATTAAATTAATAACTACTTATAAATGATTCAAATTAAGTAATTAGAATATATATACTATTAATATAATTAATATTTTTTAAAATATGTTTATTATGAAGTTAATAATAATTTGTTCATAATTTTAACCATTGAAAATAGTTTTTATTCAAAATTTGTTTTTGTTACATTTTCTTTGAGAATAGTATAATTAATATTCACCACATTTATAAATTTTATTTTATAACAGGGAAATAATTTGATAAATCAACTTAATAAATATATCATAAGGTAAAATTTGTTGTTTTCAAATAAAATTGATTTCTTAATGAACAGTTAAAAGTACAAATTATATAGAAAATTACCATGTCAAGTCAACTATATACAATGTGCACTATTTAAATTTTATTTTTTAATATAATGATATTCTATAGATTGAAAAAAATAAAAACAATTTTATTCTAATCTACAAATTTTTTATTTTTGTAGGTACCCTACTATATTAACTCAAAGAATGTATTATTATATAGAAATAAGATACATAAAATTGCTTCTAGAAGGAAAAAATAGTTTACTAGTCTCTTTAAACATTATATATATATGACTCTCATATTAAATTTGAATTCAATGATTATAACATAAATATTTATGAGAATAACATTACTCTATATAGCGTGTCCTTGCATATCAATTTTGTACACTTCATAGAATCCAAGGGAACCGAAATTGAATAAGGGTGTGATATAAAGATCAATAAGGTTTATATAAACTAGAATCTATCATGAATCTATAATGAATAATCAATAGTGTATGGTAAATAACTGAACACACTTTCCATTTATCCCATAAACTTTCTATCATAATAAGATATTTATAATCAATATAAAAGTGTAAAATAACGAAAATTGTTTTATAAATAATCAATACAAATATAATAAAACGCATCCAGAGATAAAATTACTATGAAAATATAATAGGTAATAATTAATAAAATACTAATGAAATAATGTTTCTATTATTGGATTCCCTGATCTTAGGCATCCAGATACCTTTTAAATCAATACCATTTACAATGAAATTTAAAACTACATTTTCAAATTTGACTAATTATAGAATAATTATTTACTTCTAAAAACATACCACTGCATCAAAAGGATATATAATTTTAGGCCACATGCATCATGAATGGTTGATGTCATTCCTCATATATCGGTTGATCAATTAAATTGATAAACATTATGCATTTTCAATAAATTTATATATAGTGTTATGAATATATATTCCTAAATATTTCCCCAATAAAAAAATTATATTCAATATATAAAAACATATGTAAAAATGATATATGTTTTATGAAATAAAAATATACAAGATAAATTATATAGATGTTTTGGTGAAATTTAATTTCTAATTATCATCAGAAAGTGAATACTACGATGGGTAGTTAGGGATTGCAAAAATGAATCAATAATGTTTATATAAAAATATTTCATGGTCAAAATGATTATAAAAATCCATATGATTAATTATTATTGTATCAATTCAAAATATCCATAGTTGAAAAAATTTGGACTTAGGGTTATTATCGTTGATGAAAAGAAATACCAGAAAAATGATAATTCAAACATTCTTATGTAAAATATCCTTGTAATTTTGAAAACAAAAATAAAAAAATAAAAAAAATATTTAAATTAATTTTCATTTAAAATTAAATATTGAATAATATAATGAAATATTATAAACATTTGAGTGGTCAAGATGGTTTGAAATTAGGTTCATGTTGCACATGTTAAAACAACGATTTGTTTCCACTTTCAGAACAAATAAAAATATTAATTGTTTTGATAATGATATAGTGATTCATTTCGAAAAAATAATAAAAATGGGAAAAAATTTATATAATAAATCATTTTTAAATTTATAATAATTTTGAAAATAGTTTAGCAAATTAGTATTTTGGAATAATGAAAATTTCTAACCGAAGTGATAAATGATGTCAAATATTATTAAAATAATTTCACAATTATTTTATTTACAAAATTGTAGAAAAATATTACACTTCCATGAAAAATTTAATCAATAATCATAAATTAATAAAATTATATTTTTTATTAAAGAGTTGAAAAAATATATTTAAAAAATCATGTATATACACTCACAATTAAAATGAAATTGTAAAATAAACCCTTATAATTATTATAATTTTCATGTGAGAATTACTCAATAAATTTATTATGTGTGTGAAATGTAGATCAATATAATTTAATTTGATATAAATGATAATATATTCAAAATTAAATATATACATAGTCATATAATATCAAGGGAAATGAAAGTTTCATATAGCCCAATGATATGAAATTGAGTTATGAAATCCATTACTACATTGTAATATTCAAATAAAATATACATTACAGAAATAATTAAAATTGAAACATAAAATACCTTTAATTTTTAATAAATCAAGATATTAAAAAGTAAAATTTAATATATATACACCATTTAAAATAAATCAGGTTTATTGCATTTCAATATTTATCAATAATGAAAAACTGAGACAATGCCCCTTACTTCACGCTTCAATTTGGTTTATCTAACATTAACTTCATTTATAGTGGTTTTCAAAATATTATTAAACTATTAATAATCCATATTAATATTAATACTATTATATATAATCATATTATAACATCTTATCACTCGTTCACTATTAATCATTAATTATTTTCATCATTTCATGTGTTAATTGTTATGATTTCTCTTGGATAATTTGTTATCAAATTTCTAATTATTGTGAATATTATATTGTTTAATAAACTCTATATTAAAAATAATGACTAAATTTTCATATTTACTCTTAAATAATATATTTAATACCAACCTAAAATATTGTTTTGACCAATTAAGAATGTTACCATAATAAAGATGACACATCGTACGTACTCACAAGTAACCTTCCAATTTTTCAATGATCACTATGGAAATGAGTTATATACTATTTTAATATAAAAATGATCATAATATTGTATTATTTATCTCAATATATATTTTAAAACCAATCTATGAGTTTTGGATATGAAAAGTGAGCCATATTTCTTTGTGAAGGTGGTAGTCCACACACACAAAAACGACGTGATCATCTTTTAGTGAGTGAAATTTATGAATTAAAATGATATATTATTTTTTTGAATGAAAAATTTTCCAAGAATATCATAATTAATTCATTAATATTACATATATTCATTAATATCATTTTATTATATTATATTTAAAGCATTGGTGAAAAATGAATCACAATGAATCATAAGGCAGAAGTTTACTGTTTACACGAGTGATGTTATCATATCATATACAGAATAGAAAGCAATAAAATGAATATAAAATAACATGAATAAATATTTATAATAATATATTAATATCATATATATATATATATATATAAACTTTAGATCCGTAATCACACCCATCCATGAAGGGTGGTAATGGAAAAACAAATGACATCAGTTCGTGGGGAGGTAATCTGACATAAATAGGAATGAGTATTTCATAACCGATTTGATCAATGTGGGGACATTATTAGTTATTTACCATATAATAAAAACCTATAAATATATTTTAGATAATAATTTCATTATATCATCATTTTTAGTAATAATTTAAGGTGGTGGATTAACAAATATAATAAATACTTTCTTATAAGAATGATACCTCTTCTTCAGGAAACCACATTATAGATCCCTAAAATCTCTAATATGTTGGATTTATTCACAAAATATTCATTATAAAATAATATGGGTGACTGGTTTATGTTATTTGGTAAGGTGTTTTCTGATAGAAAAGGGTTATAAGATCTGAATAAGAGAGGTATGGTGGTTTCCGTTTAAAGTTAGGTGAGTGAAATATTTGAATTTTTTGAAAGGAAAAAGGTTTTACCTTTTGTTTTAAATAAAAAATGTGTTAAAATGTAATAATTTTAACGAATAAAATTATAGGGTTTAATTATTTTAATAAAATATATATTTTTCATAAAAAAATAATTAAGTAATGTTTAACCTTATATGTTTAGTTTTACCCTTGATAAATCTATTTTACCTTAATCGTGTTATATAATTTAAAATTTTTTCATAGTTTATTTGGGTCAAAAACTAAACATTCCATATAAGATAATATTAATTATTCTGATTCTAAATATGGATCCATTTTTTTTATTCATTCACATAAGTGTAATATTTTATTTTAAAATTAATCTTGCAGACGTGATGAGAAAGTCGGTTTTCAAAGAGAAAATGTTCCAAAGTTGAAAAAATATTTATATAAAACTTAAATATAAATGTAATAAAGAGGACCTAAAAAGATCATTATTTTTATACTTGAACTATTTTTTTAAAAATTATCTCAAAATAAAATTTAAATTCATAATTAATTTAAAACTTAATTCAATTCTCAATTAAATTTATTCATGTTTCACTATTAATTGAAAAATAAAACATTTCATAAATATTACAATAATTCACCCTAATATAATTTTGATATTATTATTTCAGAAATGAATATAATTTTATCAAATAATGTTTCATAAAATTAGTAAAAAAAATTTCAATTATGTGTTTAAAGCGTGACTAAAGTGCCTTTTAGGAAAAAACAATTTTTTTTTTCAGAAAGCATTTATAATCCTATTATGTAATTATTATTTTAATTATAATGAATAGTTAAAAATTATTCTCTTAAATTCATTACTAATATTCATTCCTTGAATTTTAATGGATAGTTCATAATGGTATCCTATATTATAGTTCATTTCGACATATGGTTGTATGTTCCTCAGGCTCTTGAATAGATTAAATTTAACTAATTATTTTACTTAGGTTCTATAAAATGGGTTTTTATGTCATATTTCTTACCAAAAACAATAGCATACATCTATAATTTTTTGTTGTTAAATTCTACCCACCTTATATGAATGTTCTGTTTCATAATTTAAAAATGATCTCGATAATCAAGGGTTTGGAATTGGAAAATTACATTGTTGAAAAGCACATATAATAAAAGGATTAGTAAAATTTACTCATAATAAGATATGAAGTGATGTAAAAATCAAATATTTAATAAAACATAACTAGTTTTAAAATTAGGCAAAAATTTAGGTAATGAAAAGATATGGAATTGATGAAAATAAGAAATCATTATAGAGAGTGATATATGTCATTGATTATATGAAAATGATGGATAAATAAAAATTTAAGGACCTATTTACCATAAATATGTTGTGATTTAATATACTATATGATTAATTAGATATAAAGTAGATATGATAAAATTTTATTTTTAATATTCTCTTCCCAAGTATGATGGATTATTTTACTATCTAAAAATATATTTAAATATAATAACTAGATATGTTTTAATTTTATTACAAAAATTTCATTCTTTGGTTATGCTTTGATCAATTTACAATTCATCACTTAATCCATAAAATGAATATTGAAAAAAAAAATTCTTATTCCTAAACAACTAAAATTCATGTTAAATGTATTATAATATCTGTAATAGAATTATAACTAATTACTTAAAACTCTTGTAATTGTTATGAAAAAATGGGTTTCTCAGCCAATCGAATATGTATAAATCTCTATATAGGGAAATAATACATTAATCTGTAAAACCTCATAGAAATTTAACCTGAACAATTTTATAAATGGTTAATATTATAAACCTTCAAAAATATTATCATCTAAAAAATTAGGAATAAGGTGTCTGAATTTAAAAAACTAACTTATCATTAATACCTCAAATAACATTTAGTATCTTTTAATCATAAACTACCAATAATTTGAAAACCTTCATCATGTATTCTCTTCAAACATGTTAATAACATAAATTACTAAAAAAACATATTGATTACATTCAAGGTTCTTTTATCCTCAATAAAAAATATAATATTGGATATATTATATTAATTTTGAATTGTTCTAAATTACATCAATGTGGGAATAAACCACATTGTTAAGAAATGAAAAATCAACTCCAAGGAAGTTAGAACTATTTAATTTACATATCTATAAAAGTCACACCTTCATCCAAACATCATTATATCAAATGAAGAGTATATGATGGGTTATCATTCCATTGATCATGTGTTTTCCAAAATTTTCAACCTTCAACTAAATCATTTTTATTGATTATCAATATCGTTCAATATATGCTTTCATATTGATAATGAAAAGTACTAAAATAAAACAAATATAAATTTTATAATGCTTGTAAGAAAAATATCATTTATTAAATACTCAAATTACCTAATTCTTTCATTCGAACCCAATAACAATAATCAGTCCACTTCATTTGTTGAAATAGAATATGCTTGACCATGTTCTATTATCTTCTTTTTAGGTGTATTACCTTATGGATTTGGGAATTAATTTACATAGTTACTCATATCCTTGATGTTGAATAATTTAATATTTGAAACTTTTACCTTTTCAATAAAATCATAATCATTGTGGCCTTACCCTCATTGCATGTAGAAAACTCTTATTACTTGCATGGAAGTACTGCGTAATTTATTTATAAAATTATCACATTTAGGAAAACCCTTCTTTCCCTTCATCTCCAAATACGTTTCATTCAATGTAATCCCATTATTTTATGGATTCTTATTAGGGCCATAATTTTTAGTTTATTCTTTCTCAGTCTTGTTAGAACATGATTCTATGTCCTCAAATGATGATAAATGTTTGAAGACTAGTTCTATTCAAAACATTGTCTTATTATGGTCTAATAAATGATCATTATTTATCGTTGAGTTATGTCAATTAATTTTGTTCTATTTATATATATTAGGATCCATATAAAAATGTTTGCATACATTATATTATACTCTATCATTATGAAAAATAATGTATTATCCTAAAATTAGTGATATACATAACATAATATAAAAAATTTATGGGTAACTAGTAATACATAATTATAAATGGTTAAGTTAGAAGAACCACTATTTTTATCTCATAAATAATAAAGTTTAATGGAAATATGATTTTTCTTAATAATATCCCCTAGGATTGCAAAATCAGGTTCATTGTAAGGACAGTTTCTTGTGAACTAGGAAAAAATTGGGTCAAGCCTAATATACAATTTTTGTAGTTATTATCCCAATGTACTTCTATTTCATAACCACATCCAATTTCTATATCCAATGAAGGATGTACATTTTGGGAAAAAACTATTTTTATTCTTTACCAAAATGATATGATATTTTTGTGTACCTATCCATAGATTATATAATAGGATGGGTTCCCTAATCTATGGTTTATTAAATCTTTTTCCATGATTTATACTAAAAGTCCTCTAACATGAACTATAGATACCCCAATGCCAGTTTCCCAATGCCCGTTTATGATTTATAACATTATCACAATATACAAGTAATCACATAATAATGAAAATAATATTCTAGTAATCATGGTAAACCCGACATACACATTATTCCAATATTACATTTGAATAAAAAAAATATACCATTTTTTGACATTAATATTATTCTTTATAAAATATCCTTTTATATCTATCATATTAAAATTCATGAAATGTTGGTGAATGAAAATAATAATGGTGAGGTTAAATTCTCAGTATGGGTTGTGTATAGTGAATGATTTCATGAATCCATAAAAATTAATAAATTTGGAATGTTATATAATTGAACAAAAATTAAATTTGGTAAATAACTTGGATATCATAATTATATTAGGCATAATTCATATTTCAAGGTAACTAACTGAAAACACATTCCAATTAATCAATAAACTGAGATTTAAATGAATTCGTAGAAAATATCATTTTTAAAATATCATAGATATTAATAATTGAATTCATAATTATATAAATGCAATATTATTGGACAAGTTGACCTCCGACGTCATGTAACTCTACCATCAAGATCAATCATAATATAGTTTATAATTATAGGTAGAAACCCATTTAATTATAGGTTTCTAATTTTTTTTAAAGATGCCTATATTTGTATCAATGGGCTATATATTTTTGATCCACACACATAACCATAGGTCCAAACCATTCCCCCTAAATTGAATAATTATTTTAATTCATGAACAATATGTCTTATCATCAAATAACTGTATTATTTTTGGAATACAAATTTATATATATTTACCCAGATAAGAAAAAATTCATTGTGGACTACTATATGTAAAAATGATATATTTATTTAGGAATACAAATATATTTTATACATAATATGCGTTTTTTGGGGGAAATTTAATTTCTAGTTATCACGAGATAGTGGATGTTTATGGTGAACATTAATGACTAAAAAATGAATCATGAAAGTGAATTTGTATACATTAAATTGTGAAGATGATCATGAACAAACCGTATAATGAATATTAATTGTATAAATAGAACATATCCATAGTGGGTCATAAGTATAATAAGGGTTGTTTTGTAGATGAATAGAAATAACATTAAAATATTTATAATCATTATTGATGAAGTTATCCAAGTTTTTCTTGAAAATAAAATTTTTGAATATCAGAAAATATTTATAAAATAATTTTTGATGAAAATAAACATTAAAACAAAAAAATTAATCATAAAAACATTTTAGTTGTTATGATGGCTAGAAATTGGGTTCATGATTTAAATGTTAAAAAAAATGATTCCTTTCACTTTATAGTAAAATACAAAAAACTATTGTTTTGAAAACTACATGAATATTCATTTAAAAAAATATTATAAATAGAAATTGATTACAAATTCTATCAACAAATCATTGGTAAATAATTTAATATATTTTTGAAAAAAATTAGACAAAATGGTTTTTAAAGAAAAAACATTTTTGAATAATGTGAGAAATCGAGTCATATGTTCTTAAAAAAAAATTAATTTTTGTATTTACCAATGACTGTAAAATGGTATGGTTACATGAAGAAGTTCTTAAATTAAAATATAATAATACAATTAATGTATTATCAAAACAATTATAGAATAATCTCTATTAATCTAAATCATTTTTTAAACAATCCTGATTAAAATGAAATTGTAAAATAAACCATTAAAAAGATCAGAATTATGATGTGACAATTAACTAATGAATCAACGAAATTTTTAAATTTTTTGAAAATGTATATATAATAAATAGTATATACAAAATTAAAAATACACACAACCAAATAATATCTATGATAGTAAGGAATTAATATAACCCAATGAAAAACATATTTTATTATCAAACTCTTTACCAATTAGAAATTTTCAATTCAACTCCACATGGATGAAATAATTCAAATAGATACATATAATACCATGATTGTTTTAAAAATAATTATTTTAAAACTAATATTTAATTATATACCTTATAAAAAATGAAATTAGGTGAGTAACATTTAAATATGCCTCAATTGAAATAGATCGAGGTGAAGTCCCTTTCTTCGTTCTTCCTTTTGGTTGATCACATTTTAAAGTCCATAACATTTTTTTCAGAAATGTTTATAAATTAAAATATAACTATATTTTTTTAATATCATAAATTTTTATCTTATAACATCTTATCTCACATTCATTTTTAATATTTCATTCTTTTTACTTTATCGAGTATTAATTTCTTTTTTTTTCACATGTGTGTTCAGCCGTGAAATTTTAGGCTCATCTGTGTATTCTATAGTGTCATAATGACCATAATAATAATCATGAAATTATAATAATGTTTATGAATCCATTATTCTTTTAATAATAAACAAGATATATTGTTTAGAAAAATTATGAAAGTTGCAATCATGGAGACAGTTGGTCATACATATTCATGAGTAATGTTTCAATTTTTGAATGATCCTTATGGTAGGAGGTGAGTAATATTTTATGTTTATATAATTATTATAATTCCATATTATATATTTAAATTTAACTATACATATCAGAAATAAAATTTATAATGAATGGAGTGTAACATTGATTCTAGAATATAGTGGTTCAGACATAAACAAATGACTTTATCATCTTTTAGTGAGTGAAAAGGTAAGAGAACAAAACGTTATATTATCCTTTTAAAATAATAAATATTTCATTAATAAAATTATTATGAAATTTATTTCATATTTATTCATTTATTTTTCCCTTACTATATTCTATATAAAGTGTTAGTGTAAAACAAATCACATCGCTTCGCAAGGTGGGAGTCTACCGTAAAAAAGGGGGATATTATTGTATCCCCCCTGTAATAGAAACTAAAAATTAAATATATGATATAATGAATATAATTAAACAATAATTATATATATATATATGTATATTATTTACTTTATATCCATCATTATACCCAACTATGAGAAGTTAATGAGGTGGAAGTATGTCATACATACGAACGATGATTTTATAAACCATTTGATGAAAATAACGATTTTTAGGTAACTAAATTAACAAAATTAAATATAAGTATATGGAATTCTCATTTATTACTATTTAATCATGGTTTAAAAATAATTTCAATAGGCAGAGGAAGAAATGAAATAAAAACACTCATTGAGGAAGGTTACCGCATCATAAAGTATCCCCCGTAGGTTTTCCCCAAAAAACTTCTTATGATAGAATTACTCGCACACTAATGGTTTTAGGGATATATTTGGGTTTCAAAAGCTATTAAGGTAGGAATTCTATGATCATATGATTTTAGGTGTGAATAAGAGAGGAGAGTGGGAGACATTTTTTATGTGAAGCAAGTGGCACAATTATCACTATTTAAAAGAATAAGGTGTGCCAAAATTTTCCATATGAACCAAGGGTCCCAAAATCTGAATTATAGATACATATAAATTATATTATAGATATATTTCTAACCAATAAATTTCATAAAATTTACCATTCATTTTAAAAATTTTCATTTTAGTTAAACACCATGTAAATCCAATTTTACCTTACGCTTTGTATATAATTTTTACAATATTTGAAATAAATTTTGTTAAATATTATTTAAAAATATGAGATAATATAACATTTTATGATTACAAATATTTTAAAACTTTTTAAAAAAATTATTCACATAAGTATAAATTTAAAATTTAAAATTGATCCCATAAATACGATGAAAAAGCATGTTTTAAAAGAGAATAATTTCAAAAGATTACAATGCTTTTTTTATCAAAATTCAATATGAAAATGAATAAAACTATGTAAATTGGATTAAGATATATAATTGATCTATTATTTAATTTAAACCATTTCTAAATATATTTTTATATTTAAAATAATTTAATCAGAAATCAATTTTCAATTAAAATACAATATTTTCTATTATTCATCGAAAAATAAATCGTTTTAAAAAATTCTCAAAAATTACCCACAGACAATTTTGATATAAATACATAAGATGTGAAGTTTTTTATCAAATTTGTTTTATTGATGTTTAAAAAATTAATTTCAAAATAGGTTTTTAAATATTTATTAAACCTTCATTTAGAAAATAAATACAGTTTTTCAGAAAGCATTTATTTTCATTTTAAATTATTAATATTTTATTAACTAAAAAATATAACGATGATATTATAATTTTAGTTAGTAAAATTTGTTCCCACTAATTTAATGGCATTGTTATAAATTTGTAGTATATTATGTTTCATTTTGAATACTCATTCTATGTTCTACATGATATCGAATATATTAAATTCAACAAAACATATTTCATGGGTTGTATATGATCATTGTTTCCTATTTAACCAAATATAAAATGTATATTTCATCATTTATTATTTTTTAGTGTTATAATATTGGTATAATAATATTATTATTCTTAAAAATATATTTTTATAGAAATCTATTGTCATATCATTTTGTGGGTTTATTTTTACAGTAATTTCTACTTATTAATGAAGTTGAATTTTATAAAATATAATCAATAATTTTAATCATAATTTAAAAAAATTATAAAGAGGCCAAATTAATTTTTTTAATTTATAAATTGTAACATGGATAAAAAATTCAGTTCCCTTGGTATGATTAAAACAGGTTGAAAGGGTGTAATCTAAAATGTTAATGCTTAAATGACATAAAAACAAGTTTTAATCCTATTTTATGGTCATATTTTTTACTGGTCAATTTTATTATTAAAAAATGGTCCATATTTGTGCCATTTTCTTTATTAATAGGAAAAAAAATTATCCTTTAAAAATTCCTTGTGTTTTTTATTCATCACTTGTAAAATGGCACTCCCTCTAATATAATCTCCACACTTCTAAATACACTTATATAAGAAGATAACATTAAAAATATATTCCAAATATCCCTCCCAAAATCATAGAGGTCATGATTAGATCAAAATAATAAACTAATATTACATTGTGTATAATCTTAAGAAAGTTGTCTAATGAAGTGGTATAGTTCATAATTGATTGTTTTCTTTTTTGTTTCTCATATTAACCTCATAAAACCTATACAAAAAATTATGAAATAAAAAATATATTTATCAAATATATATATTCTTTAGTATGTTTATTTTATAAACCCTCTTCATAAAATTTTACATATAATGGAAAATAAAAATAACATTCATGTGTACACGTGAGATATCACCTGGCCAAGATGGTGTATTTATTTTTTCATCTTCAAATATTCTGGATGGTCATAATAATGGATAACAATAAATTAATATATATATATATATATATATATGAAATAATATTATTTATATAATGTTAAATATATATTATTCTTTTTTTATTTCCACCTATTAAAAAACATGGTGCACTTCTGTACCTATAAAGAGTCACATCGGAGAACCATTGTATTTAATTGTTCTCAACTGCCTCGCATAGATGATATATATGTGTGGATTTATAAAAATAAAAATATATTTATAATTTAATAATTATTATATGTAATTATAATAATGTCCATCTCATTTACACCATGTTCACTGAATAATGAAAAATTTACTCAACCGTATATATGCACTAACTTCTGTAAGATTGTAACATAAATGATTTTTCGTAAACAACTTACATGGTTGATTCTACCATTATAAATAGCAAATAATAATAGTAGTCATATCTTTATTAATTGTTGTGAGTTAATATATTCATGATTCATATTTCCATAGTAAACATACCTAAAAATATTTTCTACTAATAAGCAAACTTTTCTCAAATTTTTTGATGGCAACTTATCTGATCAAGTAAATATATTTTAAATAGATATAAATAAAATAAAATGAATAACAAGGCATCAAATTTTTATTAATATAGTAAATAATAAATCTATTTTTATTATTATGTAATATAAAGAACATATGTTGATGTTCAAACTTAAATTAAGAGATTTCATGTTTGTGTTCCATTTTATTTCCACATTATCTATTTTCACCAAATGTATTTATTTTTGTGGTGTATAAGATTAATTGTTGATTTATTTTATCATTATTTTATGAAGATTATTTTCTTTAAAAATAAATTAAAATTTAATTATATCAATGGTTAATTGTTGCAAATTTATTAGACATAACGGTTTTCATTGTAAACTTATTTTAACTGTTTTAATGTTTTTCACCTATTTATAGAATGTATCCATGATAATTAAATAGACTATACTTTTATATTAATATATATAAATTAATATTCAAATTTAATTTAAAACATTTTTTATTTTATTATGTGGGATTCTAATTAATTCTGTTAAATGTTTTTCCAACGGGTGAATTATTACATTATTACAAAAATATGAAGGGAATATATTTTAATTATATATGACATGAGTGGAATATCCTTCCATAATTAAATTTATTCATTAATAATATCATAGTAAGTTTTTTAATTGTATTTTAAACAATATCCCATTGCCATTATTTGGGGGTTTTTTGTTTAAAATATTTAAATAAAATGGATTTTTATAAATATTATTCTGTAAATTGTGAACATGATTCAATATATAAGATAAATACATTATTTTTGGATATTTGATGGTGTAAATGAATGATTCTATGTGTTTTTTGTATTATTTTATCCTTGTGAATTGTTTAAGGTTATTGGTGAGCCAGATAAGTTACACCCATAAATTATATTATAATTATGTTCCCTAGATAATTAATTTAGTATTAACCAATTAGGTTTTTACATTTGTATGGTTTTCTCTAAGGGTTATATGATAATTATTTCCCAAGGAACCAGCATTAGTTTTATATTATATCTAATGAGTTTTCATTGAAATTTCATGATTTCATAAGGTAACCTATTGATCAATTTATTAAATAAATTATAATTTTGTTTATGCGTAAATAGGTATGTATTAAAAAAATATTCATGGGTTATTATTTTTCAATGAAACAAAAATTATTATCAATTTTCAAATATTTTTCAGTATAAATTATTCTATAAAAATATATTATTGTTCAATGTGTTCTCATTTGTATGTAAATTATTAGTTGAAATCAATGTTTTTATATTAATAGAAAAATCCATTATATGATGTATGGTTCTTAAATAGAAGAA
Organism: Viscum album; assembly: GCA_963277665.1. NCBI lineage: Eukaryota > Viridiplantae > Streptophyta > Magnoliopsida > Santalales > Viscaceae > Viscum > Viscum album. Next base: position 1,140,108,596 of record OY728153.1, on the reverse strand, counting down.
AAACTTTTATTTAATCATTATTTATCAGCCATGATTATTTTGTTTTAATCAAATATTCCATAATATTTTGTGACAGTGTTTAGGGATTAGTATGTGTATTGATAAATTCATTATAGAAATAATGATTATTTTTCTTAAAAAGAAATCATTTTTAATTTTATATGATTTTTTTTATGATAAAATATACATCACCTGGAAGTGGCCACTTTGAAATGAATGGATTTTTCATTTACATGAAATTGAATTATTATTTAGCAGTTATAATTTGTTTTAATTATGGATAAGGTCTTAAATGTTTTTACAAGAGAAAGGTATTAAATAAATTTAGAGGTTATGATGTAATTTGAGCATAAATTAAAAGTCATATATAACTACTATGTTTAATATATTAGTTATAATTTTGGTTATTTTAGATTAATAGGGATATTTCAATAATAGATGAAATGTTCAAGGATATATTAGTGTTTATCCTCCACATATGATGATTTATTAATAATTTATTTGATGTAATCACAGTAACTATTTTTTAATAAATGGTAAAAAACTAAAGGAAAAAAATTATAAATAGATATGATGTATAATATTGTCATTTTTTAAATGTATAGAAAAAAGGAATTGGAGCTGAAGTAATCACAGTTGTGTTTTTTAATAACCACAAATCATGGGTTATGTTTAAAAACAATAACATCTATGAGTTCTTGAATGAACCAAAATAGAGGATAATGTTTCCCAAATATGTTTCTGTTATAATGATCATAATTGAAAAAAAATATTCAATATCTGAGGGGTCATGATTGTTGGATAAATCACCCATGTAAATGTGAAAAAAGATTTAGAATATGTTTATATTTTATAATAGATTTGATAAGACCATAAAATTACAATTAAATGTAACAGTTTAGTTAACATCATTGATGGGAATAAATTTCTCCCCAAGGTATCAATTGATTTCATTAAATGTGTGGATAATGGGAATTATTCAAATCATTTCAAAATTGAGAAATCCAAAGAAGGTGATAGAAGGACTGTATAGATATTTTTCTTAATGACTAATTCAATAAGAGATTTAGATAATGAAAAATGATATATAATGGTTATGGTTATATTTTATATTATGTTTTTATATTAATGATTTATACTACATGAGTTATATATTTTTATGAAGGAAATATTAAAAATATTTGTTATAAAGACATGGTCTGTAAATTATGATATACATTGAAATATTGATCTGTCTATGAATAGAAAATAAAATGTTATGATATTTTTATGAGTTTAAATATGATAATATATTTAAGATAATTAGAATTATTATTTTTGTTTTATGTTATTGATCTGCATTAGGAGATATGTAATTAGTTTAAATAAATTTTTGTTCTATATATTTAATAGTTTTGTTTAACTTCTCCAAAACTGAAAAATTTATTTATGAAATAGTTATTCTATATTTTTTTCAACACATATTTAAATATATTAACAATATATAGGGTAATGTTAATATTTTATGTTGAAGTAATTATTGTTAATCGGGATAAAAATGTTATTTAAATTTTGGAACGTGTGTTTCATCATATATATATGCGATTAATTTTATTATTGAATCAATTCACTATTTTGTGAAAATTATATAAATAAGGTAAATAGAAATCATTTCATAAATAAAGTTATATTTTCATAGATAAATTCTTAATTATATATCATAATTTTATATACGTTTTGATTTAATGTGATTTAAGATTTATGAGGGAAATATTAGAAAATTCTATAGGTAATATCATGAAGTAATAGATATTATTTTTTCTTAGAATTTTTTTAATGGAATATTATTTAGATATAAATGTTAAATTGATATTTTGTGAATATTTGATCAATTCCTTATGATTTTTTTGTATTGAACATGATTGGTAATATTTTTAATGGATTTATGTTTACCAATTTTTGGAATATATAATGTTTACCTTTAGAACATAATGATTACAGTTTTGAGATTAATGTAGTATTTCAATGTTCTAGATAATATAATACCTTTTAATAAGAATTTATTAATTGTGGTATATAATTAGGAGAAAAAAATTTCATCGATTATTGGATCCTTTTATCTCATAAAGGTTATTTCCAGTGATTCGGGAATGAAAAATTCATTATGAATACTAATTTCATAGAGTAAGATATAATTCAATGAATATATTTAGCAAAGAAGTTAAAAGGGATGAAATTGTGATTATGAATTATAAAAACATCATGTAATCATATTTTTTCATGTTTTTTATCTTAATTGAAAATTAAACCATCAAAACTAATAAAATGATCTTGAAAAAAAATGATATCATTATACCATCATTTTTTATGAATTCGTATTATTATTTTCCCTTACTAATTTATGATTTTTTAATCATTTATATACTCATTACCATGTTCTCTATCAACCACTATTATTCCTTGGATGTTAAGTTTTTTCTCTAGGTCAATATTTTAAATCCCCACTAATGATCTCTTTATAAAGGAAACTGTTAATGTTTTATTTCATGTGATCTTCATATTTCTCTTTACCTATTTTCAAATATATGTTTTAATATTCCTTTTTAATATGTGTTTTTTAATATATATATTTTTAAATATGAAAAAGGTTTCATTTTCTTGATCAAATGTTTTATCTTCCACTATACGGAATCAATATTAAAAAAATTAGAAGTTTTATCATCAGAATGAGATAAAGATATGAGGATACAATTTCTATTAGAGGTTATAATGTATCACCCCGTGATTATTTTATTTATTTTTTATAAATAATATGTTATATAAATATTGGTAAAAGAAACATCAAAGTCAAAAGAACAATAATACTTTTATTGAGGTAAAATATTACAATGTAAGATAGACAATAATTTAGTATGATGATGAAATATGGATAAACATAAATAAAAATAAAATTTTAGTATATAAAAATATATATTTTTATATAAACCAAAAAAACTCTTTTTCATCATGGTTCTACATGAATATTTTTACCCAAACTACAACAATTGAAACAATCTAACAAATTAAGAATACAATATACAATATGTGATTGAGGTGAATGAATAAATATGAGTGAAGAAAGTGTTTATATATATATGAATGTTATATTATCAATACATATATGTTCATTATGTAATGTCCCAGTTCTTTCTGCTGCCAAAATGTACCTCGTACCTGGTTGGTCACATGGCCTCAAGCGCATTTCCCTAAAAGCAAGAGCATACCATCTAGTAGCGAGGGCCTTGGGTGTGATAGTGGGGAAAATATTCGCACATTGGCAGAAAAAAATAGAAGAATAGAAATAATATATAATAGTGGAAGAAGTGATACCATACAATAAGAAAAAAACATAATACTGAAAGTAAATAAACAACTTGAGAACATATATAAATAATGCATGTCACATATGTTTATGAAAGAAGAAAAACATGTCGCAATACTGGAAATAAAGTACTAATGAAAAGTTAAAATAAAAAAAAGTAAACTACAACATCATCTCAATCCACATCATGGTCTCATGCTCTCCAACTCCACAACCATCACGTTTTTGAATTTTAAGGGCACATTCCATTATCTAAACCTATTACAATATATCTGTTTGACACCAAAAGAATGACCCAAACATGGTGTGAGATGAATCCAAATAAGAAAATACCCAATGATCTATACCTAAATGTTAGTGAATATATATAGAAGGTATAATTTCAAATAAATTATTATACAAGGAATAAATCAAAATTCAACAATCATATAGTTTCAAATACATTCATTTGAATTTCTTAATTATGCAACCAATCATCTATAAGTAAAAAATCATAGAATATTCTCACAGTCTAACCCCTATGGTTAAAATTATTATTAAATAAATAATGATATAATTACCCTATCAGATATCTCACACAGTTTAACCCCCTTGGTCTCACAAGGAAAAAGACTCTCCGAGGAAGTACTCATAGTCAATTCCTCCTCTGATCTTTTAATGGTAAGCTACACTCTCTCTTTGATGAAGTACACAACATCAATTTCATATGTGGAATATAAATGGTATTATATTGAAAATATGACAGAATAGTGACCACCAATCCCCCATATGGTCTCGCAACATGAAAAGTATAACATACACTCTAGAGAAGCCCTCGACGTCAATTCCGCCAATGGTCTATCTACACTAGGTTCTCACAGCCCTTTATAATACAATTGTGCACAATGATATCTAGTATCCAAGGTAATATCAACCACTAAAAGGCTTTGTAGCTTCAATGTATATGCAAGTATGCCATATAATATCATCTCCTTACTATCAACACTAGGCATGGAAGACAAAATACCCTAACTTGAAGTACTAGACCCAAAGACCAATATAACAAAAACATGAAAAAATACTTCCATAAACAAGGTAATAAACCTAAATAACAATAGAAACCCTTACTATAGACAAAAAAACATAGAAGGCATCAAATAAGGTTAAATATCCAAAATAGAGAATAACCTAAACTAGGGTATTCTTCAATTTTTGCAAATATAATACAAAGAAAACTACAGAAAGGAACAAACAACCTACCTCAAAGTTTAATGAGTGATACAGCTGATCATCATCTTGTGTATCAACTTAAAAAATCATAGATCTACAAAAATGTAAAAAATTATCAACTTCAATAACTCACAAAAGAAGATAACACAAGAGGAGAGGCTCTAGAAGTAGGAAGAACTCACTGATACGAATCTAATGCAACCAAAAGTGTTTAATTCAGAGAAAGGGAGACATGTTAGTGGCTTGGAAGAGAATGGTTACCCTTAGTTGCTCCTGGACAAGATGAGGTTAGATGAGGTTTTGTATGGGTAAGAGATGCGACCAAGTTCTAATTAATCAAATAAAAATAGAAGTAAATAACATGTTCATTTAATGAACACGCTATGTACATGCCTTAACCAACAACCTAATTAGGTTGTCTCCAGGTCCCAACTAACTGCCTTGTACTCGGCCATTACCCAGGTAGTGCATGGCTACCCACAACAACCATGTACACAATGTGTACTTAAAAGTACATGACGCGTACTCAAAAGTACATATCGTGTACTCCTATGTAAAAAACGTGTACTCATAAAATTTATAAACACACCCCTTTTCAAAAAAACACATGAAATCAAGATCCATATGTGAAATGAATATCCAGGTTCATAAAAACATCTACCCTTAAATAAATTTGTCCACAAATTTTCCTAAAGAGGAGGCGCATAAGAAGAATCCATGAATTATTCCGGCCAGTGCGATCACATGTCAGCCTCCATCCCCCAATTCTCGTCCTATACTCACTTGTTCCCCCACAACACCCACACCAGAGGAATAGTTCGACCATGGAGAACCTTCGAGATGTATTCAAAAATCTGGATAGGATGCTCCTCTAGTGATGTTTCCACCTCCAACTCAACCTCATATGATTGAAAAAAATGAGATGGGGCTAAGATATAACTCTGAATCTGAGAATTGTGGTTGACATCGTACATATACCGGTACCTCTTAGGTAACTACAATCGATACGAAACTGTCCCGACACTCTCCATAACATCAAACAGTCTGAATAATCTCGGTGAATTATTTCCTTGTCTCCTAATCCTCTTGTGTCCCAACCTCGCTGTGACATGTAGGAAAACACGATATCCCACCTTGAAATATAGAGGTTGTCTCTCTCTATCAGCATAATATTTCTACCATGATTGTGTAGTATCCATACTCTTCTAAATCAAATCCACCTATTATATGGTCTCCTGGACAAGACGGGGTCCTAGCATAGCTACCTCTCCTACTTCTAGTAAACATGGGGGTGACCGGAATGGCCTATCATACAAAGCCTCATAAGGTTCCATCTGAATAGTCATTAGAAAACTATTATTGTAGGAAAAGTCAACCAAAGTTTTGTGCTTCTCCTAATAACCTCAAAAATATAGTATGCATGCTGGAAGCATGTCCTTCATCAAATGAATTGTACGCTCGTACAAGATATCATTCTGGGAATGGAATGCTATACTTAGAAGTACATATGTATTCAAATCCATTTATTTTCCTTTCCAGACCAGATACGTAAAATGAGAGTCCCAATATGAAACATTGGATTGAGAAACCCCATGAAAATGCACAATATCTCAGATGTACAACCTTCCCGGATCATCATCACTTATGGTCACCTTGATCAGTAAAAAGTGTGAAACCTTCGTGATTTTGTCAATCATAACCCGAAATGCATCATTTCATTGAGGCAACATTGTCAAAACTATCACGAAGTCCCTCATGACATCATTCCGCTTCCACTGGAGATTGGGTAACTTCTGCAAAATCCCTGCTTGTCACTAATGCTCTGCCTTCACCTTCTGATAGGTGGAACAACTCAGCACAAAACCATAAACATCTCCCTTCATACTGAGCCACCAATACTAATGATTTAGATGTCAATACATCTTGGTCACACCAGGATGTACTAACCAAAATATGGAAAGAAAATCCTGTAAAATCATGTCTCATGTATATCTACTGACTCCCACACTAGACCATAAAAAATATATATCTCATCCTCACCTATGGTCCATCCAAGAATAGGGTCCACTCATAACACATAGTCATGTAGAACTAGGAATTCCAAATTTTATAATTTCCTCATTCGCACTCGATCAGGGAGAGTAAAGGTAATAACAGGAGAAGAAAGAATCATCTGCTGATGTCTATTATATACCTCGAAATGAATCTTAGAGAACATATCCATAAGCTCCCATTCAATTCTGGACTCTTAAATGGATTGTATCTGATTCCTCCTTATCAACTCATCACCCAATTCTTTGCCTTTACCAAGCCTGAAGGCTTGATAAATGTCAATAGACTAAAGGTACTCAACCCACCTTTACTATATCATGTTCTTGTCAATATGGGTAAATATATACCAGGGACATTTGTGGTCAGTGTACAACATAAAATGATCTTCAATAATGTAATTTCTCCATTATTTTAAGGCATAAACTAATAATTCCATCTTATTATTGTGTTTCGTGTAATTATTCACATGTTTCCTTAACTACTAAGACCCGTAAGCAACGATGTCGTCCCCCTGCATAAGCACTGCTCCAAGCCTGATACCTAAATCATCACTGTAAAAAGTATAACTCATTCATGGCTCTCAAGAAACTATTATTGCTGCTAAAGTGAATCTCCCTTTATCTCCTGAGAGGCTGAATTGTAGGAATATGTCCATAGGTACATCACATCCTTCATAGTCAAGACTAAAAATGGCACTACATAGCATGAAAAGTCCTATATAAAATGTCATTACTAACCAGACTACCCTAGAAAACTTTGTACCTCAAAGACGTTCTTCAGAATCTCCTCGGAAACTACTGCTCACACAATCTCTAGAACTACTTATACTCTTATTTTTGAGATATATTTCCCAAGAAGTGAAACTAGTCCATCCAAAAGTGGAATTTTGAGAGCTTTGAATATAACTGATGCTCTCTTAGTGTACTAAAAACAATCTCGAGATGGGTAGCACAGTCATGTCGAGTGTGAGAGTACTCCAAGATATCGTCCACAAAAACCACTAAAAGATTCCATGTATGGATGGATCACTTGGTTCATCAGTTCTATAAAAACCATATGAGCGTTTTTGATACCGAACGAATCTACCACGTACTCATATAGACCATACCTGCTCTGAAATGATATAATATGTATATATGGTGGTCTAACACGCAACTGATGATGACCAGATCTCATGTCAATTTTCTAAACACATGGGATCCTTGAAGATGATCAAAGAGATCATCTATCCATGAAAAAGGATAACCGTTCTTAACATTCAAATGGTTCAGTCTCTGATAATCCACACAAATTTTGAGGGTGTCATTCCCCTTCTTCACAAAATGGATAGGATAAACTGAAGAAGAAATAATGGGTCGGAAGAATATTTTTTCTTGTAACTAATCTGATTTCTTCTTGAGATTCATTAACTCAGATTTATTGATCCTATAATAGGGAATGGAGACTGGTGATTCTCTTGTAATAAGATAAATAGATAAATCTACCTCTCTCTAAAAGTAATCCTGCAAAATCATCTAGAGAGTCATATTTGAAATAATCCACCTCTGGAGAAAAGCCAATCTGTGATGTCCCAATGTCATCAAGATACAAACAATAAATTTGGGATATAAATCCTCCCAACACATGATGCTCGGGTCCAACTCTACTCACCTGGACATCACATTCACCCTTATATAGGAACAATCCACCCTCATTGGATGTGAAAATCATCCTATGATGATAGAAATTTACAAATGCCTGGAAGGAAACATACAAGTCCATTCTGATAATGACATCATAGCATGTCATCTATAAGAAATTAAGATCCCATGAGAAGGTGCACCCACAAAATACAAGAGGGAACATATTTAAGTGACATAAACTAGCCTTTCTAGTCCCCAACAGAGTGTTCAACATCAAGATATCAGTAAATGTAAAGATACATAGCCCATGGATCTCCAAAACTGGCACAGATATAATGTTATGGGATTCCCATGTATAGAAAAGAACAGAAGCTAAAAGTAATGCAACCAGAACCATACCTCTAATCATTGGGGTTCTAGGATCCTCCTCCTACTAGGGCTATTTCAGCAAAAAATCATGACCTATGCCATGAACTTGTGAAGCTAACTGAGATACATGAGGTAATACACCCATAGGTTGATGAAAACCATTTGTCTAACCACTACAACCACACACACCACCTCATCATGAAAGAACCGAATAACATCAGTTCCTAGATTAATGAGAAACCGGTGGTCCTACTCCTGAATGTGGATTCGAAAAAACCCCTATCACCGGCTACTGGTGTGAAAAACTAACTGAAACATTGAATATGACCTATCTAGCCACAATATCGATACTCAACATGGCCTTTTGGGAAATGTGGCCTTGTATTCACTTTCTTCCCAAACTGGTAACATACCATTAGGCTACCTGAAGAAGTATCTTTCTAACTCAAATCTTCACACATAGAATCCCTCCGATTCTTTCTACTATCAGACAGAGGAATACAAACTCCAGATGCTGAAATGCCCTACCTCATAGCTCCATAATTTCTCAAGTTTCACTTGGTTATCAACACATGGTTTACTATAGAATATATGGTTATCAATATGAAAGTGTTCACCTGAGATTTGATGTCATTACTGAGACCATCCTCAAAATTACTTGCCAAAAATTACTCATCACCCCCTTGAATGGGTGTGAAGCACTACAACTCTGGAAAAAAGAAGAATACACCATGATAAATAGTGTACCATGCAGAAAACTCTTGAACTATTAGGATCAGTCAACAATCAAGGTAACCAAATTGATTTAGTCATTAGAATTTCCTCTATAACTCATCCCAAGGCAGAAACTATTGGTTTCCCTATTTTTATATCACATCATACCATCTATTGGTGGAATCATGAAACAAGTACGTAGAGAGATTCTCTGACCTCTCTATAGGAATCTCTAGATACATGAATATAGAAAGCATGTATTCTAACCATGACACCACAACATGTGGTCCCCCATACCTTGAGAAATTTGGAGGATATTGTTGCTGGAAATCATATGTTATCTCTTCCATAGATGGGGCATGATGCATTTCTCACTAGAAGGTATTCATAAACCTCATGAAGCCATATCAGAATTCTTCATCTGCACAAATATCTGGAATGAAGGATAATGTGAAGATAAGAAAGATAAAAGGATCAGCTGGTAGTCCCTGATATACCATGTCTAGTGTCTGATCATTGCCCTCTATTTAGCATACAACTGGAGGATGTCTCGGTGGCAGGAATCTATAAGTCCATACACAAAACATAGTTCATGATTATGAATGACTGAAACATAGATGTTACATAATGCAATATGAGAAATAAATCATTAATTTGTTTTTCAAAACACGGATGCACAACGTCTATGACCTATACACACCATTTTCCTTTAATTTATTATATAGGAGTTTACTTCTTCCAACCCTAGTTAGGTAACCCCCCATACACATGGTGTGTTCACCTATGACATGCCGTGTACTTGAATCTTTCCCGTTTCTTGAGTTCCTCTACATAGCTAACCCACATGGATCTCTTAAAATAAAACTACAAGGCATGTTTTTTTTGAGACATGGCGATTACTAGAAGTATTTCACTGACTCGTGTCATAATTCATACAGTCGGATACATGGTCTATATTAAAAAGAGTGTTCTCCCTAGACATTGTGTACAACTTATGTTTTATCCACTCATGTCTTTAGTCACACAACAAGATACTCGGTCTTTATAACAGGGTGTGTAGTAGAAGTACACGGTGTGTGCCACCATACATTTCTGAACCCCATGTCTCTTCCCACACAACTAGTCACATTGATAAGGACTAGACAGAATGTACAGGGTGTGTAGTAGAAGTACACGCTGTGTGCCACCATACATTTCTGGGATAGCCGTCAACTTCAATTCCCTCTATGATCTAACTACACCGGGTTCTCACATCCCTATGTAGTACAATAATGCACAATAATATCCATAATCCAAGGTAATATCAACCAATATAAGTCTATATAGCTATAATGTATATGCATGAATTTCATATAATATAAAATCCATCCTAAAAGCAACAGGAATAGAAAATAGAATAACCTAACATGCAGTTCTAGACCCAACAACCAATATAAAAAAACATGGGAAAACACATCCATCAACATGTTAATAAACATAATTCACAATCAAAACCCATTATCAAGTAAATAAAACAAAGAAAGAATCAAAAAGATAAAATATTTAAAATACATAATACCCTAAAGTAGGGTAATCTGCACTTTAAGAACATATAATACAAAGGAAACTACGAAAATTAACTAACAACCTAGATCAATGTTGTACGATAGATATATTTGAACCTCTTCCTTTTAATCCACTTATAAAATTGTAGATCAATAAAAACGTCAAAAACGCTCATGCTAAAATAACTCGAGAAAGAATAGAACTCAAGAAGAGAAAAACCTGAAGAAAGAAGAACTCAGCAATTCAATTCCAACGCAATAGATAGTGTTTGATTCATAGAACAAACGATTGTTTGGTGGTTCAGAGAAGAATCATCTCCCATGGTCACTCATGGACAAGAAGAGGATATACGAAGACATTTCTGAGTAAAAGTCATGACCCTAGTTTGATTAATCAAATAAAAAGAAAATTACACAGCATGTTCATTTTATGTACACTTCATATACATTCCTTAACCATCCCCCGCATTTAGTAGTATATAGGTCACCACACAAGGCCATTTACTTTGCCATTATACAGCCATTAAATTACTACTTGCTTTAACCGAGTACATGGTATGTACTCGTATATATAGGGCATGTACTCATAACATTTCTAAATACTCCACTTTTTCTCATAAACACCTGAAATCAAGATCCATACTTGAAATGAAGATCTGGTTTCTTACAAATTGGATACATATAATTTATATATATACATGTACACAATATAACTTTTTTATGGTTATTTAAATTAATTTTTTTTGAATTTAATATAAAAATATTTGAAGGTGAAGTATTTATTTTTAATATAACTATTTTCATGTGTGTCATGTATTTTCACAATAATATAGTAAAATTCTCATAATATATTAACGATTCAAATGAAATTACTATATTATATGTTAAATCTAATTATTGAAAATTCATATAATTATGGGTATTTGTAATTGAATGAGAATAAGGTTATTTCTAAATTCTAAAATATATTTATTAAAATTTTGTTTCTATAACATTGTGTTTGTGAATATTATAAATAAATTACTAAATTTTTTAATTTTTATGTGATAAAATTGATAATATTTTATAATTCATCATATATAAATTAAATAATGTTAAATATTTTTGTATTTTTATGAAATGATTAATTTTTCAGTGGGTAGTGAAATTCACCAATTTTATTAAAAAAATATTTTTCTATTCAATAATTTTCAAATATTACAATATATATAAACTAATATTTAAATTTAATAAGTCCATATTGATTAAAAATAATTCTATTATTTCCATTATACATTGAACATTTCTCAATGTTAGTATAAAAACATATTCATACATAAAAATGATTTTTTTTTTGAAAAATATTTTTTTCATGTTTTTAAGGTTTATCTTACAAGTAATTTTTTCCTAATTATAGATATTTAATTTCATTAAATATAATCCATTTTATAATCATCATTTAAGAATTTATTAATGATTCCACCATCATTTTTTCATTATGAATAGTAACTATACTAAAAAATTCAGTTACCTCTATAAGAGTTAAAACATGTAAAAAAGCTTTAAACTAAAACTATATAGTTTAAAAAATATAAATCATATATAAATATATAATTGTTCTATTATTTTCTATATACACCCTCTCGTATTAAATAAGTTCAATTTTGGATCCTTCTAGATGGAGTAGGATATTAATAACTTTAATACTTTAAACAATCCATGTATGTCTTCTCCCACTCTTATAAAATGAAGCCTCATCTTCTCCCTTCTACACACATAAAAAGCCTCTTATATAAACCATTACCCACCCATATACATATATATATTATTTCCACATGTTCTATATTTCGTACATAATTTATAAAACCACCCTAAAAATCATTATATGTAAACCAAAGGCGGTTTTCTGAAGAAGAGCTATAGTTCCTAACTGAGTGTACTATTTTTATTTCTTATTTTAACTAATTTTAACAAATCATAACCTCTAAAATATAAAAACATATATATAACCCATATATTTAAATTTTATTATGTTTATAATAAAATCCTTCTTCATATCCTAATCAATCTAACGGAAAATGATGAATTCTTTTGTCCGTACATGCAGACTACTGCCTCAAAATGATGGTGTCTTTCATTTTTCATTATAAAAAATTATGTAAGACATAATTTTGGATAAAAATGAAATAATATTTAATATATTCTATAATTTTAATTTTTTATCTAAAATAAATATTATTCTTCATTTTATACCATCCAAGAAAAAGAAAAACATCACCTATGGGAATTTGTGGAAAACTACATCATGAACTGACGTAATATATTCTCCATCACCAGTTCAAATGCATATATATATATATATATTAAAATAAATATTATGTTATTAATTATTTATATATAATCATAAAATGATTAAATAATACTTTAATTCTTTCCCTCACATCATTCCTAAATGGAAAGGTTACACACGCGTACGTACATCATTCATTTTTCAAAACATCCCAATGTGACTGGTCATAAAAATATAAATACTATAAAAAATTATAATTATAAAAATATTAGTATTATAGTGAAAATATAATGTTGATACCATTTACAACAGTGAAAATACAAAATCCATTTTCTACTTATAATCCAAATGTCTTTGAAACATGCAACATGATTGAAATCAATTAAGTAATTAAGTATGACATTGATATAACTGAAATGAATGAAATAATAAACATAAATTTATTTATTAATAATGTAAATAATTAACATATTTATTTATTTATGAATAAAATAACATTTGTGACATTTTGGGCTGGAGGTAATGGATTTATATGCCCAATTACATTTCTTTTATATCACATCATACCATCTATTGGTGGAATCATGAAACAAGTACGTAGAGAGATTCTCTGACCTCTCTATAGGAATCTCTAGATACATGAATATAGAAAGCATGTATTCTAACCATGACACCACATCATGTGGTCCCCCATCCCTTGAGAAATTTGGAGGATATTGTTGCTGGAAATCATATGTCATCTCTTCCATTGATGGGGCATGATGCATTGACATGGGATAGCCGTCAACTTCAATTCCCTCTATGATCTAACTACACCGGGTTCTCACATCCCTATGTAGTAGAAGTACACGGTGTGTGCCACCATACATTTCTGGGATAGCCGTCAACTTCAATTCCCTCTATGATCTAACTACACCGGGTTCTCACATCCCTATGTAGTACAATAATGCACAATTCTATCCATAATCCAAGGTAACATCAACCAATATAAGTCTATATAGCTATAATGTATATGCATGAATTTCATATAATATAAAATCCATCCTAACAGCAACAGGAATAGAAAATAGAATAACCTAACATGTAGTTCTAGACCCAACAACCAATATCCAAAAACATGGGAAAACACATCCATCAACATGTTAATAAACATAATTCACAATCAAAACCCATTATCAAGTAAATAAAACAACGAAAGAATCAAAAAGATAAAATATTTAAAATACGTAATACCCTAAAGTAGGGTAATCTGCACTTTAAGAACATATAATACAAAGGAAACTACGAAAATTAACTAACAACCTAGATCAATGTTGTACGATAGATATATTTGAACCTCTTCCTTTTAATCCACTTATAAAATTGTAGATCAATAAAAACGTCAAAAACGCTCATGCTGAAATAACTCGAGAAAGAATAGAACTCAAGAGGAGAAAAACCTGAAGAAAGAAGAACTCACCAATTCAATTCCAACGCAATAGATAGTGTTTGATTCATAGAACAAACGATTGTTTGGTGGTTCAGAGAAGAATCATCTCCCATGGTCACTCATGGACAAGGAGAGGATATACGAAGACATTTCTGAGTAAAAGTCATGACCCTAGTTTGATTAATCAAATAAAAAGAAAATTACACAGCATGTTCATTTTATGTACACTTCATATACATTCCTTAACCTTCCCCCACATTTAGTAGTATATAGGTCACCACACAAGGCCATTTACTTGGCCATTATACAGCCATTACATTACTACTTGCTTTAACCGAGTACATGGTATGTACTCTTATATATAGGGCATGTACTCATAACATTTCTAAATACTCCACTTTTTCTCATAAACACCTGAAATCAAGATCCATACTTGAAATGAAGATCTGGTTTCTTACAAATTGGATACATATAATTTATATATATAAATGTACACAATATAACTTTTCTTATGGTTATTTAAATTAATTTTTTTTGAATTTAATATAAAAATATTTGAAGGTGAAGTATTTATTTTTAATATAACTATTTTCAAGTGTGTCATGTATTTTCACAATAATATAGTAAAATTCTCATAATATATTAACGATTCAAATGAAATTGCTATATTATATGTTCAATCTAATTATTGAAAATTCATATAATTAGGGGTATTTGTAATTGAATGAGAATAAGGTTATTTCTAAATTCTAAAATATATTTATTAAAATTTTGTTTCTATAACATTGTGTTTGTGAATATTATAAATACATTACTAAATTTTTTAATTTTTATGTGATAAAATTGATAATATTTTATAATTCATCATATATAAATTAAATAATGTTAAATATTTTTGTATTTTTATGAAATGATTAATTTTTCAGTGGGTAGTGAAATTCACCAATTTTATTAAAAAAATATTTTTCTATTCAATAATTTTCAAATATTACAATATATATAAACTAATATTTAAATTTAATAAGTCCATATTGATTAAAAATAATTCTATTATTTCCATTATATATTGAACATTTCTCAATGTTAGTATAAAAACATATTCATACATAAAAATGATTTTTTTTGAAAAATATTTTTTTCATGTTTTTAAGGTTTATCTTACATGTAATTTTTTCCAAATTATAGATATTTAATTTCATTAAATATAATCCATTTTATAATCATCATTTAAGAATTTATTAATGATTCCACCATCATTTTTTCATTATGAATAGTAACTATACTAAAAAATTGAGTTACCTCTATAAGAGTTAAAACATGTAAAAAATGTTTAAACTAAAACTATATAGTTTAAAAAATATTAATCATATATAAATATATAATTGTTCTATTATTTTCTATATACACCCTCTCGTATTAAATAAGATCAATTTTGGATCCTTCTAGATGGAGTAGGATATTAATAACTTTAATACTTTAAACAATCCATGTATGTCTTCTCCCACTCTTATAAAATGAAGCCTCATCTTCTCCCTTCTACACACATCAAAAGCCTCTTATATAAACCATTAACCACCCATATACATATATATATTATTTCCACATGTTCTATATTTCGTACATAATTTATAAAACCACCCTAAAAATCATTATATGTAAACCAAAGGCGGTTTTCTGAAGAAGAGCTATAGTTCCTAACTGAGTGTACTATTTTTATTTCTTATTTTAACTAATTTTAACAAATCATAACCTCTAAAATATAAAAACATATATATAACCCATATATTTAAATTTTATTCTGTTTATAATAAAATCCTTCTTCATATCCTAATCAATCTAATGGAAAATGATGAATTCTTTTGTCCGTACATGCAGACTACTGCCTCAAAATGATGGTGTCTTTCATTTTTCATTATAAAAAATTATGTAAGACATAATTTTGGATAAAAATGAAATAATATTTAATATATTCTATAATTTTAATTTTTTATCTAAAATAAATATTATTCTTCATTTTATACCATCCAAGAAAAAGAAAAACATCACCTATGGGAATTTGTGGAAAACTACATCATGAACTGACGTAATATATTCTCCATCACCAGTTCAAATGAATATATATATATATATTAAAATAAATATTATGTTATTAATTATTTATATATAATCATAAAATGATTAAATAATACCTTAATTCTTTCCCTCACATCATTCCTAAATGGAAAGGTTACACACGCGTACGTACATCATTCATTTTTCAAAACATCCCAATGTGACTGGTCATAAAAATATAAATACTATAAAAAATTATAATTATAAAAATATTAGTATTACAGTGAAAATATAATGTTGATACCGTTTACAAGAGTAAAACTACAAAATCCATTTTCTACTTATAATCCAAATGTCTTTGAAACATCCAACATGATTGAAATCAATTAAGTAATTAAGTATGACATTGATATAACTGAAATGAATGAAATAATAAACATAAATTTATTTATTAATAATGTAAATAATTAACATATTTATTTATTTATCAATAAAATAGCATTTGTGACATTTTGGGCTGGAGGTAATGGATTTATATGCCCAATTACATTTCTTTTATACTTAAGATATTTTCACCATATGTTTTCAATTATGCGGAATATAATTTTCCATTATTTATTTTTCATTTATCTATAAAAAATAATCTTATAAAAATGAATTCAATTTTATTTAAAATAAATATTCATTGTTTTAAAAATGTGTCATTATGTAACATATTTTCCTTTAAAACCATATTTTGAAAGTGTTAATGTTTTTACTATATTTCCCCACCATATGTATAATCTTTCAAAATTTTCATGTTTGTAATTAATATAGTAAAATTTATAATAAAAATAATTTAAAACCATTTTTTATATTAGTTTCATTAGTTTTAAAATAATTCATTCACTTATATTTTCAAATAGATAAATTTAGAAATTTTTACAAAAATGTAAACAATTTTTTTTAACGTATAGAGGATGAGTGTAATTTTCAACCATCATGAAAATTATTATTTTAAAATTATTATCCTCATGTTTTATTAGTCATTAAATATAATATCTTATTTCTCATTAGTCTAGGAAATTGTTTTTAAATATTTTTACAATAAAATGGTCATTTACCCGTATTTTCATGTAATAGTTGAATATTCTTCTATGTATGAGTTAAAAGTATTCTTTCATTAGATTTTTTGATAAAAATGAAATTTTATATGTGTTTTTTTATTATATTTACATTTTAAATTTTATACAATGATTCTTGAACCTGATATATTTCTTTAATACATTGGGTAATAGTTATGTTCCTTTTAGAATTATTTTGGAATTAACCAAGTAACTTATAAAATTTTTAATGGTCTTTATAAGGGTATTAGCCTTATTATATTCCTACTATAATACATAAAATTTTCATGATTTATAAATATTTTTCTTAGAAATAGTTTTATTTAACAATGGAAGGTAATGATATTTTGATTATTTTAATGATTAATCACTATGAGGGTGAAAATATATGTTTTAAAGAAATATTTTTCATGGGTTCTCATGTTTTATAAGAAACTCTCATGATTCTTATTTTCTTATGAAGATTTATTATCATTTCATTTACAAAACTCTACTGGTTGTAATGATGATCTAATTTAAATATAAATTATTATTTGGGATCAAATTTTATTTTGTTAAAGTTAAATTCCATTATATGATATTACGATTTTGAAAATGACTAACATATTTATTTTTTTCTATTTTTTATCTCCCTAACGAATGGTATTTTCCTCAACACAAATATTTAGAAAATTACTAGTTTTTATGTGTATTTAGGAGAAATTATTCAGTAATTTTGAAAAGCATTAATATATTTCGTGAAACGAAACATGTTTCATTATAAAATGTTTTTTTATTATGAAAATCTGGGGAGGAGAATAGAATTAACCACCCTTTAGTGATATTATTAATTATGTAAAATTTATATCATAATTATATAGAATTATAAACAAAAAAATTTCCTTGAGAATACAAAATATTTAATTCTTGTTTAAAAATTAAATTATTAGATAAATAACTATGTATTTTATATATATATTATATTAAATATATATTACAACAAATTTTGTTTTTTAATAATTAGTTTTTTTATTAATATATGGAACTAATGTTATTTATTTAGTATGAAAATAATTTTTGAAACATTTTGGTGATTTTTGATGAAAATAAAAAAATAGGAAAACCTTATGGATGTGTACTAACCTGAGTAAATAATTATGCATATCTCATAGAGAATGGTTTCTTGAGAAATGTAAATAAGTACATTTTTCAATATTCTGTGTTTGTTTCATCATCATAATATGCATTGATAAATTATGGACATCATAATAATCTAACATCAATCCACATTGGGTGTCATATAATACATTTCACTACCATTTTCAAATAGTCAACTATAAATTTTCATTTTAGGATCTCGATGGTGTAAGTTCAGTATAAATTCACCATAAATACAACATCGTCCAAAAGATTTAATGAGTGATAAAACATGGTAAACAATGCCTTAATGTGATTGAAACACCTTTTATTATTTAATAATTAACTGAAAAATCCATTCCACCATATAATATTCTAAATGGATATATATGAGTTTCATTTAAGTTATTAAATTTTCTTATGATTTTTTAATGGGAGAATAAAATCC
Organism: Viscum album; assembly: GCA_963277665.1. Classification (NCBI taxonomy): domain Eukaryota; kingdom Viridiplantae; phylum Streptophyta; class Magnoliopsida; order Santalales; family Viscaceae; genus Viscum; species Viscum album. Next base: position 1,140,089,329 of record OY728153.1, on the reverse strand, counting down.
ATGTTTTTCAATGTGGTATGTAAGAGTACTCATGGATGAATTGATACGTAAGACATGCCTTTTTACAATTGAGAAGAAGAACTACTTAAACCACTATGGAGGGTAAATGCACTTGGAAAATGTGAAGGAAATAATATGAATTTATGGTTATGATAATGATTTAAAAATTCTAGTTGTTTTAATAAGGATTTGTTATTGTATAAGGAGTGATGGCGATGGTCCCTAAGGATTCACCTTACATGTAACTATTAATAGTTTGGAATAAATCTCTATATGTAAATCTCTGTATGAAAATACTATATGAAATAATATTTAAATATATCATGATGTGTTTTTATTTTAATTTTGAGTTGAATCTTAACTTCTTGTAGCAATATATATAATTTATATAAATTTTCATTAATATTTTCAAAAAATCTACATTGATAAAAATGATCATTTATTATGTTAAACGTCAAAATGTGAATGTGATAATCATGGTTTAGGATATAATAATATCTTTCATATGTTTTGTTAATATATGGGGTGGATGTTATATTTATGATATATATTTTATGGTAAGTATGAGATGAAAATAAGAGTAGTGAAGTAATATTTATAGTAAAATGGGATTCAAAAGGTTTTGGTGAAGACAATCTTATTTTTTATGATTATTTAATAAATTAGAACTATTTGTATGTCTTATCATTTTGAAGTAAAATAATTATATTCAAGTGGGTTTTTTATGGGATATATCTGACAAATTTTTATACCTCTCTATTAGAGGAAATTAAATTAAAAAAGGTTGGTTGTGGATTTTAAATCATCAACTAATAGGGTTTATTATAACTAGGATTTCGTTTATTTCATTTTTTATGGTTTTTGTGTAATATTGGGACTCTTTATTTATGAGATTCTTAATTGATGTATAATTTCTATGGTTCTGCATTTATTTATTACTTTAGTATGTTATATTCTCTCTTATATAGTGAATAATTTATTTATTTTTTATAACCGAGTGATGATAAGTGTATAATTCATAATAAATAGTGGAATATATAGAAGATAGAGTGTGTGACTAATTTAACACTTATTTACATATAGTTATAGAATAATTATTTGTATCATGGTGTGGTGTACTATATGTCCCATTAATTATTATTTCCGATACCTATTTCATAATGAATGGACTCTGAAATTGTATAGATAATTAATTCATTAAAAATTAATTGGATTATTATTTTAGTGTGGGCTAGAATCATAAATATATTTCATGTTTTTGATTAATTTATTAATGGATTATTGATAAAGTAAATTAGTATTGACAAAAAAACCAAATGGATAACAATTTTGATTATAATCGCATTGATATTCATTTTTATTAACATTTTGAGAGAATTTTAGTTGTTACATTCAATGAAATACCATACATAGATATTGATACCACTCCTTTTATTTTTTCACTATCATTGAATAACTAAATGGATGGTTTAGTTTATATAGGTTTCATTTAACTATTTATATTCAACTATATGGGTTTAAAATTTGATATCATGGTTTCACTAGGATTAGTAAATCATTAGAGTGTCTATAATGTTTCTATACTTAAACACATCATAGTGGTTATTGTTGGTTTGAGCATAATAAATTTCAAAAAATCTTCCTCTTTGAAATAATGTATTGTGTTTCATAATACTTGATCTTATTTAATTCTATCAATTTATGGATTATTAATCCATTCAATATGAATATATTATTTATAATTTTATTGTTATTAAATTCTTATTAAACTCTTCACTATAAATATTAGGACATAATATGTATAACAAATTTATTATAACATCTAACTCAAGAGAATGTTTCTGGTATGTTTTATTATGAATCTTCAATTTATGTAAAGAATATTCTATCACCATATTTATTTAATAATAATAAATTACTATCTACTAATTATACCATTATTTTATTAAAAATACACGTCTTTGTACAATGTTAGTATGAGTCTAGGTGTAGTAACCAAGAATTTTTAATTTTCTTCATATTATTCTACTTATATGATCTTCTCCCTCATAAGAGTTAGCATTGTTAAGGGATTAAAAATTATGAGATATTTATTACAATATATTTATTTTAAAAATACAATGTATGAAAATTATTGATATCTATAATAGTATTCAGTTTAAGTAATTCATAAACTACCTCTTTCTTTGTATTCTCAATAAATAAAAAGATTATTATTATAGGAAGAATGATTGAGAAGTTTTATAGGAAAATTAAAAAAATAATGAACATAAAAATTAATTAACCCCTTATTAGTATATTTAAAACAATCTTGAAATTATTCTCTTATTTATTATTTATTTTTAAATAATTGATATTTTTTTAGAATGACTAACATTAATCAATTGAGTTAATATATAAAGAACATATTTTTTAAATACCTAATGATTTTTGGGGAAATTTTAATTATTAAATTAAATACTATTAATTGAATGTGTTCATATATTATAAAAAATGTTTTATGTTATATATATTTCACTTCCATTCTAAATTAATGGTATCCAATCAGTGATACACTTTTAATGAATAATGATCCTCTAGAAGTTTGTCAATCCAGAAAACATTAATGGGTAATGAATAGCATTTTTTATCATGATTTTCTTAAGTAAAATATGATCAATGTAAGAACACCTTATTTTATTATTCCTCTTAGAATGTATATTGTTACACCCCATGGTGACTCCATTTATGGTATAAAATCATTTTATATATTCCATTATTGTTAATTCTAATGTTTTTATAACTCCTTACTGCATATTTTATAATAGATATTTGATGTAGGTATATAAATTTATAGAAGTTCAATTGAAAAGTCAAAAACGTGTTTAAGGGAATACCAAAAAAACTAAAAAAATATATTAATTCATTACATATTCATTATGTATTAAGAACTATATTAAGGTAGTTGTTTCTATATGATGTTATAAATCAACCTTACAACAGCATTAATTTATGGGATAATTTTGGATGTGAAATATAATTTCTCCATCAAATAAATTGTTATTATATTTATGTATAGATATTAATTATATACCCAATATTGTGTCACATTTTACCAATAGAAGAAGAACTATTTTTTATGAATTGTCTTTATTTAGAAAGAATCCCACAGAATATCAAAAAAAAATAATTGTTTTTTTGTTGAATATACTTGTCAAAAAACCAAGATTTAGGTTCTAGTGTAGTTTTTGAAAATTTATGATAAAAAAGAACCATGATGGTCTAGACTTAAAAGATCCAAAATTATGTATCTTGGGAAATAGGTTGATGTTATCCATGAAATTTGATTTTTTGGGATTCAAATAAAAGATTGTTTTTTTGGATGTTTTGTGTATAAAGAATTGACATTTCGTAATTGTTTTCATGTTTTTGGTCTCTAAAATTTACTTGAAGGGTAATAATTTTTTATGAAAAAATGTATGACTTAACGATATAACAAAGAAATTTCATTATCATATGGAAATATTTTGGAATGTTTTTATTCAAGGCCACATTATCAAAATAATTAAATTCCATGTATTACATTATATTTCATGAATATTATGAATGTCAGTGTTTCACGAATAAATTATATGTTCCATGATGGTGGTCATTTATGCATAAAAATAAATTATGGAGCAACATTTTTTTATAAGCTTACAAGAAAATAAAATTATTTCAAAAATAACATGAAGATTAAATTTCAGGAACACTAGATTCAATGTTTCATGAAGGGTGGATGTAAAGTGTGTTATATACATGAATGATTAGAAATGACATAAATAAGTCACTATATTCTTAATTTTATTTTTGGAAATTTAAATAAGATCGAAATGGTCTAAATTACAAAATCATTTGTACAAAAATACTTTTTATATTGATCATTAATGTCATAATTTGTTTTGAAAAGAAATATAATTTTCATTATATGAATAAATTTGTTTTTTAAAACTTTACTATGTTTCATGAATGTTTTTAGTTTCACAATATTGAAATTTTCGAGAATATATTGGAAGTTTCATGAAATGTTTAAAAATGTTTCATGGAATTATAGGTTTTGTTATCCAATTACTAATCCCCATGAAACTCAATAGTAAATTATAATTCATTGGTTAGATAAAATAATAACATTATGAAACATATATAGTTGTCAAGAACACAAATATTCATAAAATAAATTTATATCAACAGAAGAAATATTGTGTACACATTAGAAGATTGATTGGTGAGTTCTCAAAACATTTTTTGTAGTGAACTAATTAGAAAGTGGCTCAGATTTTTAATTTATAATAAAATTATGATATAGTAGATTTGTTATATAAGAACATTTTCAATTCATACACCTTGAACTAGCCCGATTAGTGTGAAACATGTAATGATTATATTTCTTGATACATTTTTCAATACTTTTTATACATTTATATATTACGGGTTGAGAAAACTGGTTTAATAACAAATCATCATCAACAAGGGAAATTATTTTTATCCAACATACCCTATTTCACCCCCACCATATTGTATTTAACCATGTTTCATCAATACACATATTATAATTTGGAAGACTTAAATACATGGTATATATTCACCACAATACTATATTTGTTCAGTGATAAATCAACATCCATATATTTAAGAATTGAGTTAACAGTCTATTTAAAATTTCAATATATAGAGGAACACATATATCCATAATCAAATAATACATTTACATTTCATAAATTGATAAGAAAATATATATCTCCACATAATTTTCAAAATCCAAATAAATTTTTGTGATTCTATATGATACTCCATTATGTACTTAATTTTGAGGTTGTTGATGTTAATTTTTTATATTTACCCTTGGTTAGATACGTTGTTTTTAATGGGATTAGAGACCATGCATTTGAATTTTCTCTCAATAAAGTAATTAAGAACCAATTACATAGATAGTATATCTTTTGTGGATATAAATTCATGGTGAAATTATCATTCTCATACATATTGATTTTATATAGCTTCGTGCATCAATTATATGAAATGTTTCCATAGAGTCATATCATTAATTTCTATCTCAACTAAATATGTTCAATTTCATTAATTTGATCTATGTTATTGACTTATTGGGATATTTTTCTAGGAATACAACCTTACTATATTTCATGATATGACCCCTGTAATTGATTGGATTTATTAATTATCATGTGTTTTTTTGAATTATTCACATGTTGATTTTATTTTCTCATCTAAAAATGTATGCTTATAACATTGGATGAGAGGATATTAGTCATTTAGTGGTTTCAACAAGAATGTTTGGAAATGGTCCACTGATTTTTTTACATTCATTTAACCTCCAATTAACCCTATCAAGATAGGGTTCCATGGCTGCCAACTGGAGTTTTTAAATCTAGATTCTCTTTTCTATTTTTCTAGAAAAATTGTAAACCTCTTAAATTATTCAATGCTAAAAACACCTCTCTATACCATATATTTATAGAGTGTTCATTGAAATTGATATTTCTCAATAACGTCTACCCTAAATTGGGATCCATTGTGGTGATACTTTATTCCTTCTAGATTTTATTCTTGGAAATCCTTAAGTGTATTGTATTAAATTCCCTATATTTGTAAAATATTAAAAGGGGAATGTAAATAAGAATAATTCCACACATTCTCATTCACAACATAAGAAACTGTGGGCTTGAAATAGATATAATACTTGTCTGTATCATTCTATACATAGATATATAATGAATGTCCTTGATAATTGTTTTATTTAAAAATTTAGAGTTCCTTTAAAATATCACTCTTCTACTTTTGTTCCTTATATAATTGAGGATGTTTATTGTAATAATCAGATATCCAATGATGATAAAAAAACAATTAGAAAATGTGTGCCTCTTAGGTTTGATTTTTCATATTTTGGTCAATCTTTGCAAGAGGAACACAATAGTTTATATTCTAATGGTAGTAATTCATTTCCCAATAATGATGAGAAATTTTATCAGAGTTTGGATTCTTATTTGATGTCATGTTTTAAGAATGGTAAAAATCCCATGACTCATCCAGATGGATTCTTCCATATGAATCCCATAAAGACCTAGAAATGTAAAAATAATACTAATATCAAAAGATTTATCATCACTAGATACTATTAGGAATCCAGGACACTAAATTTACATACTTTACCACAAACTATTAAGGTTTATCTTTCTTTCTCACCCACTAGTGAGGATTTTATGAAATTATTTATTTTTTTTAGAGATATTGAAACAACTCTGAAAGGATAATATAATAATGATTTATACATGGGATTGGAATTGGAAGCGTGGTTGGAGGATCATGATGATTTAATTTTACATTAAAAAATAATATGAAATTTGTATTGAAACCTAACATCAAATCAAGAAAATAATTTTCTCTAAAATTATAGAAGCATTTATGTGAAATATAGACTTTTATTAGAGGGACATTCAATGTAATTGACTCATGTTCTTTCCCCTTTTGGTTTTCTTAATTTGAGACCCTGATGCTTATTATTCTATATTTGATACTCTTTTTAGGTTTTCTGCACTATTGGATTTAATTTTTCTATTTGATTTTTTTAATTTATTGTTCTTTATCTATTTGACTACTAATATTGGATGCTTTATTAGTCTTGGTTGGATATTCATTCAATAGGTTTACGTATCATTTAAATATTTTTATACTATCTTTTAATGTATTTTAATGGATGATGTGACTCTCTCATAGTCTTCTTGGTTTTGTTTTTTTGGTTCTATGTGATTATGATGTTAACTATCATAAACATTTAAGAAATATCTTCTATTTAATGTGTGTTGACTCTTTTTTCATAATTAAAAATTATAGAATATTCTTTGGAATTATATATTAAATGATGGAAATTAATGTATATGTTTTTAATCTTTTTTTATTTAGATAAGATTAAAGGTATGTTTTATGGTAATTTTTTATGTCCCCATTTGATCATGTTGAAATTTGAAGTATTATTAATATACACTAAATAGATTCCTTTATATAGTTGATTGATTATTAATGCATAGTTCCATAGATGTTGAAAATGATAAAGAACACCATGGAAAGTAAGTAGATGTTTCACATCAAAGAAATGATTAACAAGCATCGAGATGTGTTTGATATAGATATGGGGGATTTGGTGTCATTCATGGGGGTAACCTTAAGTAAGGAAGATTACTAAAGGACGAATCCAATGATGCCGGTGGAGATACTAAAACACTATATTAACTCAATATATATGCCTGGAAGATATATATATTGCTAGTAATGGAACAATACATGTTGTTGACTAACTTGAAACTATGAAAGATGAGAGGCTTGATAAACTAAATGGAATATTTTCCACGAAGATATCAATTTACTGTACTCTATAGTTTTTTTATTTCCATAACTATTTTGATCCTTCAGTACTCAAGAACAATAAATAATCTGTTTAGGTGAAGAATAGTGTGTTCCATAGTGAAATAATCATTACTAATGGAATCCTTAATGTTGGGACAACTATGTATATGTTTCTTGACATGATTTTATACTTTTTTAGTAGAACGACAAATTGAAAAAGTTAAAAGCTACAACCATTCCATCTGAGGATATTATTCCTTACATTTAGTTATTATACTTGTTCGTTGTAGTCATTTATGAGGATCTAATGATTATCATATTGATGAACTGATCAATGAATATATCCTTTGATATGCATTAATGAATATTGAATTTATGGATCATGAGTAATTTACCGATGCAGAATTCCAATGAAAATGTCTACCTTGGATAATTAAGAATGGATAATGTTAGTGGAGAGATGGTTTATCTACTATATATTTGTTTTGTCAATTTTAGTTAATTGTATTCTATTTTCAGCTCATAAAAACTCATGTTAACATTGTAATTTTTATTATTTTAATAAATTCATGTTATTTGTAGTTGGTTTTCCAATTGAAAAATCATTTTTTAATAACAATAACTTTTGTTTCATAGTACAAAAACTCATTAGAGTTAAATTATTTTATTATATATTGTCCATGAGGTAATAAATTTTTTTTCCTTTATATTTAACATAATATTTATATATACATGGAAATATTTTTCACGATGAACTATTATACCCCCCAAGAAACTTTTATATTTTACTTGAGGTAATAAAAATTGTGCTTCTACAAAATAATATTATTTATTAAAGTTGATCTTCATTCCACTATGGACCTTATGAGCCAATCTTGAATGAAATCATTATTTATCAAATAATTATTTACTCCAAGAGTCCATTAACTATATCTAACATCTATATCCACATAAATAGAACATTTATTAATCTATTCATGGATATATTGTCTTTTAGAATTAATCCCTAGTAACCCCCTTCAATATTGAGTTGAAACGCACATTGAAATTATATATTGAAAAAATGTTTAATTAAAAATATCTTATTATAGGAAACTAATTTCATTAATTTTTCTTATTTTATATGTTATCTTCATAAAAAAATACTATATCCATTGAAATGATATAGTTTTTGTCTATTAAGGGGTGTAAGCGATATACATGTGAGAGAATTAGTGAATAGGGTCATATAAATCATTTCTAATTTAACTTTTGTTTATCATAAACTAACATATCCCTAATGATATTTTCCACTTTATAAGTAGGGTCACATTTTTTTCTCTAATTTATGAGATAATTTGATTCCCATTCCACATGATCATACTTTAAATAGATACTATATATGGATTTCATTCATATATCCATATTATTTTACTATATAATTTAAATTATAAAGCATAAGGAGAAAGAAAATATATACATGGTTCAACACTATAAACTATTACAAGGTGAATGCAATCAAAAAAATCATTAATTCAGCAAAATTAGTTTAATATAACACCTTGTTGTTTGGATATGTCATGCACACCTTCACTAACATTCCATAAAATTGGTTTTGGTTAGTTCCCTTCAACCCATGGATAACATATACTCACTTCCATTGTATAGATCAGTTTTCTAGGAAATTGAAAATGAGTTGGCATAATGAAAAATATAAATTTAACATTTTTATTGATAATTACACATTTTGGATATTAGTTCCATTAAATAAACTATTTATCCTTCATTAGCTTACAAATAAAATCCATGTGTTAATCACTTATTTTCAATGAGATTTCATGGAATAACGTTTTTTTATTTTCATATTTGTTTAAGAATTATATCCTTCACTATAAAGTACTGATTTTATTATCCTCATTATTTCCTATATCTTCTACGTGTTCCAAACATATTCTTTTATTATTTTCAACATAGTCAAAAATATGTTTTTTATCTTCTCATTAAAATTCTGTTTCCCTATATGCAAACTGATTAACAATTTTTTTATAGAACTACAATAATTAGTTTTATAGAGATTTCTCCTCTATCATATAAATACAAGTTCTTATTTTTAATCTCCTTCAACTAATATTATTTTATGATTCGCATGTATTTAATGGGATCATAATATGAAATGTAATTTGAAATAACCACATTAAAATTAGAACAATAACTTTTATTGTAATAACATGTATATTATTTTCAATTTGACTAAAAACTATTCACCATATAATGGTATTGGACATCATTTCATAGTTAATTAACATAATTATTTAACAAAAATGTAGTTATAATACTGTGGTGTAGATTGGGTGATCAATAAAATGAAATGGGGGTGGACAGATTCCCAATAGAATAGAATTATATAGTAAAAGAGATCCATAATTCTCACATTAATTCAATGTTCTCATGATGTCTATTTGATCTTATCCATAACATCCCCAAGATTACAACATTATATTATATTAATTCTTTACCAAATAAAACTAGTTTTGGTTTATCACTACCATTATAACATGAAATCCTATAATCTTAATTTAAATGTTTATCTTCATTAAATCTGTATGTGTTACAAGTAGTTTTTATCGTGTAGCCACTACATTTCAACAGAGATGTAAAACATGATTATCCATATGGATTAGGCACTCTTGAAACTCTAGTGACATAGAAGTTTGTGTTTTCACCTCAAACTATATAGTCTTTTTCTCAAAGATGATTTCCCATAAAAAAAACAGAAATACGTTTTGTGTGTGGTATAATATTTGCTATTAAAAATATCCAAAAAAATTCGTCCCATGTCAGTCATTACTTTGGATTCATGATAGTTAATAACAATTGAGTCCTCTCTAATGGACATTCATGTCTGAAAATTTTCAGAACAAACCAATATCCTCCTATGTTAATGTGTTCATAGGAGGCTATGAACAATTTTCAGAATGAAATTAATCATGTTCTGACATGAATTCACAAGAACCTGTGTCTACCCACATGGGTCCTTACCAATATTTTTACCTATTTTTGGGATTTTCATTGAGCTTTTATGGTCAAAACTCATTACAAGTCATGTTTTTAAAATTACGAGTATTTATTATGAGGAAACCAACCCTTTTATGCAGATCATCGATTCATTAAAACTTCCTACATCAAATGATTACATGATAGAACCTTCTTAACAGTATAACATGATTTTTTTTCTCCTAATATCAAATTGTTCCAAAGACACAACAAATCTTCCCTGAAAAAAACTCTTTCAAAATTTTGTATATTGTTTTTCCTTATGAACTATTGTGGGGTTCTTTCTATGAATAAATTTCATGGTATTGATTGAGATTATGTAGTATTTATTTTTTGACTTTATATAGATTTACCCACTAGTATCTTCCATCAATAGTTAATCCTTCTTCAATAAACCCTATTGATTTATTAGGTACACAAAAATCCTCAAAGAATCACCATCATTAATAGAAACAATTATAACAGCTTCCACATGTCCTTTAAATAAATTCAACATAAAAATTAAATATGAATTGTTAATTAAGAAATGATATGTCTTATCAATAGATCTCAGACATTTCTTTATAGTTCTAATAGTCTCCACATTTTGATTTTGTTGACCATATGAACAACCTCTATCATATACTACTTTATTAAGTGAAATTTATTGTATGGACATCAATGTGAACTTATAGTATACTATTCCTTAATTATACCATACTGATTGATGACTACGATAGGGTATTCTTGATAATATTTCTAAAAAAAATTAAATGATACATCTTGGCGTTATGCATAGATGAATGTCTCTTAATCTTCTGGAAATCACTACCTCGTAGTTTTAGTTCCATTGGAATAAATTCATTCTCTCTCTAGGGGAAAATATCCTTAGTCTAATTATAAAGACCTGGGATCCCACTCTTAGAATCTGGTGTGGATAAAAAAAATCTTTTAAAAGGGCATAGAAATAAATATAAGTAACACAACTTTACCCATAAATAATTACAATGTCACTAAAAAATATTTATTTTCATAAAATCAAAGGACCATTTAGTTTTGATGTTTATAATAATTGGAAAAAAATGTAACTATCAAATCCCATGATTGTCACATCAAATGATTATTGATTCCACTTTATCAGAAACTAATTAATACAAAAAAAATCTTTTATATCATCTAATGATAACTACATACATGTGAATCATTTAAACATATCATTTTTAATAATTTTACTTATAATATTTTTAAATGGAAACATTAGAAGGGTTATCTCATACTCTCTATATGGAAAAATGGTAATGATAGAAATAAAATATTAAAACTGAGAATATGTTTCAAATAAATAAAATGGTTGGAATAGATAACCAAAAAATAATGTAATACGAGAATGAAACTAGAATAATAATATATCCATGGATAAAATGGAAATGAAAAGCTTACATGTCATAACATTTTTCATATTGAATAAACATATAATATTGTTTATCTAATTACAAGCCTTATAAAAATACATCATGATCATACCCAACATGATCTCACTTTTATGACCTTGTGTTCACGATATATTTCCTTCTAGGTTAAACTATACCAAAATACCAAAAATATATTATCACATGTAACATATTCAAATATAAACAGGATGTTATGAGACCAACCCCTCACTACATAATTCTAATTCACATAGTATATGATGAAATGGGTAAGATACAATATATATATATATTTATATCAAATATTTTTTAATAATCTATCGACATCCATCTATGAATAAAATTTATATTTATTTTTAATTCTGTCTTAATTGGGAAATGTGATTACATTTTATGTAAGAATTATAAAAAATAATATCAAATATATAAGGGTTATACGGTTAATTCAATAATTTCCTGAATCAATTATTCAATTTAATCTATGTGAACACTCGTCAATAAATGTATGTAAATAAAGGGTGTTCATAGAGGAATGACATTGGATGAAAATGTATTCCATCAGTAGAGGATGATATTGATTGATAAAGGAAATGGTGGATCTTTTCTATTTATATTCCTCAAATGAAAACATTATGAATGGTTTTATAGGGTGATTCAAGACCAATACATTAAATAAAAATGAAAAATGATGTATTATATTCATATATCAATAATGTTAAATTTAGACAAAAAAACCCTTATGATAATTTTTAAATAAGGGAAAAAGAAAATGATATGGATACTATGAAATTAAATTATAATAAAATTATTGATAGTCATTATAATTTAAGGATATAAGATCATGAATACATTATATAAGAGTGTTGGTCCTAGTGGACAACTCATGAGGTTGGTGAATTGAATTTCTAAGGAAAAATTATTTTTTAAAAATTTGAAACTAAATACTTCTATTTGTTAAAATCACATAGTCAAACAATAGAAATATATAATTTTATATCTAAATTTTTTCACATTAATCATGATAATATCTCAATACAAATACATTTGAAAATACTTAATCCTTCGAAACTATTTTTACTAAAACGATACAGGTATATAAAACACTAGTTTAGGTTAAATATCATAGTATGTATTTGATTAATAAAAATAAAAAATTAGTTTTATTAGAATTAAAAAATTGGTAATGAATTTAATGATTTAAAAATTGATTCATTTTCAAGATGATACTAAATCCCCTTGACAAGGATATCAATTACTTCTCTATATTTTATTATAAAATAAATTAATACACATCATCAATCAGTATTTACCAAAAAAAATTAGCATGAATGTATTGGATCATATACACTTTCATAGCTACATGTGAGATGAAACAAGAATTCATTTCATATTGACCTTATTCAATTGTTATATGGAGAAATATGAAAGAACTTATTTGAGATAGTATCATATAATATATACTTTATATTAAGAGTTTTTATTATATAGATAAATAGATAAAAACAAGACATTGAAAAAATGTAATGTTTAAACAAAATGGTAAAGAGATGCATATAAAATAATGTATCACATTTCAATCTGAAAAACATCAGTTGTCTAGGACTCCATTTAATTTTTCTTTTCTAGGTTCATAGAACAAATTCACTATAGGTTGTTGAAAGCAAGTATTTTTATTTATTTTTCAAATATTATTCAATTTACAACAATATCAAGAATATAAGACTATATTATACTCAATAATATAATATGTCCACCATCCTATTCACATTATTGTTATATCTTCTAAAAAATTTAATAATCCAAAATTATTCATTGAAAAAAAATGAATACATATTTAAATTTAATGATTCCTTAATTTATGCAATAAAAACAAGAAACTGTCATTTGGAAACATTCAACTACTATATTACATATGGACTGATTTCATTACACAAAGAACAATGATTTTACATGGAAATTGAACACAATTGTTTGGAATGGTCCGTTTGTGCAGGAAGGTGTCATGATTTTGTAAATACTTCCCAAGTTCAGTTCATTCTTTTATGAGGATGGATAATGAATTTATGTGGTATGTTGTTTTCATATATTCACTACACTAATAGTTGTGTTCAGTATATTACTTATGGAAAATTTTACATACCTTGGCATGGGAACATGATTTCTTTATCTATTACTTTTCTTATATTAAATGGTCACTTCACTTATTCACATAACTAGGTTGTTTCACTCATGGTAGGTTTATCTTTTTCATATAGTAGGCTGATTGTATCTATGGTAAAGTTATTATCAAGACATAGTAATCTCAATATCATTGCAATTTTAACTAATGACATTAATATATATTTTTTAATTGATTCATGGTGGGTAGTTTCTTCATGCGATCGAGTGAATAACAACAAGAGGTACGGTTACATAGTCACTTGACCTGTTTGGTTAGATCAAAGAAATCAAATGGTATGAACATTAAATATACAGTTGTCTGTCTAGGTGACTTGAAAAATTAAAATTTCTTCTATACATTGTCTAAAAAATCATTTATTAATAGAAAACATAAAATTCTTAAATACCATTTTAAACATGATTTGGGATAATTATAATAAAATGGTTTTTGATTGATCCAACTCTCCCCCGATTAATGATGTTCCCAAATCAAGACATTATAGTGAAATGAATTCAATACATTAAAAATGTTTTTATAAGGTATTGAATAAAAAAACATAATTATTTAATGATTATAAAAATCGAAAATGAAATCAATTATTGTATAAAAATTCAGTTAAATTTAGTTCACGCATAATAAATCACTGTTTTTTTATAATTAAATAGCAATAAAAATAGAAATATCAAATAATAAGTAAAAAATGAGAATAAAATAAGATATTCCATCATTTATCATAAAATAGTTACAAAAACATCTATAAATATTACATATCATAGATTTTAGTATACAATTGAGTATTGTATATCCCGAATCATTTAAATAAGGATTATATCATTTCCACATGTAATATAATAAGTTAAAGAGGACATTGTATGTTAAGAGGAGGAAGATGGGTTGCTAATATATACAGGAATAAGAATTTGAACAATGTGACGGTGATATTCCTAAGGAGTTACTAAAATGATAAATGATAAATGAGGGAGTTCTAGGAACAATTGACATAGGGACAGTTTTATGCTCTAGTATAGTGGTATGAGTATGGTGTAAGAAAGGATCCATTAAACTACTGAACACAAATACAAAAACCTTTTTTAAGTATGTTTCATATCTTTTTAACATTGGTTTTGATGTGATGTTATTGAGAGTTACATTAAAAATATGATTTTTTAGATAGGTTTGTTAATAACTGATGTTAAAAATGGGGATTTTTGGTTTTTAATGTTGGTTTATAAAAAATTGACGTGAAAGACCTTCTGGAAATGATGTTATGAAGAAAATTTTTACATCTTATTTTAATATAAAATGACGTTAAAAGTTATTTTTTCATCTGTTATTTAAAATCCAAAGATAAAAGTAATTTTAAACATTAGTTTTTAAATAATCAATGTAAAAACTGTTTACCATCTTTTAGATAATTTTTTATTATTTGATTTGATGGGTTGTAGAGCTCAAACAGATGTACAGATCAAATGTTTTGACAATAAGATGTTTGATATATTTTTTTGATGACATATCAAATATTCCAACTGTAGTTTTGTCTTAAAATGAATGTTAGAATATGAAGAATAATTTGCCTTTTTACCATGATATAAATCTTTATCGATCATTATAATAAAATAATAATCATTAATGGTATATTAATTAAAAAAACTATAATTTAAAACAGAAATCATAGAAAAATAATTAAAAATACATTGATGAGATCATAGAAAGAAGAAATAGTTGATTCATATGGAAGTTCAAACATGTTGAGTCAGTGGAATGATGATAAATGAAAGAAGTGACAGTTATATGGTATATCAACTATGAAAACACATCATAAAAACCGTAAATCAAGTTTAAATAATTAAAAATTCCTTGGAAAGATAACCAAAAGAAGAAATAATAAATTTACATTGAATATCAAACGAGTTTAGTTAGGGGAACGATGATGGTTGGAATAAATGATCATTAAATTTGGATATGTGTATAATGAAAACTTATAATTGAGATAGTAAAATAAAACACAGTATTAAATATTTATGTAGTAATTGGAAACTATGATTATGCAGTGTAAAAAAATTGAAATTTCACATAGGCGGGATATTAGATTTATCTTTAAATTTTGTTTTATGATAACCATCATGAAAATATATAAAAAAATTACATTACTTTTCATCAATTTTTCACATCGGTAATTAAATCACCGATATGAAAAATCCATTTTCTTGTCTTTTCCAGGTTTGTAATTTATGAAACGATGTGAATAATGCTTACAAACTTGTAGGACCTTTCTCGGGATTCAATTTGATAGGCCGTAGAGATCAAATTGAGTTCTGTACTAAATATTATAGCCTTTAGAAATTAGCCTTCACTATGACTTCATTTAGAGATGATCAACTTCCAATGACCATAACACATGATCTGTAACTCCGTTTGAGCCCTGTGACCTATCAAATCAACGAATAGGAAATGAACTAAACGTTAATAAATTTTTTTGATGACTATTATTAAATATCATACATGAAAAATTTCTTTAAACATTTGTTATTAAAAACTCGACATGAAATAGTCATGAAAATTGATTTTTCACATCAGTTATTTTGAACCGACATGAAAAAGTTGAGAAAGTACATTTACTTTATTAGTTATTATGTAAATAAGGTAAAAAATCAAAAAAAATGGATTTTTACATTTGTTCTTATTAAAATAATATGAAGAATCATAAAAACTATATTTCTCATCGATTCTAAAAATAAAACATGAAAAAAGGAAATAATAAAAATAGCTTTTATATTAGTGTATGTCATAAAATTCTCTATAACCATGCTAAAAACCTAAACAATATCAGATCTTTTTTCCATGAAATTATCTAAAATTTAATTTATATTCTTCAGCCATTCAACTTGTGACTTTTATGTTGGTATCAAAGTCAGAATCATTTAACCCAAGGAAAAGGTTATGAACATCCTATTTAAGATTGTCATGGTGAAGATTCAGATATAGTAGTAATCTATGTCAATAATTGTTTCTCCATCACAACCATAATCCATGGAATCCTATATATACAATGCCATGATTTTGGTAACTTGTGATTAAATACTATCGAAAATATCTTATCTTGTTCTTCAAAACTCAACAAATACAACATTCATCCCCTACCTAAATTTTTTTAATCTTTTATCATTAAATACTTTATAGAACAATAGGACCTAGATGGGGATATAGAAATAATGAACTAATATATCTCTTTTTGTTTGTATCATCATATAATACATAAATGATTTGAAGGAACCCAACTAATAATTAATCTCATTAATCCAATTTTTACAAAAATTTACCTCAATATAAAATTTATTTTGAAAATAGACAATGTCATATATCGTAGTCCATCTAAAGTATTCCACTCTAATAGAATCCAAAAAATTCCAAAACCTATAAATGTTTCCAAAAAACATCTATACAGTATTATTTTAACTAATTCAAATCACCCTTAGTAAAATATTATGTAGAAGAGAAATATGTTAATTGATCATAGGCATGATGACTACTGTATATCTCAGTAAAAAAATCTATTTATTTTTCACTATCTTTTTGATCTGCAAATCTTGGATCAATGTACACTTCTTCCCCCAGAACAATGGGAGTACTATCCTCAATATCATCACTATGAGCATTGGCTTGATTATATTCTTTAGCTTCATTGTTCTGAGTAGGAAATAAATATCATATTGATTATGATCAACTGTGGATCTCACTAGAGATACCTCAATCCTATCATGATTACCTATAGCATAAATAATATATCTCTCTAGATATCTCTAGGAAAAGTGGATGGATAGTCTATCATGTACAAGTGAATATCCCCATCATTATTTGAATTTGGAAAATATATTCCCAAAAATAGATATGTTAAGGACCTATCGCCATTATAAAGTTCTTTTGGTATAGGATTCCTTGGTGTACTAATAATATAAGTTGATCCGCCTGATCTAATTTCATCAACATCATCATAATCATCAATCATTGTCCTATATCCACTGAGAGGTGCATCATTTTCATTTAGATCATCATACTAAATCTCTTAATAATATTATGGAAAAGGTATGGGGTATTTTTTATCTCCAAATGATACCATATGGGAGAATTTCCAGCTATCCTCACAATCATATATTTCTTCCTATAATAAATCAACCATTTCAACATATTCATCTTTATCGTTCTCGCCAACATCCATCTCATTATCTAAATATTAAATAGTTTTATTGGGATCAAGACTTAGATACAAAATATCAATAGGTATAACTGTTCACTTAACCATATCCAACATTTAGTAAAGCTTATCTAGGTTTGACACCCATACCAATTTCACTGGGTTCCAAATTACCTTACATTTCATTAAAATATTGTATTTAATTAATAGACAATTTAATTAGGTAATTTATTCCTCTTCCCAAAGAACTAAAAATTTGTATGAAAATAAGTCTAAAATATTCTTAGCATATAGAATATAACTAAACTATGATGTGTGCTTACACAACCCAATCATATGCCTCAGAACATACCTTTAAATATGAATCTCAAAATGATGTGCATAAGAAATAATAATAACAGATATTGAATTGTTATGATACTAATATCATCATTTCTTGTAAAAATTTTGTGGTAGATAAACATGGAAAGAATCCCACATTGACTTCTCAAATCAATATACATTGGTCTTTGGGAAGTTAAATTTAAAATCAACTCTCATAATGGATATTGAAAAAGAAATATATTTTTGTTAATTAGATAGAAATTTAGGTAAACATCATAATCTCCTTTAGGAGTTACACCTATGCACTTTTCCAATCACATCGTGGAAAACTATATTACATCACTAATAAACATTCTATAAAAATATACATTTTATCTCCATAAAAATGTTCTTGGTGTGCATAAAATACATTGGTAGGACTTGGTTATTGCTGCTTACCATTCTCTTTAAACAAATGGTTCAACCATTATTGTTAGTCATATCCATGTATAATTATTTTCATAATTTTAACCACTACACATGAAAATCATTTTCAGCATATACTGGATGATGAAATAGTTCTAGATTAAATATATTCCCCACATAACTTGAATTGGATTTTTTCATTCAACATTTTAAAATGAGGTGTCTGAATTTCAAAATCAGTTTCCAAAACAAGATTTATATTTTGAAATTTTGGTTTGGTTTGATTTCGTGAATGATTAAGGATAATTATAGAAGTTCAATGTGGGAAGGTTCAAGAAAAAGTGAGATATTGAAAAAGGGAGTTCAAAATAATTTGATCTCAATTGAATGTAATAATTCAAATAATGGAATGTTATTTTATAAAAATACATGAATATATTTCGATTCAAATTGGATATCTTGTTTAATCAATTATTGAATAAAATAATAATATACACATGAGGAATCTGACTAAATATTTCCAAAAAACAAATCAATAGAAACAGAAATGGTAATGATAGTAATAGTTGTTCCAAAATAATAAGATCATGGTAAGAATGTTTACAATGTCCTCATAGAAGGTATGCTAATATCATGAATAAAGTGTTAACAGTATTTATGTAATTTCCATATGAAAAAAAATTCATGATAATTATAGTGACCATGTCATTTAATAATAATGATAAGTATTTTCACTCTGTCCAGTTTCAATGGATTTCATCTGATATTAGAGATTGGAAACAATGTAGATTGTTTGAACAAATTCAGCGATAGACCGGGTGAACCAATACAGTTCAGGGCTATTGGAGATTCAGAAAAGGGATCAAAGTCTATGGTCCATTTAAGAACATTCATGGATAAACCCCCAAAATACCATGAAAGATTCACCAAAAATCCATAATTGTATTTGTAATGTCCCCGACCCGGAAGCCAATAAACCGGTGCTCCGAGCTTGGTGGTTACATGACCTTAAGCGCACCTACCTGTACACCAAAGGCTGCTAACTAGAAGCGGGGCTCTATGGTGTCATGTGGGGAGACTATAACCCCTTTTTATCAGAGTAAGCACAACATAAATAAACCAAATAGCGGAAACAATAACCAATAAACATGGAACATGTATAACACCCATTTCCAATAACAAATATTCGATTTTATTCTACTAGTTCAAAAGTGGACACAACCCCAAAATAAAGACAACAGCCAAAATCCCCAAAATGGTCTCGAATCCAATTCTGGATCCTCCACCAAGTGCTTCCCATGCCCACTCACTATCTAACAAGGACATCTACCCTTCTCTTGATCTGAAAACATGAAGTCTGCTCGGGTACCCAACGACGGCCCGAGCATGGTGTGATTACAACTCAGTAGGCCACTACCAACGGTGTCTACAAAATATCTAGTCTAAATAGATAGTGCATGACAAGGAATATGAAAGATAATTTCCAAGTAATTATTTAAGGTACCATTATCCATTTTAGAGGCAAGCGATTGCCACATCCATAACCATTCATTACACACCCATTATTACCATTTACCATTTCATCACATTTCCATGGGTTAATCACATACACTATGTTACATGGGTCTAAGGCGAACAATCACATGTAAGAGATAAACACATCGTTATCCTATCTCACTAGGACTAACCCCTCATAGCAACCATAACCTCACATCTAAGCCTCAGTCAGGGTGGATGCGACCGTTAAGAGAATAGAACCTCAGTCCCCTTTCCTAACATGTGCATTTAGGGTGGAGTTTAGAACCACAATCTTCCGTCAACACATGGTTGTAGATCCTGAAGTCACACGCCACTCTATGAAGCCATGTTCACATGCTTATATATAAGTAACCATAAACCTTCCAAACCAATTCCCTTCAACAAACACTATTCACAACTACCCACATGGGAAACCACATCATGCCTTAACCCATTAACACATTTCCATTTCAAATCATTTAACCATTCACCCAATTCCCATGTGTTATTCCTATCTCACTAATCATTCAACATTAAACCCATAATCTATCCCATTATGGCCTTTAATCTATTTACGCATTAACCCATTTGACCTGTTCATCATTCCCATGATTCAACCATTCATTCCATTTCAAATAACCCCTAGGTTATTTCCAAGTCTAGGTGCATCACCAAACCTTTATTCCAAGTTCAACTAATCATGCCAACATTTTTATCAAGGGCTCTACAATTCTTTACAAAAAGGTCACTTGTTTAATAACAATCCCAGAACCTCGGAAAATCCGACACATCCCATGGATGGCCCTAATTAGGTCAAGAATATCCCAAAACATCCGACAGGGATCATGAGGGTTCCAATTTTCCATATTAAACACCAATATTACCAAACATTACTAGGTTATACAAAACATAATCACGGGAAAAAATGAACCCAAGTAAACATGAACAAGACCCTAAATAACCCTGGGATATAACTTGTAGACCACCTACCTCGAAACCAATGTTGGATGCACCTTCAATCGAGTCCTTAGACCTTAATCCAACCAACCGTTGGAGCTTAAACCGAAAACTCACCCAAAAGATAGGGTTTTAGGGTTCCTGAATGGGAGGTAGAGAAGGTACTAACCCTAAACCAAAAAGAGAAGCAAGGATGAGGTTAGCGTTATCAGTTGAATCGATCCGTATCCAAAGACACAAAAAACGCATTATAATTGAAGGAGTTTGATCTCTTGAAGTCCTTGGGAGGTTTTGTTCGTGCCTAAGGTGAAGAGAGGAGGAAGAGGGGAAAATCTAAAGTGGGTTTTAAAAAGCCTGAAGTGGAAATTTTATAAATTTTCCCAATTTTAAGTGGCATCACGGTTTTTCCGCACAATTTGGAAAACCGTGCGGAAACCTTGAGCATGACACTACCCGAAGGAGGAGGATTCACAAGTTCTAGCCGCACAGTTTGGAAAACCATGTGCAAACCGTGTGCTCGATTTTGTCCAGAGGAGGGAGGGCCACACGGTTTCTCCTAGGCAGGCCGCACGGTTTGGCTGACCGCGTACAGGCCGTGGGTCTTGGTCTTCTTTTCCTACAATTCCCTTAATCTGTGCCACGACCCCATGGAACACCCCCAAGGCCTCTCACACATTGAAGAAACCTTTTAAAGTCTCAAAAGAAAGGGTTTAACCCAGAACACAACAATAACATACCTTTCCAAAATTCGGGATCTTACAACCTCCCACTTTATAATGGCTCGTCTTCGAGCTGAGGTTCCAGACCTTGTTGATCCACCAAGGAGAAGAGTTTGGGCCACTAAGCCCGCATATCTTATTCCCACTCCAATTTTTCTTCTTGAACTTTCCCATTCTTCCATTGTACTCATAATAATGGCACATACTTTCCTCTCAAGACCATTTCACTATGATCCTCCACACAAACCAGATGCTCCTCAAAGGACACATCAACCTCAAGCTCCACATCCTCAACATCAACAATATGAGATGTGTCAGGGTGATACCATTGAAGATGTGACACATGAAATAAATTATGCATCCCACCACACCACTGCTGAAGATCAAACTGATAAGCCACTGGTCTGATCCTCTCCACAATCTCAAATGACCCCACAAACCTAGGTGCCAACTTACCCTGCTTTCAAATCTTTCGGTGACCCATCTTTGGCGAAACCTGAAGGAATAATTTATCACCCACCCCAAACTGGAGAGGTCTACACCTTCGATCTTCATATGACTTCTAGCTACTATGAGCTATAGCCATTCACTTCCTGATCAAATTAACTCTATCTGAATTCTTATGCACGAGGCTCGACACCAACAAATCAGATTTACTGGCCTCTATCTAACACAACAGAGATCTACATGGTCTCCCTAAAGCAACTCAAATGGTTCCATCTGAATTGTAGCCTGAAAACTATTGTTGTAGGAAAACTCAACCAATGATAGGTTCCTCTCCAAAGAACAACCAAATTCCAAGACACAAGATCTTAACATGTTTTCCAACACTGGGGTTGTAAATTCCAACTTCCTGACTGTCTGCGGGTGGAAAGTCGTACTCAAAAACACCTGTGTACCAAGCACCTTCTGGAACCCTTTCCAGAAACGAGATGTAAAACACAGATCTTGGTCCGAAACTATGTTCTATGGAACACTATGAAACCAAAATATTTCCCAAACATACAACTCACCCAACTGATCAACGGTATAGGTCTCCTAAATTGGTAAGAAATGACCCTCTTTCGTTAACCAATCCATAACCACCCAGATTGCATCAATATTATGTGGTGTCCTCCGAATCCCCATGACAAAATCCATCATTACATCATCCCACTTCCATTCCGGAATGGAAAATGGATGCAACAAACAACCTGGGCGTTGATGCTCAGCCTTCACATACTGACAGGTAAGACACCATTCCACAAAGCCTGCAACGTCCTTCATCATTCCAGGCCACCAAAACTACTGTCAGATATCATGATACATATAGGTCATACCAAGATGCACTGCCCACTTAAATGCATGGACCTCACACATCATCTCCTCCCGCTTACATTCTAGCACAACCACATGATCACGAACACAAACAACACTGTCCTCACCGACGGACCAGCCAGAAGGTATCTACCCACCTTTAAGATTTTCCTTCATGATCAAACACTTAGGATTATCAAGAGTACATTCCTTAACTCGAATCAATAGCATAAACTCCATCATTAAGGAATCAAGAGTGTCCTGGCCATTCTCCTCCTACACCTCTAGTTCAATCTCTACAAACAGGGCCATCACCTTCCCCTCGGTTCTGGACTCCTGAACCACCTAATTATGAACCTTCGGCTCAGAGCATCAGCAACACTGTTTCCCTTTCCTAGTTTGTAAACCAACACAAAGTCAAAATACTAGAGATATTAAACCCATCTTCACTGCCGAAGATTTAGATCCCGCTAAGAGAATATTTAATTCAAACTCTTATAGTCAGTGAACAGGGTAAACCGTTCTCCCAATAGATAGTTCCTCTAGCACTTCATAGCGTACACTACTATAGCTAACTCAAGATCATGAGTGGGATAATTCTACTCATGGGGTCTCGAGTTCCTTGACCCATAATCCATGACACGCTCACCCTGCATCAACATAGCACCAAGTCCGATTCCAGACGCATCACAAAACACGATGTACTACTTACCCGACTCGGGTATGATCAAGATAGGCGCGGTCTTCACCCGCTTCTTCAGCTCTTAGAGGGAATTATCACAAGACTCGTACCATTAGAACCAGATTCCTTTCTTGTTCAAGCCCATAAATGTTGCTATCAAGCGAGAGAAATCCCAAATGAACCTTCGGTAATACCTGGTAAAACCCAGAAATCTTCAAACATCAGAAACACTCTTGGGATGCTTCTAAGATACAACTGCCTGAACTTTCTCAGGATCCACTAACACACCTGTCTCCGAGATGATGTGACCCAGAAAATATACCTCACCCATCCAGAATTGACACTTAGATAGCTTATCGATTATTCGGTGCTCTCTTAGCATATCCAAGATGATGTCAAGATGTTCTCCATGATTGTCACGAGTTTTCGAGTACACTACGATATCATCAACAAAGACAACCACAAAATGATCTAGATAGGGACGAATGATCCAGTTCAACAAATCCATAAACACTACTGGTGCATTGGTCAAGCCGAAAGGCATTACAACAAACTCAAATAACCCGTACCGACTCTGGAAAGCAGTATGTGGTATTTCAGACAGCCGCACCCTCAACTGGTGATAACACGACCTCAAATCAATCTTAGAAAACATTAATGCACCCCTAAACTGGTCAAAAAGGTCATCTATTCTATGAAGAGGGTACCGATTATTCCCTGTCATCTGATTCAACCTTCGATAGTCAATACACAACCTCAACAACACATCGACAGTCATTGAAAAAATCCCTGGAGATCCCCAAGGAGACGTACTAGGACGGATAAACCCCTTATGCTCCAACTCCTCAATCTGAAATCTTCGGTTCTGGATGTTATGCTGGTGACATTCAGTACGGTGGAATAGCAACTGGCTCCGCTCCCAGCAGCAACTCGATCATGAACTCAACATCCCTCTCCAAGGGTAACCCTGAGAAGTCCTTAAGAAACACATCATGAAACTGATCCACCCCAGGAGGGAAATTAGTTTGTTCCACTCCCTCATCATCATTAATCATGATACATGCCACTTGATCCGTGAGTCCACTCATCTGTTTACAAAACGGACTCGCATGCCCTGCTCGAATATCCCATTCGCCACGGTGGACATAAGCGCCACCCTCAGGCGACCTGAATGATACTCTGTGACAATAATAGTCTATGTGCTCCCGATACAACACCAACCAATCCATTCCCCAGATTAGGTCAAACCCTGAAACCTCGAAAATGAACAAGTTCCACAGAAAATGATACACACAAACTTCCAAGGAACATTCCTTGCACTGCTTGACATCCTCATCCTGCACCCCCAACAGAGTGTCAATTGACATCACCTCACACACCCCCTCCACATGTAAACCTAGTTTTACCACAAGTTGATCAAATATAAAAGAGTGTGTGGCACTTATGTCAAACAATGAACTAGAAAAAGTAGAAGCTATAAGGACCGTACCTCAAATAGTCAACGGTCCAGCCTCGCCATCACCGGGCGCAAACTAAACAGCCTGAAGCTGACTTACCCTTCTACCCTGGGCTCCAGCCTGAACACCCTGTGCTGCAATGCCCTGCGGGCATGAGCGATCCTGCCCTGGAGTTCCACATCCACCGCCTCTGCCAGTATGGCCCATGGAGCTCCAACTGTCTGCCTAATACTGGGAAACCAATCCACTTACTATATTTGGTACCTGCCTTCCACCATCATACTCGCCCACCTGCTGATGTTTCCTGCTAAACCTTTTCACATGTCCCATCCTTCTGCATGAACGACACTCAAATGAAGGTCGAGAACACTGACCATGCACATGCCCCGACCTACCGCACTGATTGAAGTACACCCGATTCCCACTCTGAGAGGCTGACCCTCCCTTCCTACCATATTGTACTCTACCACAATATTGTGATCTCTCATGGTGTTGATTCCGACCCTTAGTTGCTGCACCACATGTCTTCCCCACCGGCACCACATGCCCACTACCCAAAGCACCCATCAGGTTTCCTTCCGAAATCAGTTCCTGATATACTACCTCTGCGAACCTCTTCAGGAGGAAGATATTTACATGAGATCTGATCTCATGTCTCATTCCATCCTGGAAGCACTTTTCCACTGCTCCATCATCCCCTGCTAACACTAGGAAAAAACGTCTCAAATTAGTGAAGCGACCAGTATAGTCCACCACCGACAGCGATCCCCGAGTCAAGCTCATAAACTCTAAAGCCCTCTCCTGCCTCATAGTCTCTCGGTTGAAATTCCCCAAGCACATTTCCTGAAAAACCTTTCACGACATTCCCTAAGCCTGCTTGAGTTGAGACTGAATGTCCCATCAACACCGAGCCTGGCCTCGCAATGTATAGGCGGCCAACTTTACTCAATTCTCGACAGGTGTATCTAGATGATCCAGTATCATCTGGACAAAATCTAACCAGATTTCCGCTGCCTCTAGCCCACCCTCTCCAGTGAATGTCGGAGGGTGCTGCATCTGGAACTGCCTGGCCAGCTCAAACATACTCGGTGCAACCCGCCCTGGGTCCCGATCCATCATCTGCATAAGGTGAGACAAGTTCCCTTGGAACTGTTCATCTCTACCTTCATTGATCACCACATTTTCTTGCTCCTCAAGTATAGTAGTGTTCTCTACAACATCCTCTCGTTTCCCAATAGGTAACCGATTTCGTGGTGGCATTTCCCTATAAAGCCAATCAAAAGAGTTTAGAATGTATACCATAAACATTCATGACTCCACCAAAAGCTCTTTACTAGGTACAACAACCCACTTTTCATATGCTAAACCAACAAAATTTTCCCAACTTGTTTCAAACCCTCTAACTCCATTAAACATCATTTAACCACTTGTTTTATTTCATTATTCTCATTATTTATTGGTTTCTTGAAATGCATAATGCACCCTACTTTACTACCTCACACACCCACCCCGTGCGTGTGTCTAATACAATGCATGTCACCTATCTCCCTAGGTACCTATAATGATGCATGAATAAAAAACCTCATGCCCTTAGGTCCATGAGCCAAACGTCATAAAATTGTCAAATAAAACAACATGTGCATCACCCAAATATGAAATATCATCAACTATAACAACAAACAACCAAGAACAACAATTCCCACCGAGGGTGGCTTAGGCTTCCCCCGTAACTGGGTTACCTACTCCCAAGAATGATCTCATTACCAATGCCCGACACATCTTAACCCTTGTCTACCAATCTTAAATAACAATAGCTCATAGAAGGAGAAGAAATACCTCCTTTGATACCAAATTGTAATGTCCCCTGACCCGGAAGCCATTAAACCAGTGCTCTGAGCCGGGTGGTTATTAGACCTTAAGTGTTCCTCCCCATACGCCAAAGGCTACCAACTAGCAGTGGGGATCTATGGTGTCATGTGGGGAGATTATACCCCCTCTTTATCAGATTAAGAAAAATAGAAATAAACAAAATAGCGGAAACAATAACAAATAAACAAGGAACATGTATAAAAACCATTTCCATTAATAAATATTCCATGTTATACTATTAGTGCAAAAATGGACACAACCCCAAAATAATGACAATGGCCAAAATCCCCAAAATGGTCTCGACTCCAAGACTGGATCCCCCACCAAATGCTACCCATGCACACTCACTATCTAGAAAAGGTCATTTTCCCTTCTCCTAACCTGCAAACAAGAAGTCTGCTCATGTACCCAACGGTGGCCCGAGCAGGGTGCGAGTACAACTCAGTAGGCTACCACCAACATTGTCTACAAAATATCCAGTCTAAACAGATAGTTCATGCAAAGGAATATGCATGATAATTGCCATTTAATTATTTAAGGTACCATTATACAGTTTAGAACCATGCCATATCCACTTCCATAACCATTCATTACACACCCTTTGTTACCATTATCCATTTCATCACATTTCCATGGGTTAATCACATACACTATGTTACATGGGTTTAAGGCCAACAATCACATGAAAGAGGGTTAACACATCATTATCCTATCTCACTAAGACTAACCCCTCATAGTTACCATAAAATCACCTCGAAGCATCAGTCTGGGTGGATGTAACCGTTAGGAGAATAGAACCTCAGTCCCCTTTTCTAACCCGTGCATTTAGGGTGGAGTTTAGAACCTCAGTCCTAACTCGGCCCATGGGCATAGATCTTCAAGTCATGCCCCACTCTAAGAATCCATGTGCACATGCTTATATATAATAACAATCAACCATCCCAACCATTGCCCTTTAGAAAACACTATTCAAAACTACCCACATGGGAAACCACATCATGCCTTAACCCATTAACACATTACCATTTCACATCATTTTACCATTCTCCCAATTCCCATGTGTTATGCCTATGTCACTAAGCATTCATCATTAAACCCATAATCTATCCCATTATGGTCTTTAATCCGTTTTCGCATTAACCCATTTAACATGTTTTTTTATTCCCATGAATCAACCATTGAGTCCATTTCAAATAACCCCTAGGTTATTGCCAAGTCTAGGTGCATCACATAAATTCTATTTCAAGTTTAACAAAACATGCCAAAATTTTTATAAAGGGATCTACATTTCATTATAACAAGGTCACATGTTTAATAACAATCCTGGAACACGTGAAAAGCTGGCACATCCCATGGATGGACCTAATTATGTCAAGACCAACCCAACACATCCCACATGGATTTTAAGGGTTCCAAATTGTTATTTTAAACACCAATATTACTAAACATTCCTAGGTTATTCAAAACATAACCAAGAGAAAAAAAATAACACAAGTACAGATGCAGAAGACCCTAAATAACCATGGGATATAACTTGTAGACCACCTACCTGGAAACTACAGTTGAACACACCCTCAATCGAGTCCTTAGACCTCAATCCAACCAACCTTTTGAGCATCAAACTAAAACTCTGCCAAAATAGAGGGTTTTAGGGTTTCAGAATGATATGGAGAGAAGGTACTAACCCTAAACCAAAAAGAGATGCAAATATGAGGTTAGCCTTACGAAGAGCTTTGATCTGCAACCAACGGTGCCAAAAACGCCTTAGAATCAAAGGAGTTTGATCTCTTGAATTCATTGGGAGGTTTGGTTCGTGCTTAAGGTGAAGAGAGGATGAAAAGAGGAAAATCCCAAGTGGGGTTTAAAAAGCCCGGAGTGAAAATTTTGTAAAATTTCCCAACATTAAGTGGCCGCACGGTTTGTTCGCACGGTTTGGAAAACCCTATGCAAACCACGTTCATGCCTTTGCCGGTAGAGGTAGATTCACAAGGATTATCCACACGGTTTGGATAACCGTGCGCAAACTGTGTGCTCACTTCTGTCCAGAGGAGGGAGGGTCGCAGGGTTTCACTTAGGAAGGCCACACGGTTTGGCTGACCATGTGCATGCCATGTGCCTTGGTCTGCTTTGCCCAGACTTCCCATCATTCGTGCCACGAACCCGTGGAACACCCCCAAAGAATCTCACATTTACAAGAAGCCTTTTAATTTCCCAAAAGCATGGGTTTAACCCAGGACACAACAAAAACATACCTTTCAATAAACTGGGATCTTACAGTATTCCTCATATTCCTTGTGAAACACATTATTGGAGGAACTTAGTAGGTTGATATGGATGCCCATAAACTCAATGGATTCAAGGGAGGTTCGTAAAAATATCAATGATTGTTTATGATGAATGAACATCCCAACATGAACAATGTGAATATCTGATGCAAGAAATATTACCTCATGAGTTGAGAAATAAATATATGTGTTCCCATGGAGGTGAATATCCATAGGATTAACACTACGATCAGGAGCTACGACATAATTTGGGGAAGGTCCTGTAATCTCATTCGTTCTCCTAACCACCACATCCATGAAAGATCTAAGATTCAATGAAGGGTTTCTCTAGCATTGATTTGGGAATCGTGTGCATTCATCCAGTATCCGCCTCTCCATCAACAAAATCAACATCTAAATTACTATTTAAATAAAAATTTTGTCCTCTAGAATAAAAAAATCCTACGTTAGTTATATTTGTGAGGTATTTGAGAATTCTATACCAAAATAGTCAATGTTACTCATTCAGAATTTATGGAAAACAAGAAAAAATACATATAGTAAACATTATAGAAGACTTACTTGTTGTTAAGTATAGTAATCTTCGAGACATACCTCTATAGAAGGACTGATAAACCAGTTTTCATATTTCATCATGATCTATTTTTTGTCTTTTAGTCGAGGGAATATCATTACATTTAGTAGTATTCATACTAATGCATTTAAAATAAAATTATGGGTGAATTATTATTTTTAATATTATACTTCTTTTCTTTTAAAACATTTGAATAATTATAATGAATTTAATTTTATCCATAAAACACAATTTAAATAAAATTTTCAAAATTTCTAAAAACCAAATAACAACCTTTATTTTGAAGATCATAAAATAATATAAATGACATATATTTATTCTAATGAAACATAATTTGAAATAATAATAATATATAGAGTTGGGTAAGCTATTATATTTGAAAAACACTTCTAAATTATAAAATAGTTTGAGCATATTATAAGATTTTCTAGTATATTCTTTAAAACAATATAATTGTTTTTTAATTTAAAAACTATATGGTTTATGATGGTATATTTAAATATAGGGGGTGGTTTAAAAAATCACGCTCAACTACATAATCATTATGTATATTATTTATTAATTCACACAACTGATCAAAATTTAATTCATGATGATAAATAGTTTAAAATCATTCTATTGTTCATAGTGTTCCCCAATATTTTATATCATTTACAATGATTATACCCACTATTAAACTATAATTGGATCCAAAAGACCACAGAATAAAATATGTCATTTCATAGGTCAGTTTCATGATGAAGTGGTACATTCCATATAGTTATGGTAGATATCCTTAACCTGAGGAATTATGCTAATACAACCCTATTGTTTTCAATATTAGAACACATGATGTCATTTGAACACATTGATAATAATCATATTGACTATTTTATCAACCACCTCAGGAATTCTTATTAGTTCATCTCTTTTTTCCATCTATATTATAATTTTTTTTAAATACTTAGTACGAAATAATTAAAAATAAATTTGAGTATAAAAATAAATCCATATACACTTATTTCACCTCAATAATACTAAAGGGTTTTCTATAAGGGTTTTCATCACAATTAACTAATGTTCCTAGGTGATCTGATATGTAATTCTATGAATGGGTTTGAATTAACATTACTATGTCTATAATTTCTTTTATAAATTACCATATTGAACTATTAAAATCCAAGAAACCCTTGACATTAGAAACTATCAATTACCCATTTGAAAAAAAAATAAACAAGAACACAAGCCTTATAGTTTTTTACATGATTCACCCCCATTATGAGTGAATTTTTCATTAATATTCATAATATAATTATAAAACAGATATGTATCAATAATCTAAAATTTTTATTGTAGTAGTGTATGTATCATCCTCAACCTAAATCCATTCCCGAATAAAATATTCTACCCCCTTTCTCGATACTGGATCCATATGGTTTATAATGGAGTCTGAATTTTAAATAAATATTCATTTCATGGTCTCCAGAATGATTCAACACAAAATAGAGATCTTCTAATTGAGCCTTCAAAATATTCAATATAAATTCAATCTCCCTCAAAATTTAAAAACCCAGTATATAGATTATTTAACAATAAATTTTATATTTCAATCCTTACTTAATTCCTCATAAAACACTAATATTAAAATTAATTCCACTTATTTATATCTCAAAAGAACATGATGTAATTTTGAAAATTTAAAAATTATCAATTATATGAAGATGAGTAAAAAAATGATCTATATATTTGAAACTATTGAAAATGATAATCTAGAAATCATATTGTTTGGTAATCTCCATTAGAGTCAAAAATTATCTTCTTTTAATCTCAAGAACTGTCAAAAAAAATATAAACAATGATATTCATTGAATATATTGTTTTAAATAACTACACAAATCATCTCCTAGAATTCAAAATATTTACAAAAGAGGGGCAGTGAGGCTCAAGACCAGCTGCGAGAAGTGTTGAGGCTTGAGACCGGTGGCGAGGAGAGGCAATGGGTGGTGATGCTCGGGACCATCGATGCGGGGTAGCGACGAAGCACAACGAGGGTTAGGCTACAGGGGGTTGGGGGTTCGCGAGGGTTATACTGGGTCGTGGGGGTCTAGGGAGTGTGGGGTTTTGGGGAAGTGTCGGGATTATGTATAATGAAATTTTTTGTGGTGTTTTAAACAAACTGTCATTAAACAATGATTTTGGTGAAGTGTTATAAGAGAATTATCTCATAATAATTCATCAAATCATGGTATGTTCATAATTAGTTTGATTTAACCATCTTCTTTAACAATATTATGAATTCATTTCTTGAATGTCTATGGGAAAATAAATACAATTTAAATATTATATATGTGTGTAAATAAAGATTTTATTTATATTATAGAGAGGTTAAATCCATATCTAATTCAACAATTAAGAAAACATAGTTCAATTAACACTAATAAATGAAAAATTATTCTTATTGATTTCATTTTAATGGATAAATAATAAATCAATCATGAAATGACTTTGAAAAATCAGAAATAATTATAAATCACCCATAATAGTAAATTTAATTCCCTAGTAATGATATAATTCATAATAATAATGAATATATACCCACCTAGTATTAAACTAGTAAAAATCATCGAAACTATAAAAAATTATGTGGGAAATATATAATATTCATTAGTTGAATTTATTTATAGATATTAATGAAAATTGATATTTATTAGGTACAAAATTAATTGATTTATATAACAATGTTTTCAATACATGATGTTAAAGTAGGTTCATGGATGTCAGGACATACGATATGCATTTTCATTTAAATATACAATTATTTTAATAATATTGGGTATTATTCCCATAATATTCTTAATGTGGTGTATATACAATGTATTGGTGATTTGAGGTATGGAAATCTGTTTTTTCATAGTATTTCAAGGTAAATTTTAATCCTTAACTATCAAGATGTTTTGATTGAATTTTTACTCAATACCTAAGATGGGATTTCCATCTCAATTTTAATTTCTTAGAAATATTTTTATATTCAATAGATATTTTACATTAAATGTTGTATAAGATTATATTAATGTAATTTAACAATATTAATAAAAAAAATTAGATATAAAAAATGCAATAATTTTTAATTCTATCATATTTATTTTATTTAAAAGATAACAAAAATATTTTGAATATTAATATTTTCCATAGAAAAAACCCATTCTATATTTTCATAATGTAAATTCCTATGAATTTTCATATAAATGTTTTTATTCTCTAGATACTATAATCAAGATGCCATTATTTAATAGATGATCCTTGGGGTAATCTACTTGAAAAGTGTTCAAGGATGATTGACTCAATCCTAAAACAAATTCATGATGAGTGGGATTTGTACTACACATGTGGAAAGACATTAATAGGGGATATGAATTGGGAAATTAACACAATTTTAATAAACCATGATGAATTAGTTTTACATCTATTACCTTCCTCTAATATAAATTAAAACCATTGAACTAAATTACTATCTTTTGTTTTTAACCCAACACACTGAAAGTTGCATCTTCAATATTTTTTATCGGTAATGGTACATTATAATACATTGATGATATCTAAGATATTTGATGTTGATTAAATTTTGTTATCAAAGAATTTCATATTATTCAATTGAATAGAGAAGTTGATGTTTTAATTATTTATCATTGTATGGATAGTCAATTTTTTAAACGACCCGAGGTTTTATAGGTAATGTCTAGAATGATCTTGATGAAACGTATCATGAATACATTGAACATAACCTAGTCATGTATGGGGACTAAAAATATATAGCACCTCGATACATCAAAAGGTCTCAGTGATAATATATGTTTTTGGTGTATATTTCTCCCGATGGTTGTATAGTGTCTTGGTATCAGGCCTTGGAAAAAATATTTTATACATAAAAATAAATAATAAAAATGTATGAGATAATTTATTATTATTAACCATGTTTTCAATTAATTTCATTGATATAGATTGTTTTTAGTTTCAGTTGATTATGGATTCCAGTTTTTTATTTATTCCTACCACATACCTTATTTCGTGTTTATATTGCTATAGATACTATTGTTGTATACTAATTACTGATCATCTGATCATAAACTTATTTTTTTCCATTACCCTAAAGAATTAGTTGAATACTATTTCATATTTAGAAGGATGTTATATAAGGGATAATAATGTTCTCATATTTTGTTTAAATGTTATCTTATGCTTTCAAATGTAGTGTATTTCTGATTAAACTTTTCTATTAATAATTCGATACGTGATATTTTAGTAACCAATACTATACATATATTACTTGTATATATATTTAGATGAATATTATTTTCATTATACAAAAACATTCATGAAGAAAATAAAATTTTACTGTCTTTGGAATCTTGGATAAATATACTACTGGTTCATAAGTGAACAATATCAATGACCACTTAAACATATCATCATGATAAGGATATGAGAACATAAGCATAATATTGGAAAACCAAACCTTGCATAACATCAATAATAATTTTGATTAATTTAATAATTCTTGGAAGTTCATAATACATGATTCATAATGGAATCAAATAAAATTATCTATGATAGAATAACATTATCTTTAGATATATGTGTGTGTAATACTTATAAAAATAATTTCTGTATTAGTTTGGGTTATCTAAAAATATTGTTATAGTGGACTCGGAGATGTTCCCAATCAATAATAGTAGTAATTCCTCACTTGTAGGACAATCATAGTGGATTATATATTACTAAAATTTGTTCAAATCCCATTCCATTCCTATTTATGTCAAAAGATATCAATCCCTACACAATGAATTTGAGGGATATATAATTCAATAAACACTATCACCTATTTAAAAACATATATATGTGTACCAAAACATCATAACTTTTATAATATCTTGACCTATAAAATTAAGTGTGTTTTATTATCATTTCATCTTAGAAAAACATGTGGAAAAAATGAGTTTCATAAACATTTTATCACGTCATTATAACATAACCCACGAATGTGAAATGAGTTTTATAAACCTATTTTCATTATAAAAAATAAGACCATTAAGGGAAAGAATATGTATATTATCCTAGGATTATAACTTTAGAAAATCATAACTGAAATCAAGGTTTGTTGTCTTTGATCAATGAAAATAACATTTCACAACCATTAAGACATTATTATTTAAAATGTCTTTTATATAATGTTTTTTTCACAATGAATTCAAATAATTGTTTATAAATAATTTTTAAAAAAAATATCATCAGAAAAATTAAATGATCATTTAATGTATTGATATGTCATGATGGTGGGATACTCTGTTCATAAAGTATTTGTTAAATGAAAACATTCTTTTACCATTGAAAATGGAAAAAAAGTACCTTATCCAGAAAATTTTAAAGATTCTTAATTTTAAACCTATTAATAAATATTAAGTCATATTGAAAATTACATTAAAAAAACTGGATAATAGTGAAAATATTCTTGAAATAAATCCTAGAAAAAATGGACATGGATGAGAAAGGATTTTTAACCAAATAGATAGATGAATTCAGTATTCCATACCAACATATTTTTAGTATCTTGAGTAATTTCTATGATCAAAATAGACATTTAATTATATAAAATAAATATCTTTATTTTAATGATTTTTTTCAATTTCTTTATTTTTCGGTCATGATATTTTATCATCAGAAACTTAATCATAAAAAACCTTGATAAGTATTTTGGTTGTGGCATAAAACACTTACTAATATGGTAACATATGATCCATAATACCCTTTAAATAAATAATCATAATTATTTTAATAAATTAATGTAAAATTAATTAAAGTAAATTTAAAATGAATTTCTGGGAATTATATACATCAAGTCAAAGTAAAAAGTGGTAAACATGACATGATTTAAAAATAATTGATATAAAAATCCCTTACTGCTTTGGTAATGTTTGAATCAAAATATAATTATAAAAATAACCTAAGATGAAACTTTTTATATCATGAAAATAAATATATTAATTATATATTGTGTCAGAATATATGTATAATTACTTCATTATATAATATAGAAATATATCATAAAATAAATCTCAAATATGACAATTTGAGATGATTAACCCTTAATATAGGTCTGATTTCTTTAATGCAGGTTCAAACCTTAAATATATTAATATAGGATTATTATAAATATATTATAGGGCCATAATAACATATATCATACTATATATTATATTCATATAACTTTTTATAACATGTTTAGTACTAATTTTTTATTTAAATAAATTCTCTGGTTGATATGTACATCTCGTTACATATATGATTTGGTTTGGAAGTATTAGTCCATGTATATTACTCATAGTTATAAAATATAAATAATCTAAATAATGATATATATATATCATATATATTCACCATATATATTTTGTATTCAACCATAAAAGTATATATAGAAAAATAAATTACACCGGTGATGGAGACTGTAGGACATACGTACGCAAAATCGTTGTCATCACTTTTCGAAGGATGGAAACAATAATGGTAAATAATAAATCACCATTATATAATAATTATTATATCTTATATATGATATATAATCATCATTTATATCCTTATTTCCATCCATTTAACATGGAAATGAATCACAAATCACATCTCATTGTGCAGGTCGATGTCTACAAATACGAATGAGTCACGCTAACAATTTTCAACAGATTGGAAGGTATGAAATTAGATATTATTTTAGAATTATAGAAAATTATTATTTCATAAATAAAATATATTATAAATAAAACCATATTAATAATCATACATGTAATATGGTGGTGGAAAATGAATTTTATTTCCAGGTGGAGACGATATGTCGTATAAATACATTTTTTTTACTTTCAATACTCATTTAATGAGGAAGATGGTGGATAGTGGTTATTTCATAATAGTTAAAATTATTAATTTTATTTAGTATTATTATTTAATTATTTTAGACAAAATTATATATATTTGTAGTAGATAAACAATATGTAAAAAAAGAAAGTGACAGGTTAAGTCGATTACCTCTACATTGAAGTAACACCTTTAGATATACTTCTATGTATACTTGTGTTGTTCTCTTCGGAAGAAACAAAACATCTATAATGTGGATAATGATTTTGATAAGTGTTTTTGGTAGGTTATTCTAGATATATAATCCTAATTTTTTATAATAAGTTAAAGGATGATTACACCTTTAAAATAGAGAGGAAGGGAATTATTAGGATTTCTTAAAATCATAAAATATTATAATGTTATTATCTAGTGAAAATGCCTCCAAAAAGATATGGATTCTTTGATTAGATAGTATGGATTTTAATTACAATAAAAAAGTTAAAATTTAAAGGTTTAGGTGGTGTTTTAATCCTTATTTTATTGTTTTTCTAATAAGTTATAAAATTTCTATAAACGAGTAACATCTTTTTCTATCTTAATGGGGTATAATTTTACATATAATGAAAAACATGGATTGTAAATATAATTTTATGATATTTTAGGCCATAAAATATCAAAAAATTTAAAAATGGTATTTTTATATAATTTAATAAATTATTATTTTGAAAAGATATCCTTAATTTCATTTTCCACAAAATTAAATTAATTATACTTGAAAGAAATAAATAAAATGTCAAAATTTGAAACTAATAATATTTCTAATCACTGATTTCATTTATTGATCTGAAAATAATTGTTACACTATAAATAAATAAATATTTATTTATATTAATAAATTTAAAATCATTTATTTTTTTAAATTAACTAAAAATTACACTCTTAGTTTTTTTCATGCATTTATGGTAATTATTTAATAAAAAACCATGCAATAAAAAAAATAATTACATTTATTAAATTATGAAAAAATACATTTATATTCATCCATATCTTGTTTTTCACATATATAACGACATAATATATATTTAAAACATAGAGAGTGGTGTTTTGAACCTTTGTTTTCATTAAATATTATATATTTCATTTTCTGGGATAAGTATCTATTAAAAAATAATTTTTTATACTAATATGATAAAACAAATAATAAATTACTCCAAATAGAATTAATAAGAAGAATATATGTTCTTTCCAATTAGTTTTAATAGAAATTATCCTAATTTACCCTTTTCCAAGGTGATATGTTTTCTTATAGTTACAATACATATAAACTAAAAAATAAAAAGGACTATTTAACTAATATCAATTTTTACACTCCAAATATGGATTAAAGTTTTCATGATTAAATTTTTATACGTTAAAAAATAATTTTAATGTTAATCTTTCAAAATGGGAGGAAAATTGCTTTTTTGAAAAAGACATTTTAACAACATAACCTGGTTTATTCTTACATCATTCATAAAAAAATATTAAATGAATTTTAGTAAATATTATTGAAAATATAATATATATTCATTTAATTAAAATAATTCAACAACAATAACTAATTTAATTTGTTATTATATAAACACATTCTGTGCATACAAACAGTTTTCTTGGAAAATGCCTTTTTATGTATAAAATATGTTTTTATACCAAATTAAAACATAAAACTCATACCAATGAATTTATTTAGAATATTTATAATATAATAGAAATTGATTTAAATTCATACCCTCATAAAACTAAATTTAACATTTTTATGATTGAAATATAAATAAAATTTTCAATAAAAAAGTATTTATCACTATTCATTAGAAAATTTATATTTTCATAAAAACCTCAAAATTTGACTCCCCGATAATTTTTCAAAGATGATTTAAAATATGATAATTATTTTATTAAAAAAGTAAAAATATCCTAGAAAATAAATATAATACTCTCTCAAAATAATATCAAAAATTCATTTTTGAAGAAACTAGATATTTTGAAAAATAAAATGACATCAATAAAAATGATTGAATAATTGTTAAGAATTAATTAGTAAATTTTAATTGATTAAAAAATTATATAAATTAAAAAAACACTATATCTATTAATACCTTCCATAT
The DNA here is from genome assembly GCA_963277665.1 of Viscum album. Classification (NCBI taxonomy): domain Eukaryota; kingdom Viridiplantae; phylum Streptophyta; class Magnoliopsida; order Santalales; family Viscaceae; genus Viscum; species Viscum album. The sequence continues at coordinate 1,140,050,066 of OY728153.1, read as the reverse complement.
CAAAAGTTATGTAACATTGGTCATATAATAATATTTATTCATTTTATTTAGCTCAGTGTTGTGTGTCACACAATATATGAATGAAATTAAATTGAATTGAAGAAAATATTTATTACAATCTTGTGGTCTTATATATATTATGAAAAGTTGAATATTTTTTATATTAAATATAATATAACTAATGTTTCTAAGTTACTAGAATCTATTATTTTACATATGTTATTAGAGCATGTTTCTTATGAACTTTGGGGATAAATTTAGAGGAATCTAAATAAACAGAACAAATTCTATGAAAACCCATCAAAATATATAATCAGGATTATAAAAAACATAATAGGAATTTTTTTCACATAACTATCATGATTTAATTATTTATGTTTATATATATGAAATTTAATTCAAAGAATGAGAACTATATAAACCCCCATGGTCAATGTAACGATGTTCCCCGTAAAAAATTATAAACAAATAATAACTATATTAGGGTTGTTTACCCATGTTATAATGAATTATATGGCCTCTATAAAAATACTTTTGACCTAAAATGTGTTGGAACTATGCTGGACAACATATTTTAAAATATATCGCCAAATATTAGTGGCACTACTAATCTATTGGTACATGAACAATGAATCAGGCCCCTAGTGAAGATCCTTATCACTTGAAGATGTGGTGGAATAAAAAAATACATGATGATCGTATATTATTTTAAGAGAGAGACATCACCGCCCAAGACGTTTCTAGACCCACCAATTGTATATCTCCTTTATGAAATTAGTGGAATATAATACAATCAATATTGAATATTGTATATGAATAATATCCTAAAAATATAATATATATCCTTGATACAAAAAAATATTGATGTTTTTACAGAATTGTTTTTATCATCCACAACAGAACAACATTTGGTCCTCTATTAAACATGTCCCTAATGTATGAACAATATATAAAACACTTTATAAAATATCTATAAAATTGTTAAATAAATAATTCTAGGAGTTCTCTAAAAAGGTATTTATCCTCCCAAATGTTTTATTGTGGGGTGCCCCAATTTTCTATTAAAAAAAAGGATGCATATATGAGATTGTATGTTGATTATAAAGAGATTAATTACATTATAATTAAAAAAATATTCTCCTTTACCACGTATTTATTACTTATTTTACCAAATTAAGGGATCCCAATACTTTTCAATGGTCGGTCTTCACTATTTTTATCATTTGTTAATGGTTAATAGGGGTAAAGTACCAAAAATGACATATGAATGTTGTATAAAAATGATCAGATTATAGTAATAAATTTTTTATTAAATAATTCAACATTGTTAATTGTATATATGGTGAATATATTTTTTTAGGATTATATTTATAACTTTGGTGTGTAGTTCAATAAAATGATTTTGAAATACACTAATATCAATGAAGATCATTATTATTATCTTCAAATAATTTTAGGGACCCTTTAAGATAAATGAATCCTATTCGAAATATATAAATTATTTATTCAAGATCATAGAAATATATTTTTTTGGTTTATATATTCTCTATCTATGGAATATATATTTACCCGTTAGTGAAATTTATTTATTGGGAATTTATTACATCAATGAATATAACTGATATAAGATGTTTCATCGATTTCATAGGTTGCTATTAGTATTTTATTGATTATTATTCCGGATTATCTAACCCATTAAACATGTTACAACATTATGGGATTAAATTCTCATTTTTGGTGTAATAAGATAGTTGATTTCAATTATTGAAGAGGAAACTAATTAGTTTATTAGAATTAAAAAAATTATTATATATGGATATATTGTGAATATACAGTGTTTTTCCAAAAAAAAACAATTTTTGTGTCAATTTTTAGAATGATATTGTTATTTAATAGGCATAAATTTAGTTCAAATTGTATGAATATATCTTTCTTAATAATTACCCTCAACTAGAATCCAAAATATTTTCATTGAAAATATTTATTAATTACTCTATAGTGAGATATTCTCTATATACAAAATAGTAATGTTTTAACGTGTATCTTCTCATGGAAGGATCTCTGAATGAGGGAAAGAATACAGTTCAAAATACTCAAGGAATATTAATTCTGGATACAATACTTCCTTGAGAAGACAAACAATGTTGATAATGCACTGTGCAGGAGAGTAGATGGTGTTTAGTCAAAGATGAGGATTAATTAGGATTTTATGTACCTTAATATAGTAAATGTAGATATTGTGAATTTTAGTATAGGGGAGATATGATTCCTTTTGAAAGAAATTTATAAACAATCCTTATGAGAAAATATTGTGATATCCCAGTTATATGAAAAGATATAACAAAGGAATATTAAATTAGTAAATAATATGAAATTGATAGACTTTATTTATATTGGTGGATTGTTGATGTTTGGGTGGAGGTCATATTTTTTATCTATAGGATAGAAAAAACAGTCACTATAGATATGCACAAAAAAATTCTCTGTACACAATAGAAACATAAAAATGTTCATTGATTGAAGAGAAAACTTCTAGAGGTATGGTATAATGTTATAAATTGTTCAGTATGTATCAATATTATTTGTATGTTAACCTTTAATTACTTAAAGACAGTTTATTATTTGAGACATGTAACCTATGACTATATACCTATATGGATGTGGGAAAATTCTAAAATTGTATTTTTCACTAGACTCCAAAAAATATATATTGACCCACGTATCAATATGGTTCGTCATGTATCTTCTTACTAAGTCTAGTAATTTTGTAGAGATAAAATAATATCTACCCCATGATAACCTCATCCAGTTGTATAGAAATATAATTTTAAGGTTTTATAGGGAAACTATATTTATTTTATCTAATCACGACTCACGGTCCACATCAAAAATTTTGAATTTTATTTAATGGATTCTTGACACTAAGATACATTTAAACATTGACTATCATCCCCAAACTAATTATTAATATTGAATAACTAACTAGGATTTTGGATACATGATGAGATCATGTTATCCTTAAAACAAATTTATATAGGATAATTATTTTTCTTATTTGGAAATTTCATCCCATAATAACTTACATTATAGTATCATTATATCACTATAAAAATATATTTATGGGAACATGTGTCATAAACCACCCTATTAGGGTGAATTTCAAGAATGAAATCTATTTCTTTATGTGCTTATAGAGGATAAGATCATTAATTGTGGGACTATTTAGAATGATATTAAATCATAGTAATGTATAAAAAATTATATTTTAAAAATTAAATGAAATAAATGAAATCTTAGGTTGGGGATCATGTATTATTGAAGTTATCACAATGGATGGTAATTATTTTATTTTTAAATAATAGAAAATTAACCCCCATTTATATAGTTTATTTTTAAATATATGATATATTTAGAGTTATAGGTTACCCATTATTTATTCTACCTAACTATTCTAAAGTATACAGAGTATTCAAAATTTTATTAATGTAGAAATAAAATCTAGATCCAATGCATGTTATCACATATAATGGAATATAATTGGATCATAACTTGTATCTCAATAACGATACTATCTATATTTTTAATACCAAATATTGAGTATTAAGGAATCAGATAACTTGATTAGAGAATTTAAATTATAGAAACCCGAAAATATATGAGGTAGCTTGGGAGTTTGGAGATCCTTTGATGGATGTGATAACAATACATTTTAATAGATTATTTATAACCAAATTCAATAAGAAAATATTTAATGGTGGATAATTTAATTCCTAAAATCCCACTATAGTAGATTAAAAAATATCCTGAATTATCAAACAATGTGAACTCTAAGGGGAATTGATTCATGATTGTTTTAAAAAATATAATTTATAAATGTTTTATTTTTTGTTTCAAAATAATCATCATTTTTAAATTAATGATATTGAAATTTTCATATGATAAAATTTTAGGTTCATTAAAAAAGATAAATTTCATGTTGAATATGTAAAAAACATTTTTTACAACTAACACATATAAAATTGATTAGATGTAAGAATACACTATAACACTCAAATCATTCAACGTATGGCCAAAAATAGTTTTTTAAATAAAATTTTAAATTATAAATCCTATTTTGTTTATATTTAGAAATTATTAATATGATACATTAACAAAAAAGGATTATTTTTTATTCTCTATAAATCATGGTTTTTTCAAGGTGAGATTAAGTTTTGTTTATCCTTCAAATAATCATAAATTTATATATTTTTAAATAAATAAATATGATTCATGAAATTTTAATCCTATATATTTTTTTATTATTTTTAAATTAAATAATTAATAATGTATTTTTAATAATTTTTTTATGAAAATAAGAGAGTTTGTATTCAAATTAATATTTAACACCATTAAAATATTCATTTTATAAAATTATTTTAAAATTTCAAAATTTAAGGATCATATTAATGAAAATAGTCTATCTTAATTTTTTTATTAAAATCAATTACTAACATTAATAGTTATTTACAATTGTTATTGTAAATTTGGGGGAAAATAAAAAAGATAAATTAAAATGTACATAAGAACTTATATTTTATCATAATGGTATTTTTTATGTTTTTAGGCCCAAAATTAAAATTGAATCATTTTTTTTCATTTTTAGGATAATTCCTAGAATATTTAAATTACATTATCAAAAAGTTATGGGGCTTCCATGAAACTAAACCTTCATTCATTATTAGGATTCTAATGCTAACAATACATAATCACTCACCATTCCATAAAATATTTACTTAAAAATCTTAACATTTTCTCCTCTAAAATCACTAATTGGTGAAAATAATATTTTTCATCACTATTAGTTAATATAAGTCCAATAAATTAAAGGTAAATTACACCGAAAAACCATACCCTTTACTAGATAATTATCAAATATGTAATTCTTCTTCTTAATTATATCCATTAAAAATTAACATCCAAACTAATATAATTACATTATTGTCATCAAAATAATTGTTTTTATATTCTGGATATTATTGTTTTCACTCCATCTATCTAACCCATTCTTCAAAATTAAACAATAATTTTTGTGTTTGTATGAACAATAAACCTAACGAGAAATGAAAATCAATATTAATCACGACCCATAATCTCTTATTCGTAGAATGGTTTAATGATTATATATTATTTTTATTATATCATTAATTTAATTTAATGAATAATAGGAAAACCTATTGGTGATATTATAAAAACCAATAATTGTTAGTTCAACCATTTAAAACTATCATACATAGAGGATAACATATTATCAAAAATATAATGTATTTTAAAATGATTTATTTTTTAACTAAATTCATTATAATACCATAATATTAATAAAAAATAAATATTATCATCAGGTTTTTGGAATATATTTTTTGGACATAATCACATCTTCATCATTAATTAAATTGGGGTATGTTCATGTGAAGGTTGTTTATCAACATACATGAACAATACTATAAATGTATATCAATAATGGATGGGAAAATAATAAATTTTAAAACATCATATAAATTTGAAAATAATGATTTTATGGATCTTTAGATGTTCTATAAAAATTTAATTCATTCAGTAAGAGAAAATCTTTCTATCATAAAAAATCACAGAAACATGATTGTTATATATTTCTAATTGAGGGAAAAAATGATAAAACACTAATGAAAGGAATTGAAAATTTCATAATAATTTTAAATAATCACAAATCTTTATTATAATGATTTATAAAAAATTCAAAATTGGTATAATAATGATTACAGATACCATTATTATGAAACTAGTACATTTGATAAAAATTATAAAAACTCGGGAAGAAAAATATAATGAATTTATATACATAATAATTATTTTTAAGAGTATGAATGAAAATATATATGGACAACATTCTTAGTTGAGTTATTAAGATATCTTTATTTTTTATATGGTAGGTTAAAGTAATTTCATAGATTCCATGAAATGTATCAAGGGATTTCTATCTCTAATTCATCACTTTACGACTTGTTTTTTAATAGGAAACTAATTTCTTTTTTGTGGTGTATAACCATATTGCTTGACATTTTTTTCCCTAAAATTAAATTATTCATGGTATTTTAATATAAAATTATATCCCTATAATTCAATTAGATTTTATTCAACTATTAATTAATCTGTAAGAGCGGGTTTTCATTCTAAATTTTTATTCTCTTTGGATCATGTTATATTCAGCTATTATTTTGTTTTGTGTGATGTGTACATTTCAAAGGAAAATTTTCAATGTATTAATATTTAAATTTCTTGGATTCACATGTATATATTGTTATCCAAGTATAATATTACTTTAATTAAATATTAATAAAAACCATTGAATAACTTTTTCATTTTATAGAGGAAAAACCATCATAATTTTTACTGTAAAAATGTGTTTAGATTGAAAGGAAATTCATTTCTATTGTGATATTAGAAATTAGATATGTCTATGTAAAATATTCAACTGGTTGGAAATAACCTTGATAAGGGTTATTTGATCATTGAATCAATCAGCACGTTGATGCTAGATGATTGGTTTTGTGGCTGCACACCTATCTGGACACTCCCATTAGCTAGTATTTGAAATGTTCACAATCTCTTAATAAGATTGAATAAAGGATTATTCTTACCATTTCATTGATCTCCTATCAATGAAATCCATTAATCCTAATTGAAATATTCCATGGATGACCTATAACAATGACTGTACCCTCTCCACTAAATTTCATTGATATGGTCCATACCTATTACTTTGATGAAACCCCATATTATGAATATTGGTTAAGGAATCGTCTCATAGAAATACATATTATTCAATTGAATGGGGAAGTAAATATTCTCTATATTTCTCATTAAATTGAAATTAATATTTTTATTTCGATATTGGAATTTTTGGTTTTGTATAAATGGTTATGATAAATCTTATGGTTAATTCATAAGACTCAAATAGGTGGTGGGTGGGGGATATTATTACAAATCCCCTTGATGAATCAATAGGTATCATGAGACTTTTTTTTTTATTTTTTTGTATATATATTGTAATATCATTATATTTTATGATATTAATTAATTGATAGCATGATTTGATGCCCAAAATATTGTATTCTATGATAATGGGATCAATGATAATTTTTTCTGCATTTTTCCATTTATGTTTAGTGATATATAATACCCTTGGTTTCAGTTGATTATGGATTCATGTTGTTAATTTATTCCTAACATATCACTTATTACATTATTATGTTATGATAGAATCTGATGAATGGAACTCTTTACTAATAATCTAACATCACCCCTATATATTTTCTTTTATTTAGTAATCTAAAATAAAAATAAACTGTAATTGGAAAGGATGTGATGGAAAGGGCTAGTTATTTTCTCATTATTTGTTCACATTGTATCTTATGTTTTCAATTTTAATTTATGTATGTCTGTTGTCTTACAATACTACTAATTTGTTGGATCATATGGGAAATTTGTATTCAATTATCATAATATAATATAACTATCAGATTAATTATTATAGAGTCTAAGATGTTTTTCTAATCATATATTATCTAAATTATAACATTACTAAAGTAATCTAAATATCTAATACAATTAAAAGTATTGAAACCTAATATTCATAAATAAATTAATACTATTAAAACCGAAAAAACAATATTAATAACTCTATTATAATATCACACAATATCAAATATATAACAAAATCCAAAAAATGCAACAATCATAACCAAGAATGTCATCAAACAATTTTTAATCTTGAGATTGCCAATAATGTCAAAAATATTTTTTCAACTTAAATCTACACATTATTGTCACAAAATCATGTGGATGTCAATACGAATAGTTTTCTATCCACCAATCATTAATTCACAAATTTTTATCACCAAAAAATATAACCACATCATTATAAGTTTTTTTGTTGATAGAATTTAATTTAGGTTTCTAGAACAATATGGAAATTCTATTAAAGAAAAATCCTTATGTGTTTCACATAATCATCATAACTTTTAAAAAAATAAAAATATCAAAAATAAACATCAATATAAAATAAAAACAAATATGTGTATCAAGATTTAATTTTTATTACTATGAATGCCACACTACCTTAAGTAATACTAGGAAACTCGCATATCAGTCATATCAACCATGTAATAATATTCTCAAACATTTAAATATTTTCTGTTATTAGATAAAAAAGAAATTGTGGTTCTAATAGACAAGTCATTCTTGAATTCATCTTTTTGACCTTGTGTCAGCTAAAAATAAAATCTAAAATGGTTACTATAAAATAAAAAATATGAATTTTACGGAAACATTCCAAATATATCATCTGATATTATACGTTCATTTTTAACATATGATACATTTGGTTCACACTATGAATCCATTTATTTGTTCCTAGTTGAATCATTGATAATTTCCTATAATGTTTTCAATCCTAATTAGTTATCATCAAACTAAAATCTTTCTTAATGGTTCCAAAATATAATATTATTTACAAAATCATATCAATTAGGATTGTGAAACAATGTGTGTAGTTTGGCCCAACATCCATTCACAAGATGATGATCGTGATAATACCCAATCATCCATTTTTAGGGTTATTAAACCAATGTAAATCTACTCCATATCATGTATCCACTTGTAGTATTCATATAAAGATGTATATTATAGGAATACTAAGAAATATATAATTGGCCTAAAATTATGTATTTAATCATATACAGAAGCTTTTCATTTGGACATTTTCAAGGGTTTCCATAAAATTTATTTTATCTTAATGCTTCAAATATTAAATATTACCACAAATAACCATAAGGGGAATCAATACATTATAAATTATGATCGAACTTAACTTATCAACCCTTATGTTATCCAAAAATATCAACCTATCCTCTAATGTAATATAAACCCAACATTCAAATCAACTAGGATTCCTCAGACCTGTACTCCAAGAGTCTATTGTTAATAAACAAATTCTTTTCATATCTTTGTTGAAATGTTCCAAAGATACCCAATTTAGAAATAAAAAATTATAATACCACTAACAAATATTGAGTCACATACATTTGAATGAAAATTTATGTTTTTAGTTTTAGAGAGATAAGAAATTTGATTGACTACCAAAACCTATGTTTTTCTGATAAATATAAAAAATATTCCACTAAATAAGAAACTACATAATTGATAATTATTCTTCAACATATCAAATAGGATTCCTCATTAATTCTATGATTTTAAAATTATCCAGAGTAAAAATTTTCCTTATAACATTTGGTAATTGAAATATAATATAGGAGAACATAAACACATTGTGAGGGTAAATGAATGTTATATCAATAAAAAATAATAACTGAGAAATAAATGAAATTATATAATATGATGGAAATAGATAACCAAAAACAATTTCATTATATAAATTCTCTGAAATCATAATATATCCATGGATAAAAACAAAAAGGTAAAGATTTTATAATTTATATTAACAACTAGTTCACTAGAGATTAAATGAATAATGATAGAAAGATAATTCCACATCATAATCTAGGAGAATATGATAATATAAGTTGTGATCATACCATAAAGGGAATGTATCTAATAATAAATTTTCAGTGGTCAGGTATATAGGGAAATATCAAAGTCACATTGTCTCATGAGATATATGGATACATTAATGGGACATTGTAGGACCCATAGAATGCTAATTAAATGCATTTTATTCATTTATGAAGGAATCGATAATCAATAATGTACATAACCAATATTTTATTGTAATCAATAAAAAACCAAGTGGAACAGAATGTATTCTATGTTTCAATATTTATCAAATCAATAAATGGGATCGATTTCTATATAAAAATTACTTTATCTTACACCTTATAGATAAATGGAAATATGATTATGTAATTTTTTTTAAAAATTAGTCAATATATGTAATCTAGATAAACAAAATATATAGAGACTATGGTTCATCATTCATAGATATTACCTAATATTTTTAAAAATTTTATTTCCTATTAAAAACTCTCACTTATGGACATGAATATATTAACATCATTATAATATTAAAAATAGAAAAAAACTGGTCCTTAGGTATACTACATCATCTCCCACTATGTTCATAATAACTATTACCCTATTTAGGAATATCACAAGTAAAAAAGTTATTTATAAGTTGTGTAATAGAATCATAAGAAAGGAGAACTCAAATGCAAAGTAAATGTACAAAAGGGATATACATAAGAATAACATTAACATATAGGTATGAGAACATGATCATAATATTTGAAAACCATACACTTTATATAAAAGATAAAAATTTGTATTCATGGACAAAATATTGGAAGTTAATATGACATGAATCATAGGGGAATCAATTAAAATGGTCCATGAGATCTTAAAATTGGTGTAAGAGATGGATATTTGGTACTCATATAATCCTAGAAAATAATATTCCTTTTTTTAATGTCTCATTTCAAAAAATGAAATTTATGGAATTGGTTCACTCCAAAAATGATAAAAGTATATAAGGATCTCTCCCAATACCTTAATAGTATAAAAATTATCTTACTCAACTTGGATCACCCCCCATTCTTGGTTTGTATATCTCTTTTGACTAAAATATTTACCTAATGTCTGGGAATGTGATATAGGTCCCACATATCTCATAATTTATAAAATATTTTTCTTTACTACAAGATTATAAAATTTTCATTATATCATAACCCATGAAATAAAATTAGTTTCATATACATTTCATCATATCAAACCCTATAATAAATAGACGGGATTCAAAATCATTTCTTTATTTCCTAAAATCATAACCCATTGAAAAATAAGTGGGTATCAAAATTATGTTATCCTGGTGTAATCCATGGAATAAAAGTAGTTTTAATAATCATCATTCTATTATAATCATTAACCATTTTGATAAAGAATTTGAATTTTATCCTTGGATCATTTTCTGATTATGTAATATGTAACATTAATGGTGATAATCATAGATTCAAAATTATTTTTATTGATCATTTATAAGCATCGTGAAAAAAATATTCTTTCATATTTGGAAAAAAAGTTTTAAATAATAAACAATCATTTGTTTTCAATTTATCCAAAAATAAAGATGCAAAAATATAAATAGATATTCAACTAAAATAATGATTATGATGAGGAGAAGTTTTTTCATGTTGTACATGCTAAAACAATGATTCCTATAACATTTTTAGTAATAATAAAATGGCGATTGTTTGGAATAAAACAAGAAGGACACTGTCATAAAAATGATTAATTTTTTTTTGAAAAAGGTGATAAATTATATTTAAAAAATTGGATAATATCAAAAAAAATGATTTTTTAAAATCATGTTTCCTAATAACGAAGGATTTATGACTGAATATAGAAATAAATTAAGATCTTCTTTAAATAAATTTAGAAATTATTTTATGTACTGCGGCGTCAAAAAATTTAAATTAATTGAAAATATTAAGAAACAATATAGTATGGAAAATTAATGAGTTTCTTAATTGATATATCATATGATTTTATCATAAAAAATAATTGTAAACAATCCTGATAAACTAGGAAGTTTGGACATAAGGTCTTTACCATTTTAGTATCTTTGAATAATAAAGCCGAAGAAGGACTAACATAAAATTGAACCTAAAATATTATGGTGATAAATAAATTAATGATACTACATGTAATAGAGGTTATATATACACACCATTAATGAATACACGTTTATAATATAATGTACATCTCAAAGATGGTAGATTGAGACAAAACCCCCTTACTATAAGTCTTGAATTTTTTCATATACATTCAAAAAACATATATAATAAATACATAGTCACTATAATATATCAAAAATAATATTTATATATAAAATTCTATATATTATTTATTATGATCCTATTATTACACATTTACTAACAATTACATGTTAATGTTACCTTTTGGGTAATTAAATTAGTGTTATTTGCATATGTTTTACTTTTTTATTTTTGGTAAAATTAATTTAATCATGATTTCATCATCAATATAATGTTTAAAATAGTGTAAATATTATATCTATTTAGTATATATTTATTTATAGTAATCCATAAAATTTAGTGATCAAAAATGAAATACACCTTTCATGGAGACAGTACGTCATACGACGTATGTTTGTAAGAATAATGATTCAATTTTACTATTTGATTGAAAGAAATTAATGTAAATGATATATAACCATTATTTAATCATTTATATTATATATATATATAACAAATTTTAATTAAACCCATCCATATTATCTCCATTGTAAATCATGATTGAATCACATTGCTTCACGAGACGACAATCCGTTGTACATAAGAATGATGTTATAATATTCCTATAAAATAGAGAGTATGTAGGTATTGTGATATAATAATTAAATAGAAAAAATAAAATCATAAATATATAATATAATAATTAAATCCATTATTATTAAAAATTATGGGAGGTGGTAATGGAAAAAGTAATTATAACAGTTCATGACGCGATAATCCATCGTACACAAAAATGATGATTCCGCAACCAATTTCATGGAAGTGGATATTGTTTTAGGTAATGAAATTAACATAAAAATTATAATTATATTTAAGATACTATTTTTATTTTATCAAAAGGCTATAATTATTATTTAATTAGTTGGAAAAAGATAAATTACAAATAAAACTCATTGATGAATGTTGCCTCTTCTCTAGGTACACTTCTTAGGCATGCTCCAAAATCCATTCGATGATGGATTTATGTAAAAAAATAATACATATAAGATGAGATAATATAATTATTTATGTGATTTGGGTAGTTTTTTTGAATTAAAAATGTTTTAATGTGCGATTAATAAAGGAGAGGTGGTAACCTTTTACATGTGAGGTGAGTGGCATACATGTAATTTTTTGAAAGAAATAAATCCAACCACATTTTTTATCATATAAAAAGGATCAAATAATGGTGGAAAATTATTTATCATATAAGTTTTTTTATCTACATATACTCATCTAATATGTTTTTTATATGTTTTTTTTCTTTAATCCTTATATTTTTATTTTGACCCCTAGAAAAACAATTTTAACCATAACGACGATAAATAGTATTAATTATTTCAATAATTCATTTTGGATAAAAAACTAAGTTATCGTTTTTAGAGAATATAAATTATTATTATTCCAAAAATGGAATCAATATTTCTAAATTAGACTCACAGAAGTTGAAAATTAATTTAAAATTAATCTCATAGACATAATGAGAATGTGAAGTTTTGAATAGATGATATTAAAAATATAAAATGTTTTTATATCAATATTCAATATTAAATTGATTCCAATGACCAAAATTGGATTAATGGATTTATAATTAAACTATTTTTACATGAAAAAATATCGATATGATTTATCTTTGTAAATAAATAAATAGGAAAGGCATATATCAATTAAATATTAGTATTTTTCACTATTAATAAAAAATAAAACATTCCAAAACTTTTATACAAAGATAAATTTAACATTATAATTTCAAAAATAAATTTTAATTTACCTAAGTAATTTCATAAAAATTTATAAAATTAATTTTATTAATTATCACAAAAACATTTATAAATAATGTTTTGTTGAAATATTATTTTATAAACATATAGAGATATTATTGAAAATTTTGTACAATTATTTATCAAAATGATTAATTTATATAAATAAACTATAATTATTATTTTAAATGCAGTTATTACTATTAATATCCCTATGTATAATGTTTAGGTTATGATAGTCATGTTTAAATAACTATTTTTAAATTATATCTTGGAATTTTTAAAACTTTTTATCATGTGAAATGTACACTATCCCAGTGTTGTGTGTATAAAAATAATGAAATGGTTTGGCATTTATTGCATGCTATCAATGAAATTTAATTCATTCTAAAAAATATATCACATAATTTTGGGGTTTTATATTCTAACGACCATAAAATAAATTTATCACTCATAATTCGTCACTCTAATACAAACAAATAATGACACTTCTGTCTCATCATATCCTTATGTTCCAACATCACATCCTCAAATTGGTGGTTTTCCTAAATAAAATTTACTAGGCGGGTAGTATTGTTTCAAAGAATATTCATTCTAAATTAATACAATTTCACATGTAGATCGTTATAATAAATATATTTATGTAGTGTTTTAACCACTGACTTCAGTACATGTGACAGTATAGGTATATTCTTCCTTATGAGAGACAAATGAAATGCATCGTTGACTTGAGAGAGGTTTGGTGTATGTTATAGTTGATATGATACTATCTTGATATGATCGGTTATTTCAAAGGGACTAATATACTTAGGTATTAGTTTACCATTCCTCCCAAAAAATATTATTTTTTTATTGAGAAAATGATCGAAACATTTGTCTCCCCATTCAAATTTTAGATCACACAAATTATTGTTAGAATAACTTTTCTACTACTTTTTTGTTATAGTGATGTGTTTTTTAATATCTCTAATCTTATTTTCCATTTCTCTAGATATATAAAGTCCCAATATAAATCATTTTTGATGTTCATTACAACATATTTTAGCCCTAAATTTATTTCTATAGAAGGATATATAAGGATACTTCTATATTATTGAGTGAAAGAAATATTTATATGAAAACTTGTCTATAAGATGGTGTTGATACCAATAACTTTTGAAATCAAATGAACATGATACTAACATATCCTACAATGTTAAAATTGTTCTGTTATACTGACCAAAATTATGAGGATGATATATGGTTATAAAACTCAACTTTATTTGAAGACCATATTGAGGACTTTATAGGAAGGTTGAGGTAAACCTTGGTTCTGAATTTGACACAATGGAATTTGGTACTAAATGTAAAAAAACACTTCCTTAATGCATATAATTACAATATGATCTAGATATATGTGTTCACTAATAGTGATGAAGTGTGTCAATATAGTAATATGATTGAATCTAACACATATATCATTATTCCCTTTAGTTATTTCAGGGAGTCTGTGGAAAAATACGTGTTGATGTTTTCCAATTTGCATTCTTTTATGGGAAAGGGAAGTAAAAACCCCATATACTTTTGTCTCATATCCTTAGCATACAAACATACCATAAATCAAGATAAAACTTTTATATATCTATCTTAATTCCATCCCATAAGATGTACTCATTCAAATCACTATTCATATTTATACATCAGGGATGAATAGAGAATTAATAACATTGAGATTCCTCTAAAACTACTTATTTAAATATTATATTTATATAATGCATGCATGGATCTTGAAATTTTTCATTCTATCATGATAAAGTTCAAACATAGGAACAAATATAACATACATTTTCTGCTCTACATGTTAATTATGTGCCCATTTATTCTTAAAATTGATATGTGGTTGAATATTAATTTGATTAAGAAATGATGTTTACCCTTACCCAAAAGTTTAGAGATACATCAATTGAAAATCCAAAAATACTGGATCTTTTCGAATCCTTTTCAAGGATAATCTTGAATAATTATTTCAACAAATAGAATTAGATATTGTGTTCTATTTTCCTAAGTGGTAATAAATTGAGAGGTCATAATCATTAATAAGCTGTAACAATATTCTCTGGTATATGTTTAACACCTTCTTTGTGAATTTATATACTTTAAACTTTTACAGTTGGTAAATATATCACAATTCTCTAAATAAAAATAATTCCTCCATGTCATTAATTCAACAAATACCATAGCTAACTCCAAATTATGTTTTTGGTGTTTTTTCTAACAAATATCCATTATTCATTATTCATAATCTATAGTCATTCCATTATATAAAAGGAAACATCAAATTTATTTTTTGGAAGAATGAGTATAGATTAAAAACCCATCACTATTATAGTGTAATTTAAGAACATTTTCACTAATGAATATCATATTTAGTTCCATTATGTTTTCCCCACAAACATCTATCAAGGGAACATGAATCCCTTCTCTATTGACTAGGTTAGAGGGAAAATTATTCATGATAAATTATCTTAAAACCATTAATAACATATCTGTAAAACATGAAAACTATAGATCTCCATCACCAGGTTTGGTCTTGGACATCATTATATAGCCATTTTTATTGATGGATGTACAGATATACCATATCCTGATGATATGTTACAAAAACATTATTCTACTAGAACTAAAATTCACAGTTTGTAAATTTTTCATATATTTTATCCTTCCTTAGGGTATGTAGTACAATTATCAAGTGGTGTTCATGCTCTTAAATTATTTTTCAGTAAAAAATAAAATCTTCTTTAAATAAAACCACAAATGAATAAAGTCAATCTCTAAAGACTATATTCATTATATCCATATGGATACACTAGTCAAGAAACACGATTTAATGTCATTTTATTCAATCCTTTTTAACCAATGTCTATAAAGGTTGTGTAAAAAATAAGGTTTTCAACATTAGTTATTTATAAATGGACACTAAAAATTCAATATT
The DNA here is from genome assembly GCA_963277665.1 of Viscum album. NCBI lineage: Eukaryota > Viridiplantae > Streptophyta > Magnoliopsida > Santalales > Viscaceae > Viscum > Viscum album. Next base: position 1,140,033,516 of record OY728153.1, on the reverse strand, counting down.
CCATGTTTTTAATGGCATATTATATATAAAACCTATTCCTAAAAAGAAATGTTTTTTTAAATGATTTAGTGTTGAGTTTTCTAGAAACCGTTGTTGAATGTTAATTTTTCTGGAAATTATTTAATTTTACACCCCATTAAAAATAATAATCTATATAATATAAATAAAATATACATCCATCAAAAAATATTTATCAGTGAATAAGAATCTATAAAAATATACATACTTTTAAAAAGTTAATTAAAATATTATATATTCCATTGTATTATAAAAAAAATTAAAAACACATACCTGAAATTTAATACATGACCGATGTTGGTTATTGTTGAAGTATTCATTTGATATAATTTTGTTCAAACACCTATTCTAAAAAATAAATTTATTATTTAAAAGTTTTTATTATTAAAATTTAATTCTAATCAGAAACATTAGAATATAAGTACCTTAAATCATAATTACAAGTAATAAATAGTTATCAAACAAATATCAACGATGGTCAAGTTCATCTTTCGTGTATAAAACAACATCATTGAATTTATACAATAACGTTTAATGATATAAGATTATGAAATAGAATACTATGAAATATATAATAAAATAATTTATATGAATAACATCATCAAAATAATTCTTTACCCCTATTCCGGTTAGCTTATTTATGAATCATGAATCATAACAACAAAATTGGTCATGACCTTGTTTATGATGGAACTATAGTTAATATATCATTAAATAAATAATAATTACCAATATATATATTTATATCAAAAGAATCATAATAATATCCAAAAAAATTAAAATTACCATTACTTTCACTGTGTGGATATTTTTTTCCTCCTCTATTGAAAAGTGATATTTGTTAATGAAATTTAATGACCCTCAATTACATATATAATAACTAATAATACTTGTATAAACAAGGATAACTACACATAATTATACTATTAAAAAATACAACATTTATGCGTCTAATATGGTGTAAAATCTCTACAAACACCCCATAATAATTAAAAAACCCAATATTTTTTTGTTTTAACTTGGGTAGAATATGTCTATCATCCAATGCCCCCACGAAAATACAAAAAATAAAAAATTTAATGAAATTATAATGAACTCTAGTGATTAATTATATTTCTATCATTACCAATCACTAATGTGAGAAAACAGGCACACAATATTTACCATTAATAACCTCTCACATATATATGACTCTCTATTTTTAGTGGACACATATAGCATAACCATTAAAAAAATTATGGATCAATAAAACCATAAATTCATGTGGTGTCATTTTTAAAAATCAATGTGCACGGATAAATAATTAAAAAATAATATATTTATTCATGTCAGAACATAATTATTTTGAAAAACTAAATTTCAATTTAATTACACGGAAAGGAACTAGAACACAGGCACGACAAGCACATCAAAATTAATTAGATATGTGATATCTTTTAGGAATATTCCCAATGGATAGTCTCTTATACATATGTCATACCACATCCAAAACTCATAAATATTATCCAAGTAAGAACAAACCAAAGATAATCCTTCTATCCCAAATTAAATATCATAAGTATCTATAATTTTTTATTGTTTAAACATTCGTTTCCTTTTTTCAATTTCATTAGATTTTAGATACTGGTTTATAGTTTAAATGTCAGAAATCATTATAAGAACTTTTCAATCAGATGTAAAAAATATTTAAAAATATGAATACCTCATATGAAATATAATGAAGAAGGATAGTTTTCAAAAGTATTAAAAATGTACCATAAAATCCCAAACTCTAATAACTTCCACTGTTGGGAATGTTGGTAGAGCAGTATGGTCAATAATATCATGTAATGATACTCTAACCTAACCCATTTGACTAGGCTGGTGATGTACACAATCCTCCAACAAATTCACAAATATGAACACAAAAATATGTACATAAGGATCTCTTACATACATCTCATAGTAAAATGTTGGGTCCAAGTAAGGAGTTGCAGGATCTCAGTAGGCAACCTAGGCTGGCTGGGTAGGCTGGGAAAGCTGCGCAAACTGTAACAATCTCATGAATTTCTCTAACATATCCTACTGCACAACTACATGAATTTTATCACATATATATTGTTTCATATATTTCATATGATATTTTAAGGATTGATTTCTGTGTATCCTGGTTGTTTACATTTATGGCCAAAAACATTCTGAATACTAACACCCACCTCATATCCTCTTATGTGGTTGGGTTGTTCTATATTTCCTAATGAATTTTCTAGGATTTCAATCCCACTCTATAGTATAAAATATCCATTTGAATATTTCTCCATAATTTTATCATTAAATGATAAAATCAAAATGGAATTTTAGTGTTTTTATTTTATAAATTACAAAAAAAATCATGAAAAATAATAATTGTGTACTTACAGTTCTTTTAGCTATTTCCTTATCTTTCTCTATTTGATACATATTTTTTTTTCTTCTTTTCACTCAATTTAATTTCTCATGGTGGGTTAGTGGATATGGAGGAATGAATAGATCATCATGAGAACTACTAGTGGTGTGAGCTCAATGTTCTTCAAACATTTCCTCATTCATTTTTCTCCAATAAATGATACCCTCCAAATGTTGAATTATAATAGTATATATTATAAAATTGGTTGTCATGCTTGGATTTACATGAAACCTGTTCTATAAAAAGTTATGTATTAATTAATTAGGTACATATAGAAGACATGTTAAAATATAATATAAAAAATTACCACACTAGAAATTTTCATCATGTCAGGTGTAAAACAATTTCTTTTGATTATCTTCACCTAAAAATGGATACTTGGGGCATGAGTTGTCATTTATTCTCCTTCCAAACACATAATATTTAAAGTATTTGTTTTAAAATCCCTATATTGGAAAATCAGTAATGAAATATATCTTATCATAAATAATATTTTTTCATTGAAAATCAATATCATCTAAAATTTCATTACAAAATTATTAAACATTTAACATTTATTACATTCTAAAAATGATATAAAATAAATAAGTTCATATATTTTACCTGTATAACCACCAAAAGATGATCTATCACCAACATATCGATACAATTCAAATCAAGACATAAAATGAAAATCTTGTACTAGATTTATATGCCGATAAAGATTATATATATTGTTTTATTTTGGTCAGTTACATTTCTATTATCATAAAAAATAATATGTAATCTCTCTTCTCCTTATAAAATTTACAGTTTTGGTAAATGTGTAATACCACGTTTACCAACAAGACAGTTCAATTTCCGAATAATAAAATCATAATACACCCCACTAACGTGTCATTTATAATCCTATAAATATTTTTTGTAAATTAAATTTTTTTTCATTCTTAAATAATTCAATTAATAGATATTTAATAATATGAAGAACTACCAATACCTTAGTAGATGTTATTCTATCAATGTATCGGTATGTGTCATTTTAATAAGAGGATGTAATAAAATTAATGTGTACCTAAATTTAATTATAAAATTTAGTAATTATAAATAGGAAAACAAAAATATGTATGTAAAAAAGTGGCACAAATGTGTAAATTTTTAAAAATAATGATGTTCTAACTATTAGCCAAAAAAATATTCAATGTTAACTATTAAATATAAACATTACTTTTAATTACGTCAAATATATCAATGAAAAATGATTAACCATAACCACATGATATAAATATTTAAGCCAAAAAATAAAATTAATTTTCTAATATATATAATTTAATATCTAATATTAATTAATTATTACAGTTTTTAAACATATAAATTTTGAGAAATAAATATTATTTAAATAATTACATGATTAATTAGGAGGGTATTTTAGTGATTTACCATATCCCTTTAGCATGATTATTTTTTACTGAATGCACTATATTTGGTTCTAGTCATTGTTTCCCAAAAATCATTCAATATACAAGGAAGTTTAACATAAATTAATAACATTATCATCATCCCCATCAACCAAATGGATTATTTGACATTGAAAAATGATTGCCCAGTAATAATTTGATGGAAAAATGACATAAAATACATTATTTTCATGTGTGGACATTATTAATGGTTCCTAACAATAATTATATAATTTCTAATCAACCATTTTAAACCCATATTCACCATGTTTCACACCATTATTACATGAAACCTAATAACACATAAACACAGTGACTCTGAAATTAATAAAACGAATTTCCCATATTTCTGTGAAGAACTCAAAAATATTGTGTTGATGCAAAAAATATTTGTTTCTATTTTTCACATGATAAATGAGTTGCTTCAGCGAAGACCATTATGCCTCAATTTACAGTAGTATTCTTTTCATATATATTCAATTTGTAAAATGTATACTCCATTATATAAAAACAGGACCTTGTGATCACATTAATATAGGGCCCCCTACCAACTATTTCAATTTTTCTGATGTAGATATATCTATGTTTACATGATCATTAAACCATGAAATAAATGTCTTTATGTTCAATCATCAACCACGTTTCATTTTTTTGTATATCATAAGATTAATTCTACAATATATGATGATATATATTATTTATGGTCCTATGTGTGGTTCAAAATGTATAAATGTGCCTCTATCACATCATTTCTTGGAGTGAACATTACCTTTTATCCTCGAATCCCAATAACATCACTATCAACTGTCATGTAGCGAGATATAGGGAGATGAATATGATCTATTTCAAAGAAATAATCAGTTTAGAACTCAATAAACTCCTATGATACATATTTTTTTGACAATATAGGACTTTTTTGTTAAGGATTTTTAACATGACCCTTCAAAATTTAGATATATCGTTCAAAAGGATACACACTACATAAATATAAAGTCTCGTACATTCTTATCTCAGAAAAAAATGAATCACAAGATCTACAATTATATAAAAACATATAGTTGAAAAAAATTTCTAGTTGAGAAATAATAAGAGAAGCCTCAATATTTAACATGTCTTACAAATTTGGATCAATAAATTTGTTAGAATTGGATTTCAAATAATTATATAACCTGAGGATAGTCATTCATATAGCTATCATAAATGTACCATGCAGTACAAATTGTAGATGTTGTTGAATCAATACATGAAAATTATGATATTACATGCCTATTAATAAACAATCTTTCAATTACACTAAATTGTATACATTTGAATAATAAACACTAAGTACGTTAATACAATTAAGATGCTAAAAACATTTCACCTTCTCAATCATTCTTAATGTGTGACAAGACTAAGGTAAATATTTTCTATTTATATTCATAGTGGGAGATAACTACAAACATATTCCCAATGATATCATGTCCAAACTTACAAGAAATTCATATTTTTCAATAATTTTATATACAATAGAGTTCCACTAGAACTATCACATTTGTTTTTCTGTACATACATAACATCGATGTTATGATTTTTCACTAAAAATATCCAATTATAGATTGAAAAATAGATACTATTTCTTCTTGAATTTTTTTTGTTGAATAGATTTTATTTTCCTTCCAAATATCAAATCAATATATTTCACCCTATTGTAATATTAATCAACATACTATGGTTGTGGGAAATAATAGTATTCATGTACACCATTAATTGGGGTTTTCAATATATTATTATGATGATCAATTCAAAAAATCATTGATATCCCATATATAATATCTTTCATCGAATATACAATTGATATCATGAAGTATCTTCTTCAAAAATTGGAAATGATTTATGCCCCTTTACATTGTATTTAAATATGTTTCAATATGCAATAAATTCATTTATATTAAGTATTATTGTAGAATTCATAATAAAATACATTTTCACGTATGCATTGGAAACATTAGCACATATCTCCCATAGCTATTTTAAATCATCAATCAACAGTTAAAGATACACATAAATATAATTTCATTGATATTTGGGTCTACAAATCATCATTAACACCATAAAATATTTTTTCCATAAAAACATGTCGGTACAAGTTGTAAAACACCATCAAGTGAGGCCATAAACTATGTTGGCTACATAAGATCTGATATGGATCCATTCATTTAGTACACAATCCCATTCATTTATTTCTAAAATTATATTCAAAATCATGAAATTGACTATAAAATATATTCCATTGTGGTGAATCCTCAAGGTGATGTAATTCACCATCAGAGATTCCATTATATGAATGACATCATAAATATTTTTCATCAACTAAATTTTCATATAGTCTCTTCAAATGAAGAATTAGTGGATGGTGCAAAATTTAATTATCTAGAGATTTGATTCTGGTACCTAAGAATCAATAATATATTAATTATCATAATTGCATGACATAATTATTTGATAATATCACTTAAAAGTACAAAAATCATTTTTATAGTGTTTGATGTTAGTACCTTAGAAGGAATATGACTTTAATTTTTCATCCATAGTATGGCGTGATGTCCCACATGTAGGAAAACATGATAAATAATTATATTCAGACATATATGAAACACAATAATTCGAGAAATCATTTATCATTCTATATCCCAATCCAATTAGGCATAATATTTCCTTCCCCTCATAATTAGAATCTGGTAGCCTATTAGCTTCTTTAAGTAGCCATATTTAAAATTTCATGATTTCAAGTTAAATAATCTCCAAACATATGATAATATTATATATTTACTACAACCTAGTAATAATTGTTTCTCATAATATCCATACAATCATTCAACAATTATTGTTTTCTCAATAGTTTCAACCACTAAATCATGTATTAATTATTCAATGAGATCCTTAGCCTTATTAGGAATAGTTTCATCAACATTAGTTGTTGCATTTTTAGTTTTTTCAAAATTCCTCATCCTAAAAGTTTAATTAATTATAAAACTAATGTAAATGAGTTATCTTTTATTTCTATGGAGTTTAACTTCCTCATATTCAAACACTTCAGAAATGGAATGAAAATAAAATATATTTTTTGACACTTATGATTGGTAAATTCCAAGATATCATCAACTCCTTTTTCATATTCACTAGTGGTTCATAATAAATATATCCAATTAAGATACATTCATGACCTGATATCATAATATAATAGGTGAATATATTAAAACATATAAACATTTAAGTATATATATCCATATATATATATAGATAAATTGTAAACACAAACACCCAAAAAAATGATTAGTTATTAGGGTATGAATAATTAGTTCATATAAACTACAATATTCAACATGCACTAAATCATTGTAGAAATTATAAAAATCATCACAACTCTTGTTATTCTATCCAAACTACATTAGATAAAATTAACATATCTTCTATCTAATATTGGAAAAAAATGTACTAAAATCAATATATAATGAAAATCATTATTGTGTGTCCTTATAGAAATTTGAATCAATAAAGATGATTATGAATTATCTCATTCAAAACTAGAACCCATGAAACCCCTCTATTTATATATTTTATTATTCAAGATGGCAATAAATTTGGAATTATATTTATTAAGAACACTCATGTGTCTATATAGACATGTCCACTTCATGTATCTCCAGATATTATTTGAATACCCATATAATCAATATATCCAAGAAATAATGACTAAAAATTGAAAATGGAGTGTTTTTATACAATATTTAAAATCTGATGTATATTTTAATATATCATTAGACTACCCAATCTAGATGAATACATTGCATGTCAATGTTTTTGGTAGATATGCACATTGCATGTCACTTATCTTATATTGAACATGAAATTTCTTTAGATTTACTAAATTGTGGTCCTATTGATTAAACATGAATATAAATTTCTTCCTAGTTATATTAAAAATATATGTAAATAATAAAAAATATCCAATAAATAAAAAAAGTTAAATAATTTATCTTAAAAATTGAAAAAAATATTACAAAATTCGGAGTTCAACAAAAAAATGGATCCAGGATCTATACGTCACTCCCTTGAATGGGTTTATCAAAAAACACTTCAATATCTAACATTGTTTTTTTAAAATGAATAATAAAGAATAAATACACAAGAAAATAAAAATGGAGTGGATTCTTGTATGAAAAATGATTCCCCCAATAAAAATAATTCCCTATACGATGAAACAATGAATGTTAAAGAACAATCGAGACCAAAAATCATGAGTATCAATGGAAATCAAAACTAATGGTCATTGATGATCACTGGGTCACCTTTGGAGTTATCAAGAGTCGAGAGAATAGTATCACATATCCAAAAATGAGGGGTACTGGAGCACATATTTTTTAAAAAGGATTTTGGAATGGTTTTAAAAAAAATAGATGCCATAATGTCCCAACTAAAAAATTTGAACAGTGGAATTTAAAAAACCGATATGAAAATTTATTATTTATGTTGTTTTGGTGTCATTTTATTACAAAATCATTAAAAATGTGATACTTAAAAAAATTCATGTCGATTTTTGTTAAAACATACATGAATATGTCTTTATAACAATATTTTCCTTCGATTTATAAAAAACCTATGACATATCTCTGATGTCAAAGCCTCTTTTTCTACTATTTATACTAGTAAATTAGTTATATCAAATGAAATTAATATATATAAATATTGTCAACCCCTTTTACGGAATGTCTTCTTCATTATTTCATCCTTATTAACACTCAATATATGGTATCTTGAATGAAGGATCATCTTGGAATGGTTTTAACCTCCACACTATTGATCAAACAAGTCAACAATACATGGAAGGGGATACTTGTTCATGTTTATAATCCTATTCATCTCTTTATAATGAATTAAGAGTCACATTGATTCATATTTCATTGAACAAAAACAATAGCTTCACTCCATGGTGACACACATTGCCTAATAAATCCCATTTCAAGGTTCTCTTGGGGATTAATTTTTAATTCATGCAATTCAATAAAGGCCATTATCTAAAGAGTATTTGTAAATGGAATAGAACATTGTTTTTGTAATATTGAAAACACAACAATGTAGGGACCTCTCCAAGAATGATATAAAAAAATTCATGCACAATACTCATACTAATGTTTTGAATTTTAAACACACTATATATGATAAAAACCCATTATAAATTGAACGTATGACCCATATAATTGATATGATCCCTATAAAATTGTTTTTACTTATTGTCACATTGATACATGGTCATTGGTTGGTAAGAAATATCAAATATAGCTTCCCTTCCTCAATATTTTAAATGGTATTTATATTGAAAAAGCTAATTCATTCCCATGATAACATCAAATTCATGTAGAGGAATAATAGAATGATTAATAGGAAGAACATACCCAAAAATATCCACTGAAGATGAATTATATTATTGTGATTAGATAATTATACCACTAGAGGATTTCACTGCTAATTTTAAAACTAATTGTATGGGTGGTATCTTGATACACATAAAAAATTATTCATATTTGAATGAATGGAAAGATCCATAATAAAATAAGACATTTACAGTTCTGTAGTGGACGAAATGTGTTCCTCTAACATTTTTTTATCACAACCATTGTATGAAATAATTATTTGATGAGATTTATCATAATACTAGGCTTTTGATATTCCAGATGCCGATCACCCTCATTATCATTCAAATTTGTGTACTGGTTATCATAGTTCTTAGACTTCTTTCATTTAAAACATTGGAGTGTGGCTGATTCATTCTATGTACCATTATCTTCATTAAAATTATGATCTAACTTCTTCTAATCCCTTTATTAATAAAATTATACATGACCTTCCCTTATACAATAAAATCATTTACTTGTCCGATAATATAAATTTCGTCCATGTTTCATACAAAACATTCATCATGAAGGATATATCTTCTTCCTATCTCGATGGATTTTATATGTTTTATTGAACCTAATATTTAATTTCTTTGGAAAACCAAGAGATTTATATATAACACTGACCTTCATTTTTAACATTATATCACATCGAACAATTTATTCGGAGCTAATGAAGTCTCTTATCACAAAAACACTATGGATAAATGGTTTTAAAACATTGAATAATTGATCAGCCGTTCATTCATGTTTCCTAATAATATGAGAAACATTTAATGAAAATCATGTACAATTTTTTCATATGTACTAATTTATTCATCATCCTTTTGTTTAACTCAATGACTTCCTTATCCATCTTCATAAAAGAATACAATGAAAATACTTATATAAATATAATTTCTTCAACACATCACAATCGGTGGATGCAATTTCATACTATTACCTCATATTATTGATAAGTTTCCACCATTTATCAATTTAACCTTCAAAATTGTAGAAAACCAAAATGAATACATAATGTTTCGAGCACTGGTGAATATAAAATTAGTTTTTAGTGGTTTTAATCTATTTTTCAGCAATCTTTGGATCAAAAGACCCAATGAATAAAGGATTACATCTCCCCATGAAAGAATTTGTAGAATTATGTTACCTATTTTGTAAAATAAATATTTATAATAAAATATGTTATTATTATCTATCTTACAAAAGTTGAATATAATAAATGAAATAAATGTGACTGTTTTTCATTATCATTGATTTAAAAAACTTAAATGTAAAAATAAAAATCCAAAATTGGAAATTTGGAAAATGGAAATATATTAATATATTATATTATTATGGATGTAATAGAATAATAAAATTATTTTAATTCATTTTTTTAATTAATTTGATTCCATATCACATTTAATTTAATTCTAACTATCCCATTTTACCTTTAACATGGTAAGAAACATTTTACTATGATTTCTATTTATATTGACCAAAAATGAATGGGACATACACACCAAATATGGAACTCATGACTCAAAATATTTAATAGATTTTTTAGGTTTTTATTTCTATAAGTGGTAGAAATAAATTTATGACAAAAACAAAAAAAACTGATGTAATTTAATTTTACAGAAAAATTATTTTTGTGTATAAATTTTTTTTTATAACAAATTAAAAATTAAAATTGATTCCAATGAAATAAATTTTATTTTGGATAATATAATATATATAATTTGACATTGAAACATTTTTAATGAATATATATCATTAAAAATTATTTAATAAAATAATACATTTACCAATAAAAAGGTATTGTTTTTACTATTCATTGATGATTTAAAATTTTCATTAAATTATCAGATGAATTTTTAATATTTTTTATAGATGATAATCTCAAAAATGATATCATTTCTATAAAATCTTGTTTCTAAAATTTCTATAAATTATTTATAATATTCACTTAAGAAAACAAATAAATAACCTTATTGAAGATACCGAATTGTTAAAAAACAAAAAAAATCTAAAAATTTATTTCTTTTTCCTAATAATTATTCAATAAATTTCTATTTAGTAAGACATTTCATATATATCATAATGTTGAAAATTTTATACATATAAAAGAATTTAATGTAAATATTATAATCGTAATAATAATAATTCTATGTTCATTTAAACTTAGTGTTATGTGATGCATATACTATCGAACATATTGTTCTTTTAATAATTTTGAGATTGTTACAGTGTATCCCACATAGAAATACAATACAATATAATTTAATTATTAAATTAGGGGGATGTTTTCTACCCTATAACTACCCACCCAACCCATTAATAAATCCTCCCTAATGATATTTTGAATCATAGGTTCCCACATGTCACATCCCGTAGCCAGCTATTCAAACCTATCACACACCCCTTGTAACACCCCACAAGTATACAATAATTCCCTTTTCGAATAAAATTAATTTTTTTTCTCCCAATTTTATAATATAAAAAACACCATGTAATACTTTTGTGACATCTAAATTAATGTTTATATTTATCTATATGGAACTCCGAGGTTAGTTTGTATTAAACAGAAGACTGTATTTCCTTTATAGATTACATAACATGCAAGACTGAGTTTTACCTAATAATAATATGTTTTTAAAATATAAATATTTAATAAAATAACATACAAAATAGCTAATAAATTAATAGTTATGAATATTGTTAACTAACTTAGGAAAATATATTGTTTTGTTCATGATTAATGAATTAATTATAAATGGCCATAAAAACTAATTGAATATAATGTGAATGTTTTGATAAAAACTATTTTTGTTCTGACATATTAATTTTATCATAATATATAAAATTAATAATAATTAATGAGTGATATTAATGTATTATATAAATTATATATTCCAATAAATATTTTTTACATTAGTCCAATATATTTTAGAATCATAAGATAGGATGAAACCCAATTTTACACATAAAAATCTGTACATTTATAATGGCAATTTTACCACTCTTTAATGGAGTAAAAATTTTAATTACATTTTTTTGGCATCTATAAACATCCAATTATAAAATAAACATAAATATTGAAATAAAAGAATCAATATTAGTTTAAGTTTAATTTTTTTCAAGGTTCTATAATGTTTTATTTTTTGATGAATAAGGAAGAATACTGAATTTTTATTTCAAAAATACATTTTTGCCTAATTTATTTGTAATGTTAAAATAAAAATATTTGGTATTAATTAATAATTACATTAATTTAAAATATATTTATGTAATTTAGTTCACTATAATCAAATTCATATTTAAACTGGATATAAAAACATAACTAAATTTTGACTGTTTTTAGTTTAAAAACCTGCATTGTCATCTGATCTGCAGGATTCATTTTTAATTATTTTATCTTGTATCTATTAATTGAATTTTCATAAATGGATTCCCTAATAGAAATTATCATAATTTAAAATATCTAAGAATCTCATATTATATTATGACAAAAAAATATTAGTGAATGTGATTTAAATTATTTATAGTTATTAGGAGAAAAATTAGTTTAACAAGAGAATAATCGTTAATCTTATGGAACTTAATGAACAAAACTAATTTTCAAAATCCATTGGTTTTAAATATTTCAATGTTATACTTTATTTTCTAAAATGGTGTCTATTATTGAAACCATTTGACATAGTAAAACCGTGGGTGGATTTAATTTTTCAATAATTTACAGGAATTCCACTACTCCACCACTATAAAAAGGAACACTCCGCACACATTTACTAAAAAATAAATTTTTCTCAAACAATTTTAATGAATAAGTGAGAAAATATGAGTTCAACCAAAAAAAACTACAACAATTGAAAAAAAAAATTAAGAAAATTAGATTTAATATCTCTAAACAATTTCCAATAGATATTGGTTACTTGGGTCTCGGGTCCATCCATTAGTAGATCATCAAACTCAAAGAAATACATGTCCCCTGACTGAATGTACTCCTCAAGGTTGATCTTCCATTTATTTAATTCCCCAATACGAATCAGGTTCTTCATATCAATCAAGGTATATTTTTATTTATTGAGATTCACCATCAATGACCTCCTCATCATATAACAACATCCAATTCATTATCATTGAGTAACAAAAGCTATTAACCAGCCTCTTTGTCCGTGCTCATAAGAAATTCCAAGGATTTCCCAAGCACACTGCCCGACTTCTATAGTAGACCACCGATATCTCTATCTATCTTCATCTCTTTTTGCTTCTTCATTGAACATGTCTCCATTACATGTAGAAAAGAGGATGTCATGCCATGATTTTGGTAAAAAAATTATTTTATAATTTTATCGAGTTTTGTGATATTTTGTTGTGGTTCAGGCTAAGCTGGAAGGATTTTTTCCTTTTTTTTGATAAATGTGTGTTTTGGGCATGAAGGCATCTAGTGGATGGGTAGTGAATGGTTGAAACCATGTGTCTTTTCTAAATAACCATGCACACTTCCTGGTGCGCAATTTTTTATCTAATAAATGGTATGGACGATAATGTGGATTCCAAATAAAAAGGGGGGAAATGAAATGAATAAATAACTGTATTGCTATTAATAATAATAATAATAAAATTAATTCATTATTATTATCATTATTTTTATTTTTATTATGTTTTTATTATAAATATAATAATAAATTTTAATTAAGAATTTTATAATCATTATATTATTAGTTAATGTTTTTATGAGTAATTATTATTGTTATTATTATTATCATTATTAATAATAAATTGTTATTATTTGGTGTAATAAATTTGGGTTATTTAGGCTTTTCTCTTTTATTTTATTTTATTTTCTTCATTACTTTTTCCTTTTTTTACATTTCTCTTTCTCCCACCTATCCCCCTCTGTGCATCACCCTTCCTTCCACCCATTACACCCCTCTTAAAACCATTTAACCCTACCCTGCCTCCCCCCATGAAACTGAAGCCCCTTTATCCTTATAGAGAGCCACTCTGGTGAGCTTACATGGGCAGTCAAGTCACCCTCATGCCATCCATCACCCCTCATTCGACCCTCACGCCTCTCTTCCCATTTTCCATAACACTTCGGATGAGATCTCTTCCAGTGCGACCATTCTCCAGTCAGTGCCTAATCCCTCTAGCGACACTCTCCTTTCACAACCTGCTTCCTGGATCCCACTCTGTAGGTTTTTTCTACTCTAATAGTTGTTTCTTCTATTTTGATAAATCATGGGTTAGGGGTTCATGTTTTGTTGGTATCTATTTATATATATTTGGTTCAAATTCTTGAATTATGGTCTAATATATTTTTTCCATTGAAAATATTTTGCGATGGAAGGTTGTCACCATATTTTTTGGGATTTTTTATATTGATGTATGTGGTTTTAGGTATAAATATTATTTGATGAATTAAATTTCTGGTTAAATTAATTTTTGATGTTCATAAATTTTTTTTTGGTGTGATCATTATTTTGTTGGAGTATAATATGTATTTTATTTGTTTACTATCATGTTTATGTAATATGGGTTCATTTTTTATGAAAACTGAAATTCAGTAATTTTTTTGTATTTTATTAAATCGTTCAATTATTTTATTATTTTTTCTAAGGAAAGTTTTTTTTGGAATCAATGTGTGGGTGGTCTTAAGATTTTATTTTAGACGTTATTGGAATGTAATTTCATGTGGTTCCTTCCCAATTTTTTTTTAATTTATATTAGTGGTATATTTGATTAAGTAAATGGTGAAAATTACATTTTGAAATGTTTTAGGTGTGCGTGATATTTTAAAATGGAATTTTTGTGTGTAAATGGTGTTATTTGGAATGCGTAGTTACTTTTTGTATATGTTTATTTGATAGTGTCATGTAAAATTATCTTGGAACTTGTTTGAGCCCAAATGGAAAGCATGGGTAACTAGAATGGTAGACTAGGACTTGTGTGCTAGTGATTCAAAAGTGGCTTCATCTTGGGTTCACATAGTATGTTGAAGATGACAAAAAATTGTAAGGATGTGATATTTCTGTACACCACTAGGCCTTTGGATTTCATTCACCCTACTGGCTCATACAAATGAACACAAATTGTCATCGTTACAATTTCACTTTAACTGAGATGCAATGTGATGTGGTTACATCACTAGCTTTTCCCACATGGCCTCTCCCATATATTGTGGTCTTTGACTACATTTGCTCACGATTAATATATGGAGTGAATTTTGGGTTGGTTTAAAATAAAAGAGTGTTTTAGTTTAAAAAAATCCATCCTTTAAAGTTGGTCTCACTATATCTTCTAACCTTTAAAGTTATTTTTATTCAAACAATTTTCATAAAAATTGTTCAAGAATTAATTTCCTTTCATTTATTAATCTTGAATGTGTTTGTTTCATTTAATGTTTATTCATGGAATCTTTTCTTGGGTGGAATCATGTTTAGTGTTTGATCACACCCCAGTTACATCTTTGAGTGTAAGTAGATTTGGTTGTGTTTGATACAAGTAAGGGTAATGATTTTAGAGAATGTGGATCAGGTTTCTAGATTACCATCGTGGTGAAGTGACGTGGAGATGGCTTGAGGGTGGTTTCATCTTGCCATGTAGTGGTTTATGTGATGGGTTTTTTTACCATAATTTGTAGTCATTGTTTGAGTTTTGGATTAAGTGTGTAACTGAAATTCTAGTTGTTGGTAAAAGTCATGTTTTGTTTTTAATTCTATCATTGGATTATTTTATATATTTTTTGTTTTATATTTATAAATATATTTTTTTAAATCATTCCAAAACATTAATTTTTATACCCAAGAACTGGTTTCATCTCGTTATGATCAGGAACACTCTTCAGTCATTATCGCTGACCAGTTCGAGCATCATTTGGATAGTGAACCAACATGGTTTATGAAAAATTGGTTTCAAAGGATGTTAATCCCTGGAGTAATTTTATTAGGATAGGTCTAGATAGAGAGGAGCTAATACATGTGGTTCTAAGAGTTATGGTTGCGACTAGGGTGCCTAGCCCACACACCTTGTAACATACCTCAAGTCTCCATGGGATATTGGGAACTTTGCATGGTTTCTCCTCTCAGTGGGAGGTTTAGGATGTGTATTGTGCAGGGAAACATGGTGGGGTGAAGTGGTTTTGTCATTTTTTCTCTTTAGAATGATTGTATTATTGATGATTATTATTCTTGATCAAATTTTATTTTTTAGTCCTTAGGTATTTATAATTTTCTTATGTGACTATTTCTTCTTGTAATAGCATTCCTCCCAAGAGAGTTCATATGTAACCGCATGAAGAATCTAAAGAGATTTATCTCTAAACATTTTATTAGTGAATGGTGGAACCTATGGATTGGGTTGCTCATGATTTAGGCCAGGGGTGGGGCTCCTGCTCCATCATAAGCTCTAAGTAGAGAGGATGTATGTTTTCTGAAAAAGGACAAAGACTAAGAATTTCTAATGATCTAACCCACAACATTTCTAGGATTCATGGATCCTCAGGAAAAGGACGAATTGATTGAGAAGATAGGGAATATGTTCGATTTCATGGATACTGTTAAGAGTTAAGGGTGATGTTTTCTTCGTTTCTAATAGAGGGTACCAGTCTAAAGTGGTGGGACATAATGATCCAGTCAGGTAAATGTGAGCAGATCATTTGAAAGGAAATCAAGGTGATCTTTAGAAAGTATTGTAATATTAATTTCTTATTGTATGGTAGATCCTTGGAGTTCATGGATCTTGTTTAGGGGGACCGTTTTGTTATGTAGTATTCCAACCAATTTTATGAGATATAATTAAATATACATGAAATAGTCTCCAACATATAGAGGAAGGCATAAAGGAATGAAAATAGGTTGCGACAAAATATTTATTCTCATATATTCTTATTCAAGCTGAAGACTTATACAAAAGTGCATGACCTAGCTTCTATAAATAAGATTGATTAAAATGGTTGGTACTATTCCTTTGTGGCTATATCAGTGTATTGTTGTGGAAGATCATCCAAGAAGAAGAGGAATCATGATGATCAAGGGAACAACGGTGGTGGAATCTCATGTCATCCTTCTAGTCAGACCTATTCAATGGATTCTGGTGAAGGATTTGTTGTGTTCCATCAGTTCAAATTGGCGGGTCACACCTATCCTATATGTATATTTCCCCATATGCCCTATCACAGAAGTGGAATTATGGTACATATATAGTTTCTTTTTCAATTTGGAACACCCATATCAGAGTTGGGATATATCTATGGAATCTAGGGGAGTTCTATTCTAGTCAATGATGACTTGGACAGTGGGATATTAGATTGGTGGTTGTGGAGATAAAATCATATTGTCTTCTGGGTAGAGGCAGATTAGAGAAGAGACGCAGGCAAGTAGTCGTTCATAGGAAGGTATTAGACAACATCATCTTGTAGATGAGGAACCAACAACATCAGTTGTTAGTCCTTAAATATTTATTGGTACCATCCAGAATTCATCTTTTATAGTAGTTGTTTTATTTGATAATAGTACTTTAGTTTCAATTATCTCTTCCCATCTTGTGAATATTAAATTATTTCAAACCAATTTGTTGTCCCTTAAGATGGAGTTGGTGAAACTGTTGGGTAATAGGAAAGAGTATGGTCTTAGGGGCTTATCGTGTTCTCTTTTTGAGTCATGGGTTGAGAACAAGTGGGACTTTCTAGTAATGGATATGGACCTTTTTGACACATTCCTCAACAAGTATTGGTTGGTGTGCTTCCAATAGTATATTGATTGCTATCAGCAGTGAGTTAGTTTCATAGCACTAGATGGGGATACTATGGTATTTCTTGTGGAATGGGGTACTCGAGCGGGTCGTGTCAGACCTCCACTCCTAATGCCGGGATGTCTTGCCTTCTAATTATCATTTCATTCATTATCGGATGATGGTGGTGCTTTTCATAGTAGATTACAACCTGTAGTGGATGAGTTTCCATAGGTATTTTATGATTATTTTTCTAGAAAACCCCCTAAGTGGGATGCAGAGTTCTCGGTTATATTGGAAATATGGACATGGCCTATATCCCTTCCATCATATTGAAAATCCCTCACTAGATTAGGAAAATTAAACATATTGTTTTATTTTTTTTAATCTGAAGCGTTTATTAGCTACAAGGTCTCTCCTTGAAACACTACTTTTTTATTCATGAATATCTATGATGGATCCCTTTGGTTGTGCATTTATTTTTGGAAACTAAATAAGGTCATATTTAAGAATAAATACCATTTTCCTGATATTGACGATGTTTTCAATGACTTGAAGGGGAAGAGATGTTTTACAAAATAGAATTGTGTTTGGGTTACCTCTATGTTAGGGTGAATGAAGAGAACAACCAAAAAATAGCTTTCCAGAGCAGGGTTTCCCACTTTTAGTATTTGGACATGCCTTTCATATTTAAAAATGATCCAGTGGTTTTTATAGAACTCGTGAATAGGATGTTACAGTAGTTTATTGACTCAATTATTGTGGTATTAATGGTTGACATCCATTTTTTCTATGGATCTGAGGAAGAACATGAGCGTCAATTCTGGGCCTTGTTGGGAACTCTACAGGATCATCCCCTTTCTGAAATACATTTAATGTGCACCTTCGGGATTAGAGAAGTGATGTTTCTGGGTAACATCATTTTAGAACAAGGGGTTTTAGTGGTTCTTGATAAGGGTAGTGTCGTTATGTCAGTAGAATAGGTAAAGGATGCATTTGAGATCAATATACTTCTTGGTCTGGAATGTTATTATAGGATATTGTTTTGTAATTTCTCACACATTTCTTCCTTTGTGACCGCACTCAACTAGAAAGGGGTGAATTTTGAATGCATCCCAGAGTACTAGTCATCCTTTTAGGACTTGAAGCAGTAGTTGACTACCAACCCATTATTGATCATGGTATATTCTGGTAAGGGCAATGTTGATTATTATGATTCTTCATGTATTGGAATTGGTTATGTGATCATGCAAGATAATAATGTAGTGTCTTTGGTTTCTCACCAACTCCGACAACTAGAGACGAATTACCTTAAACATGAAATGGAATTGGAAGCGATTATGCAAGCACTAAATGCCTAAATCCATTACCTTTTTTTGAAAAATTATTTAGCCTAATTTTATCATAAGTTCTTAGCCTAAATCTTCTCAATAAAACATAATCATATGTAACACCATTAGATTGGGCATCTTTAGTTTTTTGACATTTACATCATCTCTACTATGAGAAATGGTAACATGATCGATAACTCCTTGAGTAGAGAAGTGCCAGTTAAGTATTTGAGGAACACCAATAGTTAGTGGACTCTAATGGATATGATTTTCTATATGCACATGGTGGCCAAAGAGTTTAGTGGAGGTTTGTCCTTAGAAATCATTCAGGTGAATCTTTCTCTAATGGAGTTGATTCAGATGGAGGATCCTAGTGATGAGATGGGTTAGTGGTCTATGAATCATTTTCATGGTTGGGAGACTATTTCTGATTGGTATTCAAATCCTTAGATGGTATTTTACTTTAGGGTCCATACACTAGTGTCGTTATCTCTACAGAAGTTGGTGATGCAGGATAGCCACTAGTCTCATTGGGCCATCCATCATTGTGCAACCAAGGTTTATTATAATTTTCTCTAGTAGTTTTGTGGAGCAGGCTTGAGGTGGGACATAACTGTATTTTGTTGAGGTGTTATATGTGTCATCAGGTAAAAGTAGAGAATCATAGGCCATCTGATCCCATTCATCCATTATGCATTCCTATATGTAAGTTGGATGATGTCTCTAGGGACATAATTATTATATTTCCTCAAACACCTCGAGGAAGAAATTATATTTCAGTTGTGGTTGATCATTTTCCCAAACCATCACACATCATTCAAATAAGGGATACAATGAATGTGGATGTTGTTGGGAGGTTTTATGTTTACATGTTTGTCAGGCATCATGGTGTGCCATCAGTGATTATTTCAGACAGAGTCCCCTGCATTACCTATCAGTCTTGGGAATGACTTCAAAAGGAATTGGGGTCATAGATAAACATGAGTACAATATACAATTCCCAAACTGATGGTCATACAAAGTGGGAAATATTATTCTTGAGGACATGCTTCATGCATGTGTTTTGGATTTTAGAGGATTGTGGGATATCCATTTTGGGTTGGTCATGTTTTATTATAAGAATAGTTACCAATCATCTATTCGAATGGATCCTTTTGAGGTTTTATATATTTTTCCTTGTAATTCCCCTTTTTGTTGGGAAGAGGTAGGCGAGACCTCACATTTGGGACCGACCCTTGTGATGGAGACATTTGAGAAAGTAAATTTGATCAAGCTATGGTTATGGATAGCTCATAGTAACAAAATATCTTATTCTTTTTTAGATACATTGTATCCTTGAAATTCATATGGTTGATCGTGTGTTCATGAAGGTGGCCCCTCATCTGGGCCACCATTATTTAAGAATGTAAGAAAAGTTAACAAAAAGAATGTCAATCCATCCAAGATCAGTAAGAAGATTAGAATGGTGGAATATAAACTATATTTATATTCTTATTTGATATTGATTTGTGATGTATTTCATGTATCCCAATTGAATAAGATGATTCCAGATCAGTATCATGTGTTGAGTTAGGACGTGTTGGAGATAGGGCTCGTTTTATTAGTTTTTGAAGGGCCAGTGAATATATTGGATTTTCAAGAGAAGGTGCTTCATGAGAAGTCTATTTTTTTGTCCTGTATCATGGGGTAGCATGGTAATGATGATCATGAGACCTTGTTTTATAATTCCTGGGTCGAGAAGGAGTATCAATTTTTATACTCTGATCAGGATTTGAGTTGACAATATGAGGGCATAAATTTTTCATGGTGGATTGAATTGTCACACACGTAAATCGGTACATATTTTATATTTTATGATTTTATTTATTTTTGTAATATTTGGTTGAGGTTTGGGCTGAGATGCTTTTTTTATTATGGTTTTCATGATAAATGCATCTTTTGGGTGAAACGGTATCCGTCGCATGGGCATGGAAATGTCGATGTTGTGTGGCTTTTCCAAATAAAGGTGTATCATGGTTGGATCATGATTATTTAATTAACTAACAGGATGGATGAAAAGGTTGAATCAAAATAAAATGTGAAAATAAAAACCAATTGATAACTATTTTCCTAATAATAATAATAATAATTACATTATTTGATTATTATATTTATTATTTTTTTATTATTTTTTTAATCATGTTGTTATTATAAATATAACAATTGTATTTAATTATTAATTATATTAATATTGTTATTATATTAATTCATGTCTTGTTAAGTAATTATTGGTTTTATTTTTATTATCTTTATTAATCATTAATTATTTTTATTAGGTTTATTGAATATAGGGTTTTCTTCATTATTTCCCCCTTTTTTATTATTTTTTTCTTCCTTTTTTCATTTCTTTTATATATCTCATCCTCCCCCTATCCCCCTCCATTCATCACTAAGCCTTCCTCCCATCACACCCCTACTAATCCCTTTTATCCCTACCTCGCCTCCTCCCCTTACAACTGGTGCCCCTTTCTCCTTCAAGAGACTAGCTCCTACTACCTCGCTTGGGCGCCCTTACCATCATCAAACAATAAAGCACTCCTCATGCCTCCGTCGTGCCACCCTTCTCTCTGTCATACCTCCTCTAGTGAGAGCTCCTCTAGCTCGACCATTCATTGGCTGGCACCTTATCCCGCTTGTGACATGCTCCTTGTGTGACCAGCTTACCGGGCCCCTCGATTCATGTGTGTTATACTATAGTAGTTTTTTATTACATTAGGTAGGATTTTGGGTTAGGATATCATGTTTTGTTGGGTCCTAATTAGATATATTTTGTTTGATTTCTTGAATTATTGTCCAATTGAGTTTTTTTGCAGCACGATTGATGTGCAGTGGAAGTTTCACGCTTAATTTTTGAGGTATTATACATCAAGGTAGTTGGTTCTGGGTATAAATATTATTTCATGAAAAAAACTACTTGTTTAATTAATTTTTCATGTTTTTCAATTAATTTTATTCGGGCGATCATAGTGGTTTTTGTATTTTAATATGAATTTGATTTGTTTTGAATCTTGTTTGTGTAATATGGGTGTTTTTCTAATTAAAATCTTATTTATTCATTTTCTTGGGTTTAATTTAATTGATTAGTTAGATTAGAAATTTTTTAAAAGTCATAGAACTATGTTTTGTTGTGGCATAAAATTAATTTTGTTCATAAGAGAGGATTTGAGTGGGTTTTTGGTATTTAAATTCAGTTTTTTCCTCTTGAAATTATTTAACAATTTTTATTAGTTCCTTATTTGGATATAAAAATTGTGAGAATAAATGTTTGAAAGGTTTCTTTGTGTTTGTTATTTCAAAATGAAATTTAGTTATTTAAATGGCGGTATTTGTTATGTATAGTGCCTGGTATGATTTATTTATTTGATTACAACATGTTACATTAACAAGGATCTTGTTTGATTACGAATAGGAATCAATGGTCTCTAAGACAGAATAATAGGACTAGCATGCTAGTTATCAAAAAGTGTCTTAGGCTAGGGTTCACTAATTAGGATTTATAATGACAACATTTAATAAGCATGTGATATGGTTAGAGGCCTTTAGGATGTGTGATGTGATCCCACTAGTGGTTTAGGCACGAGAACTGATTTTTTCGTGATCCTTATACCAATTTTACTGAGATTTGAGGTTCTAGGGTTTCATTTCTAGATTTTCCCATTTGGCCTCAGACATATTGGGTTCTCTTTGGCAACATGTGCTCACTATCGACATATGATGTCTCTTTTGGTTGCTTTAAAAATAAATTGTGCTTTTGTTTAAATAAAATTTCATGTAATGTTGTTCTTCATAAAGATGATTTCCTTTAATTTTTTTTCATTAAAACTGATTTCATAAAAATTGATCAATCATTCATTTTATTTAATTTTTTAAACATACAAGTGTGTATATCATTTACTGTGTGTTCATGGAATCTTTTCATTTGTTTCATCTTGATGATCATTATCTCCCACCCTACTTACACCTTTTTGTGTAAGTAGATTTTGATATGACTAATATAGGTATGGGTAAACTATTTAGATCTGAAGGATCAGGTTACCAGTGGACCTTCTTGGTGATGTGTTTTGGAGATGGATTGATAGTGGTGTCATCTTTCCAGGTGATGGTTTTTGAGTTTGTTTTTTGTCCATAAACTTTGAATTTGTTTTTTGGGTTTTCATTTTTGAATGTAACTCAAATTATGGTTTTTGATAATAATATTTCATGGTTTTTACATCTATATATGGGTTAATTTATATGAATGGTTGTTTTCAATTTTTATAAATATTAGTATAAATAATTCCCAATTGTTACATTTGATTCCCAAGAACATGTGCCAACCCGTGGGGATCAAATTCACTCTACAGTCCTTATTGTGGACCTGGTCATGCATTGGTAGGATAGAAACCCAAAATGGTTTTTGGTAGAGGAGTAATTCGTCCTTTCATTACATATTACCAACCAATTTCTATTTCTCCATAGGCATTATAATCTCTCTCCTTAGGACTCTTCCTCTACTTGGCCTGCACTGTAATCACACCCAACATCTTTCTACCCTTCCATGGATTGATCATCAAATCAACGTCACACTCTTGAACTGGATCTTCCATAGAAAATATTTAGATGTGGTTTCCCATCACAATGGATTCCACCTCCATACTGGGACATGTTCTAATACTGACCCAGGTGGAGACCACATCCGCAAATGATGCACCCAATATATGTATCCTTCTTCCTCATGTTGTTTTGATTTATTTAAAATCTCCACCTCATAAAATTCTTTTATTACATTCTTAAAAAATATCCTATGTATACTCAATACAATAATATTTGTTCACATTATGATTTCTACCTAAAATTACACAAAATTCCATCTAATGGGTATCAAACATAACATTTTTGTTTATGCAAAACTGCCACCTCACGAAACGATGATTGTTCATTTTATATTACAATATGTCATGGATGAGAATTATGATGGAAATTATTTTTATATAATATTTTTTATGATATTTATAAATTATTGAATCTTCAATATTTTTTATAAAATATACACTTATGGTGTCCAGTTTTTTGTAAATATGATATCATAGTTT
The DNA here is from genome assembly GCA_963277665.1 of Viscum album. Classification (NCBI taxonomy): domain Eukaryota; kingdom Viridiplantae; phylum Streptophyta; class Magnoliopsida; order Santalales; family Viscaceae; genus Viscum; species Viscum album. Next base: position 1,140,009,045 of record OY728153.1, on the reverse strand, counting down.
GTGGTTGTGTAGACTGTCGCCTCATCAAAGTGATGTGATTTATTCACACTATACATGGAATGTATAATAGGTATTTTAAATAAAAATATGTGAATTATATGAAATATATATTATAAATGAATTATATTCTACATATATATCATTTACTTTTCATTCTGCTAATATTTAATTGAAATGAATGTAGTGTTCATCTGTACATACAACCTTTCATCTCCATGAATGGTGCATTCCATTCTTATCTAAAAATGTTAAGGATTTTTATAACTACTAAAATAATGATTATATATTATGAATGGCGATTCGGGGAACCTTGATCTTATTACCTCAATCTCTCAATGGATTCTTTCAATCCAGAGTGGGAAATGTCCTTCAGGGACAATCGTCAAGAAGCGGCGAAGGAAATTTATGAACCTTCGGGCTTCAAAGATTCATCGATTCTTCGAAAGAATAATCTTTCCTTCGCAGAGGTTCTTTCTGGAGTAGAAAATCCTACAAAGGTGGATTCATCTAAATCGAATATCACCAGGTTAGAAAATGGTGGATTTTCAGTGGTTGCGGATTCAAATGCATTGCAGCAGCGGCTGGACCTTTGTAAGTATTCATTACTGGGTCGGGTTATTTACTCGAAGGGAGACAAACCCTGGTCTTTTGTTGATCTCAAAAACAGAATTTCTCATTGCTGGAGTTTAAGAGATTGGAAATTTATTTCAATTGGAAAAGGGTATTTTCACATTATCTTTTCCTCCTCTGCTTCCTTGAATTCAGTTTGGAGAATAGGTAGCCTTCAACTCAAACCTGGAATTCTAAGGTTATCAGCAGGGAATTTTAATTTTAATCCTTTTAATCTCAAGCAATCTAATGCTCAAATTTGGGTTAAATTGCATGGTCTAAATTGGGTGTATTGGCATCCTAGAATCCTCAATGACATTGCTTCATGTATTGGTACTCCTATGAGGATAGATCAGCACACCTTGGATGGTGAAAATGGTTATTTTTCCAGAATACTTGTGGACATTAACCTGGAATTCAAAAGACCTGCTTCGATTCTGTTTAATGCTAATGGCATTAAATATGATATTCGATTGGAATATGAGAATGTGCCCTATTTTTTTTATGTTTGTAAAATTGTGGGTCATAATATCTCTAACTGTAGATTGATTCAGAGGAATTCCAAGGTGTCGTCTAAGGTTTCTGAATGGAATGATGTCAAAAGATATAAACAGAACAAGGCTGTTTTTATTGAAAAAAAAGGAATTCTAAAGTCAGATGTCCCCCCTGTTAAAACTCATATTCCTTTGAAAAATGCATCTTTATCAAAGTATCCTATTTCTTCTTCATCACAAAGAGTTTCATGGGCTGATATAGCTGAGGAGGAAGAGCAGATTTTAAATCTTGTGCCTATTCAGCCGGTTTTTGAATGGGTTTCAAAGGAGGATCTTCACCTGTTCTCTGAGATTAGCAATGATGTTAGTATTCTGGTTTATGACTTACAGAATGAGGAGGATGAGTATCAGTTTTTTCTGAATTTTCAGACTGAAATCAATGATTTTTTAATCTCTTTACAGGATGATAAAGAAGATGTTTTTGTTGATTCAAACCTGGATACTTCCACAGAGGTTGAAGCTGGGCAGAAATGTGATCATAATTCAGTTACAGAAATGGATTTCAGCATCAATACTCAGAAGAACCTGCAGATTAATCTACCAGCTTCCATGGAGAGCATGTCTGATACTTCGGCTATGTTATCTACTATTAACAGTAATGTTGCTTCTGAAAAAAATGCTCAAAATGCTGCCCATCATTATGGTTCCCATGGATGCTCACAATGATTTTCAAAGGATAGTGGATTACCTGAAGTTGCTAACATTGAGGACCTGCTTCAAGGCTGCAAAGGGCCCCAACGTTTGAAAAGGACAGTAGGGAGACCCCCTAAAGCCAGGAAAATCATGGATTTTGCTTTAAAGGTTAGGAGTTCAAAGCATATTACCATGAACAAAGCATGTCTTGATGAGCTGACTGAATGTGGAAATAATTTACCATGAGTTTTCTCTCAGATGGTTCATGTCACTTTATGGCTTTGGTTTCAATACCTTATTTACATAGTTGGTTTTTGAATAGGTTTCAAAGGTGGTTTTCACCTATTCTATGAGTTTAGAAATGTTTCTGGTTTATGACTCACAGATTGAGGAGGTTGAGTTTCAGTTTTTTCTGAATTTTTAGTCTTGTGTAATAGGAGCCCAACATTCTTCCTTTTTGCAACAGGCTTCTTACATAACAGGGGGTCTGGTTCTTCATTTTACAGGAGATGTTTTTTCACGTTGTTGTTGGTTTGAGGCATGATTGGTTTGAAGTCTGGTTTCAGAGGATGTTAAATAAGTTGTTATTATTGCTTCATACCTGGATACTTCCACAGGGCTTGAAGCTGGGCAGTACTGTGATCATAATTCAGTTACTGAGCTGGATTTCTGCGGTTACTGCTTTAAAGCCGGACAGCTGGAGTTTTTCTTGGCTGGAGGTTTAGTTGCTGGATTCTTTTGGTAGAAGGAAGGTTTTTTGGTTGCTGTTTTTTGGATTATAAAGACCAGGGCTGTTGTCTGCTTTGGTTTCTTTCCTTTTCACCTTAACCATTTTTTATGGTTTTGGTGTTTTTTGTTTGTATTTTTCTTGTTCTATTTTTCTTTTCTCTTTAATAAATTTCCATTCGATTATATATTATATTTAAATACTTTTCTAAATTATTAAAATTATGAAACCATGATAGGAACAACAAGTAAAAATTCAAAACTTACTCGACAAACTAGTCATTTAACAATCAAAATGTTGCAAATAATTAAGCATTACTAACAAATGGGTAATAAGATATTTTAAGTGGAAAATATATGATATCATAAATAGTATAATTGTTCAGGAATACATTATTAAAATTCAAAAAAACATTAAACATGATGTTAAATGATGATCACACAAAAAATGCTATTTAAGGGTTTTCATCTCAATTTACATTCTATTGATAATTATCTGTTACTATACAACAATTCCCATTTTAATGGTGTATATACATCCCCTTTTTCCATTTAATATCATGATTCACTCATATTACATAGTATTCTATGATTTAATTTGAATTTTATCACCCAAGGGATTTATCTTGAAAGTTCCAAAGTGGTAAATTTTACCTTGGGAATATTTCTTTTGTGATGGTTAGCTTCATCCCGAGACAATGACTTTATTGTAATCACTTTTCATTGGATATTTCCATAATTATCCACATTCATTGGTAATAGATATTATTATTTCCAAAACCAAATAATATATTCACTTATGTTGTTCACGTAGATAGTAATTTGATTAATTTGGTAATTATTTATAAATATTAATCTTCTATTCAATATGTATACATTTTGATAAGGATAATCATTTATGAATTAAATGAATTATTCTATATATTATGAATTCATTTAAAATTTAATACATTGATTTTTTATTATATATAATGCAAGCCCTAGGAGTTATATATTGGTTAATGCAAGACCCTCAATGAATCAGTAATCTCAGGAGACAAAGCTATTATACAAATAAGAATAGTTTAAAGTGTATTATATCGATGTCAAAGGTATCATGTTCATAAGAATCATGATTTTCAATAATTACAAATTTACCTATTCATAATTAATTTATTATTATTATTATACATCATATTGTTGCATCGAAATATATATAGATACATTTCATTCTAATTTTATCGATTAAATGAAATGTGCTTCAGTTTCTCACTAAGCCACATTGATTATCACTCATCGTGTAATTTAAATGGAATTTTGTGTTTGTTAATTTTCATTCCATATTGATTTAATATTATCAATTCATTATTTACTTTTTATTACATTCCCTTACTATGAATTTGATTCCAACTTTATTTAGTTTCGATTCCATAGGTTACGAAGAAGAAATATTTGAATAATCATTAAAGGATGTTCTTCATTTAATTTTATTGTGTATCAAGTTTTATTTTTTTATTCCAATGTAATATGGGTATCATGAATTTAATTTGGTTTTCTTAAACTGCTAAAATGTTTAGTGTCTTGGAATTTGAAACTTATATTTATGTCAATGTAACAATGTAAGGCGTTATCTCCAGTCTTGCTATTATAGGGGCATTATAGTTGTTATCAGATCATGTATAGAAACATCCATCAAAACTAGAATTAGATATCTTATTTTAGTGTATATAACCCTAAGATATAATTTATCATAACTATTTAATAAAATACTAGAATTTTTATTACATGGATATTATGTGTGTATTGATTTCATTACAACTATGTATGTATACTAAAAGTGAACATTGTTCTAGCATGGATGTACCTAGGTGTAAAAACTATTACATGGTGTGTCAAGACCAACTCGGCATAACCTGGTACATGATATGAGTCCTTATTATTCACTGTGTATGACACTCAAAGGGGATACACTTATGATAATTCACATTTCATTTAGAAACTGTTATGAAATATTTAAATGTGATGATGTCCCCAAAGAAACAAAATCTTTAGATTATAATATTCATCATGAATAATTTTATTTTCTATTCTCTATTAAAATTGAAATTATATATCACAATATTATTATATAATCCATTAAATTACATTATTTAGAAATGGTTCATGGAATATATAAATTTATAAATACTCTTGGTCAATGTTGAGGGTTCCCTATTGAGAAATTTTATGTAATTGGTATTGAAAATGAGAAAGATATTGATAAATTGTGGAATATATTCAGGATAAAAAACATATATTGGATGTATAGAAATGATCTGTAATGAGAATCTATCATATTAGATCACTTTATGTGACAGATACCCCCATCATTTTGTGGGATTATTTACCCAATGGATGTTGGGAAATAGATTATGTATTTAGGGAAAATATTTCAGGAATTGTGATGTATTGAAAATGAAAGTGTTACAATTTTAATGTAATGTCTCATTGAAGATGTATATCATTGGTGGTAATTGATCCAAAATTCTCTAGAGGAATAGGAAATATAACTCATGTAATGAAAAAACATTAATGTTATATTCTTTTTTAAATACATCCCTTTTGATCAACAAACTAAGATGATTAGAAATTTACTTATTTTAATGAAAAATAATTCAGAACCTATTTCAGAGCTTAAATATAACGTTACATGAATATCCTAGTTTTCTATGGATTAAATTTTCAACACAAATTGTTATAAATAACATTTATTTTGAATATATTAAGTAAAATATTTCAAGGGATCTAGTTTTGTAAAAGTTTTCATTATACTTAGAGATAGTTTTATGTGCCATAAAAATGGAGAATGAATTTTATTGAATCAACAAAATAAAGGGTAATCAAGAGAAGAATAGTTCATCTGGTCTCTAAGAGAAATTTAATCCCTTAATGGCGATGGTGATGAAATTTCCATCATGTGAGAACTTAGTAAAGAATCACCTAATGATTTTCATAAGTGGAATTGGTGTTTTTACAATTGTAGATAAAAGGGTCACTAGGAAGAATAATACTATTAGAAGAAATAAATAATTGTTGTTTAGTGTAAAACATCATGGAGATGGGCCACTAGGAAATACAATTTCCCAAACATCAATAAAATATACCTCCAAAGAAGTAGATGGATCAGTGATAAAATTATGTTTTTTATACAACCAAAGTGGATTTATTTGAGACATGTATTTGGATTCTATAATTATTTAATTTTAGTATTTTATAAATGATGCACATGTTATAAGATTTATGAAATATGTGATTATTTTAATTTAGTTCTATTTATTTATTTATTTTAGATCACATATCAAATGGTACCAAAATAAGTGATTCAATATAATGTTTAACATTTTGGAAAACACTATGTTAAGGGAAAGATAACCCTTAATATATTCCTAGTACTATGATAATGATGTTTAGAAAAGTAAATTATTTATTTTGATAAATTAATTCGGATATGTGATGAATACCTTGTAATTGAGTAAGAATATATTTATAATGTGGTTTATTATATCATTGATGGAGTTTACATCATTTTTGGATTTAAGGAATAAATCTAATAATGTATTATCTATTTAAGGAATAACACTCATGCGTGTTTTCAATAAGGATTTATTGGAACTCATGTTATTAAAATATTCACATGTTTGGTATGTTATGATTAAAATCTACTTAATTTTGTTTGATAAGACTATTTTAGAAATTGGGTGACATTCTTCTTAAATTGTTGTATTATAATCTTTTGGAAATGCTATCCAGTTATGTATTAATTTAGGTTTATATTTGGATGATGTTTTATAATTTAAAGTATTTCTACCACATATATTAATTATTGTTATAATAAATTAAGTAGATAAACTTCTAAGGACAACCATGGATAATATTTTGTTTATGAAATAGTTGATTATATATACTTATAATCTTATAGAGTGAAATAATCCTGAACAATAGTAAAAATGATCTCGAAATAAAAGTTTTTTCATGTCTACATCGTTTTTGATGATATCAATGATTGTTTTAATAATTATGGTTTAAGGATTTGAGGTCATAAACTTTCAGCTGAGCATGTTTTCTATTACTCTTTATCATAACTTTATTATTATATTTTTCTTCTATATACATATCTTTACTTCCCACCTATGTTCTCCTACTCCTGAACCTAATCATGTGACAATTTTATGTCCCTTTATAACATATTTAGAATATGTGTTTTAAAACATGTTCATGATTTAGTTTTTAAACAATGGTTTATTTTCAAATATTAAACCCTTTATTATAGATATAAATTTTTAATTTTGAGTTTGAAATTTTTTTAAAGTGGGGAGAATGTAACACACCATGAAATTTTAATATTTTTCTTTCAGAATAAATTTAATTTCATTCCCTAACGTAATTATATGTAACGCCATGTTAATATTAATTTATACGCAATATAATAATTGTCTTTCTATACACGGAACATCGATGTAAGCTTTCATTACATTAAAGACTCACTTTCCTTGATGGCATACTTAACACGCAAGACAATGTTTCCAATGAATAATAATATTTAAATAAAAATATTATTTATTAATATAATAATATATAACCTACCAATTAATTTAATGGTTTCAATAGGATTAACTAAGAGGGTATATTAAATATTTTAATTCACTGGTAATGAATAAATTTGAAAATAGTAAAAGAACCAATGGAATGTAATGGGAATGTTTGAATAAAAACAGTTATTATTCTCAAAAAGTCATTTTATCATAATAAATTACATTATTTAAATTTTTTACTGATATTAATTTAATAATGGGATTATTTATTCAAAAATGTACATTCCTCCCATATATTTTATAATAATAAGATAATATCAAACTTAATATCCCATATTAAAACTTATATATTGATAAAGAAAAGTTTACCTCCTTTTAATTGAGACCCTATTGTAAATCAAATTTTAGAAAAGTTTATAAATTTATTATGACTAAATAATCTTCATTTTTGATGTTTTCCCATCATAAATAGGATTGGGTTTTCTTTGGATAATTCTCTAGGATATTATATTTTTTTATGACCATAATCAATACTGAATTATATTTCCAAACAAGATTTTCGTCTAATTTATAATTAAGGATAAAATAAAATAAATATTTGTTTTCAATGTAAATTAGATCAATTTAACTTATATATTTATAATTTATTTTTTTGTAATTAATTTCAAATTGAAACTAGATATATAAACATAGCAATCTTTAGAATATTTTTAGTTTAAAACCTGACATTATCATCTCCTCTACCAGATTATTTTTAAATTAATATCTGTTAATTTTGTGATTTAAATTTTGGAAAATTGGTAAAATATTTGGTATAAGAATAATTTATAATATCTAATATGGTTAACATAGTTTTTGACCTAAAATATTATTAACAGTTATTATAATTAATTACATCAATTAAGAGAGAAATTGGAATAACAATAGACTAAAATTTTAACTTATGGCCCAAAATTCATTGGATTTTCATATTTTGAATCTATAATCTCGTTTATAGACTTATGTTCATTGTTGGGGTAACATGACATATACAAACCATGGGTGGAATTCCATTTTAAAAAATTTACAAGCATGACACTCCTCCTCCACTATAGAAGGGCAGTCACCCTCACATTTATTCACACCTATCAAGTAAATTGGATATCCCAAAATCATCACCAATAATCTTAAAACATACATCAATTTATCATTTAGTACCCCCCTCAGACGTAAATTCATCCATGCATCCCTTTGGTGAAAACTAAAAGGTGTTACCAAAAGTAGAGTGACCTCCTTCCTCAAGATATTTGGTATTATTTAAATTATCCACCTTCAAAAATATTTATATTAAATGATTAAATAATAACCTCAGTATCCTAAAAATAATTTGAATTATTATATTATTATTTATACCTACACTTACATTCATATGTTATTAAAGGGTTCCACAATTTCAAATTATGTGTATGGCAGACTACTACCTCACCAGACAATGATTGTTTGTATTTTTATTTACCATATTTAATGGATTGAAATTATGATGTACTATCTATTTTTATATTATATATATGATATTTTAAATGTATATATGATTCTATAATATCTATATAACATGTACTCTTACGTTATCAATTTTGTGTAAATACAATATCATCATTTGTGGACATGTGGACTCTCACCTCCTTGAAGCGACATGATTCAATCACATAATAAATAGAACATATAATGGATAGTATTAGTAAAACTATGTGTAATATATGAAATATATTCTGATATAATTATAATATACTTATTTTTAGTTTATTTTTCATTCTATTATTATATGATATAAATGAATGTAGCATTCGTGCATATGTATAACCTACCATCTCTAGGAACAGTGCATTAAATTTCTTGTCTCAAAATACTATGGATTATTATAAATAAATAAATAATGAATATATATTTATTTTAATTCACTATTTACATTCTTGTGATGATGAAACCATGATAGGAACAAGTGACAAATGAAAAAAATACTCGATAAAGAAGGCAATTAACACCCAAAATAGTGAAAATAATGAATAGATGTTAAAAAATGAGTAATAATATATTAAAAGAGGTAAATAAATGATATAATTAATATTAATATGGTTATATAATAATATATTTGTATTATTAAAACCATTATACTGGAGTTTAAAGGATTTTCACATAGAAGGAAATTTGATATAAGGGATTTTGTTTCACTTAATATTCTATGGAGACATATTTGTTACTAGGAACTAATTAAAACTATTTTGGTGTATATATAACCTCGTTGTAATTAAATATAATTATTAAATCATACATAATGGTATATTATTATTTAAATTTAATTATCACACCAAATGGGTTTATCATAAAAATTTATACATAATAAAAGTTACCTTAGCAATGTTACACTCCTTTTGTGAATGTTAACATCATCTTAAGATAGTCGCTTTATTAAAATATTTTTTCAACTGATATATCCTTCTATATAAACATTAATGGGTGATGGATATTTTTTTCCCTCAACTATATACCATATTTACATATGCTTTTCATATTGATATTTATTTGATTAACTGGGGAATTATTGATAAACTCGTATCTTCTATTCAATACAGATACATTTTGATATGAAACATTTTTTTGAATTAAATAGATTATTGGATACTCAATGGATTTTTTGGACATGAAATACATTGTATGGGGACCTTTTATTCAATATCTAAATGTTGGGACCGGTTAGTTTAATCACCTCGATGCAATGGAAGTCTCATGAGATGAATTAGTTGGTGAAACATGAATAGTTTAAACTATGTTGTATTGACAGTAAATGTATCGTGTGCCTGAGAAACATTACATTCAGTAATTAATCATTTAATTTATTGATAATTAATTTATTATGTTAATTATCCATGAGATTATTACATAGATATATCTATGGATTCATTTCATTATTAGTTTATTGAATAAAGAGAATGTGTTTCAATTTTCTAAATTCTATATTGATTATGACATATCTACTTATTTTAGTGGGATATGTTATCATTTATTTACCTTTCATGTTTTTTTCCTCTCATAAAAGCATTTTTTATTCAACATTATATAACCTTACTATGAATTTGATCTCACACTTATTTTGTATCCTTTACCCGTTTTGTAAAAAAGAAATATTTATATAAGGTATCAAGTTTATTTTTCATTTAATTTTTTTATATATCATGATTAATTTTATATCGTCCAATAAAATATTGATATCATGTATGTAATCTAGTTTTCCAAAACATCAAAACTATTTCATCTCATGGTTTTTGAATTTTTTATTTATCATAATGTAATAACATAATGCATTAGCTCTAAGCCTATTTGGGTCCGGGAGTTACAACCCTACATAGAATGGAAAAGGGGAACCTATTTCATATTTAAATTTATTTCCAAAATTATAATTTCTAAATACCCCTATAGGATCCTTCCATCTCATGGATCATATTACATAGAGTACCTCATTCCTTGATGAAAATGTATTCAACAATTGTCTAGTGGTGTATTATGACCCTAAATAATTATTTCTTATCAATTGTTATTAATGAACTAATATTTAAATTAAATTTAAATCCATTATACATCGTGATACTATAATAAAAATATACAGAAGAAAATTTTTATACAATTGGATTATATTACAAGTACCACCTACATCAATCATGGTGTTACTCACCTTAAGAAAAGATCAACCACCTCCTATGTTAACCCAGGCCTCATCCTTGCTTGTCTCATCACCTGAGATCCAATGTCATGCTTATACAAACCAACAATTAATTAACACAATATATACCCAAATAATTAATTCAATTAAAAATTCATAAATAAATAAAATACAATATTCAATATCACTACACTAAAATAGTGACCAATCAGATGAGAGAGCCATGTATCATACTCTCTACACGATCCCAATATAAACACATAACATCTACTAATTATTTATCTACCAATTTAATATTATTTACTTGAATACAATATAATAATTAAATTTGTAATATAACTCCATGGAAACAATTATCAACAATATTTGAACATCCTTTTTGAAGGTCCCCTATTAATGATTTGAAAATCCCATGTTCTCTCAAATGATATCAACCATGATCCTATGTGAATCAATGAAAATTACCAAGATACAATTGTACTATGATCATAGTCTATATGGTGACGAAATAATGATTAAAAAAGAGATAAACATACATTGGATCCATATAAAAAGTCCATAATAATCCACATTGATCTAAAGTCAACAAATATGAGAGATAAGGGTAAAATATGAGATCATCAATCCACCACTCTGATATTCAAATCATAAAATTAATAGGGGGTTTCTGTTTTTAGTGATATAAAAATAACATCATTCTCCTCTTAAAAAATTTTGTATTCATTGGGTACGGCATGACCATCATGGTCATGGAATAGTTATCTCTTTCTTTACCAAGTCACGACACAAACACTGGGATCATGACATGGCCTCTTAGGAAAAATGATGATACCCATGTATGACACATCATGTCATGGACACAAGGATCATGGTGGGATAGTTTGAATGTTTCAACATCGTCATATTGTGACCTCCTCATAGTCCTTCTTCTGAAGTGTCCTTATCATACTTCGTAGTGTGGATCATCATGTTCCATGTTGTAATTACCCATTGAATCTCTATCGTGATTTCCCATCATGGTATGACTAAAAATTTTAATCCAAAAAATTGTTTCATTCATAAAATTCCCAAAGTTAAAAAATCAAATGGATCCCTAGCCTCATTCCTAAGGGTTAATATCATAGAATGTAACATCCCATTATGGTGAACCCCACATACATAACATTGCATCCTTTCCTAAAATTTACATGAACAACCATACGTAGTGGCATTAAACTCCCCTTAGCTCCATGGACTAGTTTATATGTTTCATTACCCCACTTCATATGTATTATTTTTGTTATGATGAAATAAAAAACTCATTATTCTATGAACTATGTCATCACCATATTACCATTATCCATGTGAAAATAGATAGACCTATATTAAGATCTATCACGAAGTGACCTATGGTTAGAAACATAACCTTGTGGATATTGTAAAAATCCTCAAAGGGGGAAAGGACAAGCCAATAATAACATGCACCTGAGTACATAAAAATCCTTTTTGGGTTTGGTATTCATCATGAAACATATCTTAAAGATGCCAAAAACCATGGAATTGGGATTCTAAAATTTTACCCCTATCAAAGAAATAATATTCAAATTCATTGTATGTTTCAAAAATTATAACAATGAGTGACAATACAACCTTCCTATAATTAAACATCTCTTCCCCATGAAATATTGATCGTGACTTAGTCAATAATCCTTACCCACTATAGTCAAATACTAACAACAAACTCATTATTTTATACCATGTGATGAGATTAAATGCACAAACACAAACATGATGGTGAACTATATATCAATACTCATGCCATATTCACCTCGGATAACCAATTCATGGAAGGATTAGAACTACACCCCTCAATATAATTATTTAAGGTGTCATCAATTGATTTATCTATAGAATACGATTCTCTCTTTCAAAATATTTCTCTCGTAGAGTTAAATTCTAAACCATAGTTCTCCCCATTATGGGAACCATAAATAAATATCACATTCCTTGTATTTTATCTTGATGATTAATGAAGATTCCACATCACTATACATAATCATCTACAAAAAACTCCATTTTCCCCTCTACTTGCCAACCTCTCAAAAATTCCCAACCAAACATGTCGACGCACAATATAATCACATACTCCAATTGTGATAACTTATCGAGGAAAGAAAATATTTTCAAAAATCCCATCATAATTTATGAACCCAACTCTCAGTTTAACTAACCAATTAGATCCCCAACAACATTGATAGTTATCATGCTTTCACCATGATCACTAAGACAAAAAATACAAGAATCCCAAATTGAATCGCCTAAAATATACTTTGATCTTGATGGAAATCTGTGATCTCAATTTAACACTACATCTGATTTCCAAATCATGTTTTACCCAGGGGATAATATCACATCTGATCTTTCTTATGCACAAGAATCACAGTGTCATCTCGTCCATCAAATGACCAGTCTCACATATCCATAACCACTCCAATACTATGGTCATACATTCACGATGAATAGGATTACTCCCATAGTATGAGTATTCATATAATTCCTACAATAAAACAAAACACTTGTATATATGGTCCACACATCATCCATTACCACATGAAATGACTATACAAGGTTGTGTCATCGATACAAAAACACCAACACAAATATCAAATCGTTACCCTTCCCTAGATCACCGTGAAAATCAATCAAAACATTCACTTAATATCATGTACAATGTTTTCCAGACACTAAAATAGAAAGTGGCATACTTTTATCCATATGGGTTCCCTTATATAACACCTTAATCATAAAATCATCATGTTTTTCCATTACTCACATGTCTCACCTCTTTCAATTCATGATCACAATTCTCATCGACCCAAGACATCGTCAATTAATGATGTAACAATCTATTACCTAAGACATAGATCCAATTCTAAATGAATATATAGGTTACCATGTCTACAAAAAAATTCCTAAAATTTATTGATACACATCCCACAAATGGAAACTAATTGATCCACCACACAATTTAGAATATCTGATTTGTAGTGTGTACTACTATATTATGATCAAATATAAATTGTTGTACACCATAAAAATACTCAATCTCATAACTCAAATGTTGCACATATGAGACACACAAAATCAAACCAAAAACCATGTCATAAACCAATTTATCATTCTCCACTCACAAGAAATATCATGTAGCTAGAAGAGATCATAATTTTATCTTCTAATAATACTGATATCATACTATGGTAGAGGAAAACTAAATGGTCACCCATCACTCAGGATTTATTTTAGAACTAAAAGTTTTACACCACACTCACATCATGCCAATGAAAGAACATCCAGAATCCAAATGCGTAGGCATTATGACATCCCATGATTTAATAAGTAAAATCATTGTACATTTAAATAAGTTTTTTAGGTATAATCCTATTTAATATCATTATGATGAATATAAACATTAAATAATACTTAAATAATGTTTATTTAAGAATATAAATTCTATATTTAGTAAAATATTAATTTGATTCAAGTATCATAAAATCTTGATATTAGTGTTATAAAGAGTAATAAAATAACATTATCATAAATGAAATGATATTTATTAACAATATTTATTTTGGAAAAGTTAAAATACAATATTCAAGTTATAAAATTAATGAATTATCTATATTTTTTTATTTTACCAGAAATAATATGGATATATTTTTTAACAAAAATTCACACATAATATGGATATTTTTTAAATGTTAAACTAAGCCATAATTATTGTTGATCTGAAATAAAAATGATGAATGCTATTATTAGGGTGGATTTCTAATTAGTTAAACAATATTTATTTAATGATACTAATTTAATATATAAAAATTATAAACATATTCTTGAATATTGAAATTATATAAAAATAGAATATATTATTTTTAAAATATAAGTGATTTGAAAATAATAAACTAAATAAATAGACGAATTATATTTTTATATAGAATATAATATTGAATTTATAAACTTTATTTTTTAAAACAATACTTTATCTAAAAAATATCAATTTTCATATATGAAATTCGTTATATTTTATTTCAACATATAGTTAATGTAATATGATTGCTGAATTATTGTAAGAACCATTATTGTAAGGGTATGTTCTCAACCGTGTGTTTCTTGTAAAGGTAGAAAGTTTCCTATTTAAGGGTAACTCCATCACTTTATGAAGGTAAGTCGAACTCACTTAAATTGAATAAAGGTAGGTTCTTAACTATTTAAGGTAAGACTGATTTATCGTTTTTACATGAGGGTAATTCATAAATATCTAAATGTAATTATTTCATGCGTAATGGTTTCTTATTCATGTAATGGTATACACAAACTTACATAAGGGTAATTTAGATTATATCATGGCAATGTAAGGGTAGATAAAACACTTACATAATGTTAAACTACTTGATACAGACCCAATGCAAGAGTAAAATAAATTGCATAAAATCTAATTTAATTGAACCATATCAATTAAAAAGATAAATATAGGTATGTTATTTCAAGAAAAAGGGTGTAGTTGATTTACATAGATTACATAAAGGTGTATCATAGCTAGGTAATGGTATAATTTTAAAAATATATCATGTGTAAGGGTCTCTAAAACATCATATATGGGTAGAAAACACCTCTGTAAGGATTTTTCCTAAAAATAATATTTTACATAGGGGTAATCCTGAGAATATGGATGTGTATTACAAACCACTAAAGCTATATATAGGTACAATAAATTTCATGTAAAGGAAATCAATATGTCAAGGTAAGAATTCACTCTTAAATTTATATTTCTCCATAATGTCAACTTCTTATTGGCATGAAACATGATGGTAAACCCAAGATTGTATTTTTCATATGTCATTATATTATCATTATACATGTAATGTTTATTGAAAAATAATATAAAGAATAATATATTATGAATTAATTTATAAAACAATATTTAATTCATTAGGTAATTATAAAATAAAAATGATATTGACCACCATGGAATAAAAATTTAATTAATTATAGACTATTAAAAGATTAGAATGATTTTTTATTTTAATTTTTGTGGTTTTTAATGAGTAAGATAGATATAGAAGTTATATTTTATATAAACATCAATCTAAATGATATTTTACTAAATATAATGATTTATGAGGGTGGGGAAGTAGTCATTCATATTCTTATTATTTAAATAAGGATATATAGTTGAGATATTCTTCGTTGACTGTTTATCACAATTATTATTATCTATTTTCTATCACTTAAAAGAAATCACATTTTTCTTAGTTTTAAAGAGAAAGTGATTCATTTATGTATAAGATTATATTTTTGAATATAACCTTGAGAAATGTTTTTTATAACAAGTAGTATGGTTCTTCAGGTTAGCTAAATGTGTTTTCTATAAAATAGTATTTAAATGTTTAATAAACTCGTGTTCTTGTGAGGAAAATGGACTTTATTAAAAATTCTAATTTATTAAATCTTTTTTTGTAATGGGTTGTGATTCTAATCACCTTTTATAGGGTTTGAAGTAAAAACCATTATTACAGGGGAAAATAATGTTATGTTTTGAAAACCCATTTTTTGTAATGGAAATGTTTTGGAAATTATATAATAGTGAACTCTTACTTATAAAGGATTTTATTTTATGAATTCAATTATAATGTTTTCTTATATAAAAAATGGGTTAAAGATAAGGTATTAATAAAAAAAGGCTCCATAGGAAGTAAATATTTTATATATGTTTAATATATTGGTTTTAAAGGATATGCATAGAACGTTTGAACCCAAGGTAAGGGTTTTTAATCTCAAATTTATTTTTGGGAGATTTATACGACATTAACCACTTACATCCTTTGTGTGGTGTATATACTACCCATGAATGTATTTTATTATGATTTAATAAAAATTATGGGGATTTAATAATCCATCTAGGGTTCCATATTCCTTTATGTTTCAATATAGAGATTACCAAATTAGTAACTATTTTATGATATAATATCATTATTTTCTCGGATTGTTGGTCAGAGGATTGTTTACATACATTAAAATATATTAAATAATTTTATCGCATAACTAATACAATATAGTATCAACCACAAGTGTCTACAAATGAGAATTAATTTAAAGATATTTTTTATTATAAATTTTATTTTTATTATCAAACTATTATATTTTTATGGGTTATAAGAATTTAATTAAAAATATCCTAATTTTATAAACAAAGAATACATGAAGAAATGATAAATAATGATGTAGATTTAATGATAGAGAGAATTATGAAAAGGTTCATTAGACTTCCCATGTGAATCTAACATTTTATCCATTCCTCAGTGCATATACATAATTCACTCCATAAATTATCTCAACATAGAGTATGAAAAATATAAAATGATTTCATCAGAATGATCGAGAAGTCGAAGCCAACAACTGAGATATATGTAATTAACCAACTTTACTATATATCTAGAAAATTAATTTGAAGTTCCTCAAACACCCTGACAGAATTAAACAATTCTATTCACAATTATTAATTAATAATTTTGAATCTTCAATATTGATATCAACAAAAAACCCTTCAATCGAATGTCTTAAAAGTCCCCATTAGATGAATAGAACACCACAATTGGATATGTATATGTAGATGAATGGAAATTAAAATCAATCTAAGTGATGGAAAAAATTATTAATCATCAACTTGTTATCGAAATGTTTCTATAAAAGTGAAAATTTGTAGTTTTAAGGATAATATAAAATCTCAGAATGAAATCTAAAGAGGAAAACACATGATACATCCACAATAATTTTCATCCAACAAAGTCCCTGTAACAATTAAGGCATTCTATAATCACATCCATAATAAACATCAATCTTCTTTAATATCAAAAAAAGATCTCTCAGTTACAGTCTATGTTGTTACACCTTCATTGTGTTGAAAATATGTTTTGTCCCTCTTCTATGCCCTCTGTCATCTTGAATTATATTCCTTGTATAGTTCATGAATTTTTTTCATTATCCACTGGGAATATCTGCTTTAATTTTTTAATTTCACAAATTATTTATCAAAAAAAGCATTTATCTTCATCTATTTTTTTTACATCTTCTCTATAGCTTAATGTTAAATTACAAACTAACTCTATCAAATTCTTAGATATAATGATTAATCATTTGTACTATTATTTGGTTATTTAAAAATTTATTTATTTTAATTATATCTAGAAACACCAGCATATTCATTAATCGGTATTTATTATTCCACATTTCACCCATCTAATTTCATAAAATCTATATTCACTAGACACCATATGATTTTTTATGTTTCCTCACTCATTTTAATAAATACCCACATTACCAATTCAACTGTGTGGAAACATAAAAATCTGTGAACCTTATCCATTCTTCGATGGAATCTTCTTTAACTGAAAACCACACCTGAATCATCAATTAAGAATTCTGACACTAATTGATCTGGAAGACATGAATTTTGAAAATATTTCATCTAACCTTATTTGGCATTGGCATCAGTAGAAAAATCTTATTCAAACATCCAAAAAACAATATAAAATTCCATTATCACAAGAATTCTTCATAGTTTGTTATGGAAGTAGATCTTAATATCTTCATCTTCATAGGTCATCAACTTTGGATATTCTTATTTTATGTTCCACTACCAACTCAACCTTGTTCATATTTCTGTTTTCTTCCTCATTCCACGAGGAACAAATCTATGGATCGTCTCTAAATATCGGAAAGCCTCAATATCTCAATTTTTACATGTATGTTGGAACCACGTTAAAGGTTAAAACATTCATTGGCATTCCTCAAATATGGATCCTCATTCTTCATCTCAGGTTTGATTCAATTCCCTACATGGCTCAGAATGACATCCAATACGTTGATTAATTAGGCCAGATTTGACCCAACTAGTGTTGTATTCTTTACTAAAATATCCTTTGGCTTTCACAACCATGTTTTTGCCTCCCCGATTCATTATATAAGTCCAAATCCAGAAAATCTATTCTTTAATCATTGTCTAGATTTGACAAAACATCACATTAATTAGGGGTTTTCTTATATTGGATCATGTTGGATTCATAAAACAATGAATCAAGAAATTATCAGAATACATATAACGTGGATAAGTGTTAGTTTAATCTATGAAGATGACCATGATTTTTACGGTGGCTATGTGATCTAATTAATAATGAAAAATATGTTCTAGATCTAGGACTGCATCATCCTCTTTACAGGCTCATAGAAAACATTGTCATTTAATTTAAATTATTAGGGTTTCATTTTTAATTTATTTGGTCTTTAGAGTTCATCCTGGATCTCACATTCTAGCTTGCAATGGAATCATCAATGGATGACTCGTCAGATTTGAGGTGGATATTCTTGTTATTTGAATATGTGGGTGATGATGAAGGGGATATATAAATGTATTTTTACTATTTTGTTATAAGAGATCCATTTTAGTTTTTCTATATACAAAAATTACTACCTGGATGGAATCAGTTAAATTTTCGAATCTGTGATGACCAATAAAAAAAGATGTGTTGACATAGATCAATTTTACTATTTCTCTACTTTAAAAAATAAATAAAATAAAGAAATAAAAATTTAAAAAATAATATAATAAATTCAGATATCGAAATTCATCAGTTAATTAATTATTAAAAAAATTAAACATTTAAATAAAAAATACTCATGTCTTTTTTTTAAAAGGAATGTAATCAATAAAATAATGTTGAATAAAATAACATATTAATTAAATTATTAATAATTAGAATTTATTGAAAAATTAATTATAATAAAATTCTTCATATTATTAAATTCTTTAAATAGATTAAATCTATTAATAAAATATAATTAATTAACTAAAAACAGAAACAATGGATAAGATAAATTGAATTAACAGAAAAAAATGTTAAATCACATGAAAATAATATTTCAAAATAAACATAATAAAAATATAAAATTTAATGTTTATAAATTTTATAATAAAACATAAAATCAAAATTAATTAATCATTAAAACATTGTTTTAGGAGTTTTACTATATTATCCATAGATATAAATTAACAATTTAAAACATTAATATATAAATTAATAATAATTAAAAAAAGATTTTATTTGGAAATAATGTATCAAAATAATTAACCATCAATTGTTTATGATTTTCTGATAATGAATTTTATTACTTACTTATCAAGAATCTCATGAATTTTTTTCTATAATAGTTATTTTTTAGATATTACATTTTTTCATTCATTTTCCTTTTATTAAGTGCTCATGAAAAAAATAGATTTTTTTCCCTAAAATCTATCAATATTTCCCACTTAGATAGAAAAATCTATTTCATCAATCAATGTATAATCTAAAATTGTATTCATGGATTTTATAATTATTATACAATGTTTTGTTTAAAAAATGTTCTCCCATAGAAATTTTTTTCATATATTATTAAATGGAATGTAGAGACCCAAACCGTGTAGCAATAATCCATTGTTTACATTATTAATTTGGCATAATATACAAGGAATAATATCCAAAAAAGACATAATAGTGTATAAGTCTTAGTAACGTAGATATATTCTTGAGTCTTACATTACATTTTAATATATAAATTACAACATAATTTCATCTAATTATAATAGTATTCCCTTTAACATCTTCTTTCACATCTATCACAATGAATTTCATGGAATTCTAGGTAAAGGAAACAAAATAATTGTGAACGCAAGTACTCAATTAGGTTTAAATACAACCTTATCTAGCATAAATCAATATGAAAAATTTGAATGCAATGGTAATTAAATGAATACAAATACAATTTAAATATAATGATTGAATGAATAGATAATTAATAATCAATATGTAGTGGATAATAACAAATCAGACATTCCAAAAAAATAATCAAAGAATTAAATGAATCTGTATATAATATCATTGTGAAAATATCATTTTCAAGAACCATACCAGGTAACTTGGTATCCTGGTAACTAAGCTAGTCCTGAAAAAAACTTAATGGTGTTCTCTATTTCCATGGGTTAGTGATTAGAACCATACATCATTCAAAACGAGTGTGATATTGATTTTCCAAAAAATGTGGATGCAAAAGAGGCTGGTCAAAAATTCATTCACAAGAAATTCTAGATGGAGAACCATACAAGAATTTTGAAAATTAAAACATTAAAAACATTTCTATAATTGAGTACCATAAAATAAGAAAATATTCCCATGTCCTCAAGGAATCCACTCACCATGTAAATTGATCACCAACTAGAAAAACCTCTAAGTGATCCTTTTTTGAAACAAAAATATATATGAAGATAATCAACAATCACTCGAAGGAAAAGGTAGTGTGTGAGATAATATCCCAGTAGGGTATCACCAAGTATTACATAACATATTTCAATACTAAATTAAACAAATGGATAATTCAATTAAAAAATTAATTTAGGCATTACATAATCTAAATTATATTAATTCATTATTTACATTTCAAAATATATAAATGCTTTATTTAATTGATTAACTTTATAATTGATGGATTATTTTTTTTTAAAATGCGGATTTTCAATAATTAATTAAATAAAAATCTTTAGTTGAAAAAGATTATATAAATAATAACATGTGTCAAATAGTTTTCAATAATGACATATATTCATTTTAAATACAAAAAAGATTGAAAATGGACATATTACTAAGATGGTACAATAGTTTCAAACTTTAGGGAATCCACAGTCATGGTGACATGACAATATGTACATACATCATGTTGATGTCTGGTTAAAGAAGACTCATCCTCATCGCCTAAGGTATGTGATGTGAAATTTTTTTTTGAATGTTGTAAATCATAAAGTTTCGTCCAATTAACACACTAACTACATAAGTCTTGTATCTTTTCTATTACAAAATAATGATGGGATATTTAATTCAAGAATCTATAAAATATAATTTATCCCATTCTTCATTTCAAATAAGGATATTTTCCCATTAATACCCAAAACGGTGTTTTAATAAAAAACTTGAATTTTCCAAGATACACCCCAAAGGATTCTATCAAAAAATATTTTAGTCCATTTTCAAAATTTATGGGTTTGAAAATTAATTCAAAAGAAAATTATATATTCAACATTCAAAATTAAATTCATCATTTTTAATTTTCATCAATTCTATCAATTTTCAAAACAAACCATTAATTCAATAGAATTATGGGCTGTCAAAACATTTCCATAAAAAAATTTCACAATTTAAAATAAATATTTTAAATTTCACCAATTTCTATAAACACACGCAAATTCAATGGAATTGGTGATTTTAATATTCATGCCAAAACCCATTTTAAAATTGACAATTCAATTGATTTAATTTTTCACAATCCAATTGAAATCCATTTTAAAAAAATTCATTTAATTCAAATAATTTATATTAATCAATATAATATAAGTTTAACATAAATTAGGAATCTTGATGGGGAAACCTTGTTTTCAATGAAACAAAATACATACCCACAAAAAAACCACTAACTAGAATGAAGGCATAAAAGATCTAAGAACTCAACCTAGAAATGATATTCAATAACACAAAAATTAGATCCGTCAATTCATATATGATCTTTCAAACTCCAAGGATGAAAGTATAAAGATATGAAATATATATAATAGCACGTAACCAAAATGTCAGAGAAAAAATACAATGACGAACAATCATTGATTAAATCAACCTGAGAGGCTTTGAGGTATCTAAAATCCCCTGGGTAAGTCTCTTTGGTAAAGATCAATAAAATTTGGAGAGGGTGAGAAGAAAAAAGCATCCATGATAATTTTTAAAATAACCACCACCATGAAATTACATGACACGTAACCTAATTAAATGTCTTGAAATAGATAAATCCAATATTTTCTAAAAAAATATCACATTCTGATAAAATTATACTTATTATTATTTTAGAACATTCACGTGGTGTAACCATGTTACACGGCATGTAATTACCTTGTATACTATAGAACAAACTTGTTTTTTGGGGAATACAACATATCTCTGACTTCACCCTTATAAGTATCATCTGAAATCCTTCTCAACCCTACCCATAAAAAGAAAAAAGGAAAAAAAAGGTAATGTATAAAACAACCATATCATAACAGTTATGGGGTGTTACAATCATGTATAAAAATAATAATAGCAATAAAGGAAATTTTTAATTATTATACATTTTATTTTCCATGAATAAGATTTATTTAGAATCAATACCATTCATAATATTGTTTAGAACATTCTGGGTAAAAAAGGATATGGTTTTCCAAATGTATCACCATTGAGAATACCTATCACAACATAGTTTAAAATATACTAGATACAAATGGATAGTCTTTTTTCAACTGGTTTTATCTCATAAAATAACTAATACGTTGAGTTTCCTTCTATAAATTTTCCTCAACCCATTTCTTTTGTATCCAATGTATTCCTTATATATCAAATACTTGATTTAATTCTTAAAAAACATGTCATATAATAAAATATCAATTTTCAGTAAAGAATAGAGATTTATCAATATTTCCATAGATAAACAAATAACATTCAATGAAAACAATGTATGTTAAAATTGTATATGGTTTAAGAAATTAGAATATCCATTATATAAAATATAAATATTTAGGGTCAATATAAGGCCTAATGGTCATAGGAAGGTGAATATTTCTAGGATAGATTAATGACTATGAAATTGAGTAAAGATTTTAATGTCAATACTATACATGGAGAACATAATAATAAACCATCCATGGGTGGAATAAGGATGGAATAAATATATACACAATAGAGTAAGTATTAGGGGTATTTTCATAGATGATGATATGTAAAATAAACTGATTTTTAAAAACATTTTTGGGGAAAATTTTATTTCCATTTACAAAAAAAAAATTGAATGTCATTTTAATTGAAAATCAATTTTAGAAAAATTCCATAAAAAAATACTCATAAAATTGAAAAGATATTTTTAATAAAAGGTTGTTCATGATATTGGGTAATTCTGTACATTCCTTAAAATTTTAAATAACATTCCATTTTCACTAAAAATGTCTAGTAATGTTGTTTCTTTAAAAAAAATACCGGAATATTCCATTCAAATTTTTGATTAGAGACAAACAATCATTATTGTGAAAATGATATAATATTCCATCTAAATAATTATGTAATGAGTAAAATGGTTAAAAATTAATTTCATTAATAATTTTAAAAATGTCAACAAAAAATTTGTGATGATTTTTATATTAAATGATTCTCAAATAAATTTGATTTCTGACTAGATAAAAAAATAACCTCTGATTTTCTAATAAATATAT
Source organism: Viscum album (assembly GCA_963277665.1). Classification (NCBI taxonomy): domain Eukaryota; kingdom Viridiplantae; phylum Streptophyta; class Magnoliopsida; order Santalales; family Viscaceae; genus Viscum; species Viscum album. The sequence continues at coordinate 1,139,984,931 of OY728153.1, read as the reverse complement.
TTTCTATTAATTAATGTAAAAAATAGAATAAAATGGTTGTATTAATAAAAAATTCATCGAAAAAATGATATTTAAAATAAATTTTTTATTAAAATATTATTAAAAACATTACATTATCTTAATATTAAAAATAAACAACATCGATTAGAATCAGATTCTGAAATAATATTTTAAAATGATTATTACATTCTAATGAGAATGGATAAACGTCGTGATTATTTGTATCAACTATGAATCCACATAAATAATGTTTAAATACAAAACAATACAATAAAAATTAATTATACACATATTAATAAAATTTCATGGAAAATAAAGAACTAATATTACACAATGAGAATAAATATAGTTAAGATGTTTTTTACCACATTAAACCTATTAATTGAACTATAATTAGATTAAATAATTACAATTTTTTGGTATTATAACATTATGAAGGAATTATTAGTAATATTACATGTATAATAATAAGTATATACATTTTATAAAATTAATTATGTTCATAACATTGTAATATTTATTAACGATATAAAATTGAGATGAAATATCTTACCTTGGGAATCAGTTTGGATTGGCATGATTTAAACTATGGTAGAGTGGTTTTAAATATTTTATTAACATATAATATAACCATATTAGTATTTTCAATATAATATATGTTTCGTTGAAAACACCTCTTCACCTGCTTCTTAATAATCTATGTTTATTTTCAATGTTTTAAGTGTTAACTGGCCGGATATCTCATTCATAAATTGTTATAAGAAGTCTTGTTATATGTCACAACCCGTCCTCTAGGCCCATGCTATGACTACCCCATTCCCGCCTTCCATAGACCATGGGGCTGGCAACTTGCACCAAAGGCGTATATCCCGATAACGGGGAAGGCATTGCCTTTATAAAACAAAAACATGTCCACCCAAAGAACAAGTAGAAGTAAAACACTAAGTTCAAAAAAAATTACTGAAAAGTAAATGGGCCAGAATACAAACCCAACTGAAAATTACAGCTGAAACTGAAAATTACAATAGAAAAGACAAAAACTGGAAGGTGTCGAGCTGCTCCAAGATCGTTCTCGGGATTTCTGACCTGAAGTTCAGGTACAGATGGCCACCTCTTCTCTCCATGTCCGTCTGTCACCGACGGGTAATGTCTTGACATGAAGTCCACCTCTATATACAGTCTCGTCATGAAGACCATCTCCATGTACTAACTCGTCTTGAGGTCCACCTCCAGGTACTGACTCGTTTTTAGGTCCACCTCCGGATACCATCCAGTCCTCGTACACTCGGACTCTGTAATCGTTGTCCATCGTCTGTAACCAACACAACGAGGTGCGGGCATAGCCCATGTAGGGGTGAGTATAAGAATACTCAGCAAGGACCCAAAGACCCTCAAGGTCTCACAAAATCAAACAAGGATAACCACAAAGTAGATATCAATAGATAAACTTTACTTAGTTATATGCCCATACATATTCCTATGTTATCTAGTAACCCATCTCAATCATGAGGTAAAAAAATGTTATTGACTCAGCTCAAACCAGGATTTTCATTATTAAAACTGCAATGGAAGAAGATCTCTATCTCTAATGAGTACAGTGAACCTGTCACAACTCTGAGGCACTGCTCACTAACCTAAGACTTTTGAGGTACTCCTCCTGTCGAGTACCGCGGGTCAGCCACCCAAATACAGTAGTTCTCCCTACCGGGGTCTTCCACCCAAACCCAGTAGTGCACCCTCCCTAATAGCCAGCAGAGGTACTCCTCCTGTTGAGTACCGTGGGTCTGCCACCCAAACACAGTAGTACTCCCCGCCATGGGTCTGCCACCCAAACACAGTAGTGCTCCCCACTGGGCTATACAAGTCTCTACGACTCAAATCAGATAAGTAGTCTTCAGGTCTCAGCCAGCTACACGGTCTCCATACACAGTACACTCGTCTCCGAGAGGGTCCGCTTCACGATCTTCTGGTTGATACTCCAAGTATCACAAAGGCCCACTAAGAAGTATCTCAAAAGACCACCTCGTCGTAGGGATCTCAATGCAACAGACGTCACGTCAATCAGACGCCTGGTCTGTGAGTTATTAGCCTTTTAGTCCCGGGGGCCTGGTTGGTTTCGTGTATGAACCAACTCGACTGTATCTCAACTATACTCTGAACTATCATAAGTTATAGTCAATGGTATCTTTTCTCAACGTGATCAACAATGCCACTGACGGTTCGTCAAACGGACGTCCGTTCTGAAAGTTATCGGCCTTTCTGTTCCAGTGGCCCGGTTGGATTTTGGGTACAATCCAACCCGGACCTACGTCAACTGCATCCAATCCTCAAATGAGTATGCCAAAAGAACCTTCTCATCAATAGGAATCCAACAAAGTCGACGACACGTCAATTTGACGTCTGGACCTTATGTTATAAGCGTTTCCATTCCGAGGGCCAGGTTGGTTTCAAGTTCAAACCAACCCGACCGTACATCAAATTACACCGGTTAACCAAACATGTCACACTGTTGTGATCCATATGAAAAAACACACGAGATGGACTACCCATTGGTCCAAAAGGATAGCCGTTGAAAAGGTTGTATTTCCCCGCAACACGCACGAACCGGGCCTCATGGGGCCCACGCCTCGACCTCGACTTAAATATCCAAAACATTTCTTGAATCATTCGTCTTAATTTTAGGGTCGCAACGTCACAGACGGTTTGTCATTCTGACACCGTAGGAGATGGATATGTCAGATACAAGATCCCGTAATAATAATAATAATAATATTATTCGGTGTTTTGTGGACCCGATCCATGAACCAAAATTTAGTATCCAACATTAAACTTGAATCGACCGTATTAATGGAAGTATTACATTGCCACTGACGGCAATCCAATCGTACCTCGCAAGCATGAGTTATGGCGGGTCGAAAATTTAATAATATTATTAAATCTATTATTTTCTTAGATCATCAGGTACCTCATCTAAAAATCCAAAAAACATATCAAATATTGGACTCATAAATTCCGTCTCGGAGTCTGGGGCGCACTGCCACTAATGGTTCGTGAAACTGAGGTCGCATGAAGAAGATACCATCATAATATTGTTTTTCCAACAAAAATAATAATAAAATTACTATATTTTTTTTTAAATTAATTAAATTCCTTAAAACTCACACCCCAAATCCACACACCACAAAAACATAAACCTCCTCCTTTGACTCCATTTGGACCCTGCCCCATCCTTGATTGATTTCTTTTTATTTATTTTGATTCTATTTTATTTCATTTCAAAACATCTTCTCTCTCCAATCTATTATACAATCCACAAAATTCACTCTCACAAATTCTTCTCCTCCAAACCTATGGGCTGCTTCCTCCGCCAAAAATTTGTCGCCTTTGGACTTCTGCCGTCCCGGCCTGGCACGCTGGCAGCACATTCCACGGACCACCGGATGCGCTCCGGTGGTCCGATTCTCCTACCGTCTGCGCCCACGTCTCTCCCAGGACCTGGTCTTTACTACGACGACTTCAAATTGCTATTGCAGCCCATTTGATCATCACTTTTCATCCCGCGCACAAAAGATCCACCAGAAGAGGGTCTGGGCTTGTTCGTTAGCCCGTGCCCTCACAAAGATATCACATGTCGTCGAGCCGTAGAAAGAGGTAAGAGTTGCAATGATCGAATGTTGCGAAATATCGGTGCCTATTCCGTTGACGTTGGAGGAAGAGCCGTCATCATTGTGGATTCCCCGCAGCGGTGTCTCCTCCTTTGATAGAGAACCAGGAAGCGTTCTTCGTCATGAAGGAATGATCGTTCTTCGTCGGTGAATTGGTACTCTTAAAAAAACTCAAGAGCTCTTTAATATTCCACACAACAATTGCCAACACCATATTTCATTAATTCCCCTTCTTTTAAAAGATTCCATGCATTTCAAAAGAAGTTAAAGAGGTGCGAAAAATATAATTAATAAGGTTATTAATTACCTAATTTGTCTTAAGCTTGGAAGGTGGAGAGGGTCCACTTCAATAAAACATAAAGTGGAGTTTCCATGCATTTAACAAGTGGTGAGTTATGGGGAGGTGAGGAGTTAGGGTCTCGTGTGGGCCCCACCACACTAAACTCTCCTATGGGATGTTAGGTGGGTGTGGGCCCCAACTCTAACTTCATCATTGTTGAAAATAACCACTTACCTTGAATAAAATTTGTACACTTCAAAATTTATTTGATTTAATCTCATTCCCAAATATTTAACCTCAACCCACTCAAAACACAACTTCGGTAAAGGTTCCCTTAAGCAATTACTGACGCTGTGAGTTCATCGGTGCCCTCTGATTTCAATTCCGAGCACTGGTTAAAAAGATTGAAATACCCTCACATACGTTTACAGAACGTACCCGAAAAAAACTTTGGAAAATTATTATCAGTCACCCTTGACCCACGCTGGTTGAGGTTAGCCTATGCCTATGTAAAACATGCCACAAAGAACTCATTGATACTCTCGGATTTTCAATCTGAGTTACCGTTTAGAAATTATGAATTTTACAATAAAATAATTGTCACTTAATTATTTTATTTGCGGGAAAAAACTAAATTTTTCTGGTGGCCTGCGCCGGCCAAAGTTAGTATCTTCTTAAATAAACCATTCCCTCACAAGATTAGTGGTGGTCTCAGATTTTTAATCTGAGCTACCGTTTGTGAGTAATAAGCATTTGAAAAATAAAAGAATTTATTTTATTATTTTATTTACGGTTATTCCATTTTTGGAATTACTCACAGGAGGCCCGCGCCGACTAAACATAAGTCGTGGCTAGGGTAAACCCGTCATCCTGAGCGCAATGGTGTCCTCAAATTTCTGATCCAAGTAATCATTTAATAGTTATTCCATTTTTTCAGTAAAACTTCTTATGCGCGTTAATTTAAGCTTTACAAAACTTCAGAAAATTATTCCAGGCACATAGGGACTCAGAATCAGGTGCCGTCAGAAACCGCGTACACATAAAATTTCAAATAAATTATGAAAACAATTTTGTTGAAATTTCTGGGTCTCTACATTACTCCCACCTCAGGGCTTTATGTCCCCATAAAGCTTCAACACACACTAGGGGAAACAAAAGTGGTAGTGAGCATGAATCTGAGCCTTCCGCTCTCATGTGCTCTCCTGGAGGTTCCTGTGCTGCTTGGGGTTTCCTTTTTGCTGACCAAGGAAAACCCATCCCACCATTTTATGTAAACCACAACCTTTTTTTCCAATACCGTCAATCCGTGTATGAACTGTGGTTTCCCAGTCCGTACCCAAACTAACGTCGTAAGGCCTCGATGCTGCCACCGAGAGGTTCCAACCGAAACTCTCACCTCAAGGGTCAGATCACACCTGTCGGTGTAAGTGTGATTACTAAGTCTCCTCTCAATGTTTTCTCCATACGTGAGGGTCAAGTCAACGGTTTTAACCGGAAACTCTAAGTCTAGGACAAGATTTGTAGAAGTAAGGAAAGATTGGTACCTATGTATATTGATATGGTAGCTCATAGTAGACACAGACTGTACCTCAAATCATTATTAGAGCCCTTGGGTCACACTCCATGACAGCATGCAGCTATTCTCTTCCCCTGCCCTTCAGCTCCCTGGGCCTGGCAGGGACTACAAAGGCGGGTGGTTGTAACATGTCTAAATGTACACCACCTCATGCTGCTCTCCAAAATATGCTTCCACATCTGCTGCTCTGTAGATTCATCTGTCCCTAACACTTCCTCTTCTTGAAACATTTTATGCACCCAAGTCTCTGAGACTGGCGCCAGTTTGTTTCTTCCCACTGCTAACATCCACCGGCTATAACCGCTCATCCAAATAACATTCAACCACAAAGGTTATCTCTAGAACCCTAACAAAAGTAGGAATGCATAGAGGAAAGAGTTCTTACTCGGATATCCTTAAACACACATCGCTCAATGGTCCAAGCTCTAAAGTACTGATCGTATTGTAATCATCATGTAATATGAAAGATCGGTACACCTCGATGAATACTCAGCTTCGGACATGACATCCTGCTAAAACTGTATATGCTCTAAAAAATATTAGCCACATCCTCAAGCTAGTCCTAAGCCACCTATGATTCGGGCTCGCCTCGGAACCTAAGGGGTATCTGATGCAATTACATGTGTAATCCACTAAGCCTACATGCGTCCTATACCGGTACTGGCATTTGTAATTGTTGACCAATAGGTTGTGATATAGCTGGCACAATACCTGAGGTTACTATCTCAGGAATCAGTCCACGTATCGAATCCTCATAACTATGAAAACCAACCTCATGGTCACTCACTAGGAAACACTAGTGGTTAAGGTAAACATCTGCTCTACTAGCTCTAAACTAGGTGTAGAACTCTAGAAATCACCTCCATCCAGTCCACTACTACCTGGGAATCTGCCTCACCTCATAACATCGGAGGCCTCTGCTGCTAGAACCCGTGCAACGCACTCTGTCAGCGTGCACCGTCCACTAGTGCGGCTGGTGACATCAGCTGCCTAACAGGTGGTATTTCTACTAGTACACCACCCAAAGGAGCCAACAGAGAAATAGGGCCATGCACCGGAGCCTCAATGCTCGGTGAGCCGTCATCGAGTACTCTCTTGGAAACTCCAACTGATTGTCTGTGTGGAGACATCCTGAACAGATGCAACATGGTCAAATGATTTAATCCTAGTGATATGACATGGTTTGAGCTTAATTTAAATCTTTGGAAACACACACGCAATTGGTGTTTTCGTGCACTAAGTAGGAAATCAGTAGTAAGGGTCCTAGTGTATGGATATGTCGGCTGCCACACAAACACTGGACTCCTTGAACTGATAACCACACTCAGTACCCTAAACACTATTGCTTAACACAAAAGAAAGTATCAGAGTCCTGAGTTCTACGGTAGAACCGACTCCTCTGTTACCAATTTGTCACAACCCGTCCTCGAAGCTCGTGCCGTGACTACCCCAAGCCCGCCTTACATAGACCAGAGGCTGGCGACTAGAACCAAAGGCGTATATCCCAATAACTGTGAAGGAATTTCCTTTATAAAACATAAAAACATCCAACCAGAGTACAAGCGAAATTAAAACACTAAGTACAAAAGAAAGTACTAAAAATTAAATGGGCGACAATACAAACCTAACTGAAAAGTACAACTACAACTAAAAAATGCAACAGAAAAGACATCAACTGGAAGGTGTCGAGTTGCTCCTCGATCTTCCTCTGGAGATCCTACCTGAAGGGCAGGTACAGATGGACACCTCTGCTCTCCACGTACATCTATCACCACCAGGTAGTGTCTTTTCGTGAAGTCCACCTCCAGGTACTGTCATGTCGTGATGACCACCTCCAGGTACTGACTCGTCATGAGGTCCACCTCCAGGTACCGACTCATCATGAGTTCCACCTCCTGATACCATCCAGTCCTTGTACACTCGGTCACTGTTGGCATTTTCCATCATCTGCAACCAACACAGCGAGGTGCGGGCATAGCCCGTGCAGGGGTGAGTATAACGATACTCGGTAGGGACCCCGATAACCTCAAGGTCTCACTGAATCCAAAAAGGATAACCACAAACAATATCCCAATAGATAACCTTTACTTAGGTATATGCCCATACATATACCTAAGTTATCAAGTAACCCATCTCAATCATGAGGTAAACAAAAAGGTTATTGACTTAGCTCAAATCAGGATTTACATTATCGAAACTGCAACTGCTAAAGAACTCCGTCTCTGACGAGTACAGTGAGCATGTCACAACTCTGAGGCACTGCTCACTAACCTAATACAACTGAGGTACTCTTCATGTCGAGTACCGCGGGTCAGCCACCCAATCACAGTAGTGCTTCCCGTCAGGGTCTGCCACCCAAACGCAGTAGTGCACCTTCCCTAATAGCATGTAGAGGTACTCCTCCTGTTGAGTACCTCAGGTCTATCACCCAAAAACAGTAGTTCTCCCAGCCATGGGTCTACCACCCAAACACATTAGTGCTCCCCACTGGGCTATACAAGTATCTTCGACTTGAATCGGACGAGCAGTCTTCGGGTCTCAGCCAAATACACGGTCTCTGTACTCTGTACACTCGTCTCCGGGTGGGTCCGCTCCACAAGACACTGGTCGATACTCCATGTATCAGAAAGTCCCCCGAATAAGTATCTCAACTGACCGCCTCGTCATAGGGATCTCAACGCAATAGACGGCGCGTCAATCAGACGCTCGGTCTGTGAGTTATTAGCCTTTTAGTCTCGGGGGCTCGGTTGGTTTCATGTACGTACCAACCTAACCGTATCTCAACATTACCCCGAAATCTCATAGGGTATACTCAAGGGGACCATTTTTCAATGTGATCAATAACGGAATTGACAGTTTCTCAAATGTACGTACGGTCTAAATGTTATCGGCATTTCCGTTTCAGGGGCCCAGTTGGATTTCGGGTACAATCCAACCCAGCCCTACTCCATCTGTGTCCAATCATCAGGTTATGTATTCCAAAAGATGTTTCCCATCAAGAGGGATACAAAAAAGTCGACGTCACAACAATCAGACATCTGGTCCTTAAGATATAAGCATTTCTGCTCTGAGGGCCTGGTTGGTTTCGGGTTCGAACCAACCCGGTCATACTTCAAATGACACTGGTTAACCAAATCAGGCAGCCCATTGCGATACATATGGAAAAAACACAAGAGATGGACTACCCATTGGTGCAAAACGGTAGCTGGTGAATAGGTTTCATTTCCCCACAACACGCACGAACCGGGCCTCATGGGGCCCATGCCTCAACCTCGACTAAAATTTCCAAAACATGTCTTGAATCATTCATCTAAATTTCAAGGTCGCAACATCGTAGATGGTTTGTCATTCCAACACCATATGCGAGAGATATATCAAATACAAGATCCCGTAATAATATTAATATTATTATTATTCAGTGTTTCGTGGACCCAAGCATTAAACCAGAATTTAGTATCCAACATTAGACTTGAATCGACCGTATTAATGACGGGATTATATCGCCACTGACCACAAGCCAATCGGATGTCGCACGCATGAGTTATGGAGGGTCGAAGATTTAATAATAATATTAAATCTATTATTTTCCAAGCGCTTCGGGTGCCTGATCCAAAAACCTGAAAAAGATATCCAATAATGGACTCATAAATTCGGTCTCGAAGTAAGTGGCACACTACCACTGACGGTTCGTGAAACCAAGGTTGCATGAAGAAGATACCGTCAAAATACGATATTCCAAACAAAAATAATAATAACATTATTATATTATTTTTATTTTTATTTTAATTAAATTCCTTAAAAATCACACACCAAATCTAGGCACCACAAAAAAAATAAACCTCCTCCTTTGACTCCATGCCATCCATGCCCCATCTTTGATTGATTTCTTTTTATTTATTTTGATTCTATTTTATTTCTTTTCAAAACATCTTCTCCCTCCAGTCTATTATACAACCCACGAAAATTCACCCTCATGATTTATTCTCCTCTAAACCCGCGGGCTTCTTCCTCTGCTAAAAATATGTCACCTTCTGACATTTGTCGTCCCTGCGTGGTGCACTGTCACCATTTTCTACGGACCACCGGACGCGCTCCGGTGGTCCAATTCGCCTACCGTCTACACCCACATCTCTCCCGTGACCTGCTCTTCATTACGATGGCTTCAAATTGTCGTTTCAGCCCGTTTCTTCATTGGTCGTCATCCTGCGCACAAAAGAACAACCAACAGAGTGTCCAGGCTTATTCGTTAGCCCATGCCCTCCGCATTAGAAGCTCAATCAATAACTCATCAATGACAAGGGTTTAATTTATTCAAGATAAATTATACAAACACCCTACAATTAAAATACGCATCCACGATGGTATAATTAACATATACACTTTATATGAAAACCCCCTACCTCACAAAAACGTCACACGTCGTCGAGCCGTAGAAAGAAGCAAGCATTGCGATGATTAGACGTCGCAGAAGATCGGTGTCGATTCTGTTGATGTTGGAGGAAGTTCCGTCTTCATTGCGGATTCCCCGCGGCAGTGTCTCCTTTTTTTGATGGAGAACATGGAAGCATTCTTCGTCATTATGGAATGATCGTTCTTCGTCAGTGAGTTGGTACTATTCCACAAAAACTCAAGAGCTCTTCAATCCTCCACACAATAATTTCCAACCCCATATTTCATTAAGTCCCCTTCTTTTAAAATATTCCATGCATTTTAGAAGAAGTCAAAGAGGTGTGATAAATATAATTAGTAAGGTTATTAATTATATTAGTTGGCTTAAGGTTGGGAGGTGGAGAGGCTCCACTTCAATAAAAGATAATGTGGAGTTTCCATGCATTTAACAAGGGGTGAGTTTTGGGGAGGTGAGGAGTTAGGGTCTCATGTGGGCCCCACCACACTAAACTCTCCCATGGAAGGTTAGGTTAGTGTGGGCCCCACATCTAACTTCCCCTTTGTTGAAAATAACCACCTACCTTGAATAAAATTTGTACACATCAAATTTTATTTTATTTAATTTCATTCAAAAATATTTAACATCAACCCTCTCAAAACACAAATGCGTTAAAGGTTCCCTTAAGCAATTACTGACGCTACGAGTTCATCGGTGCCCTCAGATTTCAATTCTGAGCACTGGTTAAAAAGATAGAAAAACTCGCACGTACGTTTACTGAACATACCCGAAAAAATGTTTGGAAAATTATTATCAGTCACCCTAAAACCACACCGGTCGAGGATAGGTTCTGCAAAAGAAAAACACGCCCCAAAGAACTCATTGATAATCTCGGATTTTCAATCTGATTAACCGTTTAGAAGTTATAAATTTTTCAATACAATAATTGTCACTTAATTGTTTTATTTGCAGCCAAAAACTAACTTTTTTTGTTGGACCGCACCAGCCAAATTTAGTGTCTGCTTTAATAAACCATGCCCTCACGTGTTTAGTGGTGGTCTCATATTTTTAATCCAAGCTACCGTTTGTGAGTTATAAGCATTTGAAAATTAAAATAATTTATTTAATTATTTTATTTACTCTTATGCCATTTTTGGAATTTCTCACTGGAGGCTCGTGCCGACTAAACTTAAGTCGCGCCTAGGGTAAACCCGCCATCCTAAGCGCAATGGTGCCCTCCGATTTTTGATCTGAGTAACTGTTTAATAGTTATTCCTCTTTTTCCGTAAAACTACTTACGCTCGTTAATTTAAGCTTATCAAAACATCAAAAAATTATTCTGGGCACACCGAGCCTCAGAATTAGGTGCCGTCAAAAACCGTGTACTCGTAAAATTTCAAAGAAATTAAGAAAAAAAATTCTTATAAATTTATGGGTCTCTACATTATACTGATTATAATATATCTATATAAATTCTATAACGATATTAATGATATAATAATCATATTTTAGGTAAATTTGATTTTAAAAATATCGTGGGTGATCTTGATGAAAAATGAATTATGTTACGATTATAGAGATGGAAGGTCCTACATTCACTTAAGAAACAATTACATTTTTCAAGGATCATTTTAGAAAGATAGTAAGTAAAATTTTAAAAATCCATATTGATAAAAAAAATAATTAACACCTTATTATATACTTATATATATCATCCATATTTTGTTATGATGAAAAAATGGTCACATCACTTTTAGGATGTAGTAGTTCATGTGTACGAGAATAATGTTATCATCTTTACCTGAGGGAAAAAGAAAAAAAGATATATTGTATATATATAATTATAAATATTTAATGAATATAGTTATTTTGAAAATTATATAACATATAATCGTTAATTTATTTTTATCAAATTTCATATGAAGCGTTAGTGAAATACTAATCACTTCGCTTCACAAGGTGGTAGTTTTCCATACACACGAGATATGTAATTATATCTCCTATAAAATGCATGGTATAAATATACATATTGTATAGTAACTCTAGATGTATATCAATGTTATAAATATAAAATATGTAATTTATATCTATCCTCATACCTGACCATGAAATGTGGTAATGGAAGAATGAAGCACATCGGTTTGTGATGTGGTAGTCCACCGTACACACAAATGATGATTTTATAGCCAACATGATGACAGTGGTGATGGTTGTAAGTCATGAAATTATCATAAAACATATAATAATTTTTTATATAATTTTTTTATATATTATAATGGATTAATACTAATTTAATTAGGTCTAGACATAAATAAAAAAAGATGATCATTGAAGAACATTACTTCTTCTTCTAGTATCCTTCTTAGAATTGCATTATATCCTTCAGATGTTGGTTTTCATTCCTAAATAAGAATTTTAAAAACTAGTTTGGGAGGATGAGTGGTTATTTGGGTAGCTCATGGCTGATCCAAATTTCTTTAATTTGTGAATATGAGAGGATATGGGGTTAACTTTTGCAACTGGGGAAGATGATACACTTTTTGTTTTGGAATAGTTGAGTTCAACCATGTTTTTCAAAAGTAAAAATGATCAAAAATTGGTCATTATCAAACCATAGTGGTTTAAGGTTCTATATATATCCATATAATTGTTTTTTATAAAAACAAATTATGCCATTTTAACTTATATTTTTAGATTTACCACCATGGTATACCCATTTTTAACTTAACCTTGTTAATTATTTTTCATTGGATTCAATATTTATTATGTAAAAAATCATCATAGCTATATTAGAAATTAGAAATTATGATTATTTCAATTTTATTCTATTTTTTAAAATTATATTTATAAAAATAGAAAATGTTTATTTAAAACTAAGCTTTCATGCGTGATGAGAAAGTTCCTCTTTAATATGAAATTATTAAAAATATTACAATATTTTTATATGTATATTCAATAAAAATAATATTCCAATCAAATTAATTAGTTTATTTTATAGATAAATAAACCGTTTTTAGTTTAAATATAATTAAAAATATTGTTTATCATCATAAATAATTTTAACTAAAAGAATGTTTTCAATTAATATTCAGTATTTTTCATTATTTGTCAAAAAATGAAACGTTTCATAAAAATCCAAAACATTTATTCAAAAGATAATTTTAGTAACATATTATCATAAATGAAGATTTTTTTTTAAAATTTTTCGAATGTTATAAAAATTAAAATTAATTTTTTTGAATAATGAGTGACAAAATCATATTTTAGAAAGAAAATACTATTTTTGAAAAACAATTTTTTATACATTAAATTATTTTAATTTTATTTATAATTAATAACTATTTAATAAAAAATTGTTTACTATATATTCTAATATGTTAGTAAACCATATTTGTTCATTAAAATTTATTATCTTGGTTATAAATATTATATTAAATATTAATATGAATATTCTAATTTTTTTGGTAAAAATCGGTCTGACTCGTCACACAAGATATCAATGAATATTTTCGTTTAATTTATAATAAGATAGTAAATAAATTTAATTTATTCATAAATTTATTTTTACATGTATCAGAGAATATTATTTTTTCATTTATCCTATTTTTTGGGTGTTATATTTTCTTCTATGAAATTTTTTTTGTCACATATGCTGTTGAGTAAAATTGTATTAATTTATAATTTCAATTTTTTAAATTACCCTCGCATTAAATAAAATGAATACTAATTATTTAAACATCAACATGGATGTCCATGGTTTGATATTTTTTAATTACATTATAAAAAACTGATATAAAAATGGTTAGTAAATAATCCAGATAATAAGATTGAAAAGGAATTATGATGGTCATCAAACTAAACACAACTAGGTTTCCATGTAGGAGAACATGTGTGGGAAATGAAAACAGTATTATGTAAAAAAAGATTATATAATTAAAAATACTGATTGAGGTCATTTTCCAGTAGGAGGAGAATGATAAATAGAATATTAATGGCCTCAGATCCCTAAATCTATAACTATCTAAAAAACTATAAGATATATTGAGGATGAGGTTAATATGATAAATTTTTTGTTTCGAGATGCTTTTATTAATGATATTTATTATTTTACTATCTATGAATATAAGGAAATATAAATATGAATACATGAAATATTTTAATTGTAATCATAATTTTATCCTTTGGTTTTCCATAGATCAATTTTCATTTCATCCCTTACTCTAAGAGATGAAGATCTAAAAGTAAATATTTTATGCATATAGCACTAAAATTTACTTCTAACATATTTTATGTTATATAAAATTTATTTACATCTTTCTATAACAATTTTTAAAAACAATATGGTTAGAAAAATATCTAAAATACCTTAATCTATATCCTTAGGATAAATAATATTGTTCCAAAAATAATATTTATTTTTCGCAAATTATTTATGTAAAAAAGAAACATTAACTAGGACTTCATGTATGCAAGTGCCATGCGCTAAAACCATATAATCATTTGTTTATAGATTCATTCCCCCATAGCCTGGCTGGATGAAACTGATTGTCACCTATTATATAGGATAACCATTTCTTGAACTATATTAATGTAATTCTAATTAAATTATGAAAAAATATTATTGAAATCCTTGAAATTAAATTAATTGTTTAATAAAATTTTTATTATGGTTTCCAATACATTTTTTTCATCACAATGTATAATAGTATTTTTTGACTGCTATTACAATGTACTAAATGAACACATAATAATTAATGTCTATTAGTACATTTTAACTAATGTCCATAAAATTTTATTTAATTGTTCAAGAAATAAATATTTCACTAAAACATATTCAAAAAAATTGTTGTATTTTCATAAATCTATTTCAAAATATCCACGATCAGGATATATTCCTACCAAAAAATATATATAAAGGAATGGTTAAGATTTGAACTTATGATCACCCTTATACTCGTAACCCATTATGGTACCATTGTCTCTTATGTTAATGAAGACCTATATACTTATAAAATTGAACAAATTCATTATTCATTTAATGTTTCTAATTCAAAAACACCATTTGTAAAAATACATATAAAATTAATTATTTAATCTCAATATAATAATACTTCATCGAATTTTTTAAATATAAACAGTAGAGAAAATATTTTTTACTAATAAGACTATGGAATATTTCTAGATATATTTTAGAAGAAATGAACTGAGAAATTATATAATTCTAATACAAGTGTGAAAATAATAATTTTTTAAAAAGATTTAATATATTTATGCTGCACACATATATTTTTCCAGGAAAAAGTTCTTAACTCTTATAAAATGGCTCAGAGTAAAAATTTGATATCATAGTTGAATATAGAATGTGACGCTTAAATTAGTCATGTCCAAAGATAGTTGTTGTGAGGATTCTAGATTCGGTGACTATTGGAGAGTGAATTGAAATTAAATTAGTTAATTAGTTAAATTATTTAATGTAAATGAACCACATATTTTTGTTCTATAAGTATCCATTATAGAGGATTTATATGGTTATCTTCATAACCCTATAATTATTGAGAGGAATTTCAACTACTCTCCATTATTGGAAAATCAATATTAGATGACAATGAGCAATTGGATCAATGAAAATTGAGGCATAGTGAATGAAAAACTATATATCCTGTATTGGAGAGTGTGTAATTCAATAAAAAAGGTCAAATATTAATGCATGACTAATATTTTTTTTATTATTCCCTGTAATATTTAAATATTAAACATGATCAATTCATTATCTTTGATCTGAATTTATTATGATTCATTTCCACAGCCTATGTATTATTTTAAAATTTTGTATTTAATTTATTCAATGTTTATCTCTCTAGGAATTTTAATTGAATACATTGTCTAAAATATCATTGAAAACAACTATTTCACATTCATTTTTAGTATTTTCCCCTACCATTATATAATTTCGTCTTTATAGGCTTATGGGGCCACAGTTCGAAATTTTTGGATGGGATCAATTTCAATCAAACCACCGTATTCATGAAATATTCAATTATAAGTAATAGTGTTTTGATCTGTGGATGAATGGGTATTAATCTCATGATCTGGGTGATAGTTTGGTGGATATGATATTTGAGACAAAGAAGGTGGTGACATAAGACGCAAATGAGGAAAATAATAGTTTCAGAGGGACCATTAAAGAATTAATTTCAACCATAAAATGGGTCGAATCAACACTTGGAGGCTTCCCAATATTTTTTAGGTGAGATAAATGTGAGATTAAATCTACAAGAGCTAGATCTATAATTCTATATAAGTTAAAATATTGCATTGAAAAACATTACTATAGAATGTGTAGTCTGAAAAAAAAACATATTGTGTAGAGTCGTAGTTTTGATGGAGAGGGTTTATAGGTGAGCAAAATATCACACAATATGTTTCACCTACATGCCATGTGACTCAATGTAGGTGACCCTAAGTGTATTCTATGAGTACACAGACACGAGTAAGGGTATTCACATTCTTTTTATAGGAAAATATCCTTGGTACTTGAACATGGCCTAGAGCACATTGAAAGGACTCCGAATGGATTGACATGTCATGTATCAGGGTACATGAACATTGGAATGTTTACCATTATATGAATAGCATCATAGATATGACCCCAGGTGGATGAGACATTATTTATAGTCACATTACATTCCTTTTAGCGGTATGTAGAAATTTATACATGTATTTGTAGGGAAATGTCTCAAAATTAGTGTTAGACCACATGTTGTGTGGGCCCATTACACGTCGTGTTTCTCCTCTTTTTGAGGAATCATATACCTATCATATCACCATTTTTTGTCTCAATTTTCTTTTTGAGAGTATCCTATAATTATTATTATTCATTTTAAAGCATAATGGTGTCCTTTGTATTAGATTTTTAGATACGATGTGAGATGTTCCAACTGTGACGATTCATTAGGTGGCACTAGATGAAGGAGGGATCATACATGATCATTATTGTGGAACCCTCCTATTAAAATAAGTTATTGGTCCTTTAGCTATAGAGTGGAATCCTCAAATAGAGTCAGGGAATGGATCCCCTTTATATCCAACTATATAGTGGATCCATTCTACTGGGAATGTGTATAGGTATTATATCTATATACCACTAGATTGGAGTGCTTCCATTAGCACAGGGACTGGGACCTCAATCCCTAGAGTGGGGCCCTCCTATATATTCAATGCATCGTTCTTATATCGAACATCATATTGGAACCGTCTTTCTATGTTTCTGCATCAGTCGTCAAACCATTTGAGAAGAACCCTCCCATTGGAAATGTGCATGATTCCTAGATCTATTTATTGATTGGGACCCTCCTATTGGAATATGTAAAATGTCTTATATCATTATACATAGTGGAACCCTCCTGTTGGAACATGGTATAGGTCCTATGTCTATCTACCGAATTTAACCCTCATATTTTACCAAGGTATGATTCCTTTACCGATGGATTGAGTCCCCTCGACTGTGTATCATAATTTCGAATAATGTATTTTCCTTTATGTTTCTACAAGATAGATGTTTGAGATGATGGGCATCATTGATGGGCCATTTGGAACTGTTGGATCTCCTTTCCTTGGGTAGGTTGTGAGATAGAGATCTCATTTCATTGATCATTTTTTATTTATTTATGAGAATATATTTATCTATATCAATGGTATTGGATATTATTAATCCATTTATATGGTTTGAGCTGTCTATTTTTATTGTGCCTCTTATTAATCCCACTTCATCATTCCGGGAATCCAACTAGGTATGTTTATACTCACCCTTTCATGAGATTTTCTCGCTCACATCATGTCTCATGCAGATGATGGATAGTTCATTGAAAAATATAGAGGATCATTAGGATACCTTGATTTATTTTACCATTTGTGGTGGTCGGGATTAGAGATTCAGATACAAAAGATCTAATCACATTAATTTTCTTGTTTTGTTTTAATTCGGAATTATTTTTGGATGGGTGTATATTTTCCCTTTTTTATTTTCAAATTACATTTGTATAGTCTTTTACTACATAGATGTTCCATATGCATGGTTATTATCTATATTTTCAATCTTTTATTCTAATTCCTCTTCACCTCTACTTGGGGATTGTTTTTTTGTGTGTACTGTTAATAGGAAAAGGCCTCTCATATTATTTATTCCTTCTGGTACTTTTCCCCAACCCCTAGCCTATGGAGGCAGGATTGGGGTAGTTGTGGGTCAAGCCCAATTTGGTTAGCCGGTGATAGATCGGAAATATATGAAGTCATTATTTGGGATGGTGTTTGGAGCTATCCACTTAGGAGGATTTTGTTGGGAGTTGTAGAAATTGTTTCAAAGTGTTTCATGCATGGATCTATCTCCAGAGAAAATAATGTTGTTGTGGGAAGTTGAAATATCTATTCACCAAGACTCGGACTACTTATTATTGAATTGGAATATTGATACATTTGTTTTAGGGTTCAATGGTACATGCATCATATAGTATAGAGTATTTTATAATTCATATTGACTTATCTCCCCCCCGCTCTCTCTCTCAAAAACATATATATATATATATATATCATCATATTGTGGTACATCGTTACTAAATGATTATGTTGCCTATATGAAGACAACCATCCTTATTACCAACTCTAAATCAGGATAATGATCCAATGAGTGATGTGGTGTCAGATCATGGGACATCACATCATATTCATAATACATATTTATATGTAAAAACACCCACACATTTCTAGAAAAAGATTATACTCATAGATCATTCCATGAATGTGTGCAGACATAGATCACTCTATTAGATCTAGCACTAGAAGATGCAGATGTTCTGTATTGAGCCAAATCCTTGGGAAGTGGTGTATTGGATAGATTTAGTAATCTGAGTTGTCAAGAATATCTGGACACTGACTGATTAAGTGGTTGTACTAGAAGACAATCTTTTTGACGACGAAGTTGTGATCTACTAAGGTATAGTCATGTCTATGCTTTGTGAGTCAAGACTCTCATGGGATGACTTCCTATAGATGTTTCTAGAGAAGTACTATCCCTCATTATTGTAAAATATATGGATTCATATTATTTTTGAGCAATAATAGGGAGGGATGACAGTATCTTGAATTTTGGGAGGTATAGATACCTTATGTTGTACTACATTAACATGATTCAGAATGGATACTTCATGTCACAATTGTTTGATATGGGTTTATGAAGAGATGGTTGTGCTAGTGACATTACCCTTTACATTCTCACTTATGATAGACTATTTCATGTGGTGATATTAGCGTAGATATTCCTATAAGTGGGTTTCAACATAGCTGGAGTTATTAGTGGGTGTCATGGGGATGAGTCTTCTTCGATAACTAGTAGGGTAAAGTCGGTAGGATCTCATCACATGTGATTTAATCATGATAATACATTGATGATTGGTCGTATGAAACATGTAATATGTATAGGCCTAGGGATGATTGGGGGGTGGTGGTTTCATATATTTGAATGTTTAGATCACATAACATGTGATTTCTGGACCTCACATATAGAGGTGGGTAGACAAATAGTGAATAGACTACCATGGTAGAGGTAATTTCTGGATCATGGATCTCTCTTATGTGGTAAGGGTGGCCCATAATGAGGTGATTCTAGTAGAGAAGTAGGTGGGGATCCAGAAGGATATGATATGTGTGGTAGAATATATTTTAATCTCGTTCCACCAATAGCACTAGGCAACCCAGGTGACGCTCATGGAGTTGGCATTTAGGCCACTGGGCAGATGCAGACCTTAGAGTTATATGACATTGGGATAAATGAAATGATTGGAGATATGATATGTGCTTATTATACTTTTTATTCAATACAAATTAAAATAGGTGTCAGTCAGTCCATCATCTATTTACTCCTTTTGTGAGATAGGGTTATCCCAATTGATACATTATCCCAATGACGTTACATTGAGGCTCTTAGAGGGAATGCTTCTTTGATCTATTTGATCTTCTGGTGGTGTGAGATATGATTTAGTTACAATATTTTCTCATGTTTAATTTCAATATTCATTATGCAACCATATGACATAATCCTTGTTATTGATTGGATTTCTATAGTCTGATCCTAGATTGGCTGTCACCATAGATGAATCAGATGCCTTTGCACTGATGGAATGATATTATCCAATGTCGACCAGAGATATATCAAGTCTTAATGAGTGTTGTTTTCATGTAAAAGGATGTAGAAAAACACCCATCATTTTGTTAGTGTATCCATTGGAATATAGAGCTCTTCCACCAATGATATTCCGTCATTCATATTGGATTTTATTAACATATTTCCTAACTGTATTTTGAGACTACGTATTTCGAGGGATATATAGTTTTTTTATTTTATTTCACCCCAGGTACTACCCTGATATCTTATACAATATATCTTATTTCCATAATAAGCTCCATTAATGGAGGGAATAGTTAATGAAACTTTAAGAGAAGGGTTTTATTAGACCTAGTGTGTCCCCCTAGGAAGCTCTGCTTCTGTTTCGGAAAGATATGGAAGGGAGCTTGTAGAATTTGTGTGGATTATCATTGCATGAACTAGGCCATGATAAAGAATATACACCCCTTTATAAATACTGAATGCCTATTTTTTCAACTTCAAGGCTTGATATATTCCTCAAAGATTGACCTCGGTTCTATAAATATTCAGTTGAGAGTTCACAAGGATGATATTCCGAAGCTAGAATTATAATTTCTCTATTGAAAAAATGATTTCTTACTTATTCTAATAAATGTATCAAATTACCCCATTCTTTTTTTTAATATGACGAACCAGATATTCCAGTCATACTTGGACTGGTTTGTTGTTGTCTTTAATGATGACATACTCATATATCTATATTAGAGGAGGATCATGCAATAAAACTGGGGATGGTCTTGGATTTTCATTAGGAGCACCTCATTTATGGTAAACTCTTCGAATGAATGTTGTGAATCCTTGTGGTTCAATTTCTAAGTATTGTCATCTCTAAGGATTAATTAATTGCATACATTGTGATGATCGAGGTAGTGAACGATTGGGATCCACCCATTTTCTTCTCATATGTATAGATTTTTCTTTTCTTGTAGAGGTATTACTAATGATTTTTGGATGACTTATCCCAAATTTTATCACCTTTTACTAACTAAAAATGAGATATGGATGCGTTTTATCCTTCACTAAGTAGTATCAGAGTGCCTTTTTGTAGTAGAGGGTGAGGATAATGAGTAATCATGTTTTGAGACCATCGGCGGAGTTCTTGGAGTAATTATTATATAGATGACATAAGAGATGGGATGGGCTGCGTGTTGATGAAGTGATAGGTAGTTACCGGATATGGTTTGAGGAATTTTCCACCCCATGAACATAACTACATGATTAGTGACCTAAATATGGTAGTGGTAGTCGTTTCTAAAAAAATATGGAAGACATATATTCTAGGTGAATGCTATTTTGTTTACATAGACCATCGTTGTATTAGGTATTTATTCACACATATATATTTGAACTTGATACTGTGTCACATATTGGTGTTCCTTCAAGAGTAATACATTGAGATATTAAATAATTTGAGGAATATAAACAAGGTGTCATATTACCTTAGTAGTATTTCCATGGCTTGTTTGCTGCAGAAGGCATCCTAACAACTACCTCATTTGCCTCTAACCTCATATGAGGATAAGGGTTCATCTTTTCCTCGGTCGTTCGGGTTTAATCCTCCACTCATCCAAAATGTGAGGGAGTCCAAGTCAGGATACTAAAAATGTGAGGTCTTATGTGACCAGATATACTCATGAGATTCACATGATGGATTTAATGATGTGGATAATCACATCATCCTTTTACAGGGATAAAAATGGTCCTGGATTTTATGATTAAGGAGGTTATGAGAGAGCTCCACATATCCCATTTTTCTATAAATAGTGGTTTGGGAAGATATGAGGAGACCACCAGCCGTAGTTTTGATTGACTAGAATTAGAAGGAATGATGGTGGGTTCATCTTTAAGTTTCCTAGTTATTTGTAGATGTAGGATAAGACCCACGTTCTTGCATGTTTGTTGTAGCCTATTAATGTCCTGATGTGGAATGGGGAGTAATATCTAGGGAATTCATGAAAATTATTCAATGGATAGTGAGAGGACATTATTCCATATGGGTTTTAGTTAATCTATTTACAAATTTAGTTCTCTTCTTTGCAATTAGAATGTAATTTTTAGTGGATATTTTGGAGAAACTAAACATACTGGTGATCATTCTCCTTCTCTGGGTTCCCTTGATGATTTCATATATTATTGAATCAGGGTTTATATCACAGTTTTGGAGGGCCATGTAGATGGAATTTGGAACCTAGATGTGGATGAGTATATCCTTTGACCCCTATACATATGGAAAAACCAAACACATTATCCATTTGTTTGGGGATATTTCAAGGGATTTCAGGTTAAATTTTTTCAAGTGTCAGGAGGGTAAATTTCTATTCTTATAAATTTCATTTAATAATTTATACAAATCTACTATCATCATGGAGCCTTTAGAGTCCATGTACAAGAGACACCATAGGTCACCCATATATGGGACTATGATTAGTTAGGTGTATCTTATTAGACCATAGATACTGTAGGATATGATAGAGAAGTTCCATGTTATCAAAACGATGATGAGGATATCCTAGAGTAGGTATAAATCATTTGCATATCGGCATCATAGGACCCTGCATTTTGATCAAGGACACCATGTTTTCTTGATATTCTCCCCATGAAGAGGTTTGTTGAGATTCAGTTAGGGAACCATGTTTTAAATTAGGTCCATCAAGATATTGGATATCTTAGAGTGGGTTGGTGAGTTTTCCTACTACATCACCATGCATGGACAGTTGGAGTGGGTGAACAAAGTCTTCAATGTTTCATAATCAAGGAGATACATGTATAACCACACAAATTTTATTATCTAGGGAGATAAAGGCATTAATTATTGATATAATTTATTTAGAACCTAGTGAATATTGCAGATTGATAGAAGATGACCTATGTGGATGGGCCATTCCCTTGGTTCATGTGCTATTGCAATACATGAGCGTACAAGAGAGCTCCAAGGATTGGGAGATCCAGAAGATGGCTAAATATCCAAAAATTTCGGTTTATTTTTTTATTTTCTATAATGAAAATACTTAAGATATTAATAATGTAGAATCCCAATTTTCACATTATAAAATTTTTATATATATCATGAAATATTTTCTTACCTAGGAACTAATATGTCATGAGAATCCATGTCCTGGTGTGACCGAAATTAACATTTAAAATATATTTAATATATTTAGTATTGTACATGACAAAATTTTCAAGAAAATAGATAACTTTTATATATGGTCTCGGATGTAAAACATATAACCATGGTTGAATCTGGAATGTGAGGTTTGACCTCGAGTTGTCCATATGTTGGTTAGCCCTGAGCATTTAGATTGGAAGACCATTGCAGAGTGTGTTTAATTTATAGTAATTATTTAATTTCAATGACCTAATTCTATTAACGCAGTATTTATGTAAATAACGAAGAACGTTAGGGTTTGCTTAAAAAATGTATCAATAGTTTCATAGAGTTTCAACCATCATCTATTGATTGAGAATAGTGATGCGATGATAATGAGAAATTGGATAAAAGAAACTGAATGTGAAGTGAACCCAGTGACTTCACTTCTTCCATGGTGAGAAGTTATTCATCAATGAATGCTTAAATCCCAATGTTTGAATGATAAATTCTGGATAATACCCCATTTAATTAACATATTTTTCATGATCAATTAATTGTATTGTATATGATTTTATTAATATCCTTTTAATGGTCACCTGTATTGGTTTAAAAAAATTATCCAATTTATGCGATGTTTCTCATTCAATTCATCCAAAAAGGTATAATTTGAAAAAAAATGCTTTTCCAATGATTGTTTCCCATTTTTTTCCTTTTCCCACAAAAAATAATTTGGTGCTTTTATATATACCTACGGTGCCACCGTTTGACATTTTCTGGTAGGATGCAGCTCAATCTATCCTCAAGATAAATGATAGATTCATTTGAGACAAATAGTTTTGTGTTCTAAGGATGAATGTGGATGAATTTCACGATTCATGTGATCATTTCTTGGATCTGAGATATGATACATAGAATGTGTCAGTTTGGGATATGCACAAGGCACCTACATGTTACAGATGGACCATTATAGACTTGTTTTCTATCC
Source organism: Viscum album (assembly GCA_963277665.1). NCBI lineage: Eukaryota > Viridiplantae > Streptophyta > Magnoliopsida > Santalales > Viscaceae > Viscum > Viscum album. The sequence continues at coordinate 1,139,960,749 of OY728153.1, read as the reverse complement.
ACCGAAGGGTCAGAATCAACAAACAGATGTTTCCATTTCATTTTTTGGGAAAGAAATATGTCATATTCATGATGGATGATCTAGAAATTTATTATAAAAGAAGATCTATTATTTCTATGAAAATCCAAACAACATGTAGTATTGGATAAAGAACACATGGCATGTAGGGTGTATACTATGACCATTAGGGTTTCAAAATGAGGAATATATATCACGCTTTGTAGGGTGGACACAAGAAATATGACTTAGTGCTAGTGACATAGTGTGTACTCTGGGAGTTTATAATGCTAGTAATGGATTGGCACATGATGTGTACCGATACACTTCCATGTTAAATAGACATGGACTAATGTAAACAGGATGGACCCCTTATGGGAGGAAACATCATATAATAGTGTATAGGAGCATGGTCAAGCTAATACGAACATTTCTTGGAGCGTGATAAGGACCATAGGTGGATAATCAATTCAAGGTACTCCCCATGCACATTGTGTAAGGATGCATGGATTGTGATTCATATATTTACATGGACACAAACATGTAACATGGTTTGGAAACACATTTTGTGTGTCCCATTACATGATGTGTACGTCCACATTTGGATGAATCCTATTCCTATCTTATCTCCATTGTTTTCGAGTATTCCTTTTTTAATAGTATTCTATATTTAAATTTTTTTGTATAAATTTATGGTGGTATTTATAGTCAATTTCGGGATATTATATGAAAATGTATCGAGTTTTTTTCTTATTTATGTGATAGTTGACGAAGATTGGGATTAGATAAGACAATCAGAGTGGAACACTCTTACTATGACATGGTATTGGTCCTCTACCAATTGATTTGAAATCTAATATAGATTCAGGGAATTGTTACTCTATATATCCATCAATATATTAGAACCCTCAAGTTTAGAAGAAGTAGGGTTCTTTTATTTATTGACCAGTTGAGGGGAACTCTGTTACTAGTATAAGGAATAAATCATCTACTACTGGAGCTAAACCATCCCATGTAGTCCACACAAGGTCCATATATACACCATTAGAGTGGAACCCACATGTAGAGCTAGAGGATGAGTCTATCTATTAGAGTCTGATAGTCATACTTGAAAAAAAGGAATGTCTTATCTATATATACATAGAGTGGAACCCCCTATTTCCATAGGACATGGGTCATTTATCTATCTGTTGAGTGTAACCATTATATTATACTAGGGTATGGGTCCTTTTATTCGAGATTTTGGCCCCACGAATGTTTGGAATAGTGGATTGGAATGTCTTAGAATAAATGTTTATTCTGGGTAGATGCACGAAATGATGGGTATCGCTGATGGATCCATTAAAATAGATTCCACTTATTTCATGTGATGAGCTCTAAGATAGACATACCCTATCTCACTTTTTTCTGTTTCATTAATGACCACTATATATATATACAAGTTATTGAATGATTTTTGTCTCTTGATATGGGTTGATCTATCTTTTCATATCATGTTTCTTACCATTCCCCTTCATATTTTAGGGTCTCCAATTGGGTATGCATATACTCACTCTTTCATGATAAGTTTTTCATCGTGTCGTGGAATATTCCAATGATGAATAGTTTTGGGGTGATTATAGATGATAATATGGATACCTTGGTAAATTTTTCCATGTACAGTGGTCGTGTCTTTTATATTCATTTTGGGATCTCTCAACACATTAAATTTCCAATTTTCTCATAATGGGACTTATTTGTGGTTGGGATGTATCATTTCCTTTTTCTATTAAAATTAATTTTCTATACTCTTGTACTCCCTAGAGGATTCTTATTCATGATTGTTATCAATATTTTTTATCTTTTGTTATAATTCCTCTTCACTTATTCATGGAACTGGTTGTCTATGTGCATACATACACCTATGAAAAAGAAATTCCTTATTAGTTATGCCTTTCGCTACTTGTCTCCATCCCCTAGAACATAGAGGTGGGCTTGTGATAGTTTTAGTTCGAGAGATTGACGGTCAAGTAATGATAGGTAAATACATGGTAAATGTTATAACCTTTTGCATTAAATTAAATTATTTATTCCCATACATTATTGTGGTTTGTAAAGTAACAATGAATTATTATAATCATGTTCCCATGGAATGTCAAAATAGGTGTGCAGTATGGAATGTTGTCACCCACCGGGCGATGATTTGGTAAATTCCAATAATCCATTTTTAGAGTTATTACCCAAAGGTAATTTTATCCCATAACCATGTAAAAATGTAGTATTCATAATGTTATGTATTTAAAGGAATTACCACATAATTTCTAATATATCAAAACCATAATATGTTTTTCTATAAATATAATTAATGTCTATAATAGGGTTATGATCACTAATATAAATTTCCAAAAATCTAGTTCCAATGGTTATTACTAAAATTTTTCTGATACCAACATTTTAGATCCCAACACTAGTAGCCCAGAGCCATTGTCTTCATTTATAAATTAGAATAATATATAGGGAATAATTTCCCAATGAACGTAATAATATTGTAGTCTTAGTAAACCTAATAGATATGTGATTCTTACATTACATTTGATAAAAAATAATTAAAGAATAATTATTTTTATTAATAAAATTATTCCTTGTAGCATATCATTTCACATCAATCATAGTGAACTTCATTGAAACCAAAGGATGGAAAAAAAATAAGGGTGATCTCAAAACCTGAGTAAGGGTTATGTATAGTAGAAGATATCATGAATCAATAACTGTAAAAAATATAGAATGGAATATAATTGAACACAAATTCCATATAAAGAACGAAAATCCATAAATATATAAGGAATAATAAATATATTAAGGTAAATAAACAAACAAACCTTTTATATAACCAATAATATGATAAGTACATTCTTAGAGAGATAATATATGTGTTAAAATACCCTGAAAATAATAATTATAATAATAATGTAAACTCAAAATTTTAGATTTCATTTTTCCCAAAAACACGATACCATTACAGTTAAGAAAATTGAAAATATGGTTTGGAATATACTAAAAAAATGTTATTTGTTTATGCCAACTATATCACTATTACAAAAACATTTCACAAGATATATTAAAACATACTCGAGACAGACACATAAGGTTTGACTAATTAATCTTGTCTCATGAGTATGGTGACACATAAAATGTATTTCTTTATGTTCTCTAATATAATTGTCATTAATTTAAAAAATATTCTCTATATATTTATTAACCACTTTAATTCATGTATAGTATGACATTTCCTCACATATCTACATGGATTATATAAAATGGTTTTTCAGTATTTCCATAGATTGACAAAAAACATTAAATGTAAACAATGTATTTTTAAGTGGTACAAATTTCATAAAATAAGAATATCAATAATATATAATATAGATATTTTTGGAAATTTAATGAAAAATGATCATAGGAAACAGAATATTTTAATAGGAAACTAATGAGAAAAAAATAAGGAAGTGAATTTTGATATTATCTTTGTTCAAAATAATCATAAACCATCTATATGATGAATAATGATAGTGTCAATATATATTCATTAGAGTATGAAGAGTGGGTTAGTGTCATTGATTAATATACGTACCATGATAATATCATTAAAAATATTCTTTAGGAAAATATCATTTTCATTTTAATAAACATTTTGATAATCTTTTTCATCGAAAATGATTTCCAAAAAGTTTTCGTTAAAAAGAAACTTGAGAAAATGTAAAATAATAGTCAATGAACTGATGGTAATGAAGTAGTTAATTCCATATATGCACTAAAGGGTAAAATTAAAATCCTTTTTCACTGATGAAATGTTATAAATGTACCTTTTTAGAATACATCAAGAAGGATCATTTCATATTTTCAATAAAAGACAAATGGATATTTTATTCAAAACTATATAAAATTCCTCTAAAAAATTTATATGTAATAAATTGGTTAAATTAATTTTATAAATTACTTTTAAAATGATTAAAATAATTTTTTTAGAGAATTTTTTTTGAAGAATACTGATTTCCAACTGTATAGAGAAATGATGTCCGATTGTCACAAACATGTTTTTACCAATTATTTAAAGTACTAATGAGTCCAAATTGGTAATTTAAAATGAAAATATCTTAAATAACCAGAGGATAATAAAATCACTTAGATAATTAAAAAATTATTTAATAATTTATTTCAATTTAAATTAAAGAACAAACTACCTCTATTAGAATGAGATTGTGAAATAAACCCTTAAAATACTCATAAAATAGATGTGGGAATTAATTAAGTAATTGATAATGTGTATATACTATAAATCCACATAAACTAATTGGTAATAAAACATATTGGTAATGAAAATTCAATAAACATTAAATCTTTCAACAATATGAACAGTAAAGAAGTAATATGTCCCAAAGAAAAAAATTGAGTTATGAAATTGTTAACCACTTAGTAACATTTAATTCAAATTAACTTGAATTATGAAATTTAAATTTAAATATAAAATATTATAAATATTTAATTATTCATGATATTAAATGGAAAATGTTAACTATGTGCACTATAAAAATGAAATTTGTTGCATAGCATTACAATATGCCTTAATGAAGTGAAATTGTTATGAAATAACTTACCTTATGTTTCCTATTGGTGAATCATAATTTAACATCATATATTGACTTTTTAAACATGTTATTAACATATAAAACAACTATATAAGAAATTTTGATATCATGTATGTTCCATTTATAACATATAATATCATGTTCATTAATAATTATTCATTATTTTCATTATTTTAGGTGTTAATTGACTAGTTTTCTCATTCACTTGTTATTATGAATGTTTTGAATCTTATGAATATTATATAGTTATATCATATAAATAATATTAGTCACAAAATTATTATGAATTTTTAACATCAATTTAAATTTTAAAACCAAACATGAATTATGGTTTTGAAAAACGAAGTACGATAAGACATGGAGACGGTAGGCCCTTTGTATGAATGAGTGATGTTTTTATTTTTCAAATATAATTATGGAATATATTTAAGTAATTATTTTCATATAAAAAATAAAAAAAATAGTAATACCATATAATATGCTTATATATATCATCGATGTGTTTTGGTGACAGAAAGATAGTCTCATCGCTTTACAAAGGTTGTAGACAACAAGTACATAAAGATGTTATCATCTTTATGTGAGTGAAAAGAATAAAAATAAAATGAAATATATTAACCTTACATAATGAGAAATATGTACATAATATAATAGTTATTTCATTTTTATCACACATAATGATTAATAATATCCTTATCACCTTCCATGGGAGTGCTACTGAAAGACGAATCACATCACTTCACAAAGCAAAAGTCTAATGTACACAAAAGCGACATGTTCATATCTCAAATGAAATAGACGGTAAGCTTTATATATATATATATACATATAATATATAGTGACTCTCTAGGCATATATAGTATATAAATATCATATATAAAATTTATATCTATCATCAGACCCATGAGGGGATGTTGGTAATGTAATAATGAATGATACAGGTTCGCAAGGTGGTAGTCCACCATATAAACGATCGATGACTTCATGACCCATTTTATTAATGCATGGATGGTTGATATTCATGGAAATATCATAAATAATTCTTATTATATATATGAAATTTAGTTTTTATATACTATTATGGTATTATAATACTTTATGTAGGTAGATAAAGAAATAATATAAAGACCCTTGTTGATGGACATTACCTTTTCTTCAGGTATTCACATTAGTTTTACACAAAATCCTTAAAAGTTTTGATTTATTCCTGAAATAAATATTATAGGATGAGATTAGGAATGTTTTTATGTGATTTGGGAAGGTATTTGATGAAAAAAAGTGGTTTAATGGTTTAAGAATATAGTACAGTTGGTGGCCTTTATTAATTGGACGAGAAGACATAAATTATATTTTTTAAATGAATTGAGTTCTACCACATTTTTTATATGTAAAAATGGTCATTAATGGTCCATGAATAACATTATAGGTTTAATGGTTTAAATATTTCTATATATTATTTTTTATATAATTTTATAGTTCATTTTTACCATTACCTTTTTAGATTTAACCCCCATCAAACAAATTTTTACCATAACTACAATAATTTTTTTACTATGAACATTATTAATTTTGGTCAATAATTAATTTTAAATTATGAGTATTTATTAATTTTTATTATTCAAAATTTATAATTTATTTTCCCAATTTCGATTCACTGATTTATAATCATTAAATTTGAAATCAATCTAGCAGAAATAAAAAAATTTTGTTTTTAAAAATAAAATATTAAAAAAATTGAAATATTTTTACGTAAATATTCAATATCAAAATAATTTAAATGAAAAAAAAATTTATGAATTGAAAAAAATTAAATTATTTCATTTTAAAACTAATTAAAAATAATGATTTAACATTTATTAATAATATAAACAAAGATGTTGTTTTCATTTAAAATACAATATTTGTTTACTATCCCACAAAAATTGAATATTTTTGGAAAATAAACCCAAAACCCATTATAAGATAATTTTGGTATCTTAATATAAAAAATAAATTTTACTTTTTCATAAAAAATTTCTAAAATGTTAATTTTAAATTATTCATTGAAATCATGACAAAACCATCTTTTAGAAAAAGAATTATTTTCTTGAAAAACAATTCCTTTTTAGTTGAAATGATTTTTATTTAATTTATAATCAATAGAAAATTAATAAAACATCGAAATATCTATTTTATCATACATATGTTATTCCTAATCATACTCTCCAAATTAATGACTAGGTTAAAAAATTATATTAAATAATAATAATAATGTTACATTGTAGTTTGGTAAAACTCAATCACATGTGTAACACAAGATATCAAGGAGAATGTTTGTTAAATATTTCAAAAGATATCAAGGGAATCAAATTTATTCCAAAAAATATATATTATAATGACTTGGTGTGTTATATATTCTTATAAGAGAGGTGTTTCATGTCACATATTCTACCTAATAAAATGTTATTCTTCTATAAATTTAGGGTGTTACAAGGAATCTTGTTATAATTTTTCAAATGAGGTACATTTTACTTATTCCCAAAAATGAGAAAGAAAAATTATTTTATAGTATACACTATGAACTAAATTTTTCATTATCAAGACCTCTCAATCTGTTAAATCATTGTTTTTCCAGTTTAAATGAATCGTTTCAATGAAAAATAGTTCTTTATTATTTTAGAAATATTTGGATATTAAAAAACACCTAAATGAAAATGATATTTTCCATGAGAAATATTCCACTGATCATTTAAAAGAATTTTTCATTAATTATGGAAACCACTAATGTTAATTATAATTTTGTGGGAAAATTATCCAATGATACCATTCTTATTAATTGTTTATATAGTTAATGATAATAGTAATGGTATTTTTATGAAACCCTATTATCTACCCTAGGTTATAATTTATGATGAATGATTTATCATTTCTGGGAAACATAGATATTTGATTTTAATTATTTGAATAGTGGGAAGTAATTATGTAGACCTCAAATTAATTTGTTAATGATTGAAATCTCACTATATAATTAGTGCTCAAATTGGGAGTGAACCATGTTTAGTAAGGAATTATGTCTTATTTGATATTAAAGGGATTGAACCTTGACTAATGATATTATGGAATAATAAGTGAACAAAATCCACTATGATATTCACAGATGTGATTATTGACTAATGAAATGATTTTTATGCTTTTATGTGTGTCACTAACTTATGTCTTATTTCAATTTTATTCTCTCATAGTACATGCAATATGATTATAATATTATTCAACTATTAATAACTCTTAATATTTATACAATGAATAATGATTTTTGATATATGATATGAAAATGATTCTTACCTCATTTGATTTATAAGGGAAACCCCAAATTGTTCTTATTTCAGGGGTATTTTATGGACCTATATCACAATGTAAGGTGGTAATTATGGGATTTTACCAATGAAGCTTAGAAAAATACCTTGGTCAAAAGGTTGAGAGGTTTCATTTATCATGAAATTTTGGGTAAATTCATTCCTACATCAGGACTCTATTATAGATTTCAGTCATATTCCAAAATCATCTTCAAACATTAAAAACAAAATGTGTTAGCCTTTACATTTATGGTCAATCCCTTATACATATATGAGAAACCATCTTTTTGTATACTATTTTTTTCCAACAATGGAACCATCTATTTGTATCGTTAGTTCTAATTTATAGATCCACATGTATATATTTGTGGTTTTTAATCACATCATTTTACACAATAATGATCTATTTAATGGATCATGGTTTTAATGACTCATTTTTGGGTGCTTTGAATTTTATTTTTATCTAGGGAGGATGTTATAGTTTTTTTGATAGGATCAATCCTATATGAGGGGATTCTAATATATTCTTGTGAAAGGAATCAAATCCCACCATAGTAAAATTACACTTAATAGGAAATGTTGTACCTTTAAGAGTTATGTGATATATACCATACCATATATTTTAGTATCATGTAGACAATAAATATAGGTATAAGAATCCTAGAAAACGATTATATGTGACAAATATATGGATATCCCTATTTTGTTGATCTGGCTAGGTATATGGCCCTCTAATGAGATGGAATGCACTGGGAATTTGTGAAGATGATGATGAGTTGAGATTCACAGGTAATAATTATTCTTGATCATACAATGAAAATATCCTACTAAGGATTATGATGTATTAAAAGGTGTTAGGTCTCAACATTGTAGTGGATTCCTACTTATTCTATGAGTACATGAATTTATTCCTATGTGTTTAGAATGTATTTTGATTACACATATGAGGGATACCAATTTATGTGGAACCATAAGGAGTATCGAACCATGGTGATTGGATGTTTCGTTGTGGTTTATATCTACAAGGAATCCCAAATAAACCATTGGTTTTTTATGTAACGTGATCAACATTATACTCTGAGTACATGTGAGTGATCCTTAGTGTGAGAAGAAAAAGGAAGTTGTAGATTTTGAACATTTCATAATTAACCCCATCCATTGTTGGACAAGTTTGAAATAATGGGAGGAAGTACTTATTCTACAATAAATTCTAGGTTATTTAACTAGTATGGATACAAATTTATTGGTTTCAATAAGGAGGATAGTAGGATAAATTATTTTCACTCTATCAAGGGAAACGTAAGGGGTTTCCGTCACTCTCTGAATTGAGAAAGTACATGGAACATACTCCATTCATGATGTCCTAATTACTATGAGAATGTATTATTGTGAACATTATGAGGTCATCACACACTAGGGATGTGAAAGGAATGACTTATATTACCATATGAATCCTTGATTGAGATGACAGACTAATTTTACTAATTCATTGATAATGCATCTTTTCAAGCCGTGGTGGATGTTTTAATTTGGTATCCATCATATGGGAGTCCCAAAGTAAGTAGTCCAAAAAAATTATAAGAGTGTGGTCTTGGAAGGTTCTTTTCCCAGATGATATCTTTGTGAGTTACAGAGTGCTTCATCCAGGTTATACCAGGGTGACATATATTTTACACCAACCAAGGGATACCAAGGCGAGTTGGGAGGTACGATGCCCATATATTACTTGGGATAACCAGGATGTACCTCACTTAATTGATATTTTTTGAAACATTGGATTATATCATGGGAAAAGAACAGCCTGGAAATATATACAAGGGAAATACCTCATAGAAATTTCAAGGGGTTTTCTCAGGTTCTCTTGGAAGGATGGAACTCGTATTTTGATCCAATGAAGGGCCTTTCTCCCTAGTTTTTTTTAATAAAGGCAATTGATAGTTTTGTAATTAATGGGTGTTTGTACACTATATTAACTATAATCACATATAAATTTTTAACTCTCTCATATTCAAAAGGATTGGGAATCAACATGAGGGTTTGGAGAACATGAAATAAGGACATGGGAGTGCATAGATTCATCTAACACTCGATATTTAAGTTGAGAATGTTTGGGATCCCAAGGGTCTTTGTTATGGATAAAATTTGTACTATGTGTAATAGAGGAAACCCTATATATTTTCTTACACATGAAGTTATTTATCTATGCACATGGTTATTCTAGGAGTCATAGTCATGATATTTTCATGAGTTGTATGTTATGTTAGTGAATCATGCTAACTTCACATAGGTGAACTCCTGGGGGTTTATGGATAATGTGTGGATTTTCAACTTTCATTCTTTTTCGAATCTCAAAATAATTTAGATATTTTATTTATTAAACTTTTTCTGTCCCCTTGGGGAACATGGAGTGTCCAAAAAATCCCCCACATTGGATTGCATCTAGTCAAAAGAGGATGGTCTAGTCGTGAGGTATAGACAAATAATGGAATTTATGTATGATTCATGCATTGACCTCCTTGTTTTCTAGTTCATAAATTTTTCTTTTTAGAGAAAAAATTTCCTTATTTCTCACACTAAGGGGAAATTTTATAGATTATGTTCTATAGTTTACCAATCATATCGATCACAAATGTATATTGTGCTGATAAGCATAACATGTCAACCATGTAGGCTGGTTGCACAATTCTACCATGTAGGTTGGTCCTCCATGTATAATTCAGTGGTGTCTTGTAGTGTGTTATCATGCCTATAAATACGGTCCATTTATCATGGTTCCCACTATTCACATCATTAAACATTTTCAATTCCCGTTTCTGCTGTCACACAATTCTCCTTCACATCTCTCAACACATATGACCAGTAAGAATTCACTTACATGAGTTATTTTCACAAAGTAACTTATTCCGGATAAATCCACTAGGTCACTTGGGAGGTTGGCCAACGTGAGGTCTCCTCAATGGCTGGCTTATATGAGGTCACATGGGAATGTGACTTGTGTGAGGTTACATGGTCAAGTAACCTGAAAGAGGAAACTAGGGAAAGTGACCTACATAATGTATTACCTTTTAAAATATCCCTAATGTGCCTCAAACTATATTTTAGAAATAATGAAAAACATTGTGTTCTATTTGTAGATATTGAATGGCTATTCAAATGGTTTGAGTTCTCAATAAATAATCTATTTCATACTTTTAGGAGTTTCTAGGAATCATTGAACCATATTATTAATATGTGTAAGAAATTACAATTTTTGTGATGTGAATGAAGAAGTACCATTGTCAGTATCCATTGAGTGAATAATTTCAACTATATGACCATGGGATCATCAATTATGTACTTATTTTATTTACCATGAATAACTTTTTACTTCCTTATCTCCAAGATAACATTTACTATACCACACCCAACATCTCGACCTAGGTTTCATTCATTAACGAGTGAATGGAAAGCTTTATATTTTTCATGTATAGTGTATGTTATTCATATTTTATATCACATAACACGGATCCAAAACCACAATTCTTCTAGTCAGATTTATAAGCTTCTAAACTAGACAAAGAATATGATTGGAAGGAAGTTAAATACTTTTACAATGAAGGTGAGATTAATACCAAATGGTTAAGTGATTATTTGTTAAGTAATATTTATACTGAATTTTATGTTGAACGAAAATATATTGACATCTATGAGGTTTTGTGGGTTTCCCCTATATATGATTTCAGACATCTAGATATCAATCCTGAGGTTCATAGTTGATCAATCATGAAGAAAAATACTTTTCAACTGATTTATAGAGATATAAGAATTATAATAGATGATGTATACTAGTTCATAGGTAAACCCTTTCCACATGAGATGTATGATAAGTTAGTCAAACTAAATGAAACAAGGGATGATGTTGAAAAATTACTTCTCTAGTTTATGGGATGATAAAAATAACCTAGATGTCCATAAAGGAAGACACTCGCCCAAGGGATGATGTTCTCCCTATAAAATGGATGAATGTTTTAATAGAGCCAAAGTGACATAATCTAAGATGTTATCTCTTGATAGTATGTACTTCATTACAAAAAGATAGGAATCACATGTAAATATTTCTTCATATTGGATAATGTCCAATATAATTAGTGGGAGTATGAAATCACATCTAAAATCCACACAAAAACTATTCTCATTGACCTTTTAGTGATTTTATTGAGTATCTATGTGTTCTTTTTCACTGAATCCAATGGTGGTGTGAGGCCTATGACATTTTTCATACCAACCAAGTAGGCCAATGTTGAGCACTTGGTGTTGGAATCCCTTATTTTGGAAAAGCGTTATGAGTCATTCTTCCACGTGTATACTTGGAATTCCCCCATCCAAATTTCAATAATATTACAAATGTTGTGGGGGTGTATTACAACACACTTTAGCTCTTATGACATGCTTAGTGAAGTAAATATTCCAATATTCTAGTTCTAACCATTCAACCTGGCTATTTCTTGCCTCCAACCACTGACATTGAGGCATGATGAATATTTTATGAATATGACCCTATTGGTTGAATTTTACTTCATTCTATATATGGATATAATCACCATATAATTCACTAAAGAAGACATCATGAAAATTATTTGAGGTCATACATGACATATTTTAAAGATATTGTGTTGGAAACCTTGATCAATGGTGATATTTTTCATGAATTTAATGCTCTATATATCTTTGGATTCAAATCTGAGTGCCTGCAATAACCAACCATTCCACCTATCGAAAAAATATGATTGGATAAGTACCCATTTGTGGATGGGATGTTTTTTTTCATCATGGGATTGGATTTATCTGAATATGTAATCAAGACATGTCTTTGGATGTATACATTGGGATTCCATCTCTGCATACTAATTCATGGAACTCTACATTCCTTCAAGGCATGTTGATTATGAGATTCCCTCTAGTTTGAGTTTTCATAAAACTAGATGGGGAATAAATAGTAAGAAGCCTTTACAAAAATAATATTATGACAGAGCTTCAAAATATCACAATGGATGTCAGTTTTCGAAAACAAAGTTGGATATAAAAGAATAAACTACAAATGTTTTTCCATTTCATTCAATCCGTCTTTATAAAGTAGAAACCTAGACTCCGGTAACCCATAATCCTGTCAAAATAGAGAGTTCTAGAATTTTATTGATTTTATGGGATGTCGGATCATCTATATATATGGCCATGGTAATATTGAATTGTGTGCAATGATATGAAGTTGAAATTTATAAACATAATCATACTAACATCAATGATTTGTGAATATTTCGTCCAGATGGAATTCATATTCTATAGTTTTGAGATATTTTATCACCCTATAATTTTTAATTTGATACTAACCTATATATGATGGGGATATATATAGGATATATATATTCTTATTTATAATAAATAAAACTATATTGTCATTATATAAAGGTTAAAAAAATAGTGGACTGGGTTACTACTAAAGAGTTGGTTGATCAAACCAATAATGAAGTGGTGGAATTCATCAATGTTGATGATATATTCTTATTTTATCTTCCCATATCCTCCCAAAAATTTGAAATAAGTGTTTTTGATGTGGATATACATAACATTAATTCACAGGGGAAAAGAATATGAACTAGACCTAGGGTCACAAAGATATGGTCTGACGATCACCAATATTATGGTTCATAGTCCCACCTCGATGTTGAGGTAAATGTCCCCATTCTATATATTCATGTAGGACGATATATTATATTAATAATATCAATTTTCCCCTCCAAAAAATCTATTTTATGAGGAAACTTATATCCTTTATCATTTGAATGTGATGAAATGGCAGAGAGAAGAAACATCAGTTTAGGACATCCTCAAACACAGTGAGTCTTCCCTAACACCCACTATCCTTTATCTACCATATATATATATACATATATATATATATTCTCTTGAAATTAATTTTGGATCACAATAAAAACTTTTATTTTATCCCATTTCATCAAGAACTATTCATTCAATATCTAAGGAGTTTACATCAGATGATGTGTAGACTATTTTTGGTGAGATTATTCACTTCACATGATAAGTGTAAAGAAAAAACACCCCATTAGTTACTATTAATGTTAAGGGAGATTAGATTCCATGTATTGTAAAATACGTGTCTTGTATATTTATATTTCAAACTACAAATATTTCCCTTTATAATATTTAAAATCCATCTCATACAAAGGAGGACCAAGAGATGTCCATCGTTGGACATATCACTATCCCAGAAGGGTCCAATCAAGATATTATGATACTGATTCTAGTTCATTTGGTCCTAGAGCATTGATTATTACTGAAACATAGGTAGTTTGATTAGATGGCATGGATTTCTCTGAGGAACTAAGAATCTCCAGCATCTTCACCTATGAGGATATCCTGAGCCTTGACACATAAGAAATGAGTTTAAAGTAATGGAATATTTTATCTAATACAATGAAATCCCAACATCTCAAGTGGAGTAAAAAAATATAAATAGAGAGTTCAAAAATTTTAATTTTCATTTTTTAAAGGCATCTCACCTTATTTATGAATAATTAATTAATAAAAAATATTTACTTCACTAGATTTATTGACTGAAATAGTTAGCATGGTGATCCTTAAATAGAGTTATAGGGTCCCTCTTTCACCTATTGTGGAGGGAACTTCTAATCAATGTCATCAATATAATGATTTTTATTAACCTTATATACTAGTGTCTAACAAAACTAATAAATATATTCATTTCCGTAGACCTAGATCAAACTACTGATATTGGATATGCTTGGGAGGAATCAAAATTAAAGACTGATCTGTCAACAGGTGAGTATAACTAGAAATTTTGATATCATTTTCCCATTTTTTATTATCATAGAATGTGAATGAAAATTTTAAATTGTATTTGAATTTAATAAAATAAAACAATTAAACTAGTTAGGGAATCCCCTACACCTACTTGACCAATGGAGTTTGGAAGTCATTATGTTACTAAGGAAAGGAAAACACATGACACTTCTTCAAAGGAATTAATTATTATGAACACCACTCACATGAGACTAAATATTCACAAACTAATAGTCTCATGATTCATCCAAGTATTACATGGGATCATTTACATAGATATCGAGGAGGTAGTCTTGATGAAAGCTATAAAAGATATACCATCACAACATGATAGGCTTGAGGGAATATTCAATATGTTGGGTTATAGTAGATTTTTGTACCACATAGTTCTCTATTCTATGAATCACACTATTTACTAATATGAGGAATATTATAATTCAATAATTGTCCTTATTAACGAATTGACTATTAAAAAACCAATCATCTAGATATTTATTAACCCAAGAGGAACACAATAATTCCATGTAGTTTTAGGAGTGTATGAGCTGAGTTTTCAAGAAATCCCTTAAAATAATTCATCTCTAATAAGAGATAAATACATATTAAGGGGTTATTGTACAAATTCACTAGTAAATGTAAGAGGTCTATGTTCAGGGAAGAACATTAGTTTTTCCCAGGGAATGAAGCTTCACTTTTCTGTGAAGGAAATTACTTCTAAGATAAACGAGCTTTAAATAACTATTGATGTGGATTGAGTGTCCCACCAATAGTAAAAAATTAATGTTAATGGGGTATTTTATTCCATGAATATGATAATGATAGACTATATTTTATAGATACCCCACTAATTTACGATGCATAAATTAAAGAATCTTTTATTCTCAAATGGGTTTTCTTCGTTATCACCTTTTTTTGAAAAAATAAAAATACACTAAAATTGGATCACATTAATGAATGCACCTTTATATGTGTATTCAAATTGAAATTATAAGAATAATATAATGCCCAATTTTTTGGCCTACTAAATTGGGCATATCAAGCATTATTTAACGATTTCAACAATCAGATGATATACCCTTCATTTTTTTAATATTATATGTCACTTCATTATCTTTTCCTTAAATTCGAAATAAATATTATTTAATGGGAAATATATTGATTCTTATTAGACATCCCATTACAGGTTTTTTACCTAACAAGATTTATTCCTTTTCAAATTTAATTACTCAATTTTTCCAAAACCATGTGGGGCATATATCTATAGGGTTGATACCTAACATTTACCCAGGGTTCGATTTTGATATTTTTCATTATGGTTAGTACTAAAACTATTTTTGATAGTATTTTAGTGTTTTTAAATTATCACATATGCAAATTTTGTTTATGATCAAACATACTTGACCTTGTGTTTCTTGAATAATGACCCGTATAGGGTTTGTAGGACAACAATGCTCCAACACCTTCTAGATATGAGAAGGGAAGTTTTATATCATGATAATAGGGATTCTAAATCTAAATATATATTACATGACATATATACAAGGAATATCATTGGGATATTCATGAAAAGTGGGTTCCACTATGATGTTGTTAAGGTGTACGAAGATAAATTAACCTTTTACCATGTATGAAGGTGCCTCTGATAGATCAGACAAATAAGGGTGTATTTTTCATTTCCATATTTTTTTATATTATGGGTAGTTAAAATAAAGGTGTCCTTCCAATTTGGAATTTATTTTCTTAAATATCCAAGGGAGGGTTATTGGGATCCTAATTTTTAAGTACTATATTTTGTGGTTTGTGAACAAAATGTGTGTGGGAATGATGGAATCATTTTAATTGGAATTGGGGACAGATAGAATGTTCCCTACCTATTTATTATTTGTATTCATTAAAGCGGCCTTTTTTCAATATTGATTTTTCTAATAAGGGAACCCATCCCCCTATCCATATAGGGGTTATGTACGAGAATAAAGGAACACATAAATTATTTTTTCTATAGATGGGATTATAAGATAGGATCGAACTGCCTTTTCATATAACATAGAAATGAGAATAAATCCAGTTGTATTTTTGGAAAGAGTCAATAGTGAAATAGGAAACTACTACAAATAATATGGGTCCTCTTAAGCGATAGAGATAATATTTTGTAGTTTTATATCATGAAACAGCGATGTGGACCATGTAATTTAATATATTATTGCATTGAAGTAATATTTCTACAATTTAGGGTCATGTATATTTGAAAAAAAGTTAACAACCAAATCTACACTAAAATGAAAATAGAAGGACTTTATGTTGATAGAGGCCGCCTAAATGCTTTTATATAAGATCACATGGGTATTTAAACATAGATTAATGTCATAATTCTTTGGTTACTGAGTGACTATAGATTATAGTCATCCATCTTTGACCCATGTTGTTCTTTTTAATATCATTCACACTGGATCACTTTTTCCCTTTAATGTCATGTGACAAGAACTAAAATTTGATGGTAGTTTTATAATAACATATCCATAAAATATGAAAAATATCTAAAAATAACTAGTCCCACATGGGTCATTCTCGATGTGTGAATCAATAGAATTTTGGAATTTATCTGAATTTCACCAAAATTTCAATCAAGCGTTTCTTCTGGTGGGTACCATTTGATTTTCCATTACATTATATTCTATCCATGAATATCCTAACAATATATTGGTATGAGGTGAAATTTTTTATACAATGACATTGGGGTTCGAAAAATAGAGAAAAGGGATTGGGATAAGTACATATAGAATGACCACAAACAATGAATGAAAAAGCATATTCAAGAAATATGTTGTGAGTATGTACATATATAAAAGGATATTAATTTTAAGAATAAGTTACCTCTATTTTATTGGCCACATCAGGTCGTATTATATAGATACACATTTTGGAAAAGTAAACATATTCAAAATTTGTCTTTTAGATTTGAATACACACATCAACCATAGCCGTATGATGCTTTTGAGGAATATAATTTCCATTGAAATGGAGTGTGACTTGATAATGGTTGTTACATTATTATGAAAGGACAATTGAGACCATTATTGAGATAGAATTGGTGTAATATTCCCTGCACATATTTTCCTCAAGCATAAGGGAGGGAACATTTCTGTTAATAATGATTTTGTGAATAGGGTAACTCATGTTGGTATCACTTTCATGTATTGAGGTCATATATAGTAGAAAAAAGAATATTTTTGAGGTAATGTATTTGGGACCATGATTTATGACATGGGAATCACTATATTCTACCCCAATAGAAATCAATCCATGTGTAGTTCTATTGAATATGCCCAACACTGATCAAATTATTTGTGGGGAGAATCAAGACACATGTAGTTCTACTAAAAGATTCCCCAAACAGGTTAAGCACATATGTGGGGAGGGAGAACACACACACACACACACATATATATATATATATTTGTCTATTATTTTATAATTAAAAATAAATCACATGATGGACTCCCCTATGCAGATCCACCCAATACAGAGGAGAGTGGTGCATTTTTTTATTGATTTGTAGTTGGGAATTAGATAAGGGATCCATTTTTCACTATTTATATAAAAACTATGATAATGAAGCCACACATATTATAATATAATAATGTAGTAATATGTAGATTTACTGAATAGTGGACCTCTAAGGAAAAGTTTTCAGAAAAGTATAATCTAATGATGCGGGAAAAGGGATATAGGCCATGCATTTTAACATCATATTGTAAGGAACCGGGATACATAATATAGGGTTTTCTGAATAGTATGTTGGTTACCTGATGTAATTTGAATTTTCATAGTTTATTATTTTAAAAAAAATAGAATGAGATACACATTCCTTAAGGTCATAGTTCAATGATTATTATGTGACCAAGCCATGCAAGGAGGCCCTTACCAAGATTCCGAATCAAACATGAGTTGTTTTCAATGTGATAAACATTGAATGTTGAGGTTACCATATTCATTTGGGGTGATAAAAATTAATCATGATATTCAAGAGACTAAAACCACAATTGGAGAATCACTAAAGAATTTAGAAAGAATCACATGGGTTTTCATCATATGAGATAGGACCACAACCATGTTGATTAACATCTTAGAGATAGGATGGTCTATGTGAATTTTAGATTCCTTCACCTAGGTATATTTTTTGTTCCTTTTAATTTTATGCGACAGTGACCAATTTGAATTTCAATTCATATAGTGATGGTTATTCCATGAATTTTAACATTGATAAATTTGGATGATTGTGTCACATAATGAGAGATATCAAGAGATCGTGTGGGGTTTATGAATTAAAGATTCCTAGATGTTTGGAAAGTCTTCTCATATGAGGCCCACCAAACTTGTCACATGAGGCTTCCATGGGTGGTCACAGAAGGCATATTATTCTTGTTATATAGGGAAAGACTAATTAAAAAAAATGTTCCAAAGATGATATTTTATTGTTTAATATCTGATGACAACGATATTATGGTTTGAGGATTTTAATGACTTGTAATGAGGAACTTTGTTCATTCCTTTCATGATCTTGTGATAATGAACTCTTTATGTAGTTTAGCAATATGTAGTAATGTAAATGTATTTTTCATTGGTCACATGATGTATTTCTTGAGAAAAAATTAATTGGTTGGAGTTTAGTATGCTCACTGACAATAGTAATCAAGTCTTATAAACCATTGTACTTGGTCTAATAGATGGAATATGGACCCCTACATTTTTTTCTTAATGAAGGATTCTTCCTAGGTATCATTGGAGCCCTATGATAAATAACCAGTTCTACATGGAAGACTGAACAAAGGAAAATGTTCTTATTGAATTCATATACAACACCTTTTTGTGAACACTATGAATTTTAAGGTTTGATTTATCCTGTATTTGAGACGTTCCAATTAATATACACATTTCTAGGATAGATTATATTTGGATAATTGATCATGAATAAAAATTCCGCCAGAAAAAATTAGAACTATATAAGTTGAGAAATATCTATTATGTATACTAGTGAATATTGTGTTTCATGTGTAGTATTATATGTTTTAGTATGGTTGTTTAAAAGGCATATATACAATTATTGGTCCAAAAATTCATGTACATTGTAAGGATTTTATGGAGTACATTTTATTATATTTTATTGAAATATTACACCAGCATATATTCTAATTCATGAGAGAATGATGACCGGTTGGGTTCAATGTCATACTCATGATAAAAGCCATTCAATTCAAAATTAATGATATTGGTTCTATTGTTCATAAATTTTTTTGTGGGATGGAAAGTCTAATAATGATGTTTGACATTAACATATTGACTATATTCTTTGTCCTAACTCCATTTAGAGGTATTGTCTTGGACTATTTGTAGAATAAGTATGCATTAGGGATAATATATTTAATTTATTTGGATGTGAAAGGGGGTTTGGACACGTGAAATCCATTTCCCATATAGTGAATAAGCATGAGTATTTTGTGGTGTGAAAAAACGCTCAGGTTTGATGGACAAAATTGTATATCACATGACATGGAAGACACATTTTGGTGTATTTGGTACAATATTACATCAGTAAAGGCTACAAATTCCCTAGAATCTAAAATTGAAAAAAAAACATTATTCCATATAGATGAGTGCCAATATAACAAATATCGACTTCCAAAAAATATATAATAGTCTACTATTCATCAATGTATATAAGGAGAACTCGATCAAAAACTCATTTATTTAGGACATTCTTGTGATTCATGTTCTTATAGATTGTAAAATTTACTGGCCTTCAACATATTTATTCTTTTCTTGCTTCATCTGATGGAAGTGTCCCACTATATAACTATTACAAGAAAGGTTTCATCCAACCATTTGAATGATTATATATTTCTAGGATGAAATTGAACATTTTGATGTCATCTATGCTTCTATGATAATATTTCATTATTTTTTATGATATGCAATGATGGTTATGGATTCAACTCTGTCTAGATCTTCTAAAGTGGTAGTTTCATTTTCCCATTCCTATTGTGGAATGTAAATTAACAATGGATCCGAGGGAAATTCTACCATATATCCTTAGATATAGACAAATAGGGGTATTATATCTTCTTTCTGATAGAATAATTTTTTTTACATATTTTTTAAAAACAATGAATAACCTTTGACCATCATGTTGGTCAATGAAATTTATAGTGTGAGTTCTAGGACTGTAATGAGGGCCTAATAATCTACCTATTTTATTTTCAACACTTCTTAAAATAGGAATTTATAAAGTAGGCCTTCATTTTTGAGAGAAATAATAATTACCCTCAAGCTTACCTAATTGAGTTTAGCATATTCCAACATTTTTTTAGGATATTGGTGTTCCATTAAAATATATCTCAGATGTCTGGGGATTATCAGGACCAGAAAAGGAATCTTCATTTATTAGTTCATTATTTAAATTTTTTTATTTTAAAGTATAATTCCTTGTGAATAAATTTGATAAAGTGTGTCTCTTTTATTTCCATCAATTTAATGAACTGACTATAAAATAAATACAAGATCTCCACCCACCATGAAAAATATCAAGTCAATATAGCGTGCTTGAGGATATTTTTGGGTGGGTCATTGTAAGAAATAAAATGGATCATGTGTTGTAATACATAATTCCTCAATTTATGAAATTAAAATATTTACATTATCCAGTTCTTCTCAATATATTTATAATGAATCTAAATATCAATCGGGATTGAATAAGTTAATCAATTCTATTTTCAATCCTAATTTCAAAATTTTTTCTGAGAAATGCACCAAATTATAAATTTATCATATCCAGATTATGAATGAGTGGTCATCCATTGACAGATGACATCAACATTGTTGGACTCAAAAGATATTTCTTGTGAATATCAAATTATTCTTTTCATTTAAATTTCCATTGATAAATGATCCCCATTTTCAATAACTTTTTAATCTAATGACACATTCCTACCATATTTAATGTAAGATTTCTAATGTATAAAATGTGTGCTTGTAGTAATCTAAAATATTAGTGGTTTCAAGGAAGTGACATAACAAGGATAGAAATATTCTACTTGAGATCAAGATCGATGAAATGATGTAATACTACAATTATATGAAACATTCACTAAGTAACACTAAATTGAAATATTAACGGGTTTCCTTTCAGGCTCTGTAGCCAGAGCTTATGGAAAATATTTTCCATTTTTCAATCACTATCAAACTATTGGTGGTATTTAACCACTGGGTCATTAATATAGAACTCAATAGAGTTTCTTGGGAGAGGATTTAATATATGATTCATATAATTCTATTATATAATACCATCCTTCTTTACACCAAAGGGCATCACTAATAGTATTATACCCCTTCAGGTGCCCTAAATGTACTGTATTCTTCATATTTAGGGTCCACTCATATTTAGTAATATCATTAAAATTAATACATGATTTAAAGGGTTTGGAATCATTATATTACATCAGTCTGATGTTCTGTAATCAAAACTAAGATATCAAATTTTGTTCTACTCTATATGAGATCCCTAAAGCTGATACACAATCTATTTTTTCCATTCTTCTTGTTATCATGGACTATATGGGTGTTCCATTTTAGGTAATGAACATCCCTAATTAATTATGACTTAATGAAATTATCAAATCTCTCATTTAAATTTGGAACATTAGTTAGATGTATTCGATTGGTTATCTTGTCCTAACCACAATGACCTTCTAGAATCCCTACATGGTGGGTTTCCACATCTGGATCAGGGCCAGGAATTTAAATATAGTTTCAGGAGAACATAAATCAATGATAACTCAATAAATAGTTATATAAATCTTGTTCAGTGGTGGATATGGACATGAAAATAAGTTTCAGTCATGGATCCTCCTCTTTACCCAAATTTGTCTTCTAGAGTTTCTCAATGGTCAAACAGAAGACTTCTTCGAATGTTAGAGGAGTATCTTTGAGTCAATCATCCTCCTTGTCATCCTCCATCTCTATCTATTTATTCATTTCCAATTCCTTAATTTCAAAATTACGATTGTTGGGTGATGAAGAGTAATATTTAGAGTATGAGAAGTGATAAATATTCTGAGATCCCAAGGGATTGGTATTTCAATTATCTTACTATGGAATTAAAATTAATTTACGCTAAGTGGATGAGGTTGGGGTCTTTTAATGATCCGATGATATTGGAATGCCTTTTTCAGTTGAATAATCTCATGTGGTGGGATGGTCAGTTATTTTTTAATGTTATACGGTTCACATAACATAACTAATATCATGTTTTTTGATGAGTTCATTCCCAATTCTAAACACTTATTTATAATCTTGTTAATGGAAATCACATATTCATCCCCATGATATTTCAATGGGATACCAAAAATCATTCATCGCATAATTGGGATAGTATGCAGAGATATATAAATATTTATGGGGGTTTTCACTTACCTCGAGTCATATTCGGTATCAATTTATTATGATTAACTAGAATCAAATAGTTATTTATCACCATGTAGGGCCCTATTTTTTCCATTGACACGGTATTGGAATCATTTGTAATGTGTTGAATTGAGTGCCACATGCTGGTGAAACCAAATAATTCCTAGTATTACATTGAATGATATATTATAATGGATGACCATGAATTCTGAATCGGACACTAGGTCACAAAATTATTCCGTGAGTTTGAAAAGGAAATGATTTTTTCTCATTTCATACCCAAAAAATTCATTAGATATAGGGATAATTTATCTTCTCTACAACCTAACCAATGTATAATTCATTCTATATTGAGGTGGAATCATGATCTATTATAAATTAATTATCATAGAATTTCATTGTCATCCTATTTTACAGATATTATCATTGGAATCATTTATTCATGTATATTAGCATATATATTCCACTTAATGAATGAGATAATTGCATCACACTCTATGGGGTTGGTCCCTACATGATATAATTCAGCATATGTTACTTCATCATTGAATTCTGGACGTATTAATAGGGTCTATACAAGCTCGTAATACAGATCCTTTGATATATCATGATAATCCAAAATTTAGATTTTGGTTAGACTACAACCAACTATTTTAATATGACATATTTTTGAACAAAAGGTCTATGCTTCTTCAGGGGAAGATACTACCTAGTCACAACATTTTGGGATAAAGATCCTAGAGTTTAATGGTTAAGGGGTTGAAATTATATTGAAAAAATTTAGCCTACAATTGGATTACGTTGGCATGGCCTGCGCACTGATATGGACGGAGAAGACTATTTCACCCCTCCCATCAACTCGTCCTAAATAATTAGGTCTAGATGAATATTATTGAATTCGAGTGTGTTTTCTAGCACATTATGTAATTTTTGAATGGATTTTCACGAGTTTTAGGAGTATAAACTATATTTGTGGGGACATGGATAGAATATTGGGTCCCACAATTAATACATCTTCCCTGGCCTCCTTTGGCCCCTATACCTGGTTCATGGATCATTCATAGGTAACACTTGTTCATAACTATACACACCATCTTAAAAGTTTCTCATAAAAAGTATGAAATTAATGAAACAAATATTAATTCTTTATTTGATGAGGATATTTTTAGAAGGGAATTCAATGTGGTAACATTTGGTGTAAAATGCTCATACTCTCAGGACTAGAGGTATCAAATATAAGAGGCTTAGGATTAGCATTGACATCTTCACTTACTCGTCCATCAATACAATATTTTTCTACTTAGATAATTCCATTTTATGGTAGAGTATTGTGCTACCAACAAAGTTGGTCAGAACAAGGTATGTGATTTTGAGGGAACAATTTTTTTATTGAACTGTTCTTTGATGATAGAATCAATTGATTGTTCATATTCATGTTCATATAATAATTGGACTTTTTTAAACTATTACTAGTAAATTCTTGACATCCACATTATTTATCCGGAGTGATAGTGGAAACACATGACACTGGTAGTGGTGGTTTATTCATCTTTAATTTCTTATAATAAACCATTTTACTGTATTTTTAAATAAAATGATGTCTTAAATGGGTTGACCCTTTTTTTAATGAAAGGGGAAATAATTTAGGTAGTTATAGAGGCCAACTTATTAGGCCTCTCATGTTTTTAAAGCATTAATAGGTTTTATTCAATAGATTATATGATGTATAATATAACCTTTTTATCTATATAAGAGTAAGCCTTATTCTTCCAATATTCAAATTCTAAAAGAGACTGTTATTTTATCTCATTCAGATATGGTTTTTCTAATATTGTGACCTTTTAAGTGGAGGTACCATGTGAGATTTTGTGGGAATTAGTGATAAGGCCCACATTTGGGTGGTTTATAAATTTATCTTCATATATTACATTCTTCATATTCTATTTATTTATGCTGGTAATCGTGGAAAATTCATAGATCTAGCAAAAAAATAGAATTCTCCCAACTTTGTGAAACAATAGTATTATCAAAAATGATTCCCATATATTTTACTAATATAATCGACATTCATATATCTTCATACAACTTCTCATCGAAATTACCCATCATGTCATATTAGGAAAGCTTCATGTACATTGATAAATTCAAACTCTTCCACATAATGATAAAATCTGAGTCCCTCTCACTTTATCTAAATTTGAAAATGGTGATGTTGATGACTATAAACTTTTTTAGTATAGATCTAAATTGATATAGAAATAATCAAAAAAGAAATTTCATTCCTGTATTTGGATTACCTTGTAAACTACTGTATGAAATGAAGTCTTGTTCCTATAGTGTCTAAAAAAACACCATATTTTGACTACCTCTTACATCTCAAGAGTTTAAATCATGGGATGACATCAAAAAAAGAAAATCTGTGAGATTTTGTTCTTAATCCCTTGATCCATTGAATTCTGAAAGATAAAATTTCTATAATTTGTTGGGGGGATGAGGTACATTCGTTCTTTCAGGTTATGGATTCATCTATAGTTGTACTTGTGTACTGTGTCCTTCCATATTATCCAAATAGCCTGGTAATGACTTAATTGTATCGATGAGATCCAGGGGTGACAATATGAGTAGGAAATTTAATAGGGGAAATAGAATGAACTAGTTAAGCTAGATCTTAATGTGCTCCTAATTGTAAACATGTATGGGATGACCTTGGATATTGTTTCTGATATAGCTCTTATTATATCCCATTTGGATGGGTCTTTTTTATATCTCTCGTTGAAGTGGTCCAAGTGTTTTTTTTTTCTAGATTGCACTTTGAGTGAAAGTTTATCTATACTCCCATCAGAATTAGGAGCATGGATTTTCGAGGGGATCTACGAGGGAGTATGGAATGAGCCTCTATTTGAAGAGACTATCTAGTATGAATATTATCCATAAGTAGTTTTGTGTTAAGTTTATTCAACTCTTACATTTATATCTAATATTTAGTTCCCCCCTCTTATAATGTCTACAGATAAAATATTTCAGATAATGTATGTGATATGTCCACAACATTAACAATTTCCATGATTAAATCAAATTAAGGGAGTAGAATTTGAACATTCGTAGGAATCCAAAAATTCTCAACAATAGATAGTTTCTTGTTTTCACACATATTTCAATTACATAAGGGTATACCATGTTTAGAAAAAATCATCATATTTATATTTTTATTGATCGACATAATGTTTTATAGAACCTTATTGGGTGATTCTAATTATATTTATCGATGCATACTTCCTTCCAGGTGTCTCACTAGTATTCAAATGAAAATTCGGGTGGTTTCACAAGTAATATATTCTAAAATATTGGGGATCTCAGTGATAGGTTGTACCCTTGATATATTAATTTTTTCTATCCACTTCTTGGTAAAATCATTATCTACATGTATACTTTCTGATACATTTGTAAAAGGGTGATCCAAAGGAAATCCACTGATAATTTCATCATACACAATCCCAAGGTGGAAATTTTGTCATGATATAGGATTAATTGGCATGATTTTCCTTCAAAAAATCAGGTAATATTGGAAAAACATTATTTCCATTTGGGAGAAGGTTGATATAAAAATACTCCAAGCTCTATAATATTGGGTTACCATTTATCCACTTATGGATAATAATTAAATTGATTTCGTAGTCTTTAAGGATTCTTTTATGGAAAAAGATTCCACATCCCAATTATATAGGGATGCCCTTGTATATCCATGGCCACAAATATTGTAGTTTCTCTCTTGATATTATGAATATTCATTGATTTGTGATATCGGTTCACTATATTTTTATCACTTTATACATTTTATTTTAATAGAATCTCTGGTACCTGATGATTAACTTACCTTAATTGTGTATAATGGTAAGTGTTTCCAGACACTTAATGTTGTAGTTTATAATGGGTCACTAACATTGTACCAAATGTTTTGGAGACATATTCAGGTTCAATTATTTCTAATAGTACCATTTATTTTTATTAGATGTCACTTTTTAGAGCCAGCTATAAATTTTGAATATACATGAGGCTGCTTTTGGATGGATATACTGATCTTAGGATGGATTAAAATGATATTTTTTTGTTTATTCCAAACAAATATATAGATTCCATGTGGTGTGTCATCGATATAGAGCATACTTAATCCATTTCATTATGACATGAATGTTGTATATCTTCTTCATGTTATATAATTTCAAATGTTGTGCATAGGGTATGTAAGCTAGATATATTCGATAAAAAATATATTTTATTACCTTTACCTTATCCTTATTTCTGTCATAAGG
The DNA here is from genome assembly GCA_963277665.1 of Viscum album. Classification (NCBI taxonomy): domain Eukaryota; kingdom Viridiplantae; phylum Streptophyta; class Magnoliopsida; order Santalales; family Viscaceae; genus Viscum; species Viscum album. Next base: position 1,139,933,170 of record OY728153.1, on the reverse strand, counting down.
TATGTATTTTTATTTCAGTTGATTAAGAGATTTCTATAGGTTTAACAGGATTTTATGAAGGTAATTATCTAGAAATACCTCTTTTATTCTCAGTTCAGAAGTGGATAAAGGCCAAAAAATAATTCATATTTTTTTTCTTCAAGTTTCTTCTTCATAATCAACATAATATCTTCATCCTACAAGGGATATTTATCCACTAAATCATCCAAAAATATTAATATCATGGTTACTTTGACACAAACCATAGAATGGGTAGAGATCACTTCTATTATACTATATGTCGTGTGATCCAAGAGTGGATTGGGGAAATTCTTATTACTTGGGTTTTAAGATTAAATAATAAATCTTTTTTCAATAAAAAGACTCCATGCATGATTGAGCTCATATTCCCAATTTCCCTATTGTGTGAGGGATTTCAAAAACATTATTCGGAAAGGGGAAAACCATGTTTTACAAATGAATCATTACTATGAGCAGGGAATTCAACGAAAACACCATTATGGGTGGGAATACTAGATAAACCTAATGTCCCACCGTAGGGAGAATACATGCCACATATACCTTGTAGAGGTCCTTTAGAGTAGAAAATTAATGGCAGCTTCTTATTATTTTATATTAAGGCTATAAGGAGGGTTTATATGGAACTCATCATGTGTTGGTTTGTAATAATTGATCATATTAAGACCTTGAAATAGTATTTCATGGTAAATATAATTTGGACGACCTGTAGATTTGTTGGTAGAAATGTTACAAGGAGGCTATTTGTAACTTTTAATTCTTCTTATTTATATTTATAATGAAATAAAAGTACCATGGTATACTATTGATAAATTTTGGATTTTTTCAATAAAACCATCCTTGAGTAGAAAAATATTTCAAGACTACTCTTTTAGTTCTTATCTTCTTTGTGGATATTTATTTTAGCTACCCTCTATATGGAAATCAGAATCACATGTTGTGGATTGTTATTATAAGGTGTGTGATATTTCCTAAGAGACTAAAATTGTGCTATTGAAATATAAAAATGGTATTATAAGTGTATTTATGGTATATATACCTTCCCAAGAGTGATTATCTACCGGAATCAATAATTAGCATTGGTAATGAGTGTGTGATTCCCAATAGTGTCATTTATTAATTTTGGGATTTTTCTAAGGGACCGCTTGGACAAGTGATGGAATATATATCTTATTTTAAGAGACAAATGTAGAATTCAAATGCGGAACTACCAATGCATTGTCAGGGTTGTGTTCTTGAATCACAACCACTTATAATGCAATCATTATATCCTAGTATTCTTGTTGAATGTATGTAGAGATAGACGTATCACCTTCAATCATTTGTAGGATGTTAGGGGTGACTTCTGCTACTATAATAAGTATATATACATGTTTAATTCTTTGATAATTGGTGTATCCCTACTTTTATCAACCTATTCTGGAAGAATTTGAAAACAAGCTTCATTTTTAGGGTAAGATATTTTGTTCTTCCTATTATTTCAAATTTATGTTTGTCAAAATGTTTCAAAAAATTCTTATAAACTATGTTGGAAGGCATCAAAATTTATGAAGTTATACATTTTTTCTTAAAAGTATACACTTTAAAATATAGGATGAATTCCTCTTCAAAATTAATGGGAGAAAGATCCCACTACTTATATTTTCATATTCTTTACAAGGATGGTTATTCATGGATTCTTGAGTCTATGTTACACAAGCCAGGGACCACATGTAAGCATCCCCATCAATTAGAGGATATGATTTTTTATGGTTCTAGTAGTAGAGATTGGTGGAAGGTTCACATTTCACTGACTCAAACAATACCATGATGAGGCCCCTGGTAACAACTTGATCCTACTCCCCAAGGTAAGGGAGAAATTTATAACTAAAATCATGGAGAAGACTCTCAAAATTGTTCCATATAGCCATCTGTTCCATTTTATTCTTTTCCACTAGTTTTAACAATGTGGTTTTATGGTGAGGATTCATATATTGGATGTCTTGTCATGCAGCCTCCAAGGTTTGGATCACACCATTGAGGGGGTAATCCTAAACCATTTTGTCTAATGCCCAACAATGGAGATACTAGTTCGGTAATGAGATCATATGAAAAAAATTAGAAATCATTTTTTGAAATAGTAAATACATTAGTCTATTTATATTGGTGGGAATCCATTTGGATTAAATATAGTAATATCAAATATTCTATAACATATAAATAGAAATCATAAATAACGAAACCCATTAATTAAGAATCATAATAAACAAACGCACATGGAATTGATTGTATTAATGATACAAGATTGGGAATTTTCATTTTTTATCAGTGATCTAAATGGAATGACATCTATGAAACATAGTTATTTTGGATAAAGAATCTACTAACACTAGTTACGCCATTTTTGTTTCAACCCCCTTTTTAGTGTGGAATCACCCAATAGATCCCATATCCATAGGGGTTTATTGACATAAATTCCAAAGGAAGTCGTATATTGAGTTATTTAATTAATGATAGTTGAGAACTCACATTGATAGAGAGGATGCGATGTAAGGATCATCACACACTTTTTTATGGATTTGTTTCCAAATATGGGACTCACATATAGATTTATGTCATATTCACAAATCCATTAAATACCATAAAAATAAATCCAGCAACACTTCAAATTTTCAATCAATCCTATATTAATTTCGAAGTAACCATTGGTATGTATCAAGGGTTATAAATAAAGGGAGACATCTATATGTATCTTAGGATCACTATTGATTGATCCAACTATATATATCATAGTTTCTCCATCATGTTTTTTTCATGGAAATTACTTAATTAAAGGATCATGAATTTAAATACTCATTATTGTGTGTTCGAGATTTCATTTTTATTTAGGTATGAATTAAATTATTTTATATTGGTATCTATCCCATAATATGTGTTTCTTAAATATTCTTGCGAAAGTAATTAGATCCAACATTATTCGATGAAAAATATTTTAACACATTATTCATTTTTGGGCCATGTGGCCTGGACTAAAAAATTTATTATAGTTTCAGGAGATGATTATGTATAGGAGAAAGATTCTTAGAAAAGGGTGGAGTGTTACATATACATGAGTAGGTCATTTAGTTATATGTAAAAGGTAATATGTCCCTGTAATGAGATTAACTAAATTGAGAATTCTTCCCAAATAGAGGGAGGTAAAAACGAACTGAAAGAAATGTAGCACCCCATTAATGGGGATCTTGATGTTACATGAGATATTTCCCAATACTGATGAAGATGTATTAAAAAATATTGTTTTTATCAAATTTGGTGCTTCCTCTATATATCATGTGTACAAGAATCAAATCCCATGTAGTTTTAAATTGATAGGGGTTACACCTATGAGAGAGTCCCCTTATCTGAAACTGTGAGGGGTATGAACCCATGGTGATTTAGTGTTTGGATGTGGATTACACCTAGGATTATTCCAAAATTATCATTTTACTATGTAATTTATATGATCACAAATGACCTCTAATCCCACAATTCTCATGATTAGTGTCAGAAACAAGATGATGTTGATGATCTATAACATTGATTAATATCCTTTATTAGATCAAGCAAAAGGAAGAGGCTACAAATAGTATAATTTGTTGAGCAAAAGAAAATATGCTCTTACATTATGGGGATTACCAAATCAAGTATTTATATAGGGGAAGAGTTAGATCAAATAGTTAACCCCATAAAATGTAAATGAATATGGTTCCCCTCATCATTATAAAAAATACGGTCCATACCATCATCTTCAACGATGAGGTCATTGTTACCATGATAATTAATGATTACAATTTTTATGAGGGATCCATCCACCTGGGAGATAAAATTTGAGACTTCATTTATCATGTGAATTAATGATTGAGAGGAGAAGATTATTTTTCATATGATTTTACAATTCATTTCTTGATTCTTTGGTGGAGGTTTTGATTTTGTCTTTTTTAGATAAGAATCCAAAGGGAATGGGTTCCGTTACATTAGTGACAGGAGAGAGGGATCACAGAGTGTATCACCCATGTGTTACATGGGTGAGTTGATGATTTATTTTCCATCGTGATACCTTGGTTACCTTGCTTTATCATTTTATAAGTGAAACATGGGCAATAATGGTGGAACATTACTCATGTGTTACATGGGGGAAGTAGGACATACCTCACCCAAGTGATTTATGATTGATATTAGATTGATTTATATGTTAAATATTATCATTGGAACACAATATTTGTGATACATTTCTATGATATCTAATGGTTTCCTCATGTTCTCTTGGAATACAGAAACTATAGTTTTTGAGCCAAGGAAATAACATTGTCTCTAGTATGTTTAGAATATTGAATGTGGTTTCTCATGTAATTCTTATGTGTTTAGAAACTAAAGGAATTGTAACCCCATAAATCTTCCTAATCCACTACTATTCGGTAGGCTTTGGTGATTATCTGAGAGTTTCGGGGACTTCAGTGACAGAGATGGTTGATAAAAACTTGAAGATGACTCTTAGTCTTTCAATCATGCCAAATTGGGAGCCCAATGGTCTTATTTATTGGAAATCATGATTCATTATGATATTTAATAACTCTGTGTGTGTTCTACATACTATTAACTCACAAATAATGTAATTTTTTTATGTATATAGATGAGAAAGTGTAACTTGGTACTATGACATGTGCGAGCTACTGGTCACAGTATTGAATCATGCTAGCTCTACTTGGGAGAACTCATAAGGGTGCTTTTTTCCATTCATGCCTTTTCCAATCTATATATTTGAGGTATTTTCTCATTATAATATTTTAATCCCCAGATTTAGGATGGTGTTTCAACTATAGTGTTTGGGTTTATGATTTGAAACACATGTATTCAAAACCATATCCACATTTATTCTTATGTGATCATTGATATCTTCATTTTTTACAATTGATGGGAGTCTGGGCTCAAACATTATTATATTCCCTTTCCCCTGGTTATAAATAATGTGTCTATGTATGATATGTCTCATAAAAATGCTTGTTATGTATAACTTAGTGGTAGATAATGTTTATCTCTTCTCAACTAGTTTTTTATGTATCCATGTTTCATAATATAATAAACATTTAATGTTCTCATATGGATCATAAAGTTATGAATATAATATATATTTATTAAGATGTAAAATTTATTTAGAAATATTATAGTTTTTTATTGTTTTTATGACAGTAGGGATTAATTAATATTTAAATATTTGGATTACAGAAAAATGTTGAAAACCATATTGATAGGTATAGTTATATGATATCATCTTAATATATTCTTATAGAATAGATTATATGGATTTACTAAAAATACATCCATGGCTAGATAATACAAGTTGATGTGGTTTTGGGATATATTTATCAAGGGGTAATAACCGTGAAAAGAGTTATTTAACTATATAATTACCTTCATTCTAGTGAAATGAATGTATTCTCATTCTACGCACTTGGATTGACACTCCCTATAGATATTCTTGAGTAAACTCACATTTTCCTTATCAACCATTGAAAATTATTAGATTAGTTAATAACCAATATGGCCAAGGCTAAACCCAATTTATCATATTATGAATATAATTTTACCAAGACGTAGACATCCTAAGAAAGAAGTTTCATGATTATTTGATTCCTCACTATTAATAATTTTGGGAAAACTATATATTTTAGTTTTATTCAATGGTTGGAACCAAGAGTATTCTTGTTGACACAAATAGTCCTAGATAGTGGAATTAATTTCTACATAAGAAACCAAATGAAATGGGATATATAAGGTTAAACCTTGTGATTATTTCTAATAATCTATCTCATTATATGATTAAAAACTCCCACACAGGTGAGTTTTTAAAAAAAACTAAAAGTGAAAATGCAGATTTAGGAAGATTTTTTAGGGAAGAGGATTAAGGATCATTCATGTCATGTATGCGGGAAGAATACAATATGGAAATTTCTTAGAGGAATGATCCAATATTTTATGTCAATAATGGAATGGCATATAGAATGTAATTTCTATGGAAAAATGAAATTTTTGAAGGAGGTATGTAAAATTAATCAAAAGTTACAATTTATAGTTAAATTACATGTGTGATCGAAATATGGGCTTCTTACCCGAAAATTCACCAATCTAAGGGTTAACTCTATATCCCTAGAATATCTTATGAAATTCCAATATTTGAACTAAAAAAAATAAAATTTTTATGTAATAGGATTCATAAATTATGTTGTAAAAGTTTTATATCAATGATAATTTGGTCAAAAGAAATTTAAAACATAAAAGGACTTTTCGACATAATTTTTTCATTATAGATTTGATTACACATATCCATGAGAATTGAATTTTTTATCTGAGGGATTATTAGGAGATACATTATTTGGGGACAATTGACCCATGATATGTGCTTGATATTGAGATATTAATTTATAGTTGGAATAATGAGATTTTGAGGAAAATTGGATATTATTAATCAGAATATAATTTATAGATCATTTTATGATAATGTGATTTATTTGATCTTTAGATAAATATAATGTATTTTTTATTTATATAGAATATTAGAATGTTCATAAGAATTTAGGTTTTCATAACGGTTTCAGGTGATGCAAATTTTTGGTCTCTCAAAACATTTACCTAGTTGTTGGAAAACTAAATTATTGTTGATTGAATATCCAATTAGGTTAATATATTATTTTATGTTAAGTTAATTTTGTTATTTTAGATATTAAAGTATATATAATATTTTTGGTTGAAAAGTTATTCATTTAAAATGAGATATATTTTTGATAATTTTTTGGTCATTAAAGGGAATAACTTTCTTCTTAGGATCTGAACTTGATTCATGATATTTTCTAAAAGTTCACTATATTATAAAATTATGAACTGCTTTGTCATTGTGAATGAAGATATGTTGGGAGATAAGAAATTATTTTTTAGGTAAATATAATATTTATATTTTAAATGTGATTTAATAAGAATGGTTTTTTGGAAGAATGAAACTATATTTTTGTGGATGCTAACTAAGGGTTATGAGATCACCATTCAGGTAAAATAATTAATTAATGTTTAGTATATTGAGGTTATATATTAAATGATTTTAGTGGAACCTTTGTTATTTTTATGTTATTTTTTGAGTAATGTATGAAGGTTTATATATTTTGGATATTATCTTACCTCATTCTTACCATTCAATTTTGGATAATTCATAAATTCATGGGGTAATATATTGATATCATTTTCTAAACTATAAATATAATTTTAATCCTTTTATAATGAAATATTTAACTTCAATAATCCTCATTCAGAGAAAAAAAAGATTTTATTGTGGAAATTGATTAAAGGATAAAATTAAAATTTCAATGTATGTATATTCTATAATGTTGGTAGTTGACAATTAAAATTATTTAATCAACAATAAGAAAAGAATCTTGAAAAAAAAATTATCCTATAAAATTATTTTTTAATGAATCGATGCAAATTTTTAACCTTAATTAATTATGGGGTTTTTGGTAATTATCTTTTTGATGAGCCTTCACTTTATTTTGATACATGTTATCAATAGCCCTCTATCATTATTTGTAAATTACATTTCATTCTCCATGTATTTATCTTTTATTCCTAGTAATGTTATCCTTATTGAAAACCAACATATGTGTTATTCTAAATTACCATCTAATTTTACATTTCCTATTTTTAGTATGTTTTTTTATCATTTGTATGATGTGGAGTTTTAACAAAAAATATCAAATTCAAACCATTGATTACCAATCATAATTTAAAATTATGAGGATGCAATTTTCAAAGGTGGATATAATTTAGCATCCCAAGATTCAATAAGTAAAATATTTTTTATTTTTCCAAATATTTTGTATCTGTGTAACATTAATTAGTATCTTTAAGATGCGTGCAATCATTTCATAAGAAGGAAAAAATATTTATTGATGGATAAAAGTACTCTGCATAGTGGAATATTAGTTTTCTTCATGTATATTTAAATATTAATGATATTATATCATATAATAACAATAATATAAATTATCATTAATTAAATTATTTTATATATATATTTTTTAATTATGTTAGTTTTGAGTATTGAAGTTATAAAAAAAATTCCTTGCCTATATTTTAATTATTTTACATGAAATTATTTGGATTTATTTTTTAAATCTAAATAATAATTAAAATGGTTGCACTTGAAAATTTATATACCACATTTTTTTCCTTTCGAAATAAAAAGGATTATTATGAACATATATGTTTTATTTAAATTAATTAATTTTAATATATTTAATGATTTCAATTAATAATTTTAAATCTTTAATATAATTTTTAATATATAAAATTTATATAAATGAAATATATTAATTTTAATATATAAGTGATTTGTAAATAATAAAATAATAGAATATAGGAATTATAATATTTTATAATCTTTAAGATTTTATTTGTTAAATTTAATAGTTGAAAGTATAATTATTGTAAAAAATATGAATTATCATATAGGTAATGTTCTATATTTAAATTCTACATAAGATTACGATAATTTTTTGTTTGGGTAAGGGTATGAAGTAGTTGTGTAAGGATATGTACTAAAGCCTCTATGTTTCATAAAGGAAGACTATTCCATATGAAGGGGTAAATATATATCTATATAAAGGTTATTAGAACACTCAAATCATGTAAAAATGTATGCTCTTACCTATGTAATAGTAACCACCTTTGTTTTTCTTTTCATAAGTGTAATACCTAGCTCCATAATGGTAAATCAAGCATGTATAAATCTATACTCTTAAAATGAAGGAACACATGTCAAAGTTAAGGGTATAAAACACTCTAGGGAGGATATATAAGGGTATATAATAGAATTATTTAAGCATAAGATTCATGATATTTACCTTATGTAATGGGGAAATCAAAGACCAAATATCATCTGTAAGGGGAACCTATGAGTTCTAAAGGTTATGTAATGGTATTTTGTTTCTCATTTAAGGGTATAACAAAGTTCCCAAGACCACATAAATGCATCACATGGATATTTAAGGGTAGTATACAAAAAAAATAACATTCATAAGTGTCTCCAAAATAGCTTATAATGGTGGAAAATAACACCATAATGATTGTAAATACATATCATATTTAATGTAAGCGTGAGCCCAAGAATATATAAGGGTACCAACAATAATGATGCTATGTAAATGTAAAAACCATTGCATGTAAAGGTATTCCCTATATATAGGTGCGTATTTATTCATAAATTTTACATGTTTCATTATGCATATTTTTCATCCCAGGAATTCTAGAGATAAAACTGAATAATATATATATTTAATATATTATTATATCACCTTTTCAAATTTTAATTTTATTGAAAAGTAATAAAATTATTAGTATATTATTAAATCACTTATAAATCATTTTTTATATATCATTTTATTCAGTAATCCATTAGATCATGACCACCACGAAATCTTCACATTAAGAGACATATATCCTATTAAATTATTATAATAATCTAGTGTGATATGTGGTTTGTCTCTATATGAGTAGGACAGTAAAAGGAATTATATATTATATAAACATCATTGTAATGATATTTTATCAAATATATTTTTCTATGTGGTTGAGTAAACAATTATTTATATATTGATGTAATAACGGTTAATTTTTATATAATAAAGATATTATTTTTTTATCTCAACGATTATTATCTATGTTCCTTCCAAAAAAATAATTCATATTCATGTACTAGTTGTAGAGAGAGAGAGATTTAATGAGTAAGAAGATTATTTTTAGGAGTTTTTCATCATGAAATGGTGTTTTTCATAAGAACAATTATAGTCGTTCATGTGAGGGAAATCTATTTTCTATAATCATATATTTCAATGTTTCCTAAATCCCTTTTCCTATAAGGGAATCATTTTCTAAACAATTTTATATTTTCAAAAACACACACTTTTAATGGAGTCTAATTTTATATTTTGATTTTATTATTTCATAGAAAACATGTATTTTTTGTTAATATTATTTTGTTGTTTGGACAACAATTTCATGTAAAGGAAAAATACCTCAAATACAATTTATTTCAGAACATTTACTTGTAAAGGAGTTTGTTTTATTAATTTTATTTTAATGGTTTTATAATTTTAAGAAGTGGTTCAAGGATAAGTAATTAAACTGTAAAATATTTTCCAAGGAAGTAACTAATTTATATATATTTATTATATAGATTTTAATGTACATACATAGATGGTATGAACTCAAGGTAAGGTTTTCTTTACTCAATTGCATTTCTATGATAATTTTATCATATTCACTACTACATTCCTATATGTGGTTTATATACTATCTATTAATTACTTCTATGATTATTTCATGAAATTTTTTTGCATTTACAAATCACTCTATGGTTCACTCTTTTAGGATGTTTTGTTTTGTATATTGCCAAATAAGTAATTGTTTTATGATACAATGACCCTATTTAATGGGAATATTTTTCATTATGTTTCTGGTGATTATGTTTTATGATCAACCACTCATGAAACTCATGAATTTCCTGTTAATATAGTTATTTATGGAGATTATATATTTTTTAATTAATTTTACTCAATTTAATTACTTAAGATACTAAAACATTTTATACAAAATTGGACGCTATTTATCTATTCATTAAAAATTCCTTTCTCATCCATGTCTATGTTCTTTATAAATTACATCAAGAATATTATTTACTATCTCAATTTTTTTTCTAAAATCATATAAAATAATGGTTTAATTTTTAGAAAATATTTTAAAATTAATCTTCTCATCATTTTTCGAATCATGTGGATTAATATTTTAGAAAATATTTAAAGGGAGTCTTTGTTTTATCAAAAATTGTATGAATGAAATTCCCCACCATTATGGCCAGTCACTATTTTTATTCTTTCATTTTTGGTATCCATGAATCATTTGAAAAATAATTTTTTCCATAATAAATTAGAAATATTCGAGTTTTAAATAGTTATTTAAAAAATAAAAGGTTATATTCCTCAATAAATTCTCTAGTGACATTTTAAAGTTGTTTTATTCTATAAAATCCTTTGATGTTATCTATGTTTTAATACAGATATGATCCTATGATATAATTATTATTCTTTATCTGAAAAGTTTATGATTTGTATGATGATATGTTTAGTAAACCCATATATTATACATGGGTTAGGTTACGCTGAAATGTTGAAATGGTTATAAACCCCATTTCATTTCTCTAGGTTAAATATATGATGACTGATATATGATCTTATGGTAAAATAAGTATGATTTTTATTATGTGAGGGGTTTTCCCAAAATTATATAATCCTCTAATTCATAATATAACTATGGATCTCCTATGATATAATAAGGAAAAGAATGGGGAGAGATCCAGATCAATAAGATTCTCAAACAACTATGATACTCTTGGGGGTGAACCGTGAATAAATATATGATGGACTGGGGTGTGAAACAAATCCACTATGATAGTCTTGGAAATGTTCAATAATTAAAGAAATTATTTCCAATTATTATGTATATGAATTAAAATTTTTTCATACACCAATGCTATTCTATCATAACTCACTTTATTTGATTCCATTATGATTATTGTCTTATGATATGTCATGATATATGCCCTGACTAATGATTATGATATATGAAAATAATTTTATGGCTTAAAAATATTAAATCATATCCTCAAATGCATATTATAAGACTATTCTTTATTTATCATTGATATATCCCTTATTTACCCTTTCCAAGCATTTTACTTTTCCCTTTATTATGCTTTTTTAATATGATATGAAGAATGAATTTAAGCGTGATGTGTATAATAAGGGTTCTAGTTATTTTGAACTTTGTTGGGGATGATGTAGATCTATTATTAATAATTTATTTTCGTATATATATTCCCAAATAAAGTAATACCTTATTGTTTTGGAAGTGGTTATAATGTTATAAAATGAAAAATAATCTATTAACATGAAATATATATGGATGAAAAGTTTAGGTTTTTCAGATCCTAACAATCCTGCCCCCAAAACAAATCCTTGTTACAAAAATAACTCATAGGGAACTAGATTATTATAGAATGAGACATCATATATTCATTACCCATCCTTCAATAGGGAATCCAAATTCTCAAGGAAAACCACATTCCAAAAATCCCAAACTATGGATCTAACAGATATATATTAGGTGTCCAATACTGATTAATTTTCCCATTATAGGTCTCTCATCCTTACCGGGCATCCACATGAGATACAAATCTCTCGGGAATAATTATGTCAAATATATTTTTATAAAAATAACACACTATTATGACATTCATTAAGAAAATAAAAGGACTATAGTTAAGATAATTATAATTCCACTAAGAAGATATATGGGAAAACACAATTTAGGTTACTACTGATAATTTCTATAACCAAACAAAAATGAAAATCTCATGTAAAGGTTCCATAACTAAGTTTTACTATTATTATACCAACCCCCTTGGGATAACTATACATCCCTCACATGGAGGGACTACATATCCATCACCATAGAGAACCACTTCACAAGATATACATGACCTTTCATTAGAGATAATAAATTGACTAAAATGAGTAGAATGGAACCAAAAAATAAAATATAAAAAATTAATATTTTTTGAAAAATTAAATAGAGGAACCCTCTATCATCTATGTCAGTAATCATATGAATGTACACGAAGTTCTAGTGATTCATTTTTACTGAAAATGATGCATGGTAACATCTATCCTTCTTGAAAGACATGACCCAAAACTGTATTATCAATCTAACTTACACAGATCACTCTTGAATAGATATCATAAATATAATTGAAAATCATTATCATTTACCCCATATTCATGGTAACCTATACTTCCCATCTCATTTTGTGTTCACAATGAACCTATTTGTGGTTCATCACTAGATCTAACACATTCATTGACTCATAAAACTATAACCCGCTAATAATATTATTAAAAAAATTCTATGATGCAACATTGTATTTCAGTACCACCCTAAGGAAATTCTTCAGTGTTCGGACTAGGGTTGTTTCATGAGCCTAGGAAAGCATCTTATTATTCTATAAGATACTGACTAGTATATAGGGTCTAAAGTGTTACCATGAAAGGAATATAACCCAAAATTTGTGTGGAAAACTATAGAAATAACCAATAAATTTCCTCAATAATAGTATAATCATATGTAATAAATGAATATAATCAAGTTATAACAATTGATCCATGTCATCTAAAACATTCATATGTCACAAAAAGACCACCCATTAGGTTGATCTCACATTTATTTAACCAAATGATAAAAATTAAAGGAGTATTTACTATCATCCATAGTCCTTATATTTGAACACTCTCTAAGAAATACATCCGAATAATGAAACACTAAGCCTCTATCATGCCAAAAACACTAGATCAAGAGTTATCTTCAATTATCAGAGTTCCACAGACACCCAAGTAGGGTTTCAGTACAACATTCTAGAACCACACAAAATGTTTCCATAACATAAAAAAAAATATAATATATGAACATGTGATATTCTCATCATAAAAATACAAATAACCATAGTAAAATGAATAAACAATTGTCAATCCTCTTCTTCTTAGACGACACTTGAAACCGAACATATATATTTTGGTCTTTCCTAGATGTCTCCTAATGTGCCCATAATTACATTATATATATAATCACATGGGAGATAATAGAATACTACCTGAATCATCTAATATTTTTATATACATATTAAGTATATAAAATCACTTAGAGGCAGAGCATCCATTCCAAGACAACTCATATATATATCTCAAGTTTATATGATCACACGAGGGGAATATAATTCCACCTATATCATCACATGTATACATATCAAGAATATAAAATCACTATGATAGTATAAATTTTAACTCGCCGACCCCAGTCACCCAGAGTTAGTGCATTATTTTAATACACTGGCATGATTACAAGGAATCAAGTCCTGAAGGACCAATCAGTTTAGCAGTCTTGGAATAACTAGATTACATAAAAGAATGTTACATTACACATTATAACATACAAAACAACATAAATAATCATTTATTAATTCCTTTATTCCCTTGTCTTAACCCTGCATATCAATCACAATACACTTCTTAGAATCTTGGGGAAAATAAAACATATAAAGGGGTGTGCTCAAATGCTCAGTAAGGGTAAGCAATGCAGCGGAAACTTTCATAAATAAGCATAAGCATTTAAGTAAATGTATAACTAAAACCAAATCCTTTTACACATGAAATTCAGTATAATATGGAAAATATGAAATGAAATAATTCCTTTTACTTATTCATATGGATATTCAACTAGTCGAATAATCACATGCAATATCAATAACCACTTTCATAATAATGGAATGTATAATGGCAGACTATTATAACCACTTAGCCAAGGCCTCGTGCCAAGACTACAAATAATATTTTGTCAAGGCCTCATGCCAAGACACTAGTTTGTCTCATAAGACCTACCGAGGCATCAAGGAGCTATAGCGGGCTCCACCTGTCACTTACTAAGTCCAATGCATTCCTCATATGAATAGGTTTAAACAGAACATAAAAATTCGTATTAAAACTAGCATACGAATTGGCAATACATTCTTCATAAACCATGAATGGTATAAAAATATCATATCCATAGTCAAAAATATCACAAAACCTTCAATGTAAGTTTTTTATAATAAATCAACTTCAAATAAGATTAAAATCCATCAAAGGATGTTGACATAGATGAAAATGATGAGTAAAACCTTTTGAGAGAAATATCCATTTTGTAAAATCATATAAAATTCACACATTTATAAAGGAAGTAATTTAAATTAGATTTTTAAATCAAAGTGTCCCATACACTTTTAAAATTTTGAAAAGAATTATCATTTCAAAAAAGTCATGACCATATAAATAAATCCTTAAAATCATTTTGAAAGCATGGACATTAATTAAAAATATTTAGACAAATAAATCCTTAAAACATTTGAAATTATGATCTTGATAAAGATTACTTTTTTAAAATCCTTAAAATCTTCATTTTGAAATCATTTTTATGAAAAATGGACATGGATGATAAAAATGTCCTAGAAAATACTTACACATAAACAATCTTATATTATAATAAGATTGAGGAATTAACCCTTACCAATTTGGTAAATTACGAAACTTAAAACCCATGAAAGAAGTATCATACAATGAATATGTAAATACACATAAATTAAATTTTATTAATCAAAGAATACAATTATGGGTAGTAACTACACCACACAAAAGGTAATAGTGGCAATATGGCATGAATCTCACAAGAATAAAGAGTGAGATGAAAATCCCTTACCTTGCACTTTCATTTAGTCGAGGGTACGTTTAACCTAATGTACAATGATCATAGTATGTTATTAAATTATAGAAGATCCATATTAATATTTATGATGTCATACATGATTCATTTATTACTTTATACTACCCATTTAATAATAATTTCCATGTTAAATTAACATTTCAGGTGATAATCGTTTTCTTTATCGTACGTGTTTTAAGTTGTTAGTTTTGATTGTATCTCTTAGATAATGATTTAAATACATCCAGAATATAAAAATGATAAATATATCATATATGTTTAGAATATAAATATTTATAATAGACATATATATGAAATGGAAAACACCATTTATGGAGACGGTATTCCGTACGTACACATAAACGATGTTTCAGTTTTCATGTAGTATTGAACGGAAGTAAGTGAAAGTATGTACGTAAATACATATATATATATATATATATATATATCTGTAGTAGAATTATTATTTCATATATTACATAATTATTAGTAACATATATTTTTATAATCGTCGATGAATGGTGAACTTGGAAATGAATCTCATCGCGTCGTGTAGAGGGTAATCTGTATGTACGCACGAGCAAAAATATCATTCTTTTGATATTAAAATAATATATAATTGGATGGTATATCATATATACAGAATAATTATCTTGTTATATTTATTATTTACATGAATTATACATCATTGTTATAACCATATAAATAATAATATATTGAATAACAATTACACCACAACGTGGAGACAAGAGGTCGTACGTGCCCATGTGTGGTGACGTGTCATTCAAGTGATGGGAAGAATAATGAATTTGTTTGTTCCATAATTATAATAACATCAATGTATATATAAGATACTAGAGTTATTATTTTATAATGGAAATAAATAGGAAAGAAGAAGTTGAAGAGGAAAGGAACATTAAAGAGGGTGGTGAAGATGTTACCTCTTCTTCGGGTTCTTACTTTTGATTTGATCAAAATAGCTCTTTAGGTTGGATTTATGATCAAACTAAGTCCTCTAGAATGAATTGTGGGATGTTTAGAGAGTATTTTGGAAGGGTTTGGCCGAACAAAAAGGCTTTTAATGTGTGAATTAGTTAGAAGAGGGAGTTCTCTTTTAAAACAGGGGTGAGAGGCACCTTTGGAAAAACTAGAAATATTATTTTATAATAAATTCAAATTCGGTTTCTAATTGCTCAAAAGTGTATTATTTAAATTTTAAGGTGGGGATAGGTTTAAAACCACTAAAAATAGGTTTTACATATGTTTGGGTCACAATATTAACATTATCTTTTAGATTTAACTCTTTGTTAACTAGTTTAACACTTACCATGTCACATTGTATTTTTATAATATATAGTTAATAAACGTACTATATACATCCAAGTGACCTCCAAGTGGTCCATTAATGATACACTAATAATGATATAAGTCATTTGGGTGAAACATATGTTTTTAGTAATAGAATATAAATTAATAATATAATATTTGTTTTAAAAACTCATTTATATCAATTTTGACACTACTCAATAATTGATTTTTTTAAAGTCATAACAACTTTATTAATTATAACCAACCTCATTTAAGAAATCATAACATGTTATATTATCCACTAAAATTCTTTTATGTCATCAAAACTTTAAATTATATTTATTTTAACATTTATAATACCAATTATTTGATTCTTTCATTAATAAGGAAAATACTGCATCATTATTGTGTCATATATATTTTTACTTTTTCAATGTCTAAAAATTATAAATAAAATATAATTATGTAGGAAATATTTTTAAATTTCTAATTAATATCTATAATAAAAAATATAACATATATAACACAATGTGAATTTTTTTTCTAAAAGATATAAGCTTATGTCATTTTTGTATTTATTTTGTCTTAATTAAAATAAAGTGTCCCTATCACCTACATGTTTCTCCATAGGGTCCCAAAAATCGACCCAAAGATGCACATGGTCGGACATGTATCCAAAAATAAGGTTAGGACACGTTTTAGGGTAATTTATTATTATTATAATATTATTTTTTAACCCTTATTTACTAGATTTACCCTTTAACCATGGTAAATAAAATATTTACTGAAGTAATTATTCAAAATTTCTAAAAATAAAAGTTACCTACATACAGAATATGGAAATCCTGATTCCAAATATGGAATCCATTTTTCCAAATTCAAAACACAGAAGTGGCAGAAATTAATTTAAAATTAATTCCCGCTGTCAAAACAAAAAGCGTGTTTTTAAGATATAATAACTATCAAAAGATTGACACTAGTTTATGTCCGGTTTAATTGTGAAATTATGTCCAATGAACAAAATTGTATTAAATGGTAAAAATATATTCTAAATACACTTTTAAACCACTCGAAATCATAATTTATCACTAATAATTATTTTTATTAAAAAAGTTGTTTTTAATTAAAATTTAGTAATTTTCACTATTCATCAAAATATAAAAGTTATCCGAAAAGTACCAAAATTTCACCCAAGGATAAATTCGATATTCAGAATCCAAAAATGAATTCCATTTTGAGAGATAAAATTTATAAAATTCTAAAAATTGGGTATTACAATTCATAACGACTACTTTGATTGGTTGTGGAGTGTGTTAGAACTCGAAGTTGCATACAACACACACTACTTTATTATTCAAAGAGAAGCATATCGTGGAATCTTGGGGTGTTACATTAAAAAAAATTTATGTCCCCATTCTAATGAATAAATATATTTAGTCAAATTAAATTAATAAAAGTTTAAAATATTGGATTTAAAAAGGGTTCACTATTAAAATTTGGTAAAAGTGCATATTCAAAAAATACTTCTTTTATCTGAAAAAAATGAATTTGTTCTAAAATTATTTCTAAGAAACTCATAATATGGATTCTAAAATTATAAGGATTATATAAAGTTTGAAATTTAGTTAATACTATTCATAACCTCTTTTGAACAGCTTGTTTGGTAAGTCATAGTGTGCTTGAACTCGGTGTTGCGTGTAGTACAAGTCATTGACTTGTTTTGAAGAAGTACGTACTATGAAATCTTGTGGTGTTATATTCATACCTCCTTCAATAAATTGTTTCCTCACAAATTGATATTGTTATTTGAAAATAAAGGTTGAAAATAGAAAATATCATGGTGGGAAAACCCACATCAGAAATATGGTTAATAAAATTAAGTCTTAATAAGAGGAAAAGGGAAATGAAATGGTCACCACCAAATTATGATATCGATTAAGAGAACATAGGTGGAAATTAGAGACATATAATTGGAGGAAAACATAAATATTTTTAGGTAGTGATTGAGGACATCAATCATAAAAAATTTTAAAATTGAGGTCCCTAAATTCTTCAATCTATGTTGATTTAAAATGCCATCGGTTCAACAAAACATAAGGTATTATAATAACACATTTTTGGTATTAAAATCCATTTAATAAATTATAAGAATTAATTTCTTCATATAATAAGAGGAGAAGAAAAATATAAACTTGAAACGTAGAGTTCCATCTTTTAACTAATTTCTACCACAAACACATCTCTCACTCTAAAAGATAATAGAACATAAAAAAATATTCTATTTATCCTATTCATTTGGTGTTAAAAAATGAATTTATAATTCATCTACTAGACATTCTTAAAATAAACAACATTATTTAATCCAGGATATGTCGTGGGCTAGTGGTATGTGATACAACCTTGTCACCCTTCGGTTGTGGGTTCATGTCTCGCGACACCGCTGGTCGTGACGGGTTGCCTCCCGACCTCCAGGTAGTCCTTTTATGGAAATCCAAAATTAATCTCAAACTAAAATTATCCAAAATACTTCTGTCCAAACTCATAGCCCAAAATTTAAAAGGAAGGTAAACATAATGTAGATCTTTTTTACCCCATAATAGCATGTGAATACCTTCATCATGTATTATTTTAAAACACTAACACATCCTGAATTACCATAATCCTTATTGATTACAATCATGATCCCTTATTCCATATAGAATACTGGATATACTTCATCCATCCAAAAATCATGTAAACTACAACAATGAAGGAATATAAAAATCATTAATCAGTTTCAAGGCAGTCAAGAATATCCAATATAATTTACCCAAATCCACCATATCTTATTCCAAAATCAGTACCTCAATATTAGGACCATATTAAGGTTTATCTGTCCTTCAACCATGTAATTTACAAAAATTTTCACTCGTTGTAGAGTCACTTTTCTTAGTACCATAAAATCTAAAAACCTCAATGAAATAGTACAGCAGTACTATCCTTATATACTCCATAATTATTATAATAAGTAAATTGTTGATACAACACTCAAATGACATAATCAACATAATAACTATAATCATTCCTCTTCATTTGTGGTAGTATCATAACTTGATTATTGTCAAATAGAATCATTTGTGGCATATTCTGATGAATGGGACAAAGGTCCACGTAGTTTCCAAACTCATTGCAAATGAAGCATTGTACATTTGAAACCATTTTCTTACCCTTGTAGTCACGTAGATGGTTCCCTTTTCCTCAACAATTATAACAAACTCCAATTCCTTTTAGGCAAGTTCCAGGGTCTTTCCTCACACCGTTATCACATGTGGGGAAATTATTCTTTTCCCTCATCTGTTTATCCATAATTCTCTCTTCCATCCTTTTCTTCTCTTGCTTCCCTTCAAAGCCATACGACTCAGTAAAAAATTTACCTATCTTATCAACACATGATACTATTTATTCATGTGATGGTAATACATGGGAGACTATTTCCCTTCTAAATGATGGATTAATTCCTTGAAAGATATGATCCTTCTTACTCTGTGGATCATACATATTTCTGGAGTTCACAATCCTTCTACTGGGCGTCATTTCTATATAATAGCATAAACTTGGTCAGTTTATGAATTGCAATGAATAATTCCAAACATTTAAAATACCTATCATAAATTGAACAGTTTATAGATATCATCCATAATCACAATAATGTTTTCCTTCAGGTGGTATATACTCATAAACCCTTCATAGTGGTTTGTAATGAAAATGAGAATTGTCTTAAGCATATCCCCCATTAGTGTTGTAAACAAGAGTGCAGCAAGGCCCGTTGTCGTGCACCAGTTCCTGTTTGCGTCTAGCTTAAAGCGGTGCTATCAGGTTTTACTCATAGGTACATATGTGCTATATCCACCTCTACCTGATAGTATCATGAAATGGAAGTATTGCTCCGAAAACTCACTAAATCTCTATAATACCAAAATTCTAGGAAGTTCTTCTATAATAATCCTTAAATTCTATCTTCGGTCTATGTTATCTAATCAGAGTTTATCTAAATCTAGCTTCCAAGGTTATTACTAAGCATCCTTTGATACCAACTATAACGCCCCGACCCCGGTTACCCAGAGTCAGTGCATTATTTTAATACATTTCCATGATTATAAGGAATCATGTCCCGAAGGACCGATCGGTTTAGAAGTCTTAGAATAAA
Organism: Viscum album; assembly: GCA_963277665.1. Taxonomy (NCBI): domain Eukaryota; kingdom Viridiplantae; phylum Streptophyta; class Magnoliopsida; order Santalales; family Viscaceae; genus Viscum; species Viscum album. Next base: position 1,139,912,256 of record OY728153.1, on the reverse strand, counting down.
TAGATTACACACATGAATGTTACATTAAACTTCATAACATATAAAACAAAATAAATTATCCTTTATTAATTCCGTTATTACCTTGTATTAACACTGCATATCAATCACAATACACTTCTTAGAATCCTGGGAAAAATAGAACATAGAAAGGGGTGAGATCAAATGCTCAGTAAGGGTAAGCAATAATGCGGAAACTTTCATAAATAAGGATAAACATTTATGGCAATGTTTAACTAAAACATAAGCCTTTTAAACTTGAACTTTATCATAATATGGAAAATATAAAATGAAATAATGCCTTTTAATTATTCACATTGATATTCTACTAGTCGAATAATCACATGCAATATCAATAACCACTTTCATAATAATGGAATGCATAATGCCATACTATAATTAAAATGTAGCCAAGGCCTCGTGCCAAGACTACAAATAAGATTTTGTCAAGGCCTCATGCCAAGACACTAGTTTGTCTCATGATACCTACCGATGCATCGAGTAGCTATAGCGGGCTCCACCCGTCACTTACTAAGTTCAATGCATTCCTTATATGAATAGGTTTAAACATAACATAAACATTTATATTAAAACTAGCATACAAAATTTCAATACTTTCTCCATAAACCATAAATGGTATAAAAATAACATATCCACAGTCAAACATATCACAAAAACCTTCAATGGAAGTTTTGTATAATAAATCAACTTCAAATAAGCATAAAATCCAGCAAAGGATGTTGACATATACGAAAATGATGAGTAAAACTTTTTGAGGGAAATATCATTTTTGTAAAATCATTTAGAAGTCACACATTTAAAAAGGAAGTAATTTAAAAGAGATTTTTGAATCAAAGTTTCCCATACCACATTGAAACTTTTTAAAATAATTAGAATTTCAAAATAGTCATGTCCATATAAATTAATCCTTAAAATCATTTCGAAAACATGGACATTAATTAAAATGATTTTGACAGATAAATCTTTAATACATTTGAAATTATGATCTCGATAAAGAGTTCCTTTCAAAATCATTAAAATTTTCATTTTAAAATCATTTTTATGAAAAATGGACATCGATGATAAAAATGTCCCAGTAAATACTTACACATAAACAATCTCGGATAAAAATGAGATTCAGGAATTAACCCTTACAAATATGGTAACATACCAAACAAACAACCCATGAAAGAGGTATCATACAATGAATATGTAAATACACATAAATTAAAGTGTATTACATAATGAATACAACTATGAGCAGTACATATACCACACAAAAGGTAATAGTTGGAATATGGCATGAATCTCACGGGAATAAGGAGTGAGATGAAAATCACATACCTTGCACTTTCCTTTAGTCGATGGTACGTTTAACCTCATGTACAAATAACATAGTATGTTATTAAATTATACCAGAACCATATTAATATTTATGATATCATACATGATTCATTTAGGACTTTATACTACCCATTTAATAATAATTTCCATGTTAAATTAACATTTCGGTTGATAATCGTTTTCTTTATCGTACGTGTTTTAACTTGTTACTCTTGATTGTATCTAGTATATAATTATTTAAATACTTCCAGAATATAAAACATGATAAACATATCATATATTTTTAGAATATAAAAATATATAATAGACATATATATGAAATGGAAAATACAGTTTATGGAGAAGGTAGTCCGTACATACGCATAAACATTGTTTCTATTTTCATATAGTATTGAACGGAAGTAAGTGAATGTAAGTACATTAAAACTTATATATATATATATATATCTCCAGTATCATTATTATTTAATATATTACATACTTATTAGTAATATATATTTTTATAATCATCGATGAATGGTGAACTTGGAAATTAATCTCATCGTGTCGTGGAGACGGTAATCCATACATACGCACGAGCAAAAATATCATTCTTTTAATATTAAAATAATATATAATTTGATAGTATATCATATATAAATAATAATTATCATGTTATATGTATTATTTACATGAATTATACATCTTTATTATAACCATCTAAATAATAATAAATTCAATAACAATTACACCACAATGTGGAGACGGTAGGTCGTACGTACGCATGTATGGTGACATGTCATTCAAGGGATGGGTAGAATAATGAATTTGTTTGTTATATAATTATAATAACATCATAGTATATAGAAGATACTTGATTTATTATTTTATAATTTAAATAACATGTAATGATGATGTTGAAGAGGAAATGAACTTTAAAGAGGGTGGTGAAGATGTTACCTCTTCTTCGGGTTCTTCCTTTTGATTTGATCAAAAGGGCTCCTTTGGTTGTATTTATGATCCAAATAAGGCCTCTATGATGAATTTTTGGAACTTGAGAGAGTATTTGGGTAGGTTTTGGCTGAACGAAAAGGCTCTGAATGTGTTAATTAGTGAAAAGGGGGGTGTGCCCTTTTATAAGAGGGCTGAGGGGCACATTTGAAAAAACTAGAAATATTATTTTATAATAAATTCATATTCGGTTTCTAATGGCACAAAAGTGGATTATTTAATGCTTCAGGTGGGTATAGGTCTAAAACCACTCAACCAATAGGTTTTAGATTGGTTTGGGTCACTATATTAACCTTATCGTTTAGTTTTAACTCTTGGTTAATTAGTTTAACACTTACCATGTCACATTGTATTTTTATAATATATAGTTAATAAACATAATATATACATCCAAGAGACCAAAAAGTGGTTCATTAATTATACACCAATAATTATATAAGTCCATTGGCCAATCATTTGGTTTTCAGAAATAGAATATAAATTAATAATATAATATTTGTTTTAAAAACTCATTTATGTCAATTTTGACACTACTCAATAATTGATTTTTGTTGAAGTCATAAAAACTTTATTAATTCGAACCAAATTTATTTAAGAAATCCTAACATGTCATATTAACTAATAAAATTTGTTTATGGCATCAAACCATTCAAATTATATTTATTTTAACATTTATAATACCAATTATTTTATTCTTTCATTAATAAGGAAAATAATGCATCATTATTGTGTCATATATATTTTTATGTTTTCAATGTCTAAAAATTATAAATAAAATATAATTATGTATAATGTCGTTTTAGATTTCTAATGAATATTTATAATTGAAAATATTACATATATAACCTTATGTAAAATGTTTTTTTCTTAAACCTATAAGCTTATGTCATTTTTTATTTACTTTATCTTAATTAAAATAAAGTGTCCCTATCACCTACAAGTGGCTCCATGGGGTACCAAAAATCGACCCAAAGATGCCCATGGTCGGACATGTATCCACCAATAAGGTTAGGACACGTTTTAGGGTAATTTATTATTTTTATAATATTATTTTTAACCCTTATTTACCGGATTTACCCTTTAACCATGTTAAATAAAATATTTACCGAAGTAATTATTCAAAATGTCTAAAAATAAAATTTAACTATTTACACAATTTGGAAATCCTGATTAAAAATATGGAATTCATTTTTCCAAATTAAAAAAACATAAGTGGAAGAAATTATTTTAAAATTTATTCTCGTTGTCAAAACAAAAAGCGTGTTTTTAAGATATAACAACTATCAAAAGATTGACATTTGTTTATGTCCGGTTTAATTGTGAAATTATGTCCAATGACCAACATTGTATTAAATGGTAAAAATATATTCTAAATATAACTTAAAACCACTCAAATTCATAATTTATCACTACTAATTATATTTATGAAAAAAGTAGTTTTTAATTAAAATTTAGTAATTTTCACTATTCATCAAAACGTAAACGTTATCCGAAAAGTACCAAAATTTTACCCTAGGATATATTCAATATTCTGAATCCACAAATGAAGTCTATTTTGAGATATAAAATTTATAAAATTCTAAAATGTGGTTATTAGTATTCATAACGGCTACTTTGATTGGTTTTGGAGTTTGTTAGAACTCGAAGTTGCGTACAACACACGCTACTGTATTATTTAAAGAGAATCGTACTGTGGAAGCTTGGGGTGTTACGTTGTAAGTTTTTGATGTCCCCATTCTAATGAATAAATTTATTTAGTCAAATTGAATATATAAAAGTTTAAAATAATTTATTTAAAAAGGGTTCACTATAAAAAGTTGGTAAAAGTGCATTTTCCAAAAATAATTGTTTTATCTGAAAAAAATGAATTAGTTCTTACATTATGTCTAAGAAACTAATAATATGGATTCTAAAATTATAAGGATTATATAATGTTAAAAATTTAGTAAATACGATTCATAAACTCTTTTGAACGTCTTGTTTGATAAGTCATGGTGCGCTTGAACTCGGTGATGTGTGTAGTGCATGTTATTGACTTGTTTTGAAGAAATACATACTATGAAATCATGGGGTGTTACATAGATTCCCACTTGAGTCACCTCCAATATAAATAAAATTTATATATGATCATATGAGAGATATTGTGTCTAACCATGGTTATATCATTTGTACATCTAAGGTACATATTCCTACTTTATCATGGAGCACACCACAAAAATATTTACATATATACATATAGTACGGGGAAATGATTCCATCATGTTCATATCTTAATATATAATATTAATTGGTAGCACTTCATATAAACCCATCTCATTTAATTTCAATCATTTATTATTGATGGAAAGTGCATCGATCCTATCGATATTTCAAATATCATATCAGGGATAAGTGCATCACAATCATCTATCCCATTTAGTTTCACTAATTTACATCATTAATTTTTTATCATGGAATGTGTATCATTCTAATATATATCATATTGTGGAAGGTTTATCCAACCTAATAATCTAATTTAATATTATTTATTTATTACATTCATTTACTATCCTCCTTCTATCACATAATAAATAATATTAAGGATATTTCATTCCCATTCAAACATCAAATTTAATTTCATTCATTTATTATCTATATATAGTTAATACATCTTATATAAAACCCATATATCATATCGTTATATTTATGTCCATCCAACACATATCATGTAATTTCATTTTTTGTTATATTTTTCTGTATATGAAGAAAACCCTCTAAAAACACCCCAATCATTGTATGAAATACTATGGTACAATATCGCCTATCCCAAGCCCATATATTTCAAGTTTTCAATCTCCCCTATCAAGAGTGGAGAAATATGTATCTTCTTCAAGACTCCTATGTTTCCTCTATATTATTTCCTCTACATCCCAGTAGGGTCAATGTGCCTTAATTCATGGATTTTTATTAATCCCACATCCCTCTATGGATGACGCATCAACTACGTTCAAATGAACTATTATGGCCCTTGACATAATAATCATATTCATAGGTTTTGATGATCAATTCATTTCATTAATGGTAAATTTCACATATATGTTTATATTTAATTTCATAACATATGTAATGTAATAATTTTAATATATGTAGTTTTTTAGTGAAAATCTAGCTTATACATAGATCCACCACCCTTAAGTCATTATCATCCACCGACTGTGATCTTCTATTCCTTTCCCAAGATCATATCATCTACTGATACCTCATATAAATCCATTACCTCATAATTTTTTACTATATAAATTTTTTTTCTAATTTTTTCTAATTAATTAAAAATTGCATAACTAACTATAATATCAGTGAAAAGAAACCCTAAAAACCACCTAATATGTCAAAAATGTACCCCTAAAACCATTAAGAAAAAAATTAATATAACATGGTTCTAGTTTTCTATTATTTTAATAAAAAAAATTTAAAAACTATAGAAAAATTCACATATAATATTACATTCAATGGAATGTTGATAAATTTCTATTGAATTTCAATCTAGGTCATCCTCTATCCACCCTAGGAAAAAGCCCCCATCATCATTGGTGATTCCCACTATGTTCTAGTGGGAATAATCACGAAATATCCCACAATAATTTCACTAATACCAAATATTGACCCAGGATGGTATAAATATAAAAATTAAAACACACATTAGATTCATGTATCAAACACCTATCAAACCACTCAAAGAAATATAAAATAAATTTGGGAGGGAATAGAGGGAGTATCTCATCCTTACCATGCTCGCATGTATGAATTGGGAAACCCCAAGGGGTGTTGATTTTAGGAAAAAAATTACCATCATTACAATATTAAAAATATAGCAAGGGTATGAGTCGTGATGTAATCATATGTTTCAATAAGAGATTCTCCCTTCCCAGACCTAGTTGTGGAACAACCTCTATGTGTGGTTGTGAGATCACTAATGTATAGGGATCAACACCCCTCTCTATAACATCATGGTGAAATCTACTAGGACATTTCTCTTTCCACCCATGAAAAGGGTCTGACACACCTTCCTGGAATATTTTAGTGATCCACCATGACTTGAGGTATAATGCCTCACCAACGTATAATTCCCCATCGTATAACATCTTCTAATCTCCACTTTAGGGCCATGGGTCTTTGGCCTAAAATCATGGTCCTTTGTTATACATAACAATATTCCCCCATGACACATCCCTATGGTAGAGTTTAACTAAATTACAAAATTTTCCTAACATGAATAGGATTCAATACCTAAAAGTTTCAATGGAATAACCCATGAGATTTATCATCCTTTTTCATAAGGTTAACCTTTATAAAATAACACATCCCTTCACCTTGTGAACCATATATATAAAAAATTTTCCTTTTAAAAAAATAACTTGACTCACTACTTGTTGGTAGTGAAAAATTCCACTTCATAGTGTTAGCTAGTTCATAATGTTCATCAACCAAATGAAAAACTATCATTACCATATCTATAAATACATAAAACACATCACTCTAGGAATCCATTAGACACAATGTGACCTTTCCCTTTTAAAAATCCCAATACATACATAAATAAATTTCATGTCATGACCCAATTATTTCTACTAAATGCAACAATGTCTGTGACTCTAACCCGACATAAACATTCACTAATGAAACCAAAACTCCTCACATCCCTTGATCCTTATCTAAAAACATTTTATTCATATGTACCAAACCATAAAATTATAATCCAAATTTAGATTCTATGAATTTATTCTACTCTATTGAAGGATAATACAAATTCAATATTAGTTTCAAAACACACAACAATGTTGGATTCTAAATTCTACGTTAACTATATATTGTATTATTAATTTAATTTTTTATTTCCAATGATGAATAATTATTCATCTTTATCATATTTGTATGATCAAAAATGAAAATTCATTCAGAAATATAGGGTGTTTCATTCCTAGAGTGTAGATACTTTACCAAGGTACCTGAAATTTGGTAACCTAATTTGCATTCCCAAAGTCCTCAAGTGATCTTATTGATCACCAAATATTCTCATTTAGTATGAAGGGATATGTTAAAATACTAGGGAATGATTTTCCCTATATTAATAACAAGCCATGAATTTATATAATATGAATTTCATTTAATTAAAAATTGATAATTAGCTTATAGTTGAAATTTTTTGAGTTTTACAAATCATAATCAATTATATTCACAATTTTTACATTAATAACCTAACATAAAAATCTCAAAATAATCATAATCCAATATCCATATCACCACCATGAATATATGGAACAACACTATCAAAGAAAAAACCTACTTTTATTCTATTTGTTTTTCAAATAAATCTATTAGTTCACTAAAATTAAAACCTAAGGGGTGACGATAAAAACAATATTATCTCCCCAACACTGCAATATAAAACCAATAATGGGTGAGAAAAAACATCCATGTTAAAATAAAGTTTTATATAATCAAATCATTATCAGGTTTTTTAAACCATTTCAATTAAAAAATATAATAATTAAATCATGAAATAAATCATTTGGAGTTACAATGGATGAAATTAACAATTAATTTTTTTATAAGGCCGAAATACTAATTTCTCAAGTGATAATAATTAAATATAGCATGTTAATGTAAAAAAACATACCCTTATATCAAAAAATATTTAGATAATAATTTATTTTAGTAATTCTCTTCTAAAATAGAATAAACCCACGTATGATAAAATCTCATGTATTCAAAAAAACTCTACAACAAATAAACATTAACCTTAATAATCATTATCATGATAATAATTAAAAATACACAATGATATATAATTTCTAGTAATTAAATTTTTTCAAATATATATTGTTACCCACTCAGATTGATCATATATATAAATTTATCCCTGGATCATGCACCCCATATCTATCTTTTCCATTCTGTGAAAAATGATTAGAAACTAGCGATATGGTCCTATAAATAAATAGTTTCTCAATTGAAATAACACCACACTCAAATAAAAAATAACAATATGCCCCAGGATTATGATTGAGAATATAATGTTTTAAAAAAAAATAAAAAACCACTTTCCCAATATAAAATACAAATCCACAATATTAGTAGTAAAAAATTGGTAAAACCAATCTATAAAACCACCATTTAAAATTAAATAAAAAACCCAAAATATTATTATAAAATACCTATTAAATGAATTAATTGTCCACACATTTCAACAAGAAACCCGAAATTTGATATTCAAGTAGGGTGGTTATCGAAAACTCATAATAAACTATTAATCAATCATTTTGTACAAATTATGATTTCAAAACCACAAATATGTAATTATACCACATCAAACATAATAATAAATATTTAAAAATTTATTATAAATTATTTTAAATAATATCTCAATTTATTAATATTTCAATGAAACCTAGATAGAAGTTCATCTATTGTAATTTCTTGGAACCATCAATTGGATAGACTTTATGGGATGAATAACTATGCTTTAAGAATCTCAAGATTCTTTAAATAATAATTTACATTCCATAATGAAAAGAACTCTATAGATGAAATTGGATAGAAGACATAACTATTTTCATGAGTATCATTCCAATGAGAAACAAACATTTTGGTTTTATGTATCACAGATATATTTAGTGATTTTTTTAAAATTAATTTAATCTATTTGATATTTTTCATTTCACAGAATAGTAAACATAGTTTTTTAAGAACTCAGTTTTTTGTGTTATTATAAAAACAAAGTTATTTCTGAAATACTTGAAACAATGTTTTAATATTTCTCTACATGGAACACCAATATTAGACTACATTACTTGTATTATTGAATTTATTTGATGGCTTTTTTAACATGTAGGACCGTGTTTTTCCAAATAATAATATATTTTTAAAATTATAATTTTTTAATATAATAATATATTACCTAGTCATTAATTTGGAGTTTTTAATACAATTTAATAACTTATGAATATATATTTTTGAGTTCATTAGGTACAAATAAATATATTAACCAATTGAATATAAAGTGAATGATTTAATATGAACTACTTTTATACTCATAAAAGTATTTCATCCAAAATAAGTTAAATTAATTACAATCGGTTACTGATATTAATTAAATATTTATTATATATATTGAAAAATATATATATTTTTATATTCATTAATTTTATTGGATAGGCATAATATAGGATCAAACCAAATATAACATATATAACCCAATATTTTAATAAAAGAAGTTTTATCACTTATTAATGGAGGAACTATTTTAAATAAATTTTTTCCGAACATTTATATATCTTATATATCAAAAAAATTAATATTTGATATAAAAACATAAATATTATGTTATTTGAATTTATGGTTTTGTTTTTGAAGTTTCATTTTTTGATGAATTGTGAAACATACATAATTTTATTTCAAAATAGTTTTTATAATTTAATTATTATATTCAATTATTTTTTAATTTTTTTTAAACTCTATTTATATAAATTATACATAAATTAATCCAATTTAGTTCATTGGTATCAATTTCACATTAAATTAGATATAAAATCTATTAAATCATTTAGAACATTTTACTTGAAAAGCATACATTATTATAATGTCAATGGGGTTAATTTTAAATTATTTTATGCCACTTATGTGATTTGAATTATGAAAAATAGATTCCATAATTGTAATCATATTAATTTATAATTTTTTATTTATAATAATGTAAAATTATTTTTTTCAGAAGATATTAGTGAATTTAATAAAAATTCATTACAACGATTAAAAGGCAAATTAGTTTACTAGGGGACTAATCCGTAAATTGAATTGAAAAACTGAACTATATAATCCTAAAAAATAAATTTTATATTATAATTTAGAAGACTTAATCACATTTTATAATTTTTTCTATTATTAGTTCCACTTTACATTGTAAAAACACATGATAACTCCCTTTTCCAAAATTTAAATGAATATCACTCCTCCTACACTACAAAAATCCAATAACCCCTACCCCTTATTCAAACCACCTAGGACTGTTTTATCCCCAATAATTCTCTAAAATAAGATTCCAAAATCCCCATATAAGTCATAAAATCTTCCCTTTGTGAATAAATCCATCCAAGGAATCTCATTAGTGGAAACATAAAGGAGTTACACAAAGAAGACGTAACATCCTTACCCAAGATCCTTTGTTTAATTTTCATCATACACACATCAAAACAAATTATTAAATTATTTTAGAATAAACATAATATCATAAATTTATTTTTGCTCTTTTATTCTTAGACTTAATCTTAAACTTACACACATATCTATATAATGGGTAATGAACTTCTGGATCCTCTGTACGGTGAACAACTGACTCACAATATAATGGTCTTTATTTCCTTTTACAACATATCATGGTTTAAAATTTTAATGGTCAATATATTTTCATATAATATGTATGATATTTATGATTTATTTACAGTTATAGAATAATTATATAAAACATTCTTTCTTTTTTCCTTTTTTTTATATAAGGTAAGTTCGTTATTGGATGTTTGGACTACTGCATCCTCAAAGTAATGTGATTCATTCACACTCTTCATGGAATGCATTAAAGAAGAATTTATTGAAATTAAATGATATATATGACATAATAATTGTACCAAAATGAAATTTTAAATATATATACATATATTTAATGTTTTTTATTTTATTTAAAACACCAATAAAATCATAACCACATTCATGCATGTGTATGACCAACCATCTCCATGAACCATGTATTCCATTAAATTCTTCTATATTTTATATATTATTTAAAATAATTACATATATAATATATATGATTTTTATATCTTGTTTTAAAATTTTTAAATAATAAAATCATGATCCAAGCAATATAATCAAGAATCATAAGTTGATACATATAAGATAAACAATGTTGATATTACCCAAAACGTAACATTTACATTTAATTGTTAATAAAAGGTTAATATAAAGTCGTTATATAATAATAAATAGATTTATATATAATAATAGGTTTATTTGGAATTAGTATAATAAATTTATATTTATAATAAATGAGGTTTTAACATGTATGAAGAAAGTAAATACTTAATGTAAGTGTTTTATCATCTCATTTTTATATCTATAGGATACATTCTTTATTCAACACTTGTCTATTTTGTGTTATATATATGATGACATTGATTATATTATATAATTAATATATTTAAATTTAATATTTTTTACATATCCATTTTATGATCTTACATTCATGGTATTTATGGGTAAAATGTTACTAAATCAATGAAATAATTCTTGTCGTGTGTTGAATTCATTGGGATATATTCCACGTTATGAAACTATATATTTCTATGTGGTATATATACTGAACATTGACATGTAATATCATGAAAATATTTATTTAATTATACATAAAGATTCATGTAATTTTAATATCTATTTTAGGGTATGTGCCAATGATACCAAAGTGGTAATTGTTTATTTCTACAATCCAATCATTTCTTAAGACTGTTCATAATTATAATTCCATTAATGGAATATTATGACCCATCTATAAAAAATTAATTAATTTTCCTATAGAATTTTTATCCATAACAATATCATTTATTAGAACCATTTTACCAATTTTATGTACTTAAAATAATTATCAAAATATTTTTATGAAAATCCATCATTATTTATCTATTCGGTTTGAAATTTATCTTATGTTAAAACCATGTTTTCTAAAAGTGTTTTCCCAAATATTTTTACTAAAATTGTATGATGTTTGAAGGAATTTTTTTCACATGTTTTACAATTTTAAAAAACAATTAAAAGGATTATTCTTCCCATATTATGATCAATGAACTTTTCTAAACATTTATGGTGAACAAGGAATGTTCGGCATGTACGGACTTACTCGTCTCCTGGACCGTCATCTCCTTGAAGCTTACTCTGTATGTTTTTAAGGTTATTTTTATGGAATTTTTTTTTTAATAATTAGTATAATTCATTCATGGTATATTAATCTTCATGTAATTTTATTCCATCACGTAGTTTAGGAGTCAACGTTACAAAAGTTAAAATAGTTTATTAGTACAATCTCATCATTTCCTGTTATTGTTTACAATTATTCTTCCATTGATGAAATTTTATGATATAAACCTCAAGAAAACTCATTTATTTTCTTATTCTCTACTTATCCTTCACATATTCGTGTATTCATTTCTACACTCTTTTAGTACCTAATATAATTAATAAAAATTATTTGTGAAAATATTACATTATTTATCATTTCAGGGAGAAAATTGTATTCACATAAAACCACGATTTCAAAATGTGTTTTCAAAGATGTTTCAATATTATCCAATGATGTGTAAAATAAATTTTACCCTTGTTTCAACTTTTTAAAAAATTGGTTTAAAGGGACTCTTTTTGACATTTTTTGTTCAATGCTCTTTTCTAATCATTTTAGGTGTAAATGAAATGTTCATCCTAAAAGGAAATACCCATTGACATAACCCATATTTACATGAAGATTAATATTTATCTTTACAAGGTTGTTTTTAATTAAAATATCTTCATAGTATTATGGAATATTTTTATTTTAAACTAGTTTTCAAAGAAAACGGTTTTCAAAAATATTTAATGTTTAATAAGAGTTTTAAATGAAATTTGATTCATCTTTTATATATTTTATAAAGGTTAATATTCAATAAAAATGTGATAAATTATTTTTGATATTTATTTATATTCTTTTTTAGTAATTATCTATAAAAGGGTTTTCAAAATTATTTCATGCCTTCTTTATAATTTTTCATGTGGTATTCAGATTAAAATGATTTAAAATTAAATAATGTTTTTTAAAAAAATTATTTCAAAGGGGAAAAGATATTTTACTTATAAAATGATTTTAATTAAATTCCATCTTTATATGAAATGGAATTTTTATTTGATTTTATAAAAATTATTTTTAATAAAAGTCTATTTTCCCTATTAAATGTTCCATGAGATCATTCAAAATACCTATCCATATAAGATGACATAATTTATTAATGTTTAATAATATGATTTATATCATTCATCGAATTGTTTTGATATTGATGAAATGATGTTTGTGATAATCATTTCTCTTTAATGAGTAATATTATTTTGAAACACACTTATTTTAAAGGTGTATGCAGTGGTGAAATGATTATGAAACCTATATATTTTCTATCCATTTTGATGCAATAAAATGTTAATGAAATCCATTTCATTTAATGGGTCATGATATGATGAGTGTTTTGATATCTTGTGTAACATGCATGTGTGATTTCATTATGTGATGGGTTGAAGCTACATCTACCTCTAATTTATTAGGTAATTTTAAATGTTTTATGAGATCAAGATGGTTAACAGGAGGTTATCCCATGTCTGAAACCAGGGAGAATATTATGCCCAAAACAATATGGTACACTAGAGTGGAATCCAAGCCCAAATATAGAGGATATAGGGGAAGGCATCCCAATACCAAAACAAGATGGTATAAGGGATATAATCTCAGTCCCTAAACAAGAGGGTACATGGGAGGGTATCAAAATCCAAAAATAAAATGGTACATGGGGGGATTATCAATCCCAAATTAGGTAAATGGGTTATTAATGTAAGACTAAACTGTTTTAAAGGTCATAGTAGGTAAAATTGATAAAATATTCTACTTCCTTATGTGTATTCCACGAATTCCTTGTATTATTACTATATTATTATTTCATTTCTTATGAACCTAATTTTCTTATGGTTCATGTCTTATGAACTGCCAATATTTATGCCATGATTCACGCTAACGATCTTTATTATAGAAGGTATGGTCCTATAATGGTTAATAATGTTCACATAACCTCATACTCATGTTAATCTCCATTACTTACCCTTACATAGAATATAAGATCACATATTTCTTATGTTTACTTTACCTTGGTAATAAAGAATGATTTTATGAAGAATATCTAGAGGGGGTGATATTTGTGGGAAACATTGAAGATCATTCACAATGTTTGAATATTGTTTTCAATGTTTCCAATAACAATAAACTATTGTGGTCCTTTATAATGTAATTTTTTAATGTGCTTAGTATTTTGTCTAAATAGATGTATTATAGAAGTATGAAAATCCTAGGTATATATATTTTACATGGTGCATGAATGATATTTTTTTAGATAGTGCATAAAATCATGAGGGTGTCAAGGCCCCATGAAAATATAGAATGACATCGTGTAACTCTTTTGTTTCAAGTAATAAAATAAGAATATATAAAAGGATAATATTTTGTGAGTGATACTACCTCTATACAATTTTTTGTGTGGGTTATTCCAAATATCTATCATAATAGGGACAAAAATATGAGAAATGTTAAAATTTTGGGTTTTAGAAAACCACTCTAACTATCTTCTAGTTTTCAATTCTGTTACCATGCCTTCACCGTAGAATAATTCCATTAATGACAGTGGTAGAGAAAAAAGGTGGAAAGATCAATGAAATGTGTAAAATTTATAATTTTGAAACACTATGATAATTATTTTCCCTACAATTATAATTAAACCATCAAGAAAATATTATCCTCCTATCACCCCCAATAAATTTCATTATTCGCCAAGCCTCAACAACTTCTATACCATAACCCACTATTCAATTTCAACACATTCCTCTAACTCATAGAATTAACCACATTTGTACTAGTATTGTAATATCAATGTAAAATAATTAATTTAATTTAATGATTTTATTTTACCAAAACCAATCATAAATACAAAGTAAAAATAACCCTTATTAAAACATTAAATTTGTTTTAATAATTAAATAATTTTATAATTTAATAATGCAATACTAAAACTTTTCATTTCATGGTAAAAAATTCATGTCAAATTTTCCACTATTAAATCTCTTGGAATTATTAATTATGATGACTCTCATGAATTTTTAATTTAAAACCCACTTTTGTTCAGCTACTAATAATCATGAGATAATAAAAGAGGTTTAATAACATATAAATAAAAAATTGATTTCAACCCCTGCCACAAACACAGCAATAAATAAACTTATGTTTCAACTTTAATTCAAAAAGATTGACAAAGAAATTGGTGTCATAGGGATTCTCTTTTATTCTTTTAAAAAGATTTCCAACCCATAGATGTCTGTATATCTATCAAAATAAAAAAAATAAGAATTCAAATATCCATATTTCATTCTTCTATTTAAACATAACATTTTATAAAGTCATGGGTTAGATATATATTCTACTAAGAGTAATTTTTTGTTATTCATAATGCCTAATTAATACCATTAGATATAAGAGTCCATTTACGTCATTTGGGAGATATTCCTTTATATCATATATTAGGGCTTGACATATTAAATAAAGAAGATAATGGGTTTGATTATAATATTAATAATGGTATATCTTTCATGTTACACTATTAATTATTATAATAACTAATGGAAATATCATTTAAATGATTTTTACTGGTTATTTCTACTAATTGTTTCGAAGGGCTATCCTCATCATAATACTAAAATGTATTCAGTCATTCTAAATATTCATTATATATTTTTATTTATTTTATTTTTATAGTGTAATGGGGTTTTATGTAACATCCTTAAATTTTAATGTATACATTTATAAAAAATTTAACATAAATTTCATATTTAAATGTTAAATTCAAATAATTTATTTTTCTAAAAATTAGATGAACCTGAAATTTATATAAAACTATATCAATTAGTAATTTTAAAGTCCTTTTTAGAATAAATTATTGATTATAAATTATAAATTATTATATAATATAAGATTATAAATTAATAGAATATAGCACATAAAGAGATTATCATTATTTTATTCCATAACATAATATATCAAATTAATGCAGAATAAAAAATTTAGGATCACTTTATGAATTATGATAAAATAAAAACATGTAAATAACGATAACAACATTTAGAAATATAATGGGTTATGGTCTCCATGGAATACAAAAACCATGGAAAACACTATAAAATGCAAGTAATAAATTGTATTTATTGTACTATTTTTAAAAAATAAAAATAAAAAAATTATAAACAAATTAATTTATAATTATTTTAATTGATTTGTATGTATTGGAATTAGAAGGTTTATGTTACCAATTCATAAGTGAAATGGAATCATTGAAAATTTGACCCTTCGATTATATTATTCAATTCCTCTTTTTAATTCATTTCATATTTTCTATTCTTTAGGTGTCTTATGTAGTTTTATTTTCACACATGATATATTCATTTTTCTTAATATTTTTTGTAACTTTATTTCATCCCCACCTATTTATTTCAGTTCTATTCAAGTTATATATTTATGTGGTCTACAATTCATATAATGATTTTCTCATATTCAATTCCCATATAATACATTATTATACGTAGAACCCAAGGCCTTGATGATGTTCCTATTCTTGGGGACTCATATATTGTCTCTCGTGGTTCCACTTTGGTTTCATATTGGTTTTCCCTTGTATGAATAATATAGTATCATTTTCCTTGACCGAATTTTGACTGATTTTGTTTGTCCATTTATACTTTCTTTTCAAGCTTCTAGTTGGATTAGTTGAGTTCTATTTTACTATTCATATATAATTGGAGTTTTATATTATTTTTCTATATTGTACCCCATTTGATGTTTCCTTATCATGTAGTAGATGTCATCGTCTTCATGGTTCATTCTTCTATATTTCATATATTTGTTGATTATTTTCTACAGAACGGTTACAAATATCTTATGGTGGAGTTAACTCTACTTCTACATTTATTTATAACCATCATCAGGTGTTTAGTCAACATCAATTTTATTGGGATTATTATTTACTATATTCAATCATATTGGATGATGAATTGTTTTCAGTTGTAAATATTTTTTTTAGGTTGTTGTGTTCGGAAATTAAATATTTGTGTTATTTTAGTGTTTTTACATTTCAGGGTTTCCCTTTTAATTTATATTGATGTTGTTTTGGTTCACATAATTCCTTTAAAAGTGGTATTGTATTAAGATTATAAATTATTTTTTGAGTAGGAATAAGAACATTCCATTGAAATAAAAAAACCCTTGTTGGGAGTAATATGATTCTAAATAATTAACATATACTCTGAATTAAATGAAAAAAATATAAATAATATAGTAGAATAAATTTATATATCAAAATTGATAAATTAATATATATATATATATATATATATGTGTGTGTAATTAATTAAATATGAGTCTTTTTAATTATTCAGTAGGCCATTAATTTGTATATAAATAAAAAACTATTTTAATTAAAAACTTTTTAAATTTATTTATATACACAAGAGATAATTTTTCAACTAATAAATTAATATTTATTGGGAATACATTTTGTTATTTTCTAAAATATTTTAATTTCATGGGTATAATTAGAATAATGTTTTCTCATATAAGATATGTTTTATGTCATACTTATCCTTTAAAAATATCACAATAAATTAAATGATTTTTTTCCATGAAATAAAATTTATATAATGAGTAAAATAATGTATTTTAAAATAATAATTATAATTTAAAAAATTATAAATAATATTTAAATGTCAAAATTATATCATATTATAAAAAAAATTTCTTCATAATGAATTTTATTTATTGATGATATTGTTATATTTTTCATTTGTTTAAATGTTTTTAAAATATGAATTATCTAAAATATATTATTACTTGTGATAATAATTCAAACAATTTATACTATTAATAAAATATAATAAATTAACCAATATTTAATTGATAATCATTTTTATATTCCAATTATAAAAATATCACTCCTCCACCCTACATTTATCACTTTTAAGGCTCTTTCCATTACTAAACCTCTAAACAATTCTCTCTTTAAATCAATAATAACATATTTGGGGATTGTTTTTCTAACCGAATGGATATTTATCAAATCATTGTTGGGTATTATAGTTGGGGTGACTCAAAGAGAAGTTGATAACATCCCATCCCTATGATTTCATTTTCATCAAACCCTTACACAATATATATCAATGTTATAATTCAAAAACAATAATTTAATCAGAATAATTTAATTAATTTATAATTATTAAAGAAAAATAACTATTATTTTTAATATCTTTAATTGTTACCATGTAATTGATTAGGTAAAAATTTGATGTAGGTGTTGAATCATTATTATTATTTTTATAAATACATTTATGAAATTAAAATTCATTACTTATTAATGTTTATATTAAAAGAAAAATTTATTCTAAATGTCACCCACATGACATAGAAATAAAAAAATAATTCCAAATAATAACTGATATTTAGATATTATACCACCAATGTGGGATACTATTTCCTCTGTGTTTTCAGGTCATGTTTGATACATTGATGTATCAATAATAACATAATGTGATAGAGTAAGCTTGTAGATAGTTCTTTATGTTTTATTCCCCCACTATAAAAAATAGTACTCAAACCATTATGAAATAGGTCTCCATAGAACCATTTGAAATGTTAACTCCAATACAATATCCTCTCTTAAATCATTCATAATCATCAAAATGAACTCAAGAGTATTTTTTGAAATTTAATGTCACTAAAACCTCTTAATGAATTTAAATTATTAATCCCTTCCCAACTCAATTATCCTTTTTTATATTGTTTTATCACTCTCTATTTATGTGCTCTTCATTCTCTATTTCAAATCAGTGTAATGATCGAATGGATGATTTAACTAATTCAAATATTTAAAATATTTTATATATTAATAAAATGACCATAATTATATCTAATATTCTTTTTCTATCAGTAAAATATTATCTTCAAATAATTCAATAATGATTCATTGTATTATGTGAACATATATTCATAATAAAACCATCCAAATATAGTTTATTAATCTTATTAGGGTTTTCTTATTTAATTATCCTCAAATTGAATGTATATTTTTATTTTTAACTTATATAAAAGATAATTCTTACTTTATATGTATTTAAGCATGCACATATAAATATAAATATAATGTTATTCATTTCCTCATAGTGTAATATCCATCGAATCTAAAATACAACATTTTTGACTTGATACATGGAATAATTATTAGCATCTCAAAATATATAAACAAATGATCCTCAAAAAATAATCAAATTTGTTACCATTTTTTACCTAATAAAAATGTTAATATAATACAACCATTCAGCATATATTATGTATAATCATAAAAAATATGTTAATCTAATACATAATCAATTTTAATCATACACATGCTCCACGTTACTCTAACGTACCTTAAATTTTTCATTCGTAGTGCTATACTTTTGAAACAATTCTCAATAAAACCTGATGTCTCATTTATGAGATGATATATATCCTTAAAATTTGTCTACTAGATATTGTATATAGTTCAACATATATTTATTATTTTATAGGAATTTTTTATTATAATTACACATGATATTGTTAAACTAATATATTAAAATATTTTTTCAAATTCAAAAAAAACCTATATGATGGAACTGTTAGGAATCAACTATATATTACCTAAAATCCTATCAAAATAACTTCATCATCATTTACTTATATCTGAAATAGTATCAATCATAATCCAATTATTATGATATATAGTTAAAAACAATCTTTTGACAATTCAAGGTTTCTTTATCCTTTAATAGTTTTCAAAAACATCCTTCACAATATGGATGGATCATAAAAACTATGTGAATTATGATGTTTTAAATATCATTATTCAAAAAAAATTCCAAAATTATAGTTATTCTATAACTATGATTTTGACAACTAATTAAAATCATGATATAGGATTTGGAATGACACATTACTATGGTGATAAAATATAAAAAATAACAAATTATTATAACACCTATCATTTATATAAGTACTTTAATCATTTATTTTTTTATATTAATGCATTCATAATATATAAATGGTCAATTTTTATAGTAAAAATATATCCTTTGACATGATCAATGATCAAATATATATTTTTATTTAAGGGTAGAAGTGGATGTAGTATAGGGGATTCTATAATGCCACCAGTTTGTCAGTGGAAAGTGATGTAGTCGAGTAAGGATTTAGGAAGACCACATGCTTGCTGATGAGAACTACCAGTCAACTAGTGGATCCATACTATAATGGGATTTTTATAAAAATATTACTATATATTAAGTGATTTTTGTAGTCTTGCATCTATTCTATCCCACAGCACCTTCAAAACTATTTCACTTTTCTATGATGGAATATTTAAGATAGAACTATATTACATCCCCCTAAATATATCATATACATTTTATAATCCTCTATTTCTAGCCTTAACAGAGATTAATGATCTTGAAGGTTTCTACAAGACTTCAATATCTTCCATAACATCTTCCTTCAATCCCTATATCTATAATACAATCCTAACATTTAGAGTCGGTACTACTTTCCTGAAATTGATGAATTATTCTCATTATCCACCTGAATATTTTTTTCCCACATAGATGTTATGGATACATTAATTTATATATAGATTTTGGGTTTTTTTCATTTATATAGACTCTTGATTTTTGAGTTTCTTTTTCTCCTATACTTAGGTAAGTTGTCTTAATAATATCCATTTTGTCTTCATAAGTTCCTAGAATATGTAAAATGTGAAAACATGTATGATTATTGTGGGTTTGGTCTCATCTAATTCAAGTACATGAATACTATTATAATATTCATAATTATACCTCTTACAAATTTTTCATAACTACAAATATCGATAATTATAAATTTATAGTGTGTTGGGTTGGTTATCAATACAAATGGATTTGGTCAATAAATTTTCAATACAAGTTATTTAATCCATTTATATCATGTTCGGTTTTTTTCTATCCATAATAAATTTGTTTTAGAAAATGGTGAGGGTTTTGTTAATGTTCTGCGCAAGAGTGTTTTTGGGGCCACGTAATTATAATACAACTATATAATGTGATTCAAAAAAAATTCTAAAGATGGGAAATAATTTATGTCACACGAATCCATGAAATTCATATGATTTTTTTTCTAAATCTGAAATAAAATTGATGATGTTAATGTTATTTCAGATCACTGACTTTTTTTGAACTAAGAATGTTACATGCAAAGGTAGGGGCATACAAGGATGTCATGTGAAGGGCCAATTACATCTACAAATATTTTATTACCCTCTTCATTTAAGAGTAACTCTATAAATAATGATATAGAGCATCTGTATCATGATTTTGATGAACAATGAAGAGGTATGCAATGAACATAAATTTTTTCTATCCAGGTAAAGTGAAATTCTAGAAAAATTCAGTTTGGGATAAATTTTAAGTTCCAAGAAAAAAATTATTTTAAAAATAATGGGTTTTCAAAAATATAGAGTTTCATGAAAGAATACTAGTTGCATGAAATTTCTATAATATAATGAACAATAGGGCTTGAAAAAATATTTTGTTGTTAATAGTGAATTCAAGATCATCAATTCATTAACATGATGAATGCATAGTCTAATTCTAATCGTAGAGAAAGTATAATGTGTTCAATATATTAAGTTGACATATATATCTATAAATCAAGCAAGTTCCATTACATGTGATGTGATTGGGAGTGAATATGAGGAAGTGTACCCTAGGTGAGGATTGACCAAAGCCTATACCATATAAAGGTAGTGCATTTGGCATTGGGTTTCTGTATTCGAATCAATTACAATCCACAAAATTGGGTAATGCTTAGTGGAATCTATTATAACTTACACACATTCAATAGTACAACACAAACTGGTCCTTAGTGGTGAAACATGTAAGATTTTAGTTTATTGTTTCCACTCTATACTTATGTGAGATAGGTTATTTCACTTTTTTTCTTCAACATATTTCCCTACTTCTAACTAAATAGTGGAGAAGATGTAATTAATTTAAAGAACAATTACACACTAGCATTCACCTATCCATTCTCAGGGTGTTCAGGGGTCACATAGGTTGTATCAAAGGGATAAGTTATTGTTATTAAATATGTATTATATTTTTGTATTGAATCATATTATTGTGAACGTAAGAGGAGTTCCGATATTTTTCACAAAAACTACTAATTTTTAAAAATATATACTCAGATCCCATCTACAATCTCTTGGTATCGATGTACTCTATTCCATAGTACAATGAAATTAGTTCAATGATGAAAAAGGTTTTATATGATTGAAATGGATAGAAAAATAATTATTTCTAATAAAAAAATTCTAAATTATGTTACTAAAAATATTATCTTTAAATCTTATTAATGGTGATGAGTTTCATGATATACAAAGCCATGTGAGAGAGTCTATAAAATTTATATGAAGGAAAAAAATAATTTGTAGATGTCAAAATTCCCTATTCTACACAATTGTTTTTTATTATATTATAATTTATCATGATAAAAAATGAAGATATATTATTTAATCGAATTAATGATGATGCTTGATTTATTTGATGACTTAGTGAAGAAGTTATGGATATTTACATTGTGAAAAAACTATTTATATGGTTCCCACCTATTTAAAATCGGATACATTCAACCCTTAATGAATGGGAGTTTTCTATGTATTATCTAGATGATATGACATGTATTCTATTGTCTTATTAAATGATATAGAAATCATAATCAATAAAAAAAATTGAAATAAAATAAATGGTATTCAAATCCATGGAAAACATAATATTTCCAAAGATAGTGATGATGATGATGATGTGGAAAATGAATTTATTTCTCTTATTTAATGATAAATCATGATTAGAAAGCATAAATTCAATGGAAAAATTCCATTATATTGTTTTAGATTAGTTAATTTAGGCTTCATTTATTCACAATGCATAAGAAAATTTGAGGATATTAAATGTGGGGAAGAAACTTGGTAGAGGCCTCATATGAGGTTCTTGTATAATGGAGGCTTCAAAAATGAATTTTGATTAGAGGTAGTATATATTATATTATACCTTTAGTAAATTAGTTATATAAAAGAATGAGATGAATAAATTGAGATAACTAACCTTCAATAGATCACTCCAAAACCAATAAATAATAGTACCACCTCAATTATTAAAATTAGATGCTCATCCCACATGAAAATAATTGAAAATTTGGTGAAATAGTTTAATGTAAGAGTCAATTAAACAGTGATATTTATGAATTATGGCTCCTTAATGTTCAAAGTCATTAGAATTATATAATTATAAAATGATGATCTAATGAAAAAATGGTGTTATATGTGCATATATTGCATCATAGTCTTTTGATTGTGATTCAAATATATGACTCATTACTGGTAGTGAAATTTATCAAAAAATAGTTCACATTCAATGGTATCATAAAGAATTATGCAATGAAAGGTTATAGGAAAATGGTAATTTATACCAGGTTGACAATAATGAAGAAACCTTTTTAAAAAAAACTGATCATGGAAACAACTGGTGGTATAATATGTTGGGTCACTTTAATCAAAAAACAATGGATAACTCAATAAAAGCTAAATTAAATTATAATCATTCGAAATCATAAGAATGATTGAGAAAATAAGTGATTCTTATATATATGAGGAATGGTGGTTCAAAATTCATATCAGAAGAGGAACAAAATGGAATTGAATCATCTTAATATTATCCACATATATGTGTGTGTGGTATATTTAATGTGGATAGAACATAAATAGAGAATTAAATTATTCATTTAATTCATGAATATAATATATTGAAATGTCTGATTTTAATGAATAGTAAATGAGAAATGATTGACGTCATGTAGATTTACCTTTGAAGTGTTGAGAATGATTCTACTGACATAATCATGATACAAAAATATGAAAATGGATCAGAATATGAATCAATTGAATTCAAATATTATCACTAAAAACATGGGATCAATAAAGAGGTTTCATAAGTCAAACAAAACCTAAATATATGGTCTTATTAATGTAGAAATAAATTGCTTATTAATATGGCCAATGAAATGTTAATAAAGTGTAGTTTTTATTTACCATACAAGAAATAGATTGTTAAATTTTAAATGTACACTCAAAATTGGATATGGATAATTGTTCTAGTGGAATGTAAAAACTATGAAATATGGAATGGAGGGAATCCCTCACAATTTTTTTTTGGATGTAAATTATTAAAATTAATATAATCATGGAAGTCATAGTATGTATGGTGATGTTTTAGATGAAGGATTTTTTATGGATATTCAGTGACGTGTAAATAATATAAATTCAGAAATAATCATATGAGAAATATTATAGAGTGAAATGATGTAAAGATGATTGAGGATACAATTATTATGTAATATAGGAGCTAATAAGTTGATAGATTTAAAGAATAAGAAGAAATATGAAAAGGAGCGGATTCAAATATAGAAATTGTTGAAGGATTTATTAACATTTGTGGATCTATAAATAAAGATGATTTTGATGTATAATTACACTAGGAATCCTATTTTGAAGAAACTTATTGAATATATCATAGTAAAAACTAAATATTAGAAGTTGATGAATCCAATATCATTGGGGATTTGTATGTCCCTGCCCTGATAAGAAGATTGTGGAATATAGAACATTATTATCAACTTTTAATGACAAAACCAAGATCTTATAATGATGTAGAAAAAGATAAATCATGGTTTAGGGAAAATAAATATTAAATTGATAATATTGATCAAAAATAGACATGGGATACTTTTAATATACCAAAAACACATTATGATTTGAACAAAGTGGATCTTCTAGAACAAATTCAATGAATAGGGAAATGTGATTAGAAAAATGTTGTTGTTGGTGTGTAATGTCTACTGAGTAATTAGAGGAATTAATTTTAACTAAAAATTTTCTCAAGTAACTTGAATGGAGTCTATTAGGCTCTTCTTTGTAATAGAAATTTAAATGGGTTATAAATACTATCAGATGGATTTCAAAGAAATATTCATAAATGGATTTCATATGGAAGAATAAAAACCAGTAGTATTTCATATTATACATGATGATGGAAAGTTGTTTAGATTCCAAAAGGTTCTGTATGGTCTAATGAAATCCCCATGATCAAGGTATACTCTACAACATTCTTATATAAATAAACTTAAATATAATAGGGGGTTTCCAAACATAATTTTATGTGAAAACATTCCAAATAGATCAATCAATGGCACTCTTCAATGTGTATGATACCATATTTAGTTGAAGTGCATATGGATCAATGAATAAATTTTTTCACTACAAATAAATATAATTTTAAATTTCTATCATTAGTGAAATCACATGCTTCATTTGCTACATGTTATTCCGAAGAATAAATATACCCTCAATTATCAGGTAATGTATACAATAAAATAATTGATGAAGTCCAACATGATTGATTCTGAACAAATTCTAACTTTTATTGTTGTTGTAATTAATCATGGGAAGCGTGTGGATGAGAATTCTATGCATACCACAATATAGAATATTATAATTGGAAACTTGGTTTATTTGAATACAATATTACCAGATATAATCTTTGTGACATGTTTATGTGCTACTCTTCAATTTAATATAAAATAAGATCAATTTTAGTAGTTAATAAAATCTCAAGGTATATTGTTGGTACCCTCAATTTTTTATTCTACAAATAATTGGTGGAGGATTATGAGTTTTCATCTTTTTAAGAAGATGATTTGGATAGAGATGTGGTTGACCAAAAATCTAAATATTGTGGTGGAATCTTCATGGGAAAAAGAGAGTGGGCTAGTAAAAAAATAAATAAGAAACAACTCTAATAGTGTGACTAAATAAGAGTATTATATTGTGAAAAAATAATGATCTTAAAAATTATGGATAAAGAAACAACTTTTTTCTATATGTGATGTGGTGAAATAACCCATGGTAATCTTATGTGATAATAATAGAATAATCGAGATAACACAAAATATAGTTCAATTATCTCATACCAAACATATCAGAATAATATATCACTTCACCAATGAAAAATAGGAATAGGTTATGATAATTTTTGATAATTAATTTTTATTGATCAAGTGGATCAAATTTGAAAAAAGTCATTAGACACTCCAATGTTTAAAAAAAAATTGTTAAACATCTATTTTTATCCAATTCCCACTGTATGAGGTGGTTCAAATTTTACCTGTATCCTTATTTTTTTAACGAGTTATTTCTATTTTTTAGACCGGTTTAGGTTTCAATGATGGATATGATCCTTTGGGGTTTTCAGGTAATAATCAGATCAATAATGATTCACTATATTTATTCAAATAGATGGACAATATGAAAACTAAATAGTATAAAGGATTTCATTTTTCATGGAATAGGTGGTTTTAATACACAATGTCTCCTGAGGTTAGTCATATTATCTTGAACTCCTTTTTCTACACCGAGCTTTTCCAACATAGAAATAGAGTAATAATGGGGCTATATCATAAATAAATTTATTATTTGTAGATATTCTTTATTAAATTTATATTTGGAAATCTACAAAAACCTAATGGGTGTTATTTTTGGAACCAAGGTTGTTCACATTTGTAAATTCATGGTTTGTTGTGTGTAGCACCTTGATAAGTCTAAAAGAGTAACTTATATTTGATAGCGTGTATGACACACGACCCAAAGTATATAACAGAATATAATATCCTTAATATTTATAATAAATTTAATACACAAAATTAATTTAATATATTTGATAATTTTTAATGCACGCAACACCTATTTATCATTTGTTACATGAAATAGAGGCTTTCCTCAATAGTTTGTGTTACACAGAAGGCCAACATTCACCAAATAATAATGAATCATTAAAATATTATTATTGAATATAAAATGATATAACCTAGACATTATGATAAAATTTATTAATAGTAACAACTATGGTATAAAAATTTATGTTTTATATAAATATAAAATGAATTTTTTAGTTACCAATTAATAATAAACTAAAATAAGAAGCAATTAGATATAAAAAAGAAATATTATTTTCTATGCATCTAAAGGTGTTATGACAAAATAAAAAAAAATTAATTACATTTATTTTGTTATTTAAATTAAATATATATGTTATATATTCATTCAAATATTTTTTATATTTGTATATTAGGTTTGATAGGCATATGATAATAGAAAACCCAATTTCACACTTAAAAACCTATATTTTTATAAAGGCAGTTTTATTGCCTTTTAATGGAGAAACTAGTTTAAATTTGAATTTAGAAACATTATTTTATTTAATATTTCAAAATAAACATCATATTTGATATATTAACAATAAAATAGTTTAGGTATAATTTTTTATATTTTTGGGAAACATATCCTTTTTTAAATGAATAGTAAAAAATACAGAATTTTATTTCAAAACTGATTTATAAAATAATTTATTTATATAATTAAGTTATTATTTTAGTTGGTTATAATGTTTAATTAGTTTAAATCTTATCAATTAATAAAATTATTGTCATTAAAATCAATTTTCACTTTGAAATTGATTATAAAAACACAACGAACTTTCGAACATTTTTACAATAAAATATGTATTGTCATCCCACCTACAGGATTAAATTTAAATAAATTTATGTCACATATATTATTAGAATGTTGAAAAATAATTTTCATATATTTATAAATAATAATTTATAATATATAATAATAGAGAACTTTTTTTACGAAAAATATTAGAGAATGTGATTAAAATTAATTATAATGATTAATAAGGGACAAAACCTTAACCTTACATCACAAAGCATCTTTTAAAATTGTCTAAGATAAATTTAATAGCCAAATATCTACCATAAACTCTATTTAATCTATCTTGGACCATTATTGGATCAACATTCAATAATAAAAATGTTTGAAGAGTTTATTTGTTAAAATATTACTATAGTGACACTCCTCCTCCACTGAAAAAGGCCACCACTTCTCCCCAGTAATAAGACCTATCAAAAAAATTAGTTAGGCTGTTATATAACTATTTAATGTCCAAAAATACCTACCCTCTACCTTGAATAATCCATTTTGGTGGTAATCTTTCAAAGGAAGCGCTTTGGTACAAACCATATGATGTGGCCTAATTTTTAATGTAGCAATTCCAAATGATCTCTTTACATTGGTTTAATTTTCCACCCCAAAATATTATTCATTGATGCACATATAATAAATAAATATACTAAATATACTGAGATATTTTTATATTATGGGTTCAACCTACTGTCACCCACAATTCTATCTAATGGGTAATAAACATACTATTTTTGTGCATGGAAAACTACCGCCTCACGAAACAATAATTGTTCTTTTTTCCTATTACCACCTCTCATGATAGAAATTATGTTGTAAACTATATTTATATATGATATATATGATATTTATTATGCATTTATACATTTTAATATTTTTATAATACATACCATTAATAATTTATATATTGCATTAATATGATAACATCGTGGGGGGAAGTGTGGACTACAGCCCCCCCAAGCAATGTGATTAATTTAGTGGAACATATAAAAGTTGGTTTTAATTAAATAATTGTAAAAAAAATAACCTATATATTATATTCATTACATAATTACCTCTTTGTAAATATTATATATATCAATTTCCATGTTACCCATTCAAACATGTAAAAACTGGTAGCTTCATTTGTGGATGTGTGGACTACCACCTCCTCGACATGATGTGATTCCTTTTTAAATAAACATAATACTATATTAAAGTATTTATAATTAAATAAAATTTTATTAATTATAAACTTATAATTCTATAAAAATATGATTTTACTTTTTTTCATTCTATAACGATCCTTGAGAAACAAGAACTCTAATCAAGCTTACGTATGACCGACTGTCTTCAAGATTGTAACATTGATTAATTTTTCAAAAATATAATTAATTACTGGGTTTAATATTATAATTAACGTATAAATTTAATTTTTAATTTGTTATTATTATTTTATTGAAGTTATATAATGACCCCTTTCACCATAGATGACATAGCCAAGTTGTTTTTAATAAATAACCTGAATTTCATCAAAAACACTAGATGTAAACATAGTTAATTATATAGTTGTATAAAATATAACAATAAGATACATGAAGGTAATGATAAATATGAAAAATCTTCTCATGAATGTAAATAATTAAGATAAATTCATTTTAGAAGAATTTAATGGACGTAAACACAAAAGGAAACACAACGTAAGGGATTATTGTCTAATTTTTTCCCATGTGGCATGCTTATCATTTGTACAACTAATTTATTCAATATGGTGTTTATAATTTACATTTTGATATATAATTAAAATGAAAAATTCTATATTCAGGGTATTTTGAGTTTCAAATTAATATATTTCATTTAATGGGTTTTGAGTTAAAATTTACCAAGTGGATTAGAATTGCATAGCTCGGTTACTTTTCATTGAGTTATAACAATTACTCATTATTGTTAATATTTTAACATTATATGTGTAATAAAACATTACTAGTCACTATTTTATTTACACTTACCATATGTTTATTTAATTTTTATACACATAGTATAATCATTTATTTTTAGTCACTTCAACATTTTATCATTTTTAACGGTTTATTTCATGATTTCATTTTATTCATGATTCTCTGTTCTCGAATTTATATTTGAGGAAATTATTGGAAATATATTTAATAAACCCATTAATTTTAATATTTAATTGTTATTCATGACTTCTATATAGTATTAGAACCATTTTTTCAACTATTTGGTATTCATATCTTTGAGAAAATATTTTATGAAAACCCAACATCATCATTATATTTAGTCAGAGATCGTTTTTTTTATTAAAAATAATGTATTTTAAAAATGATATCCAAAAACATTTTTTAGAATTAAAAAAAATTAAAGAAATTTTTACCCTAGTTTTCTTTTATGAATGTTTTAAAATTAATATTCTTGTCACTTTCTGAACACGACATCTTTTTAATAATTTTTACCTTCAAAAATGAATTTATCTTATAACAACATATGACATGTATGGATTTATCCAATGTAGTTTATTTGAAACATACATTAAATGTTTTAAAGGTTTCATTTTAAATTAAAAGTTTTTATAGTTACTTTCAAATAAAATTATTTTCCAAATGGTTTTCAAAGGAATTATGAATTCCTTAGGAATAATTTCTCTAAGTTAATATTTTATTTCATCAATGAAAAATTCCATCATTTTTACTTCACATGGGATATTTTTTATTAACACTATCTATTCAACTTATCTACATATTTTTCTATTTATTTATACATGTAAAGTATTTATATTCTCTTAATTTACTTCCATGTTAGTCCCCTTGAAATATTCAATTTCATATGATCATTAAGCATTAAATTTCCCCTAATTAACCCTATCATTTATCAAGAATATGACTATTTCTGAAACCATATAACATTTTACATATAATGTTTACTTTTACATTTTTTTGATTAACTAGGGAATTAATTATAAATACATATTTATCATTCAATAATATTATTCGATAAGGAGTATAATTTATTTTTATTATTCAATATGAGGAATGCTTTCTACTAGAAATGACTGGTGGGCCCATTATTTATATAGTCCATATATTCCTCAATAGGTTCTCATGAGAAAAATAAGTTCTGTAAATTTATTAGTTTTCTACGATTAATGTAAACCATCTTGTGAAAGGTCATGATGATATATGTTTTCATGTTTTTGAGAAATGACGTCCAATAATTACAAATCCGTCTAATTTAAACTCAATCATTATTATCTATGATATTTTTTATTAATATTATCTGTGGATTCATTTCATTTGCAGTTTAATTATTAATGGAATGTCATTTAGTTTCTCACTATTCCAAATTTACTTTAACTTTTCTATTTATTTTAATTCCATGTTTTTTAACTTATTATATTTCCATATTATTTTTTTCCTTTTTATTCATTCCAATGCATGTTTGTATAATTTTTTCCTTACCGTAAAGAGTTTTTCTCATTGATTTATTATTTATTCTACTATTCTTTTCTTATCCTTATTGATCATTTGAGCTCACCCAAATTTTTTTTCCTCTCTCCAAGAATCAATTATGTGTACTAATAATGTTTTGAATGGATACAATAGATGGAATAATTTTTTTTCCTATAAAGGAAAATGATTTGAAAAAAAATTATTTTAAAATTTGGGTATTATTTTGTACTAAATTACTCATGAATGTATATATTTTTCCAAGACTAATAAACTCTTCAGTCATTCAAGGATTGATTCCATTGAAATTGATTATAGACATAAACTCTGGGACTTTTGGGGGTGGGTCACTATATTTAATATCTATAGAAGTTTAATTAGAACCTTATGAACTTTATTTAAGAAAACAGTGGTTAGTTAAGAAAAACATGATGTATAATTTTAGGATATATATAAGAATATCTTATAATTTTGTTAATGATGTGATTATGTTGGTATTTGTAGTAATAAATATATGTCTGGATACTACAGGTGGATGTGTTTTTTGAAAAAATGTACCTTGGAGTAATGGATTTGACAATGTGTGTTGATCCTAACTTGGTGTAACCTGATACACGACAATGGGTCTTACTATTCTACTAGTTTTAGACTCCATGGGGATATTCTTATGATAATCCATGTTTTCTTTACAAAAAACTATAAATAATTTTAATGGATGATGAAAAAAATGATCATGGATAAACCTAATGTGTTTTAGATTAAAAAATAATGTTTAATGATTTAGATATCTTATAAATGATTATATACTTTTCTCACTATTACTATTGATTCTAACACTATTCTTTCTGGTTTTTGTTAATGTTTGTAACATAAATAATTCATGTAATCATAGAACATGATAAAATGTGATGAATAAGGGACAAAAATTAGGTGTTAATCTTAGTGAAATATATTTTCATTATTCCAAATATATTTTCAAGAAATATGATAAAAAATATATACCTATACTAACTCATGAACAGATGAAATTAGAGAATTATAGAGGTTTCTATAATCTCAAGTTCTGGAGATCATAAAATATGAAAGCTCAATTTCTAACATGTGATAAGTGTAGAAGGAGACACCTATGAAGGAGTCTTAGTGGAATAACTAAATTCATTATGATTATGAAAGAAGGAAATAATGAAAATGATTGGTGAGGAAATATGGTGAGTATAATAAAAGGAAATTAAACTCATCCTATGGATCCATTTGTGGTTCAATAGATTAAATGTGGGGATCCTTGGGATTACTAATGTCAATACCAACTCTTGATGGATAAACCATGGATAATGGAATTATTTATGCATGAAATAAATGGATTAAATAGTCTTATATTTAGGATTTACATAAAACCATTGTTAAGGGTATATTTAATGATTAAATTTCGAGGACATCCAATAGATTTAATGTTCAAATATTATATAAATATGGTTTTAGATATGTAAAACTTATATGACGGGTGACAACCTATCAAGTTCATCAAGGTCACAGGTCTTCAATTTGTGAATGAACGAGGGTTAGGGTTTTAATCCAACCACTATGCTACACAATATCCTTGTTAATTTTTACTTTTTATTTATTCATTTTGAGGAATAAATGTTAATGATAAACAGGTAACATCACTTTGGGGGATTAGAGATTAATATATTAATCATATTATTTTATGAAGATAGTTAGAGAATAATTTTAATACTTTTCACTAATTTATTGGCTTTGAATTTCATTAATGGGTTATTTTAGTGATTTAGGTATAAAAAAATTATTATAGGTAACTAATTTCAAGGGGTAAAGGGATGATTTTGAATTTGATAAAGGGATAATCAAAATATAGGATTTTTCATTTTGAAAACCTTTCAATTAAATTTTTTTTTTATATTTCTGTTTAGTAAAATAATTACTCAACATTAGGAAAATGGTTTTGAAAGAGAATGTTTTCTGAATACCTTTATTTTATTTGAACCAATAGTCTCTTAAAATATCAATTATTTATTTATTTAATTCCCTCAAATTTATATTTACCATTATGATATTTTTTCTTGATGAACTCATTTACTAATTATAAATATTTACATTTTTCCTCCATGTACTTATTTTCACATTCAACTAATGTTATTCTACTTATAGACTTTGTTACATTGATAGTCCATGTCACCTCTATACTTCCCAATATCCCTTTTATAGAGGATGTTTTAAGAAACCTTCTCATGATTTATGATTTCAATGTAGCAAATATAAAACAATATATTACCAATATTGAGTTTAAATTGTGGGGATGAAATTTAATAAACGTGGGTAAAATGCAACACCCTGCAAATTTTAAAAGACTAACTTTTATTCTATAGCATGTATGAAACATGGAACCAAGAGCGTAAGAGAATATAATATCCTCTATATTTATAATATATTTAATAATTTATATAAATTATATATAGTTGATAGTTTTCAATGAATCCAATATTGAGTTATCTGGTGTTACACATAATAGATGATCTCTTGTGAAAATATATCATTTCTATAAATAATGTATTATTAAAATTTTATTGTTTAATATAATATGATATAACCTAGACACTGTATTATAGGTTACATATTATATTAGCTATCTTATGAAAATATATCATTTATATAAATATAAAATTAATTCACCAGTTACAAATTAATGAGAATTGAAAATAAGAACCAGTTGGATATAAAGTTAAATATTATTATTTGTATGCTTCTAAAAGAGATTTGTCTTAATAAAATTAATTAATTTAAATTAGTAAATTATTTTAATGAACTATACATGTTTTAAATTCAATAATCTATTTTTTATTTTCATCCATTATGATTTATATGTATATGATTAAACAATCCCAATTTCACAAATAAGTGCACATATTTTTATAAATTCCAATTTACCACCATTTAATGGATAATCAATTTTAAATATTAATTTTGGAAAATTAAATTAATTATTATTTTAAAATAAAATTTATATATTAAATCAAAATAGAAAAATAAGGTTAGGGTTATTTTTTGATATTTTTTAAAAATATATCATTTTTAATGAACTATTAAAAATAATAAATTTGAGGACGAAACTTCTCTTTCGTCTAATTTATTTATATGGCTAAATTATAATTCTAATCAGTTTTAAATTTGAATTAGATCATATTTTTACCAATTAATAATTTTTATTTCATTGGAATAAATTTAACATTTAAATTGAATATAAAAACGTAGAAAATGTTCAGATAAATTTACTTGAAAGACACACATTGTCCTCCTGCCTACATAACAAAATTTAAATAATTTTCTACCACATCTATGCTTCAAATATTAAAAAAAGGAAACTACATTTTGGATCCAAAAAATTTATAATTCCTAATAATATTACAAAAAATACATAAAAATAAGTGAATTTTATCTAATCTAATTACAACATTTGAGGTGAAATTAAGAATAATTGGAGACTAGAACATAAAATTATTTCCAAAAAAGACCAATACACTTTTCCAAGAGCTATTTTATGAAAATATATCAACCATATACATTATTGGATCATACATGTAATTTTATTTGGTCCATATTCAATATTAAAAACGTGGGAATAATTCCCCTCTCAAAATATTACAAGAGTGCCAATCCTCCTCCACTATTAAAGGTCACTATTTCTACCAATTACTCACACCACTTACACAACTAAGATCAGAATATATCTTCCCAATTCACTTTCCAACATACCTAATCATGACCATTAATACTCCATTTTGATAGTAATCCTTCCAAATAATCCCATTGGTATAAAAAAACCAGTTACCCTGTTTTTAAGGTAGTGGTTTCAACAACCTCTTTTCATGCATTTACTTTTACACCACCTCAAATATTATTCTTCCATGTTCATATAATAACACTATTATAATAAATATACCCTGATATTATTTTATTAATTATTTTACCTATACTCACATAAACATCCATATAATGGGTAATGAATACAATGTTTATGTATACGACGATCTACAGCCTCAAGAAAAATGATTTTTCATTTTTCCAATAACAACCTATCATGGTGAAAATTACGAAAGAAAATATATTTATATTTGATATTTATGATAATTATTATTTATTTATACTTAGATAATCAGTTTATATACGATAACATCAATATAATCAATTTTGTGTTAGTACGATAACATTGTGTGAGGAAGTGTGGACTACTAGCCCCTAAATGTGATGTGATCCATTCACAGTATATAAGGAACATAAAAATAATGGATTTAATTAAAAACATGTGACAAAAAAAACCTATAAATGAAATTAATTACATATTTTTTTCTATAAATATAATATATATCAATTTTTTGTTACCCTTTCACAAACATAAAAAGTATAACGTCGTTTGTGGATGTGTGGACTAGAGCCTCCTCGACACGATGTCATTGTTTTTTACCTCACAATAATTTTGTATAAAATGATATATTATTAAATAAAATTTAATTTATGATATAATGATCATTATTGAATGATATAGTGTTACTTACCTTCTTTCAATATTGATCTTTATAAATTTATAATGATACTCATGCGTTTGTACGTTCTACCATCTCCATGATTTTAACATTGATTAATTTTCATTACCAATTTAATGATTTGTTAAAAAAGTTTAATTTATGTATAAATATTCAAATTATTTAATTATTATTATTCTTGAAATTTTATATAATTACCCCTTTAACCAATGTGGAGCTAATCATGTTGTTCTTGACATAGAAAATGAAATTTTTCAAAAACACTCGATGTTAAAAAAATTAGGTTGTTGTATAAAAAATAGTAATAAGAGAAATAAAATTACAGATAAAAATGAAAATCATTCTAATAAAATTAATTAATTATCATTTGTTCATTATACATGAGTTCAATGGACCTTCACAAGAATAAAAACACTATGTAAGATATTCGGGGTTCATTTTATATTCCATGAGGCATAATTAATTTTTTCACACCTAATTTTTTTATATAATGTATATACTACCAATGTTGATATTAAATATAATGATAAACTCCATTTTCATGGAATTTTGAGTTTCTTATTTAATTATTTTTTTAAAGGGATTTCAGTTAAAATTTTCCAAGTTGAATATAATTGTATTACTCAATTTCATTTCATTGAGTTATATTAATTACAAATTTTTGTTAATATTATATGATTATTTGTTTAATAAATTTTTAATATATGTCGTTTCATTTCAACATACCTTATGTGGATTTAAAATTGATACACATAATCTAATCATTCATTGATTATTACTTTGTTGTTCTATACCTTTCAAGGGGTAATTCTACAATGTCCTTTTATTTGAGATTGTTTGTACGTGAATTTTCATTAAATGAAATTATTAAATAATTGTTCAATAAAACATTTCATTTTAATATCCTCAGGTAAATCATTACTTTTATCATGAATTAGATTAATATTTTTTACTTAATGTACCTAGATATTTTAGAAATATTTTTATGAAAACCTAACATCAATTACCAATTTAATTTGAAAAATTATTTACTTATGAAATTCATTTATTCTAAATTAATTCTAAAAAAATCTTTTTAACATTCAAAAATTCAATTTTTAATCTCATTTTACTAATTTTTTCATATATTAATGTTATCAAATGAATCTTCTTCTGGCTTCCCAAATGTAGCCGATTTGTATCCCTTTTTACCTTCTAAAAGGAATGTTTCCTTTTATCTCATATGACATGTATGGATTTATCCACTGTCATTTAATTTAAGCATATATTTTAGGTTTAAATGGTTTATTTTTAAACAAAATGTTTTTAAAAGTTATTTTAAATAAAAATTTTTCTAAATGATTTTAAAAAAAAATTATATTTCTCTCAATAATATTTTTTATATTTATTTTTTTATTTTATCAATGAAAACACCCCACTATTTTTACTCCACATGAGTAATTTTGTATTGACATCTTCCATATCCATTCTCTGGATGGTTTTCAATTTATTTTCCCATAGAAGGTATTTATATTCACTTCTGTGATGTCCTTGTTAGTTACCTTGAAATAATAAATTTCATATGATCATTGAGCATTTAAATATCCCTATTATCAATATCATTTATGATTTATATTAATATTTTATTAACCACATACCATATAACATTTAGTATTGACATTAATATTTATTTTATTAACTTTAGAGTCATTAATAAATTATTATTTCTCATCCAATATGGTTATTTGAGAAGGAATACTATTTATTTTTATTATTAAATATTTGGAATGCTTTGGACTAAAATGAATGGTGGGACCATATGATCTATATCCCCTTAATGCATTAATAGGTTTCCATGAGACAAATATGTTTCAGAAATTGATTCAGTTTCTACCCCTAATTTAAACCATCTTGTGAGAGGTCTTGATGATATAGGTTTTCATGTGCATGATATATCACATCAAATAATTAGAAATTTGCCCCATTTTTAATCATTTATTAGCATCAACAAAATTTTAAATCGATATATCTATGGATGAATTTGATTATAATTTTATTGAATAATGTCATGTGATTCAGTTTCTCCCAAAGCCTTATTTACTTTTCCTTATCTAGTTATTTTAATGGAGTGTATTTTCATTTTTTATGTAACCATATTATTTTTCATTTCTATTTATTGATTTAATGGAATGTGTGATCAGTTATTTACAAATAAATATTTATTTATTCTCATTAATTCGTTATTTCTTCCATTGTTCTTTACATAACAATTCTGAGCATTTGAGCTCACCCTTATTTTGTTCCTCTATTCAGTAGTACACGAACTGTACTAAGCATGATTTGAAAGGATATTATAGATGGAATGCAATTTTTATCCTCCAAATGAAATGTATAAGAAAAATTATATTTTTTAATTAGTTAATTATTTTTTAATTAAATAGTCATTTTTACCTAGGCTACTAATATTTTTAGTCTTTTGGGGATTGAGTCCTTGTAATAATGCTACTGTAATTGATAGAATTTCTAGGCTACATGCCTTTTAGTATTGGGTCGCTACACTATGGTTTTTTACAATCCACAATAGTTTTATCAAATAATTTACACAAAAGTAATCTGATAAATGAAAATGGATTCAATGTTTAAGTTGGTGTAGTTATCCCGTTTTTTCCAAATTTCTGGTATAAAAAATTTAGAGTTTTTATAATATTATTTTCGGAAAAGAAAATATTATCATAAAAAAATAGTTTCATAAAATGGTGGGGTATCCTAAAGTTGATAAATATTTAGTTTTTTGGTCACACATAATCAAAAAACAACTAATTAATTATCATCATGAATATTTTTAATTGTCTAAAAAATAAAGTTTGTGTAAAAATAAAATAAAGATGGTTTTTTATATTAAAGGATACAACAAATTAATGAATTAAAACAAACAAGGAATGCTATATAAATATTTGGTGGCATGAAAGATAGCTTTTTGAAGGGAAATGTGTTCCTATAAAAAGGATCCTAAATCCTTCAATTGGAAATAAACTCTATCAATGAAGATACAATTCCTCTATTTTGTGGAATATTTCCGCGAAGTAGAGTTCTGTGATGAAATTAACCTTTTTAATGAAAACATGTGAAATTCAAGAAACATTTATCTTGTGAAGAGAGTTTGAGTTTCAATACAAAATAAAAAATATCTAAAAACTACAGAGTTACATAAAAGTTTATGAATTGCATGAAAAATTTACAATTTACATAAAAGAGAATGATTTCTGTGAACAACAATTATTAAAAGTGTTTTTTGAAGTGAATATTTCATTCACATAATTTGATTCATAACTATGATGTATGCATAGTTTAATTTTAATTTGGAAATTTACTTATCTATAATGTCTATAAAAGATAGATACATGTTTAAAAACTATGGATGATTCTTTACTTGAGTATTGAATGAGAGTGGAAATGAGGTAGAATGCCTTTGGTGAGGAGTGAACAAAACGTAAACGTTGTAATAGTAGTGCACCTGACACAAAGTGACCATTTTCAAATCAATTATAATCTATAAAATATGGTGAATATTAGGGGATTTTTCTACCACTAACACACTATTAGTGTACGCACCATCATCTATCCCTTACTGATGAAATAAATAAAACTACTATATTGGAATTCCTCTCTCAAATTATATGTTTTAAGTGATAACACATTTACCTATATGGTATTTCATGATTTTCTTGCAACATGGGGATATTATGAAGATAATTCAATGAAAAATTTGACACCCTGAGTCACTCCTCTCCTCACATGGTGTTCCAAGGCCATAAAAATCCCATCTGGTCCATTGGTGAATGAAACCATCGAAATCAGATAGTCGTGAGGTGTGCATAACTATGATCCTCATTATGAATCTTGAATATAGGAACCTAGTCCCTTAAATTTGAATATTAGAATTATGGGATGGAATTTGGATCAAACCATGGGTGCCTTGTCATTATAGAGGGTTAAATTATGAAATTGGAGGTTAGATTGACATGAGAAATGGTGTTTTGAAATTACTAATGATTGAAATAGAAATTTGAAAAAATGGCATGTGAATTTGTAATTGAGTAGAATTTCATATATGAATTTGAAACATGAAATGTAATTGGAAGACGAAATATTAGAATGTTTTTATGTAACTATAATTGGCCAAATAACTAGATCATGGCATGTATTAATCAAAATTCCATATAGTTAAAATGTTTGGATTTTTTTGGTTAATAGGTATGATTTAATACTTCTGTTCACCTGATATAGGTAATATGTTAATATCTATAGTATAAGAAATTAACCTTGTCACTATTGTAACATAATATGTAATTATCTGTATTGAATAAGAATTCTCCTTTCATAGAATATGACCAGAATACATATTTAACCCATTCTATGAAAACTTCAATTGGTTATAAAATGAGAAGAAAATTAAAAGACCACTGGAATTGGAATTTTCCATAGGTATGATCTGCACCATGATTTCTTATATAGATTATCCAATTATATAGACACGACCATTTTTCTTCTAATGATAAAAAAACCTAACATTAATTCATAAAAAGTATTACTAACCTCATGTGTCAAGATAGAGCTAGTGGTTCGACATATTTATTGGGTTGTATTCATTATATATTTATATAAAATTAAGGCATTTTTATCATTATATTTCATAAACTCTTAAACATACTAGATAGTTTTTATAAAAATTAGGTAGTGTTCTACTATGTTTTACTCAAACTTTGTTTTGAATTATCATTGGTATGTGAGTATATATCAGGGATGTTGGGGTGAAAAAGTGAAAGGGTCCCTATTTTTTATTAGTTGATTTTCTAATGGGGAATGATTCTTAGATATGGGATTGGGATTGGGGTTTAGGATGAGATTTGAGAGTCAATATTTTTTATCCTTTATTTTTTGACTTCTTTTATGATATATAGTATAATGTTTAGTATGAAATTAAATGTCTTTATTGTTTTGATCTATTTTGAATTTTCATGTTTATCTACTACAATTGATTTATATTGATTTATAATTTTTGTTTTCCAATGAGTTAATTAATTTTTATATTATGATATAGTCTCCCTAAAATATTTATTATACCCTGAGTTCTAGTCACCAGCCACTGGTATATGAGAAGGCACAATTATGTTATTAGGGAAACACGTCTCAGTTATGTGGGGAAGAACCAAGTCTCGGATGTTACAAAGTTGTATTCGAGGTGGTTTTTTATTTTTATTTAATATTTAAGTAAGGTAGATGGGAAAATAAAATATGGTAATCATGTTAATGATCTCATGAATGGGATTAGATTACACAAGCATTAATGAAAACCCATTTTTCTCGATAAGGTATTATTATTACTAGGGTTATGCTATTCCAAATGTCACTATTTTCACCATTTCGTGAAAAAATAACCATGTGATGTTATTTCTTTATGAGATTTTCCAAATATTTTAGTATATGGGCCATGTATAGTGCTGTTTTTTCTATATATTTATGATTTTCATATGTGTGTGGTCTATACCACTATGGACGAAGATGTTGGAATCACAACCAAAAGGGGATGATGGGTTGTTTGTTCCCACTTCCAAGGAGTTCACTGTGGATATCATCACATATTCCCTGTCTCCACAAATGATTTATGTCTTGTTCATGAAACTCATCCTCGTCGCCATATCGAGGTGGTAAGGAGTTAATTATGATGCTTCTATCTTTAGATCAAATCAATCTTATTTCTGAGTAGATGATAATTTGGGTCACGTATAATAATTTTTATAGATTGATAATGTCTAAAATCTATAAATTATTACTCTTTTTTTAAATTATCTCCCATATGAGTCATATTTTTTGTAAAACCCAAGGTATCCCAGTTTTACCCTGATGTAGTTGACTCCTGGGAAATATGTTCTCTATGGATTTTTAACACAGGCATCCCATTCATACTGTATGGGGTAGGGGTTCCAAGTGGTTTACTGGTTTAACATATTGTGGGTATATGTTATTGGATATGTGTGCCCCTATAAGAGTATTATGATCAAACATAAATATTTGGTTAGTTGTGTCCCCATGTGGAATACTTCACATTTGATGGTTTGGTTATGTGTGTCCCAAAGGGGGGATATTTCATATGTTAGGGTTTTAAATGTTGCATATGGGGAATATTTCACACATGACGGTTTTTTTATCTTTGTACCCAGTGGGGGAGATGATCACACCTTGAGATCGCGTACATATACTTTCATGTTAACATTCCAGGATTTATCCTTAGGGAGGTATACCATGTTTTTTTGAGATGTTATCATTGAAACCCAAAGAGTATTTTTATGCACCCTATTGGGAGACAGGGATCAAAATCCACTCAGTTCAATGATACAATTTCTTGTCTTACAATAGGAGCTGTCTATTAAGTTTTACATCTTGTGGTAAAGATGAATGTGTCGCAGAAGGAGAGAAAATGAGGGATTGTGGGGGAATATGTATATGGGTTTCTTCGGTTTGTAGGGGTCTCATTCAAGGTGTGGTGTTTTATTCCATGATAGTGGAATATGGTCATGGGAATATGAAATGGAGATTATTGGTATTGATATTTCATCCCATGGTGGAGATGGAGATGACATCCCATGATGATCATACAAGTGGAGTCCCATTCTTGTTGCTCTAGGTAGGTGGTTAGGGGACATCAAATTCTAGTCTGACATTCGAATCATATGTTGATGAAACATTGTAATAATATCGATTAACATAATTCGTTTAAGATTTTTTCAGGTCTCTTAACGTCAGATTACAGGGACGTCAAGCTTGATAGTTTTATGTCATGAAACTCTAATGTTAGAGGGTCATGTAACCAATGGGTAATTTCCATATAAAATAAAAAGACCTTTAATAATACCTTCTGACAATGATAGGTGGAATGTTTCCCTTGATGATTCTACATTCAAGGATTACATTTCTACTACTCATGCACCTATTAGTGAGGAATCATGTAAAAACTGATGTGGTGAGGGAAAATTTGGGGTCGTAATTGTTGTGTCAATGATTAGTACTAACATAAATTAAATGGTCAGGGTCATGCTTGTTTAAAATGGGGATTATATAAGGGTATATAATACTAGTTAAATGGGTATTTTGGGGTACGGATAAACTGCATTTGAATGGGTACAAGGTTACTAAGAAATCAATATTCATGAATGGGTTTTGGGTGAATGTAAAAACCATGGAGAGCATTGATGTGTGGGTTTCTTGAATCATCTAGGAATCATGGTATAATTTATTACAATAGTGGAATAGATTTTTTTTAAATAGGCTGCCCCTATATGGGAAGGATGTCTTGCTTCCCATGGGGTTGGTTATATAATGGATAATTTCCTCTTTAACTAAAATGATCAATAAAGGAATTTATCATTATTTGAAGTCATTGTAACGAAAAAAAATGAATCAATGCCATGGTGTGAGGTTCTCAAGATCCCATAGGAGGTAATTTCATGAATGATAGCTATCTTTAGAAATTAATCTCCAATTTTTCGAATAAAGTTAAGACATTAGTGAATTGGGATCATTTTGTGGAAGATGATAGGGTTGTCTTCCCATAAATTATGGATGTGTGGATTTATTTTGATGATAAGTAGAGTAGATAGTATATGTTTAAAGAAATATATAGGTCTTCATAGAACAATATGAATTTTGCGACAGAAGAGGTGTTCCATGAATAAACAAACATTTCGTAGAGTTTATTACCTAAATCAATATGTGGCATAGTTATTTCCATGAATCACATACATTTTTTGTCAAGGATACCTCCTTAGACACTTTGGTTATATGGAACCTTTACAATGTTCTAGTTTTCAAAAAGGTTTTGACCATCACAATTATAGTCCCCTTTGGAATTGTTTGATCAATTTTCGGACTAGATTCATTATAAACCAATCATACCATCCATGAAATTTATCATGAAATGTAACCCCCTATCACAATGGGATCCTAAGATGGTGTGGATGGAGAAATTCTATGTGAAATTCCATAAATTTGGTGATCTATAATCCCTATCTAAAAAACATTGGCTGGCCCGGTGCCTATAAATAGTGGTGGGTCCCCAGAGGGAAATGATATTTTTATGAAAGATTTATTAGTTTTCTATTTTCATGGAACTCAAGAACATATTTACCATTTTCTTATTTTAATCCACATCACTATAGAAATATTCATCATTTTTGAATATTACTTTCATCTACATAATTTAAGAGGCTTGAAATTTTTTTGAACTCGACCACTGTAAATAAAAATTTTATAGGTTGTTTCAAAAACTATTCTATGTATTTAAATTTTTTAATGGTTTAAAATTTTCTATGACTCCACGAATGTAGTTTCCCCCAAAAAATAATATTGGGGATAATTTGAGGGGTGTGTCAGATTAAAAAACAATCAATTAATTACTATTGAAATCACAACAGTAATAAAATTTATTTGAGAAGAAACCCATAAATGGTTTTTGGGGTGAAGAATGATTTGTTAATCCCTAGTATGAAAAATGATGAAAATATTTACTATTTTTTGAGCACACATAGGAATTACCAATGAAACAATGTATATGGGGTCATATTATGAATAACCATGCATTACCTGCCACTCGTACTATCTACAACCATGTGAACAATATAAATAATTAGGTTCCTGATGAGGAGACCTTCCCTCATTAATATGTGAGAATTGTCATGGTGGGTATGGTGGAAGGTCTACAGGGTTGGACAGTAGAATGGGATTTGTTCTAGTGTTCCACTTTACAGATGAATGGGCTTATGCATACTGTGTAAGTCAGTCCTACCATGAGTTTGATTCATAGCTAAAGTTGTCTAGGAATTATCAGTAAGGAGGATCCTAATAGTTCCATTACAATGA
This sequence comes from Viscum album, assembly GCA_963277665.1. Taxonomy (NCBI): domain Eukaryota; kingdom Viridiplantae; phylum Streptophyta; class Magnoliopsida; order Santalales; family Viscaceae; genus Viscum; species Viscum album. The sequence goes on along the minus strand of OY728153.1, from coordinate 1,139,867,496 downwards.
TAACTAGTAAATCATTCTATAGATACTGATAATTTGGTGATCAAGGACCCATAGGTTTACAATAAATCATTGGGAGGTTAAAATTTGCTATTGGTTCCTCTACAATATCATGGTGATCCTCGTTCAAGGGGTGTGTATGATGAGTTTGTCCTAGTATAGGATCTCTAGGTTTAGAAGGATTATATTTATATAATCACAAAGGATTTGTTTTGCATGTAATTGGGAATGGGTGAGAGTATGATTAGTTAAAAGGATTTCCATTTTAAAAATGGTTAATTTGTTTTTTGAATGAACATAGGAACAAGATACATGGGAGTTTGTGCTATTTTCCTAAATAGTCTCCATGAGATAAAGAGATTTAATATCATAGGATCCTAGAGGTGAGCCCATGGTTCCTATACAATTATAGTTTGAATCCCAAGGCTTCCATATTCATGATAATGGAATTTTTTCATATTGATATGTGGTTGGATGCACCCAGTAAGGGTTGCTCGCTTGGGGTTGCAACTAAGAACTCTCACCATGGTGGTGATTCCAGAAATGGGAATTTCCATAAACATAGTTATCCTAATGATCGATAATATGTAAAATGTGATTCATCATATTAATCTACGAAAGGCCCCATTAAGTGTTTTTGGAACCATCCAGTTTCTGTATTCTTGGGTTTCCACACACTTGGGGGATATGAATGATAAAACATAATCTCCCCTCCCTAATTTTTCATGTAGTTGATCCGAAACATTGTTGACATTATTTCTCACACAAACTTCACATGAAAAGTTAGTGATCAGAAGGCTAGCATTCCACTTCATCATTCACCAGTTTCCTCTTCCTATATGAATGATGACAAATGATAGAATGGGGACCACCGACATCCGTCATAAATATTGTCATTTCGAGGTGGGGTATTACTGTTCAGAGTGGATTTTATGTTGATCTATGAGTCGTAAACCCCACAAAATTTCAGATGGATGTTCTAGTTCCTCTAATCTATCAATATAAAGTACAATATGGGGTAATTAATGAGCATTCCCAGATTCTTCTTTCGATGATATGGTGGGTTTTTGTGTTTGAATATGGAAGGGGTAGAAGGTGTTTCTCCACTTATGACTTCTTATGGGATCATCCATTGATATATTATAATCTATGAAATTTTGTATATTGGTGTCCTACTGGGGACACTAACAACTATTTCAGATGATTATGGAGAGGTCCCATAACCATGGGGTCAGGGGTGAGCAATGACATTGTAATTCCATGTTGTAAGATCTATTCATGTAGGTAGAGAAGTGGCTGTAACTCATTTAATGGAAAGTCCATATATGTGGAATCATCATAGTGGGGAGAAGAAAAATGCCCAAAACCCCCATGTAATTGTATTTTGAAGCATGCTAAACAATATTTTTTGTTCCAAGGGAAAACATCTAGGCTATGAGGAAGATGTTATGTCAAAAAAAAATTCACAAATGACATTGTTTCCCCTGATTCATTAGAGTCTTGTGGATCCATGGATAATTCACCAATCATTGTTAGATATGGATGAATCCCAATTGTAGTTGGTTAAACCATTTTGGGTTAGGCCATGAAATAGAAGGATTTTATTCTCCTTGATATGAGGTGATGTAATACACTGTGAAGCTAGAAGACCTGGTGCACTATCATAAAATTTCACATCTATGAGTGAATGTTTTACTATGTAAGCCTTCTCTACCAAGTCTTCTCATGTTACAATTGCCACTGGGGTGGATAAGGGGTAGGTATCGAATGAAGATGTTTCATGGGTGATTTATTCCTATTAGGTTTCCCCATTGACGTTTATTGTGGTGTTGAGGGATTAAAAATATGTGTTTTTTACACTCTAATAGACATCTATATTTTTAATATTTCTATCTCATATTTCACTTGAACCATAATTGAGCACCATGGAAGGAGAATATTATGATGATCCTCAAGTAGTGTAAGATAAATCATCCCCAACTCTTTATGGGGAATATGAGGGTTCTCCCATGATGGTGTGAACATATGAGGCTAACCAAGAATTGTTAATGTGGATAATGTAGTTAATGTGATGGCTCAACAATACCACGTTCTTCCATGTAACCCATATTGCAAGATATGGTCTTGAGGATATATTTTCCAATCAATACAAACATTTTTTATCTTTTAGAATGTTCTATCACCTCTAGACATGGTAATGCTCACAAAAACTAGGGTACTGACTATTGGGGGGATTCGGTCACCAAGGGAATTGTCGTTGAACTATTATGAAATTTTGGTCAGCCTATACCACTCTTGTAATCCTTCTTAACTTGTTAAATTTTTTTCTTTACCAAATATAAGTCATAATCATCTAAAATCATACATTAAATGGCTTTTCAAACATTTTTGTGGAAGAACCTCCGATTCTAATTCTTCAATCAATAGGCACTATATCCAATGTAGTGAAGTCTAAAGTTTCATTCTTATTAGAAATATTTGTGATTGTTCCTTTGAAATATGTGGTTAAAGTGTATTTAGTATTTGGGGAAACCATTGAGGGGACACATGAGATTCATGTAGGATATGTGGCCTTAATTATGGTGGTTGCGAACATACAACCAACATTGACAATCAATAGGGAAATAGTGGCTGAGCCAACCTTAGTGGTAGAACATGAGCTGCCTGATAGAGATGAGGAATCAATGAAGGTGGTTGAGATCTAAAGAATAATGAAGATGGCCAAGGACGATATGATGGTTGATCATACCTTTATGATTCCAAAGGAGGTTGGATGACATCTTTTTTGGGTGAAGGATGTGTTTCCACTAGAAATGGGGCTCAGTCTTCTCAACGACATTATTATATATGATACTAAACAATATGATTTTTGGTGTTCTCTTAGTAATATATTTTACCACATAGTTAATTTTATTGTTCCATCATGGATGTTATTAAGGAGAATTAATTCTTCCAATAAAGGTAGTTGAGAAGTGTGCATAATTTCATCACTACCTCTCCAATAGCTAATGTTCCAAATATTGTGGGGTATCACTTCCATTGGGTAGGTAGAATGAGAACTTGAGGTTTATATTCCAACGACATCTACATAGTAGTTGGAGAATTTCTCAATTAATGGGTGTATATTGAGTGGAAGTAATTAACTCATTCTTGGAAGAAGAGGAAGTTCGTGGGAATCCAAGAACTTTAGGTGGATGGGAATTATATAGTTCATCTAAAAGAGTATTATTGAGGGAATAAATCCATTATTCACTTTTCTAGAATATGTCATCATAAAAATGAGGGATTATTTGGCGGATGAAAGGGATAAGGCATTAGAGGTGGAATATTTGATGGATGAGTGCAAATCTAATAAGGATTCTTCCTGCCTTTTTTTCAACAAGGTCCTCCTTGTTGCTAAAGACTAAGCTAAGGAGAATTGAAAGCAACAATATGGATTGAATGAAATTCAGAAATGGCATTATAATTTTATTATCTCAGTTTTTTTCACTTTTACTTACAATAAAATATCGTAGTGTCAAATAAATTAGAGGCCCCGACAAGTATATTACCCTCCCCAAACTCTTAGAATTGTATATTTAAATTTCATATATGATTTAATGGGTTTTTACAACATCTTTATCATACTAACAATATAACATACAATAAATCCTAAAACCCATTTGAGTCAATATAGGTGTGGGAAATAAGGAAAAAATATAAGATTTCCAATAAATTTTAATGTTCTAAATAATAAGAAAATACTTGGTGGCCAAAAATTTTATTTACGACTAGGAGTTTTGGGACCATGAATACATTGGCTATATAATGAGACTTTATTCACAACATACATTATTTTTCAATTACAATGATAACACAAATGATGTAATGAAAAGGGAGTTGAATTATAACCAAAAAGGGGATAAATTGTCTGAATTTGGATGCATAGTTTCGAGGAAGCAAAGGCAGTGAAATGATAGTATAGGATGATTATTGACCAAGTTCAAATCCTTTAATCCCCCATCAATTTTCTTGTACGGGGACAAAAAAATAAGTTTACACTTTTTACCATATTCTAAACCAGGTGTCTTTAAAAAATTCATCAAAATTCATTGATAAGGTGTTCCATGGATTGTATTTTAATCAATGTGTCAATGATTCATTACTTTTATGGGGCACGATCTGACAAAAATGATTTTGGGGGTCCAAATAATGGAACACATGAAGTTTGGGGATTAATAGAAGGAAGGATTGAATAGATATAAATACTCCTAGGGTTACAAAATAGCGTTTCTATGGACATCGGGTTTGTGTATCTTTCTAAATAAAGGGCAGCCTCGTCTTCTAATGTGAGAATCATATCAGATATCAAGGAATGGTCAATGAACTCGAATAGTGTGGTAGGTGTTAGACATCTAATGAGGATAATGGATTCTCATGTGAGGGGATAAGATGATTTATAGATTCAATTCATTCCATGAGGATAATGGGAGTTTAATTTAATGAAATTCGGTAGGTATTTATTACATGATATTTAGTGTCTTACATTTAGGATTATGTATTTTACAGTTTAATTCCATTTTATTATGTATTTTTTATAATGGCATAACACCATAAGTCTAGAACATATGAAACGATGTGAATAGATCCCATTTATTCAAGTTAGATGTATGATGGAAAAGGAATCACAATGGGAAACACAGTAGAGTGTAACTTATAACGCCCCGACCCTAGTTACCCAGAGTCGGTGCATTATTTTATTACATTGGCATGATTACAAGGAATCAAGTCCCAAAGGACCGATTAATTTATCAGTCTTGGAAAATAGATTACAAACATGAATGTTACATTACATTTCATAACATACAAAACAACATAAACAATCCTTTATGAATGCCATTATTCCCTTGTCTTAACCCAGCATATCAATCACAATATACTTCTTGGAATCCTGGGAAAAATAAAACAAAGAAAGGGGTGAGCTCAATCAATCAGTAAGGGTAAGAAATACAGCGGAAACTTTCCTAAATAAGAATAAACATTTAAGGCAATGTATAACTAAAACAAAATCCTTTTAAACGTAAACTTCAACATAGTATGGAAAAAATAAAAAGAAATAATTCCATTTACTTATTCACATGGATATTCTACTAATAGAATAATCACATGCAATATCAATAACCACTTTCATAATAATGGAATGCATAATTCCAGACTATCATAACCACATAGCCATGGCCTCGTGCCAAGACTATAAATAATATTTTCTGAAAGCCTTGTGCCAAGACACTACATTGTCTCATGAGACCTACAGATGCATCGAGGAGCTATAGCGGGATCCAACCATCACTTACTAAGTCCAATGAATACCCATATGAAAAGGTTTAAACATAACATAAACATTCGTATTAAAACAAGCATACGAAATGTCAGTACTTTCTCCATAAACCATGAATGGTATAAAAATAACACATCCACAGTAAAACATATCACAAAACCTTCAATACAATACAAATGTTTTTATTATAATAAATCATATTCAAATAAGATTAAAATCCATCAACGGATGTTGACATAGATGAAATCAAAACTATTTGAGAGAAATATCTCTTTTCTTGAAATCATTGAAAAGTCACCCATTTGAAAGGAAGTAATTTAAAAAAAGATTTTTGAATCAAAGTATCCTATACCACTTTGAAACTTTTGAAAGGAATTAACATTTTAAAAACATTAATGTCCATATAAATAAATCCATAAAACCCATTTTGATGACATGTACATTAATTAAAAAATTTAGAAAGATAAATCTTTAAAACATTCAGATTTATTATTTTGATAAAGAGTACCTTTCGTAAATTCATAAAATATTCATTTTGAAATCATTTAAAAGTCACATAATTATAAAATAAAACATTTACTTTGAAATTATCCTTATAATCTTGTAATGTAATCTCCGACGATTTTATAACGACGGAAAATAAACACACCCGCCGTATAAGTTTAAAAAGACATTCTTACCTTAAATTTGTCGAAAAGGTTAAAAAGTACCTTGTTTGGAAAATGATGGAAATATTCCTTTAAAAACACATAAGGGTATAAATTACTTTAATCCATTGTCAATTAAATAGTAAAAATGTTTTTAAATACATTTTTAAGGAACATGGATGTGGATGATAAAGAGATCCCAATAGATAATTACGTATAAACAACCTCGGATAATGAAGATATTGCGAAATAAACCCTTACCTTATACTTTTCCTTGGACGGGGGTAGGTTAACCTCCTGTATAATGGTGAAATAATTGTTATTAAATTATACAAGAATCATATACATTAATATGATATCATATGTGATCTTTTAACATTGCTTTGTGAATAATATCTTTGTATTATAGTCGTTTCGGGTGTTAACTTACTCGTTTTCTTTTATATGGTTTTTTACGTAAGTCGTGGTTTTCATGGATAGGTTGTATCTTATTCATATCCAGAATTATATCATGTCCGTAAACATTATATTAAAATCATCAAATAATAATTATACTTGAATGGATACAATGGAGATTGAATCTCATCGCGCTCGTGGAGACGGTAGTCCATACGTACGCACAAGCGAAAATATCATTCTTTTGATATTAAAATAATATATAATTGGATGGTATATAATATATACAGAATAATTATCATGTTATATTTATTATTTACATGAATTACACATCATTATTAAACCCATCCAAATAATAATGTTTTGAATAACAATTACACCACGTCGTGGAGACGGTAAGTCGTACGTACGCACGTATGGTGACATGTCATTCAAAGGATAGATAGAATACTGAAATATGGTTGTAACATTTTTATAATAACATAAATGTATATATAATATACTGGAGTTATTATTTTAGAATGTTAATAACAAAGAAAGAAGAAGTGGAAGAAGAAAGGAACTTGAAAAGGGTGGTGAAATCATTACCTCTTCTTCAGGTTCTTCCATTTGATTGGATAAAAAGGGCTCCATAGGTTGTCTTTATGACTAAAGAAAGGCCTCTAGGATGAATTTAAGGAAGTTTAGAGAGTATTTGGGCAGGTTTAGGTCGAACTAAAAGGCTTTGAATGTGTGAATTAGGGAGAAGGTGGAGTGCCCTTTTATAAGAGGGGTGGGGGCACCTTTGGGAAAGCTAGAAATATTATTTTATAATAAATTCATATTCGGTTTCTAATGGCTCAAAAGTGGATTATTTAATGTTTATGGTGGGTATGGGTCTAAAATCACTCAACCAATAGAATTTAGACAGGTTTGGGTCACTATATTAACCTTATCTTTATGTATTAACTCTTAGTTAATTAGTTTCACTTTTACAATGTCTCTTTGTATTTTTATATTATATGGTTAATAATATTAGTATATACATCCAAGAGACCCCCAAGTGATCCATTAATGATACAAATATTATGATATGAGTCCTTTGGCCGAACCATAGATTTTTAGAAATTTAATATCAACTGATAATAAAATATTTGTTTTAAAAACTCTTTTATGTCAATTTTGACACTATTCAATAATTGATTTTTGTAAAACTCGGAATAGAATGATTACAACGAAAAATGTTAATTAAATCAATCCTAAAATTCCTTATTAACCTAGAAAATTATTGGTATTTATAAAAAGTCTCAAATTAAATTTATTTGGATATTTATATTATTAATTATTCTAATTTTTCACTATTATGGTAATTACTGCATCACCATTGTGTCATAAATAAATTAAATTATTTAATGTCTAAAAATTATAAATAAAATACCATTATTTAATAAATCTTTTTTTCTTTCTAATTAATATGTATAGTCGAAACTCCAAAATATATAACCCTATGTAAAAAATTGTTTTTCTAAAAGATATATGCTTGTGTCATTTTTGTATTTATTTTAACTTAATTAAAATAAAGTGTCCCTATCACTTACAAGTGGTTCTATGGGGTCCCAAAATCGACCGAAAGATGCCAATGGTCGGACATGTATCATGAAATAATGTTATGACATGTTTTAGGGTAATTTATTATTATTATAATATTATTTTTAAACCTTATTTACCGGATTTAGCCTTTAACCATAGTAAATAAAATATTTACCGAAGTAATTAATCAAAATTTCTAAAAATAAAAGTTACCTATTTACACAATTTGAACATCCTGATTCCAAATATGGAATCAATTTTTCCAAATTCAATACACAAAAGTGGCAGAAATTAATTTAAAATTAATTCTCGTTGTTAAAATAAAAAAGCGTGTTTTTATGAGATAATAACTATCAAAAGATTGATACTTGTTTATGTCCGGTTTAATTGTGAAATTTTTTCCAATGACAAATATTGTATTAAATGGTAAAAATATATTCTAAATATACTTTAAAACCACTAAAATTCATAATTTATCACTACCAATTATTTTGATTAAAAAGTTGATTTTAATTAAAATTTAGTACTTTTCACTATTCATCAAATTATAAAATTTATCTGAAAGATACCAAAATTTCACACTAGGATAAATTCGATATTTCCAATCCAAAAATGAAGTCCATTTTTAGAGATAAAATTTATAAAATTTGAAAAAGTAGGTATTACTATTCATAACGGCTACTTTGATTGGTTGTGGTGTGTGTTAGAACTCGAAGTTGTGTACACCACACGCTACTGTATTATTCAAAGAGAAGCGTACCGTGGAAGCTTGGGGTTTAAAATTGTAAATTTTTAATGTCCCCATTCTCAATAATAAATTTATTTAGTCAAATTGAATATATAAAAGTTTAAAATATTGGATTTAAAAAGGGTTCACTATTAAAGTTGGTAAAAGTACATTTTTGAAAAATACCTCTTCTATCTGAAAAAAAGGAATTTTGTTATTAAATTATTTCTAATAAACTCATAATATCGATTCTAAAATTGTATGGATTATATAAGGTTCAAACTTTATTTAATACTATTCATATCTTCTTTTGAACGGCTTGTTTGGTAAGGCATAGTGCGCTTGAACTCGCTGTTATGTGTAGTGTAAGTTATTGAATTGTTTTGAAGAAGTTAATACTATGAAATCTTGGGGTGTTAAATTATTCCCTCCTTCACTAAATTGCATCCTTTCAATTTGATATTCTTCTTTGAAAATAATGTTTTAGAATAGAAAATATCTTTGTGGGAAACCCCACATCGGAAATTTTGTTAATAAAATTTAGTCATCATAAGAGGAAAAGAGAAATGAAAGGGTCACCACCAAATGATGATCTCAATTAGGAGAAAGGGTCACCACCAAATGATGATCTCAATTAGGAGAAAATTGGTGGAACTTAGAGACATATAATTGGAGGAAAAATGTAAATATTTATTGGTGGTGATTGAGGTCATCAATCTTAAATAAGTTTAAAATTGAGGTCCGTAAATTCTGTAATCTATGAGGATTTAAAATGCCATCGGTTCAACAAAACATAAGGTATTAGGATAACACATTTTTGGTTTTGAGATACCTTCAATAAATTTTAAGAATTAATTTTTTCATAGAATAAGAGGAGAAGAAAAATATATACTTGAAAAGTAGAGTTCCATATTTTAACTAATTTCTACCACAAACTCATATTTCACTCTAAAAGACAATAGAAACTAAAAAATATTATATTTATCCAATTCGTTTGGGGTTAAATAATGAATTTATAATTCATCTAATAGACCTTCTTAAAATAAAATACATTATTTAATCCCAGACATCTCATGGGACAGTGGTAGGTGATACACCCTTGTCACCCTTCGGTTACGGGTTCAAGTCTCGCGGCCTTGCCAATCGTGACAGGTTGCCGCCCGACCTCCAGGTTTTCCTTTTATGGCAATCCAAAATTAATTTCAAACTATAATTATCCAAAATAATTTTTTCCAAACTCACAGTCGAACATTTATAAGGAAGGTAAACATAATGTAGATCCTTTTTACCCCGTAATAGCATATGAATATCTTCATTATGTATTCTTTTAAATCACTGAAACATCTTGAATTACCATAATCCTTATTGATTACATTCATGATCCCATATTCCATATATAATGCTGGATATACTTCATCCATCCAAAAATGTTGTAAACTACAAAAATTATGGAATATACAAATCTTTAATCGTTTTCAAGGCAGTCAAGAATATCCAATATAATTTATCCAAATAAATCATGTATTATTCTAATATCACAACCTCGGTATCAGAACCATATTATGGTTTATCTTTCTCTCAAACATATATTTCCAAAAAAAATTAACCAGCTATTGAGTCACTTTTCTTTCATCCACAAAATCTCAAGTCCTTAATGAAATAGTACTGCAGTACAATCCTTATATACTCCATAATTATGATAACAAGTACATTTTTGATAAAACAAACAAATGACATAATTAACATAATAACTATAATCATTCCTCTTCATCTGTGGTAGTATCATAACATGATTGTTATAAAATAGCATCATTTGCGGCATAGTCTGATGATAGGTTCGCGTAGTGTCCAAACTCCTTAAAAATGAAGCATTGTACATTTGAAACCATTTTCTTACCCTTGCAGTCACATATTTGGTGCCCTTTTTCCTACACACTTATAACAAACTCTCATTCCTTTCAGGCAAGTTCCAGGGTGTTTCTTCCCACAGTTATCAAATATGGGAAAATTCTTCTTTTCCCTCTTCCCTTTATCCATCTTTCTCACTTCTATCCTTTTCTTCACTTGCTTCCCTTCAAACCCATAAGACTCAGAAAAATATTAAGTTATCTTATCAACACATGATACTATTTCTTCATATGATGATAATATGTGGGAGATTATTTCCCTTCTAAATGATGGCTTAATACCATGAAAGATATGATCCTTCTTACTCTTTGGATCATACGTATTACCGGAGTTCACATTCCTTCTACTGGGTGCCATTTCCATAAAATAGCATAAACTAGGTTAGTTTATGAATTGCAATGAATAATTTCAAACTTGTAAAATACCTAACGCAAATTTAAGAGATTATAAATATATTCCATAATCATAACAATGTTTTCTTTGAATAAGTATATACTCATGAGCTCTTCATAATGGTTTGTAAAAAAATGAGAATTATCCTAAGCATATCCCCCGGGAGTGTCTTAACCAAGAGTGCAGCAAGGCCCGTTGTCGTGCACCAGTTCCCGTTCGAGTCTAGCTCAAAGCGGTGTTTTTGAGTTTTACCCCTAGGTACATCTGTGCCTGAGCCGCCTCTACATTCTCGTATACAGACAGGGATGTATTGCTCGGAAAACTCACAAAATCTCTACAATACCAAAATTCTAGGAAGTTCTTCTATACTAATACTCAAAGTCTATCTTAGGGATATGTTCTTTAATCCGAATTTATCAAAATCTAGTTTCCAAGGTTATTACTAAACATCCTATGATACCAACTATAACGCCCGACCCCAGTTACCCAGAGTCAGTGCATTATTTTAATACATTGGAATGATTACAAGGAATCAAGTCCCAAAGGACCGATTAGTTTAGTAGTCTTGGAAAATAGATTACATACATGAATGTTACATTACACTTCATAACATACAAGACAACATAAATAATCCTTTATGAATTCCACTATTCCCTTGTCATAACCCTGGAAATCAGTCACAATATACTTCATGGAATACTGGGAAAAATAAAACATAGAAAGGGTGAACTCAAATGCTCCGTAAGGGTAAGCAATACGGCAAAAACTTTCATAAATAAGAATAAACATTTAAGGAAATGTATTACTAAAACAAAAGCATTTTAAACTTAAACATCAACATAGTATGGAAAAAATAAAATGATATAATGCCATTTACTTATTCACATGGATATTATACTAATCTAATAATCACATGCAATATCAATAACCACTTTCATAATCATGTAATGAATAATGTCAGACTATCATAACCACATGGCCAAGGCCTCGTGCCAAGACTACAAATATGATTTTTTCAAGGCCTTGTACCAAGACACTAGTTTGTCTCACGAGACCTACCGATGCATCGAGAGGCAATAGCGGGCTCCACCAGTCACTTACTAAGTCCAATGCATTCCCATATGAAATGGTTTAAACATAACATAAACATTCGTATTAAAACTATCATATGAAATGTTAATACTTTCTCCATAAACCATGAATGGTATAAAAATAACACATCCACAGTAAAACATATCACAAAACCTCCAATACAATACAAATGTTTTGTATCATAATAAATCAACTTAAAATAATCTTAAAATTCATCAAAGGATGTTGAAATAGATGAAATCAAAACTATTTGAGAGAAATATCTCTTTTCTCGAAATCATTGAGAAGTCACACATTTATAATGGAAGTAATTTAAAAAAAATTGAATCAAAGTGTCCATTTTGAATACATGGACATTAATTTATAAAAATTTAGAAAGATAAATCGTTAAAACATTCAAAATTATGATTTTGATAAAGAGTACCTTTCAGAAATTCTTATAATATTCATTTTGAAATCATTTAAAAGTCCCATAATTATAAAATAAAAAATTTACATTCAAAATATCCTTATAATCTTGTATGGGAAACTTTGATGATTTTATAACGGCGGAAAATAACCGCACCCACCGTATAAGTTTAAAAAGACATTCATAGCTTAAATTTTTCGAAAAGGATAAAAAGTACCTTGTTTGGAAAATGACAGAAATATTACTTTAAAAACACATAAGGGAATAAATGACTTTAACCCATTTTCTAGTAAATAGTAAAAAAAAATTAAATACATTTTACGGAACATGGATGTGGATGATAAAGATATCCCAGTAGATAATTACATATAAACAACCTCGGATAATGAAGAGATTGCGAAATAAACCCTTACCTTGTACTTTTCCGTCGTTGGGGGTAGGTTAAACTCATGTATAATGGTGAAATAATTGTTATTAAATTATAAAATAATCATATACATTAAAATTATATGATATATGATCTTTTAACATTGCATTGTTTATAATATCTTAGTATTATCGTCGTTTAGGGTGTTAACTTAATCATTTTCTTGTATATGTTTTGTTACGTAAGCCATGGTTGTCATGGATAGTTTGTATGTTATTAATATCCAAAATTATGTCAATTCCTTAAACATAATTTTTAAATCATCAAATGATAATTATACTTGAATGGATATGATGAAGAGTGAATCTCATCACGCTCGTGGAGACGGTAGTCCGTACGTACGCACAAGTGACAATATCATTATTTTGATATTAAATTAATATATAATTGGATAGTATATCATATATACAGAATAATTATCATTTTATATATATTATTTACATAAATTACACATCATTATTATTCACATCCAAATAATAATGTTTTGAATAACAATTACACCACGACGTGGAGACGGTAAGTCGTACGTACGCACGTATGGTGACATGTCATTAAAAGGATGAGTAGAATACTGAAATATAGTTGTACCATGTTTATAATAACATCAATTTATATATAATATACTACAGTTATTATTTTAGAATGGTAATAACAAAGAAAGAAGAAGTAGAAGAAGAAAGGAACTTGAAAAATAGTGGTGAAATCATTACCTCTTCTTCGGGTTCTCCTTTTGATTGGATCAAAAGGGCTCCTTATGTTGCCTTTATGACTAAAGTAAGGCATCTAGGATGAATTTAGGGAATTTTATAGAGTGTTTGGGAAGGGTTTATCGGAACCAAAATGCTTTGAATGTGTGAATTATTGATACGGGGGAGCTCCCTTTTATAAGAGGGGTGAGAGGCACATTTGGAAAAGCTAGACATATTATTTTATAATAAATTAATTTTCGGTTTCTAATTTCTCCAAAGTGTATTATTTAAATGTTATTGTGGGGATGGGTCGAAACCCACTCAACCAATATAGTTTATATAGGTTTGAATCACTATATTAACTTTATCTTTAAGTATTAACTCTTAGTTAATTAGTTTCACTTTTAAAATGTCTCTTTGTATTTTTATATTATATCTATAATAAACATACTATATAAATCCAAGAGACCCCCAAGTGGACTATTAATAATAAAAATATGATGATATGAGTCTCTTGGACGAACCATAGAATTTTATGAATTTAATATCAATTGATAATATAATATTTGTTTTAAAAACTCTTTTATGTCAATTTTGACACAATTCAATAATTGATTTTTGTAAAACTCCTAACAGAATGATTACTTCTAAAAAGGTTAATTAAATCAATCCTAACATTCCATATTAACGTAGAAAATTATTTTTATTTATAAAAAGTCTCAAATTAAATTTATTTGGGTATTTATAATATCCATTTTTCTAATTTTTCACTATTATGGTAATTACTACATCACCATTGTGTCATAAATAAATTAAATTATTTAATGTAGAAAAATTATAAATAAAATACCATTATGTAAGAAATATTCTTATATTTCTAATTAATATTTATAGTCGAAAATACAACCTAAATAACCCTATGTAAAAATTGTTTTTCAAAAAGATATATGCTTGTGTCATTTTTGTATTAATTTTAACTTAATTAAAATAAAGTATCCCTATCACTTACAAGTGGCTCCATGGGGTCCCAAAATCGAACCAAATATGCTCATGGTAGGAAATGTATCAACAAATAAGTTTATGACACGTTTTAGTGTAATTTTATATTATTATAATATTATTTTTTGTCCCTTATTTACCGAATTTACCCTTTAACCATGATAAATAAAATATTTACCGATGTAATTATTCAAAATGTCTAAATATAAAATTTACCTATTTAAAAAATTGGAACTTCCTGACTCCAAATATGGAATCAATTTTTCAAAATTCAAAACACAGAAGTGGCAGAAATTAATTTAAAATTAATTCCTGTTGTTAAAACAAAAAATGTGTTTTTAAGAGATAATAACTATCAACAGATTGACACTTGTTTATGTCCTGTGTAATTGTGAAATTTTGTCCAATGGTGAATATTGTATTAAATGGTAAAAATATATTCTAAATATATTTTAAAACCACTCATATTCATAATTTATCAATACAAATTATTTTGATTAAAAAAAGTTGTTTTTAATTAAAATTTAGTAATTTTCACTATTCATAAAAATATAAAAGTTATCCGAAAGGAAAAACAATTTCACCATAGGCTAAATTAGATATTATGAATCCAAAAATGAAGTCCCTTTTTAGAGTTAAAATTTCTAAAATTTCAAAAAGTAGGTATTACTATTCATAACGGCCACTATGATTGGTTGTGGTGTGTGTTAGAACTCGAAGATGCGTACAACACACACTACTGTATTATTCAAAGAGAAGAGTACCATGGAAACCTGGGGGTTTACATTGTAAAATTTTAATGTCCCCATTCTAAATAATAAATTTTTTTAGTCAAACTAAATATATAAAAGTTTAAAATATTGGATTTAAAAAGGGTTCACTATTAAAGTTGGTAAAAGTGCATTTTTGAAAAATACATCTTTTATCTGAAAAAAGGAATTTTGTTATTACATTATGTCTAAGAAACTAATAATATGGATTATAAAATTATAAGGATTATTTTAGGATCAAAATTTGGTTAATACTATTCATAACCTCTTTTTAACGGCTTGTTTGGTAAGTCATAGTGCTCTTGAACTCTGTGTTACATGTAGTGCAAGTTATTGAATTGTTTTGAAGAAGTACATACTATAAAATCATGGGGTGTTACATAACTTGATATGTTTTGAGTAATACAATTTGGCAATAACATTTTCCTGAAATAATGAGGTTTATCAAGCACAGAATTTTTTCTCTGGGGTTCACAGTTTATCTTTTTGGATTTGTACCATTTCTATTTACACCCTCATATTTTCAAAAGTCATGAGGGAATCCTATAAAATATGAATTTTAATATTTATCAGCATTAATAAATGAGTTTTGAACATGATATATATATATATATATATTCTTACCTATGGAATTTTAAGTTAATACTAATCAGAAAAAGAAGTCCAAAATAGTTTAAAGTCACAATGCTTAGAGTAGTTTGGGGTACTCTATGGTGATTTGGATGTTATAAGGAGGCTTGAAGCCCATCATGAACCGAGGAGGGGAATCATTTTTCCTATCAATTCAAGGTAGGGAAAATAAAATTCTAACTAGGGATCATTTTTCCAATTACACATATATTATGGTTATAATATATATATCAATGGTGATTTAATTTCTCAAAAAATTGTGTATTCGATGAGAGATATTTAACCCAATGTGGATTGAGGGAAAAGGAGGCTATATGACATATGAAACGTTCCAATGGAAACTCATATATAGTTTTGATGTTTTGAATCATGGACGTGGGCTTCTAGTTTATCGTCATCGTGTTCAGAACACTATGCGACCCTATATTAAAGGCACACCAAGACATATCACCCTTATTTTGGTGAATTCAACCAAATTCCCAATCCCACATGAGTCATGATAAGTGTTATAAACAAATAATGGTATAAAGTATCAAATTTTAGAATGTGATAGAACAATAAGGGGGAAAGAAGACTTACATAGTAATCATACACAATCATACAAGAGAATGTCACGCAATGTTATGAAGATACTACTAGAACAATGGAATTAGGAAATAAGAGGTAACTCAAGACATCCAATATATTAATCATAGGAGTGGCCAATGTATAGAGAAAATTGTGGATCATTTTCAAAACATAGGTTCCATAGATGCACCTATCAATGATGGGATGGTAAAATGAGGGTCAGTCATTGACCATGTTCAAAACACATGACCTTTTTAAATGTCACCAAATATTCTTCAGGGTGTGTATCTAGGATAAAAGGTGAGCCAATGTGTACATAAACCCTTTCCATAATGGGGATATATTCAATCTATGAGGAATGATCATGATCCCGAGTGAAGGGGGAAAGAAGTTTCAAAGTGGAAGTGGAGAATTTCCTAGGTTCAAGGACTTTAAAGTTCGCTTGACCCTGCACTAAAAAGTGATATGTGAGAATAATTGTAGGTAATTATCAAGATTGATTATATGGGTGAATGTACCTAACATAAGTTAGATATGTGTCTTTCCTGAGGATAAGAGATCTGGTTGTTACTACATATCCCATGGTAATGTGAATCAGGAGACATTTATTTTGGTAAAGTTTCTTGTTAGGTTCCTAATGTCTTAATGGTTGTTTCTATTATATAGATTATGATAAAACATATCATAGTAATATATTAAGATATCTAATGTTCATCACATTGTGTAAGGCTATAGTTTTTCATTTTCTACTAAGGACGTTGGTTTTGATCATATCACAATTTTTATGTGGTTCATCCTATCTTTGTCCCGCATGGAAAGGCTATTATTTAACATCTTGTGTTGAGTACATTGGTTTTGGTATTCTCCTTCTTATCATATGAGTATTCCCATGTAGGTTACATAGGGTAAGGTTATAATTTAATGTTGTGTGTTTGGGGTGTATTTTATTCTACTCACACGTTTATCATGTTTGGAATCCTATGTTCACAATATAGGGTATGGAAATAGTTTAACATTGTGTGTTGATGATATTTTGATTTGTATTTTAAATTAATTAAACTAAAATTGTGGATTAAACTACTTTATGGTCATAGATCTTGGATCATAGTGGTGGTTGTCTCAATAAGGATTTTGTGCCATGAATGAGTGATAAATTTCATGAAAACAGGTTAAAGGGTTATCTTTACACTCAAAATTTAAATTAAAAACTACACATTGGTTGAAGTCATGATGCTGAGTGGATAGACACAATATTTAGTTAATGGTAGTGATAGATACAGGATAATAAATCCAGGATTTGATATATATCCCATGTGAATTGTAATCCTTTCACACATAGTTCTTGATCATGGAATGGTGGGATACTGATGCTTGTATGGTTTACTCCTCTGATGAAAGCATGTGACGAAAAATAGATGGGTAATTATATTTCTAAAACACTAGCGGTGACTAAAACTATGAAAACAAGGTTCCACTTCATGCTTGATGAATATAGTTTATGTTCATAATTCATGGAATTTATGGGGTTTTGGTACATCTTGGATATTTGGGAGGCTCAAGATATATAAAACCCTATATGAATGAGATATGGAGTACCTAAATCATAAGAGGAAATCTAGAAACCAGTTTCACAATGTTTATAGGCTTGAGGCTTGGAAAAGTTTGAGGTCCCAAAATAGGTTGTTTCTAAGATATGAATTAGGATGATCAATCCTAGAATCACTGCGTATCTTTCTAGGAATGTGAGTCAAGATATATGTAATTGTTGAATGAGGCATGGTAGGAGATCTATTACAAAAGGATGGTTCCCACTATAGAGAGGATATTTATTCGTCTCATTTCTGAATATGATTTTTTCTATGTTTGTGGGATATGGTAAGGGTATAGTTTTAAATCATGATATAAGGAAATGTTTCATTTACGATCTCATATTTATCTTATGACACATCCTATGCTCATCCCATAGTTTGAGGATATAGTTTGACCTTGTGTGCTAAGAATGTTGCTGTCGGTTATGCCATGAGAATTCCATTATTTATTCCTCATCTTGGTTCATGTAGGAACCATATTTTTCTAACATATCATGGTATTTTATTATTTATTACACCAAAATATGACTCACATAGAATATTTTTCATTCATGGATGAATTTCATGGGGGAGAAATCTTTTTCAAAATAACTTCACTCAATGAGAGAGAACATTCATTTGGTCCCAAAACTAATGGGTCTAGGTCTTAATATGTATCTCATTGGTATTTCATGAAGACACATATTGTTATATAATGTGGTGTGAGGGAAACCAATGAGAATTTTGTGTTATCCATTCAATCAAGGATGTAACACCCCATGACTTCATAGTATGTTATTTCTTCAAAATAATTCACTAACTTGCACTACACACAACACCGAGTTCAAGAGCACCATTACTTACCAAACAAGCCATTCAAAATAGGATATGAATAGTAATAACTAAAATTTGAACTTTATATAATCCTTATAATTTTAGAATCTATATTATGAGTTTCTAATACATAATGTAAGAACAAATTCATTTTTTTTCAAATTAAAGAAGTATTTTTCAAAAAATGCACTTTTACCAACATTTAATAGTGAAATACTTTTTTCAATATTTTAATCTTTTATATATTCAACTTGACTAAATAAATTCTTTAGAATGGGGACATCAAAAATTTACAATGGAACACCCCAATCTTCCACAGTATGTTTCCCTTTGAATAATGCAATGGCATGCATTGTACGCAACATTGAGTTTCTAACACACCACAACCAATAAAATTAGCGGTTCTGAATAGTAATACCTACTTTTTTAAATTTTATAAATTTTATCTTTCAAAATGGACATCATTTTTGGATTCGTAATATCGAAATTATCTTAGGGTGAATTTTTGGTACTTTTCAGATAAATTTCATATTTTGATGAATAGTGAAAATTACTAAATTTCAATTAAAAACAACTTTTTAATTGAAATAATTAATAGTGATAAATTATTAATTTGAGTGGTTTTATAGTATATTTAGAATATATTTTTACCATTTAATACAATGTTGGTTGTTGAATGTAATTTCACATTTAAACCAGACATAAACAAGTGTCAATCTTTTGATGTTATTATCTCTTAAAAACACTCTATTTGTTTTGACGACGGGAATTAATTTTTAAATTAATTAATGCAACTGATATGTTTTGAATTTGGTACAATAAACATCATTTTTTAATTCATAATATCAAATATAGATTAGGCCTAATTTTTGGTATTTTTCTGAAAACATTCATTTTTTTGATGAATAGTGAAACAACTAAGTGGTAGTTAAAAAACTGCATTTTTCATAAAACAAAATTTTACCACTTCTGTGAGTGGAATTTCAAAAATCTTAGAGACACGGTTAATATCAAAGAGTAAAATGTGGTTCAATGAGATGAAAATAATTTTTGGTGAATAGTAACTTTTTACTTTTTTTTAAAACGGATAAAAGTAAATAAGGTAATTAAGGGTAAAAATTATATATATAATACCCTGACACATGTTATAATTCTATTGGACAAGTTTATATCGACCAAAAACAACATTAGGAGTAAAATATTATCATTTAGGTCCACTTGGATTAGATTAGGACATTATTATTATTTATTTCAAAGAAGAGTTAAAAGAGTTAAAATCAATGTTTATTTACTAAAACATTTTTAATATAGGGTTATAAATAAGATAAATTCTATTGTAAATATTAATTAGAAATATAAAAAGATTTCATACATAAATTTATTTTATTTATTATTTTTAGTGAATAAATAATTTAATTTATTTATGACACAATGATGATTTAGTAATTACCATAATAGTGAAAAATTAAAATAACTGATATTATAAATACCCTAATAAATATAATTTGAGACTTTTAATTAATTTAACAAATTTTATAGGTTAATATGACACGTTAGAATGGATTTAGTTAACTTTTTTTGAAGTAATCCTTCGGTTGTGATTTTTACAGAAATCAATTATTGAATAGTGTCAAAATTGACATAAAAGTGTTTTTAAAACAAATATTATATTATTAATTGATATTAAATTCTCAAAAATCTAAGGTTCAGCCAATAGACTTATATAATGATAGTTTTATCATTAATGGACCACTTGGGGTATATTGGAGGTATATAGTATGTTTATTAACTATATATTATAAAAATATAAAGTGACCTGGTAAGTGTCAAACTAATTAACTAAGAGTTAAAACTAAAGGATAAGGTTAATATAATGAACCAAACCTATCTAAATTATATTGTTTGAGTGGTTTTCGACCCATCCCCACCTTAAACTTTAAATAATCCACTTCGGATCCATTATAAATTGAATGTGAATTTATTATAAAATAATATGTCTAGCTTTTCCAAAGGTTCCCCTCACCCCTCTTATAAAAGGGCACTCCCCCTTCTCACAAATTCACACTTTTAAAGCCTTTTGGCTCGGCCAAACCCTACCCAAATACTCTATCGACATCCATAAATACATCCTAGAGGCCTTAGTTTGATCATAAATCCAACCAAAGGAGCCCTTTTGATCAAATCAAAAGGAAAAACCCGAAGAAGAGGTAATGTTTTCACCACCCTTTTTCAAATTCATTTCTTCTTCAACTTCTTCTTTCTTTTTTATTCCCATTCAAAAATAATGAATCTAGTATCTCATATATACTGTAATATTATTATAAATATGGCTCCACTATATTCAGTATTCTATCCATCCTTTGAATGACATGTCACCATACGTGTGTATGTACGACTTACCATCTCCACATCGTGGTGTAATTGTTATTCAATATATTATTATTTGGATGGGTATACTAATGATTTTTACTTCATGTAAATTAAAAATATAACATGATAATGACTCTGTATATATGATATACCATCCAATTATATATTATTTTAATATCAAAAGAATGATATTGTCGCTCGTGCGTATGTACGGACTACCATCACCACAAATGCGATGAGATTCATTCTCCATCATATCCATTCCAGTCAAATTCTCATTTGAAGATAAATAATAATGTATAAGAACTTAATATCATTCTATATTTGAATAATATACAACCTATCCATAACAAACATGGCTTTCATAACAAAACATATAAATGAAAATTAGTAATTTAACACACGAAACGACGATAATTCTAAAATATTATTAACAAATCAATGTTAAAAGATCATATATGATATCATATTAATGTAAATGATTCTTATAGAATTTAATAACAATTATTTCACCATTATACAGGTGGTTAACCTACCCCAACCAAGGAAAAGTATAAGTTAATGGTTTATTTCGCTATATCTTCATTATCCGGGGTTGTTTATACGTAATAATCTATTGGGGCCTCTTTATCATCCACATCCATGCTTCTTAAAAATGTATTTCAAATCATTCTTAATATTTTTAAGACTATGGTATAACTTCACTTATAACCTTGTTTAATTTTTATAAGGGGTTTATAAAGGAATCTTTCCGTCCTTTTCCAAACAAGGTGCTTTTAACCTTTTCGATAGAATTATGGTAAGAATGTTTTTTTAACTTATACGGCGGGTGTGGCTATTTTCCACCTTTATAAAATCTTCGAAGCTTCCCTTACAAGCTTATAAGAATATTTTCAATGTAATTTTTTATTTTATAATTATGTGACCTTTAAATGATTTCAAAATGAATATTTTATGAATTTGTGAAAGGTACTCTTTATCAAGATCATAATTTTAAATATTTTTAAGATTTATCATTCTAAATTTTATTAATTAATGTCCATGTTTTCAAAATTATTTTAAGGGTTTATTTATATGCACAATAATATTTTTAAATGAAATTTCTTTTCTATCGTATCAAAGTGGTATGGGACACTTTGATTCAAAAATCTCATTTAAATTACTTCCTTTATAAATGTGTGACTTTTAAATTATTTCAATAAAAAGATATTTCTCTAGAAAATTTTTTATTTCATCTATGTTAACATCCTTTGATGGATTTTAAGATTATTTGAAGTTGATTTATTATGATACAAGGCTTCCATATTTTATTGAAGTTTTTGTGATATGTTTGACTGTGGATATGTTATTTTTATACCATTCATGGTTCATGGAGAATGTATTGGCATTTCGTATGCTAGTTTTAATACAAATGTTTATGTTATGTTTAAAACTGTTCATATGAAAAATGCATTGGACTTAATAAGTGACAGGTGGAGCCCGCTATAGCTCCTCGATGCATCGGTAGGTCTCATTAGACAAACTAGTGTCTTGGCACAAGGGCTTGACAAAATCTTATTTGTAGTCTTGGCACGAGGCCTTGGTTATGTGGTTATGATAGTCTCGCATTACACATTCCCTCATTGTGAATGTTGTTATTGATATTGCATGTGATTATTCTATTAGTATAATATCCATGTGAATAACTAAATCAAATTATTTCATTTTATTTCTTCCATATTATGTTGAAGTTCAAGTTTAGAAGGCTTTTGTTTTAGTTATACATTGCCTTAAATGTTTATTCATATTTATGAAAGTTTCTGCCATATTATCATCCTTACTAGGAATTTGAGCTCACCCCTTTCTATATTTTATTTATCCCAGGATGTGAAGAAATATTTTATGAATGACCTTCCGGGATAGTATGAGGGGATAATAGTGTGGACTATAGAGACTATATTTTTTTAGTTTTCATTTTATGATGTAATTTAAACTTTATGAATATATCTAGTTTTTCCAAGGCTACTAAACTAATCAGTCTTTCGAGACTTCATATTTCTTGTGATCATGAAAATGTTGTGTAATAGTGCACTGACTCTGGGTAACTGGGGTCGGGGCATTACAGTTGATATCAAAGGAAGTTTAGTACAAACCTTTGAAGCTAGATTTAGAAAAACTCTGATTAGAGCACATAGATTTAAGATGGAATTATAGGATTAGTATAGAAGAACTTTCTAGAATTTTGGTATTGTAGAGATTTTTTGAGTTTTCCGAGAAATACATCGATGTCTGTATACGATCAGGTAGACGCGGCTCTAGCACAGATGAACCTAGGGGTAAAACCTGAAACCACCGCTTTGAGCTAGACTCGAATGAGAACTGGTGCACGACAACGGGACTTGCTGCACTTTTGGTTATGACACTGCCGGGAGATATGCTTAGAATAATTCTCATTTTCTTTACAAACCATTATGAAGGGTTTATGAGTATATACTTCCTCAAAGGAGACATTTTTATGATTATGGATTATATCCATAAACTGTTTAATTTATGTTATGTGTTTAAAATTTTGTGATTAGTTATTGTTATTCATAAACAAATATAGTGTATGCCATTGTTTTGAAATGGAGCCCAGTAGAAGTAATGAGAACTCCGATAATGCACATGATCTAAAGAGAAAGAAGGATCATATCTTTCATGGACTTAAGCTAGAATTTATAAGAAAAATATTCTCCCATGTATTATCATCGTATGAAGAAATAATATCATTTGTTGATATGATAAGTAAATATTTTACTAAGTCCTATGGCTTTGAAGGGAAGAAAGAGAAGAAAACGATGGAAGAGAGAAAGATAGATAAAGGGAAGAGGGAAAAGAATAATTTTTTCATATGTGAAAACAATGAGAAGAAACACCCTATAACATGCCTGAAAGGAATGGGTGTTTGTTATAAGTGTGGAAAAAATGGAACAATGTACGTGAATTAAAGGGTAATAAAATGGTTTCAAATGTACAATGCTTCATTTGCAAGGTGTTTGGACACTACGCAAACCTATGTCCCAGTCATCAGACTATGCTGAAAATGATGTTATTGGATAATAATCAAGTTATGATACTACCACAGATGAAGATGAATGATTAGAGTTCTTATGTTGGATATGTCATTTGAGTGTTGTATCAACAATGTACTTGTTATAATAATTATGGAGTATATAAGGATTGTACAGTAGTACTATTTCATTATGGATTTGAGGTTGTGTGGAACAAATAAAAGTGACTCAATAGCAGGTTAATTTTTTTTAAAATATATGGTTAAGAGAATGATAAACCACAATATCTTTCTGATACCGAGGTAGTGATTTTAGAATAATACATGATTTATTTTGATAAATTATATTGGAAATTCTTGACTACCTTGAAACTGATTAATGATTTTTCTATTCCATCATTGTTGGGGTTTACAACATTTTTGGATTGAAGTAGTATATCCATTATTCTTTAAGGAATAAGGGATCATGAATGTTATCAATAAGGTTTTATGGTAATTCAGGATGTTGCACTGTTTTAAAGGAATACATGATGAAGGTGTTCACATGTTATTACACAGCAAAAAGGATCTTCATTTTTGGACTAAAGCATTTTCAATAGTTCAAGTTTGGATTATTTTTTGATTGTGATAAAAGGACAACCTGGAGGTCGGGCGGCAACCTGTCATGTCCGGCAAAGCCGTGAGACTTAAACCCACAATCGAAGGGAGACAAGGGTGTATCACCTACCACTGGCCCACGTATTGTCCGGGATTAAATAATGTAGTTTTAAAATATCTGGTATATGAATTATAAATTATGTTTTTTTGGAACCCTATACAAATTGGATAAATAGAATATATATTTTTACGTTCTATTATCTTTTAGAGTGAAAGATGAGTTTGTGGTAGAAATTAGTTAAAGGATGGAACTCTACTTGTCAAGAATATATTTTTCTTCTTCTATTATTCTATGAAGAAATTAATTCTTATACTTTATTTAAGGAATCCTAAATCCAAAAATGTGTTATCCTAATACCCTATGTTTTGTTGAACCGATGGTATTTGAAATCATCAAAGAGTGATGAATTTAAGGACATCTATTTTACACTTGTTTGTGATTGATGACCTCAATAACTACCTATAAATATTTACGTTTTCCCACCAATTATAGGCCTCTAATTACAAACAATGTTCTCCTAATCAATATCATGATTTGGTGGTGAACCATTCCTTTCCCTTTTCCTCATATTAAGACTAAATTTTAGTAACCCAATTTTTGATGTGGGTTTTCCCGCATTGATATTTTATATTTTCAATCTTTTATTTTCGAAGAACAATTTAATATTGCGAAGATTCAATTTATTGAAGGAGGGGAGAATTTAATACCCCATGATTTCATTGTGTGTTATTTTCTTCAAAATAATTCAATAACTTGCACTACACGCAACACCGAGTTCAAGCGCACCATGACTTACCAAACAAACCATTCAAAATAGGTTATGAATAGTATTAACTAAATATTCTACTTTATATAATCCTTATAATTTTAGAATCCATATAATGTTTTTCTTAGACATAATGTATGAAAAATTCATTTTTTCAAATAAAAGAAGTATTTTTCAAAAAATGCACTTTTACCACCTTTTAATAGCGAAACCACTTTTTTTCAAGATTTTAAACGTTTATATATTCAATTTGACTAAATAAATTATTTAGATTAAGGAAATAAAAAATTTACAATGAGACACCCCAAGCTTCCACAATACGTTTCCCTTTGAATAATGCAATGGTGTGCATTGTACGAAACTTCGAGATTCTAACACACCACAACCAATCAAACTAGCTGTTATAAATAGTAATACCTAATTTTTGAAATTTTATAAATTTTATATTTCAAAAAGGACTTCATTTTTGGATTTTTAATATCGAAATTAGCTTAGGGTGAATATTTGGTACTTTTCGGATAACTTTCATATTTTGATGAATAGTGCAAATTACGAAATTTTAATTAAAAACAACTTTTTTAATCGAAATAATTAATAGTGATAAATTCTTAATTTGAGTGGTTTTAAAGTATATTTAGAATATATTTTTACCATTTAATACAATCTTGTTCATTTAATGTAATTTCACATTTAAACCCGACATAAACAAGTGTCAATCTTTTGATAATTATTATCTCTTAAAAACACGATATTTGTTTTGAAGACAGAAATTAATTTTTAAATTAATTAATGAAGCTGATATGTTTTGAATTTTATAAAATAAACATCTTTTTTTAATTCATAATATCAAATATAGCTTAGGCCTAATTTTTGGTATTTTTCTGGAAACTTTCATTTTTTGATGAATAGTGAAACAACTAAGTTGTAGTTAAAAAACTGAATTTTTCATAAAAAATAATTTTACCGCTTCATTGAGTGGAATTTCTAAAATCTGAGAGACAAAGTTAATATAAAGGAGTAAAATTTGGTTCAATGAGAAGAAAATAATTTTTGGTGAATAGTAACTTTTTACTTTTATTTACAATAGTTAAAAATAAAGTGTAATTGAGGGTAAATATGATATTAATAATCCCTAACAAATGTCCTAATTCTATTGGACACGTTTATCTCGACCAAAAACAACCTTAGGAGTAAAATATTATCATTTAGGTCCACTTGGATTAGATTGGGACATTTATTATTATTTAATTCAAAGAAGAGTAAAAAGATTTAAAATTAAAGTTTATTTACTAAAACATTTTTAATATAGGGTTATATATAAGATAAATTCGATTGTAAATATTAATTAGAAAGATAAAATAAAATTATACATAATAATATTTTATTTATAATTTTTATACAATAAATAATTTATTTTATTTATGATACAATGATGATGCAGTAATTACCATAATAGTGAAAAATTAAAATAATTGATATTATAAATACCCAAATAAATATAATTTTAGACTTTTAATAAATTACACTAATTTTCTACATTAATATGACATGATAGGATTTATTTAATTAACTTTTTTCGAATTAATCCTTCTGTTGTGATTTTTACAAAAATCAATTATTGAATAGTGTCAAAATTGACAAAAAAGAGTTTTGAAAACAAATATTATATTATTAATTGACATTAAATTCCTAAAAATCTATGGATCGAACAAGAGACTTATATCATGATATGTGTATCATTAATGGACCACTTGGGAGTATATTGGATGTATATAGTTTGTTTATTACCTATATATTATAAAAATATAAAGTGACATGGTAAGTGTCAAACTAATTAACTAAGAGTTAAAACTAAAAGATAAGGTTAATATAATGACCCAAACCTGTCTAAATTCTATTGGTAGAGTGTTTTTAGACCCATAACCACCTTAAACTTTAAATAATTAACTTTTGTAGCCATTATAAACCGAATATGAATTTATTAAAAAATAAATTCTAACTTTTCCAAAGGTGCCCCTCACCCCTCTTATAAAAGGGCACTCCCCCTTCTCACTAATTCACACATTAAAAGCCTCTTTTCTCAGCCAAACACTACCCAAATACTCTCTCAACATCCCTCAATACAACCTAGAGGCCTTAGTTTGATCAAAAATTCAACCTATGAAGCCCTTTTGATCAAATCAATAGGAAAAGCCCGAAGAAGAGGTAATGTTTTCACCGCCCTTTTTCAAATTAATTTATTTTTCATCTTCTTATTTCATTTTTATTCCCATTCTAAAATAATGAATCTAGTATCTCTTATATACTATAATATTATTATAAATATGGTTCCACTATATTCAGTTTTCTATCCATCATTTGAATGACATGTCACTATACGTGTGTATGTACGGCTTACCGTCTCCACGTCGTGGTGTAATTGTTATTCAATATATTATTATTTGGATGGTTATAATAATGATTTGTAATTCATGTAAATAATAAATATAACATGATAATGATTCTGTATATATGATATAATATCCAATTATATATTATTTAAATATCAAGCGAATGATATTGTCACTCATGCGTACGTACGGAATATCGTCACCACGAACGCGATGAGATTCATTCTCCATCGTATCCATTCAAGTCTAATTCTCATTTGAAGATAAATAATAATGTTTAAGGACTTAATATCATTCTGTATACGAATAAGATAAAACCTATCAAGAACAAACATGGCTTTCATAATAAAACATATAAAAGAAAATGAGTAAGTTAACACACGAAACGACGATAATTCTAATATATTATTAACTAATCAATGTTAAAAGATCATATATGATATCATATTAATGTAAATGATTCTTGTATAATTTAATAACATTTATTTCACCAATATATAGGAATTTAACCTACCCCAACCAATGAAAATTACAAGTTAAGGGTTTATTTCGCAATCTCTTCATTATCCGAGGTTGTTTATACGTAATAATATACTGGGACCTCTTTATCATCCACATCCATGTTTCTTAAAAATGTATTTAAAATAATTCTTACTATTTGAAAGACTATCGAATAAATTCATTTATACCCTTTTTGAATTTTTATAAGAGGATTATAAAGGAATCTTTCCGTCGTTTTCCAAACAATGTGCTTTTATCCTTTTCTACAGAATTAAGGTAAAATGTTTTTTAACTTATACGGCGGGTGTGGCTATTTTCTGCCATTATAAAATCATCTAAGAATCACATACAAGAATATAATAATATTTTCAAAGTAAATGTTTTATTTTATAATTATTTCACCTTTAAATGATTTCAAAATGAATATTTTTTGAATTTTTGAAAGGTACTCTTTATGAAGATCATAATTTTAATTGTTGTAAAGATTTATCTTTCTAAATATTTTTAATTAATGTCCATGTTTTCAAAATGATTTTAAGGATTTATTTATATGGACATTAATATTTTTAAATGATATTTCTTTTCTAAAGTTTCAGAGTGGTATGGGACACTTTGATTCAAAAATCCCTTTTTAATTACTTCCTTTATAAATGTGACTTTTAAATGATTTAAAAAAAAGATATTTATCTCAAATAGTTTTGATTTCATGAATGTCAACTTCCTTTGATGGATTTTAAGATTATTTGAAGTTGATTTATTATGATACAAAGCTTCCATATTATATTGAAGGTTTTGTGATATGTTTGACTGTGGATGTGTTATTTCTATACCATTCATGGTTTATGGAGAAAGTATTGGCATTTCGTATGCTAGTTTTAATACGAATTTTTATGTTATGTTTAAACCTATTCATATGAGAATGCATTGGACTTAATAAGTGACGGGTGGAGCCCGCTATAGCTCCCCAATGCATCGGTAGGTCTCATGAGACAAACTAGTGTCATGGCACCAGGCCTTGAAAAAATCTTATTTGTAGTCATGGAACGAGGCCTTGGCTATGTGTTTATGATAGTCTGGCATTATGCATTCTATCATTATGAAAGTGGTTATTGATATTGCATTTGATTATTCAATTAGTAGAATATCCATTTGAATAAGTAAATAGTGGTTTTTCATTTTATTTCTGCCATATTATGTTGATGTTCAATATTAGAAGGCTTTTGTTTTAGTTATACGTTGCCTTAAATGTTTATTCCTATTTATGATTGTTTTTTCCATATTGTTATCCTTACTGGGCATTTTATCTCACCCCTTTCTATCTTATATATTTACCAGGATGTGAAGAAGTATTTTATTAATGACCTGTAGGGATAGTATGAGGGGATAATATTGTGGACTATGGAGACTATATTGTTGTAGTTTTCATTTTATGATGTAATTTAAACTTTATGAATGCATCTAGTTATTCCAAGGATACTAAAATAATCGGTCTTTTGAGACTTGATCTTTCTTGTGATCATGCCAATGTTATGTAATAATGCACCGACTTTTGGTAAATGGGGTTGGGGCATTATAAAGGACATTAAACCATCCAATTATTATAATGGGGAATCATGTGTTTGTCACAAAGGGTAAGTCTATAGTTTAACATCATATTATAATGAGGTTGGTTTTATTCATCGTATACTTACCATATACGGCATCCCGCATTTGTTATATGGGGTGAGGCTACAATTTAACATTCTATGCTGATAACATTGGTTTTGGGAATCTCATATTTTTCATATGAGGAATCCATTGTTCATCATGTTGGGTAAGGCTATAGTTTAATGTCATATATTGATGGTTTTGGATTTTTTCCATATCATACATATCATATGAGGTATCCCTTATTTTTGAAAATGATTAAGGATATAGTTTAAAATTTTTTAGTGAGTACCTTTTTTTTCGTCATACAATATATTAGGCATCCAATATTCGTTTCATAGTATAAGAGTATTGTTTTACATCATGTATTTATTACATTAATTTTTTATTATCTCATATTTATCATATTAGTTATCCCATGTTTGATACATAGGGTATCTCTATAGTTTAACTACATGTGTCGAGAATGTCAGACATTGTATCTTAAATTCAAATAGAACAGACTATGGATACTCCTATTTTAAGCTCATAGATCTTAGACATAGTTGTTGTAATTTAAGGTCTTGTATCTTGGACATTAGTGGAATAAACTAGTTTGAGAATTCATATCATTTAAAAATATGTATTTTATTTTACAGTCACACATCTTTGACCATAGGGGTATATTATAGTTTTTGTCATAGATCATGGACCAATATGTGCTATACCATAAGATAATGTTACACTGAACTTTAAAATCATGAAAATTACATCTTAATATAAATGGATCTTGTGGATCTTTAATACACTATACAACCATGGTTATTATAGAGTATGAACCATTTGAATAAACATTATCAATAATTTATGGTGCTTCCCACATAGATTGTATCTTTGGAGGATGTTTTCTAGGTATTATCTATGATCTAAGAGCCAAAACCATGTCATGCTGAAGGAAGTAGTAGGGGAAGAACTTATTATAGAACACTCACAATACCCTTTTCAGGTGCATCTCAACATTGTAAAATTTTCAAATTTGGTTTTAGTCAATATCTTATGATTCATCTTGATGAACATCTTTAATTTTGTTTTGTGTCTTATTTCAAAAAATATCCATTCATATCTATAAAAAATTAAATTCAAAAGGTAAAAATACATATTTTCTTTACGTCATGGAAGATGGAGTTTCATGGATGGAACATTGAGTAATCATTTAATATGACTAGATGGAATTAGGAATTTTATCTGCCTAAATATTTTTTTCCCAACATCTTCTATAAGATGATATGGAGGTTGAATTATGTGATCTATTTTATTTGAAAGTGTATGGTAATGGGATGTGTGATTGGATCATATGGTGTACTTTTCATTAATTTCTTCATCTTGGTAGCCCTAATATTTGTTACATTATACGTGAGAATGGTGTGTGGAACCCCCAATGAATTAATGATGTTGGATTTCAAATAATTTATCATAGATTAGGTTTTAACATCTTGAATGGGAACTGTAGCTTCCCACATTGTGATGAAATCTATTACAGTTACAATATACCTAAACTATTGTGTCATCAATAGTGTTTATATACCCACCTTGTTGATTCCTCAAAATATGACGGGACAATAGGAATTTGTGGTTTGGATAATCAATATCTGTTAACATGAAAATTTGGCATGGATCAGGCTTACATGACACCTTTTAGTGAACTCAATGCATTCTTGAACCTTAACGGGCTAGTTATAACTGTTCCATCAAATTAGATGGGACAAATTCAACACTTCTTAAGGAGGTCCACATGATCCTATAAGGAAATCATTAAGGACCTAAGGTATCTCCTTACCCTGTATAGATTGATAAGAATTTAACCCAACCCATACCTGTATAGAGTCATCTCAAGGTTAAAGAAACCTTAGATGGAAAATTGTTCTACATAATGGTAAATTAGAATATCTTGGCTCGACCAAGAGGGATAATTCCAACTTGGAAATTCTGAATTATTGGATCCCTAAAATCATGAAATTATTATTAATATTTTGGGACATTTATGGGTCTAGTTCATAGGTATTAGTGGTCACGTGATATGCCTATTCGTTTCCATATTCTGAAGTGGTAGGGGGAATGACCCTCAGTTGTTCCCCATGAATGGACTTGTAATCCGGGTCAGGATCTACAACAGAACATTCGGGATTGAAAAATAGCCAGTCCAACAAATTTGTGACCATGAAACACATGACACCTATAACTGGGAACGGATTTTTGCATTTATCATATGAGTCTATTTTAGAAGGGGAACATGTTATTTCTTTTTTAATGATGTAGTATCCCTTGATCTACCTAATTACTAACATAGACTCTACCTTCTCATGTAAATAAGAGAAATTCATATCAATAGTCATCTAATGACTGTTAATAAGAGACAGATAATGTTCCTCAATATTTTTTCATACTTTTGAATATTGGATTGAATATGAAAAGATGTCCTATATAATTGTTATTATGTCAATACCTATGCCTAATCTATTGAGCATAGAGTTGTTGAGCCTTCAACTAGCCAAAATCTGGGAGGAACCATCAAAATTCCTCTTCCAACATGGTAATTCCAAATCCACTAAGATATTGTCTTCATATGGGAACACAACATTATGGGGAAGTTCCTCAATTGTCATGTGTTTTTCTAGGAAGACTTCGAGCAATTGGACTTTTATGAAATTCTGTGAGACAACCCTAATATCAAATTTTTGTGGATTTCTACATAAATATAAATCAAGGGACTTCATAGTTGGATATTATAGGTTATATCCAACAAGAAAACCATAAATTCTATTTTTACATCTAGGATACTAAAATGGGATTTCATTCAAATATTGCCACATTACTACTTCTCACTCATGTAACACACACGAATTGGTTGGTTAGACGGGATCAGATCATCCATTGTAAGCCCTAGATTGTGGAGAATTTGGTTTAGTATGAGAATCGTCCTGAATCTCGTTTCTTCTAAGATGTGGTATATTTAAATTAAATAGAACTAACCTATAATATATAGTGGCCATATTCTCCCATGAATGGTAGAAACCTCTTCTTTTTTAGATAGAAACTACAAGCACACACATTCTTCCCATTCAGCTACATATACATAAAATAACTAGGAGGATTCTACCATAGTCTCAAACTTAAGGGGGCTCATTAAGGATTTCCTTAAGGGACTCATTCATTTATTTTGATACAGGGAGCTCCTAGTGGACTGGTAAGATTTCCAATATTTCAAAAAGGTGCTTGATCATATACTACATATGTGTGAGGGAAATATTGTTTCCAATAGAGGGTTATTAATTTGTAGGAAGCATAGAAGAAGTCATTCTTTGAGGATATTAGTTCCATCTATTACAGGATATAACCAAGTGTTTGTTAGATGTTATTATCTAGTTGAATAATAGTTTGGAATTAGGTTGTTGAACACTAGATGGTTGAGTTTAGGCCCTAGATATATGTGGATAAGGATTGTGTAGTCATTTTTTACATGTGTGATCAATGAATATCGTTTTCAATGGAGGTGTTTCGGAAAAAATGGTGAGAAGTTTTTTTCCTATAGAGCCTTATGTGTGACTTTTTTTTAGGTCTCGGTGTAATGAACAACCTGATCCAGATCATTGGTATGATCATTATTCATTCGGAAACATCCCCTTCTACTTCTTTGATAGTGGCCTCCATAGAATCCTTGGGGGTCACATGGCCCTCTTAATTATTGGGTTTCATTAATGGATCTATCATTGTGATAACATTGATAGAGGTGTATGAGTTCTCTTAATCGATTGAATAATATAGTACCAGTGAAACTCTGGATGCCTCTCCCAATTCAAGAGGCATGAAGTATCCCTTAGTGTGGGATGCCATTAAAAATGGAGGGGACTCTAATTTATCTTATGCTGATGACACATACTCTTCCATATCTTGGTGTAATATTATGTTGAAATAGATGTAGTTGTTAGGAGAGATATGGACACCAAATGTTGTTCTAATATACACTGGTGGTCCAAGATGAAACCATGGGTGTGATCAACTATCTATCCAAATTTCCAATTATTGTAATTTGATATTATTGAAAAAGGGCCACTTGACACTCATCATACGCTATCATATCACTATCAGGGTCATTTGAGTTGTGTACCATCAATGTTGGGACATTGAAGAAATTGATTAATTTGTTATCTACTAGGTTTTGGAGAAAATATTTATATACATATAATTTATTAACATTACATCTAAGGATCCTATGATATGGGAAGTAATTGGTGTAATACGTAAGTTCATCATATTGGGGTCGAATTCATTTTTAAAACATTATGATACCCCTCTATAGAGAACATATGAAATATCACATGACTTATGCATCATTGATGGAGTAATTTTTATTCTCCCATTTTATGATATAATCCATGGGTACCTATTCCTAATAGGGAGAAGGGGAAAAGTTCTCTTGGTGAGTGTGTAATTGATGAGATTGTTCCTAGTGAGGATGCTGTTAGAATGTTTGTTCCTGGTGAGGATCATATACCAAAGGGGAATGCTGGTTAAACAACTCTCAGGCCTCCACAAACATGGTAGTGGTCGATTTTTCTTTCACATGCCTTCTCACATGATTCGTAATGGGTAACATGTGTGCTCATTTTTCGGTCCACTACAAGTCTTCTTCTGGACAATTAGACTTCCTGTAAATTTCATGAAATACACAATTTTATTTCAGAGAGAAGAGGGTCAAGAAATTAAATCTTTGACAATATTTACTCACATTTTAAATAGCAACTCTCCATAAATATTCATTCATGTTTGTAATCTCATTTCACTCAGTAATGAAAATATAAACTCGCTCATCAACACACCTTTTCATTTAGAGGGGTCTTTTATAATATTATTTCATATGATTGAAATAAACATTCATATAAATGTCTTTTGAATATCCTCTCAATCAGTAATGGATTGTAGGAGCAACATGTTGTAGTAATTTTTTCTACCCATCTAGATTCTAGATGAAACAAAACATTAAATTAGTTATGGGGAGTTCTAGAGTCCCTTTTATTGGGTTATAACATAACGAAAAGTGGACCATGTGTTGTATTGGATCGTTCATTCCATTATACATGTTGAACCATGGATTTTTGAATTTCGGTGGGGGGGAATTTCTTTTCTACCAAGGTCATATATGACATTACTTCAAATTGAATTGACACATTTCTTACTTCTAGAGCCTCAATGTGGTTTGTGATATTAGAGATCATGTTATATTAGTGACGTTATCTGGTTTTGAGTTCCTTAAATGGCTTGTTGGAGTAAGAGGTGGTATGCAACTAGTCATTAGATGAATAATAATACCTTTTAGATAGAGTGGGTGACACATATACTGACTCTCCCACCTAGTTTCCTTGTTCTTCACTAATTGGAAGTGTATGGAAATTAGTTTGATTCTAGAATGATATCAAAGGATGATTGGGTGCCAAACATGAGAAGAAACATAGTTCCTATTGACATTTTCATGAACCGATAACATAAAAAATATAATATCATCAATAACCCTCTTGTACACATCTTTATATTAGAGAAATGGGGGAATCCTAAATTCAAACTTAGTTTCTAGCAATATACAATATGGACCAACAGACTAAATGCCTCCCTTACCTTTTTTAGTATATTTATGTGAATCTAAAAATAGAGCATTTAGGGAATATTATTTCCTAGTTACAATCTCTATTAATGATTTTTAGTTCCTATCGGGGGATCCACTGGGTAATTTTATTCCACTTTGATTGGGTTCTATCACAATTTCCTTATTTCGGTGGTCCAGTTTCCCACATCCTATGGATGGTCGATAGTGAGGAGATTCCCCAAGGTGCTTGTCAAAGAGGAAACTTCACTATCAGCGGACAATATAGATTGAAAATACTATTATATTCATGGAATAAGGGTGAAATGGGGGGAATCATACAACTCCCAAACTCTAAACTATAAAAGCTATGATTCCTCTAACATGACTCATTAGAGCATAGTGTGGATCAAGAAATTGGTCCACTATGAATTTTTGGGTAAACATATGATTTTGGGTACTGATTTAATTGGAATTTTGTAATGGAAAACCTTACACATTATTGATGAATGGAATTGAGGTTCTTTTTGCTTCCCATGTAGGTTATATTTCATTCCCAAAGGTGGTGGAATGCCACCCAGTTTTCCTATCAAAATCGCACCACCAAGACCATAGTATGGGGATTGGATTTTGAAATATTTGGGGATGAATGTTTCCAAATATGACATATAACTATCTGGCATATAGGATTCACCAAAATTAATTTTTCTCATTTCCTATAGTATGATCATATATTAGATAATACCAAACCAATATAGGTAATGGTCGAGAAACTAGTGGTGGAAGTAATGATGACTTTCTTTATTGATGAATTTTTTTGTATTCGGGTTTCAACACATGATAACTATCCCTTGAATATTTTTTTCTCTCACAAAGGGAGTTCTAGCATCAAGATTATGTCTATATAGGATTTTGTGTTCATAATATTCTCATCAATGATAGAAGAAGGATCTATTTGTTGTGTATTAGTGTTATCATCATTATTTGAGGGCATCAATCTGGACCATGATGTCTATCACACTTCAATTGAGGAGTTCAAGAAGATTGATCTGGATGTCTAGAGAGATTGTATCGCTAAGATACAATGGCTGGTGGAGATAACATCCTCCAACTTCTAGTACACGTAGTGGGATTTTTGGATTTTTTTACCTCATATTCAAGGATCATAAGACTCAGTTATCAGGATTTTATTCTATGTGTCAGTGATAAGAGTGACATCTAATCCTTTAAAACATAAATTTCTATAGAACATAAGAGGTTGACATTGATGAGGTGTGTTCCACACTTCTTCTGTAACTGATGTGAGATTTTACCAAGTACAATCCTTAGGGTAATTTGGGAGATTCTACCATGAATACTATGAACGACATCATGTAAAGGTCACCCATTTTTGGTTTTCACCGTCTTATCTTTGGATGGTTCATCAGGATATAAAAGGTCTTCATCAAGAGTAGGGACTCTAAACTAGTTGTTTTTATCATGTTAAGGACCACCTATCTATGTTCCATTACCATGGAATGACCCGTGACAACTTCAAGTTTTACCCATTAATGGTAGAGTTGACCCAACCTATGAGAAAATGTGGCTTGGGTATCTATCCCACGCAGTCAAAGATAGATCCTCAATCAGTATTTTATGGAATTTGATCTGATATGAGAGTATTTATGGGGTCTACTGGAGCTACAAAATATGTCATGTACTCGGTAGTGTTATGGACCTGACCCTAGTATCAAAGTCGATTGTTCTTGACTAGGTCTAGTGGAGTGGTGGTGGGATCAACAAACTCATTGACCTATGGGACAAGTAAAATTTGGTGATGATGAAACTAGTTTAGAACCCGCATATATGGTTTTTATGTTGTTTTCATGGTGGTTATATCTCTAAAATCCCTTATATCCTCGATGAAGGGGATTAAGAATTCCTAACGTTCTAGGGAAAGACTAACATTGTTGTTTATCATTGAAATGGGTTGTTGATTCCCCTTATGAAGCTATCAGGGGTGGAAGTTTCAGTGAGGTTCCAATTCTCTAATAATTATTAGGGCCATATCTAGAGAGATAATGACCCCTTATTGTTCATATCTACTAACAAGATCATTGTTCTTCATCTTAGGGAAGATATTAGTGTGTGAAATGGGTTGTGGCCACCAAGTAGTTGTAGGCATTGAGTTTGTCATGGTAGGGATGTAGTTATGAATGATTACTACACTAAAATAATTATTCACCCATTCCTATTGGAATTTATTCATCAATATCCCATATCTTGACTCTTAAAAAGAATATAGAATCATCAACCAAAAAATGTCCGATGAATGTGATGCCTAATTCCCAAATGTTTTTTGTCCTTATCCAGGGTGGAGGAAGGTTCAATATGGAAAATTCATCAGAACTACGATTCCAAAATACCTCATTCTATTCTTCATTTATATAGATTATTTTCACACCAGGACCTCGGTATTTTTATGGGGACCTCATACCAGATATCTTGAATCTATTCATGCTCAAATATTATGGTTTACAACATTAATGATCTACTCAACGTTGAAGGAAAATAACTTCACATTGCATTCATAAATTTTTTATTCTTTCTCACTATGGCCAAATTCCATTGTATTTTCCCCAAAATAACATGATTCCTATGGTTTGTGACCTTCACCACCTTGGTTTGTGATGTTGCTACCTTAATCAAAATATTATTGTGGGATTTTATTTTCTCCATCCTGCATTTCTCATTAGAGCTTGTTAACTATTCCAGGACTTCCTCAAAGACAAAATTCATGTTTTTGAAATTAATTCCCTCTAACATCTTGATGTGAAAGCTAGTTAATTACAATGCTTCTATCTTGATATGTAAAAAACCAAGGATTGGAGTTGATGGTAATGTGGGGCATTTCTAATAATTTGCTGAAATTTATCATTTTAGGAATATAATAAGCCTTTCCCTTTTGAGTTCGGAGCAATGTCTCATATATTTCATCTTGGGAAAAGAACCCAAGGTATCCTGTGTTGACTATGAGGTAATATATTCCAAGAGAGAAAGGAATTTGTGGATTTGTTACCACATTCGTCCCATGTTTATTATACAGGGTAGTGGTTACATGTGGATCGTAGGTTTAACATGCATTCTGGACATGTTGTTTGCTAAGGGTTTCCCTAGGGGATGAAGATGATCTCACTTGAGGATTTGGTTTAAGTGTTTCCTCATGCCAAGCTTTCACATATGAGGGTTTTTTTATTTTATTCAGGATGTGTAAGATTTCACAATTGAGGTTGTGGTGAAATGTGTATGAAATAGGGGAAGATCATCAAACTTGATGGTTGATGTTTCTAATAAGGATTAACTACATATTTATCTGTGTTGGGGTTTGATATTAAACCTTGGGGAGGTATCCTATTTTCAGACATCAGGGTTAAAACTCATTATGGTGTCCTGCATACTATATTTGGAGATTGTGATCATAACACATGTAGTTTGATACTTAATTTTTAGGTAATATGATAGGATAAGTACATTATATAGTAATCCAAGATTATCATACATAGAAATTGCATCATTTTTGTGAATATTTATTACATTACACACAAAAAATGACTCAGGACTGTAATATTTTAGTTTTCATGGAAACAAGGAAACACAAAGAGCTAGTATTTAGGTAATGTGCATTATACCCCACTACGATCTTTATAACAAGAATCGTTATAAGATATATCATACATAATAATTTTTTTAATAACTTGTTCACATATAAATTAACAATTGGTGATCTCAAATTATCAGTAAGGGTTAACAAGGGAGATATGTAAGTATAACATGAACATAAGGGCATGATAACATGATAATGCCATTTGAAAACAATTCTCCTACAAATCAAAAATTGTAATATTGAGTCACGTAATAAATATTGGATGTTCATAATACATGAATGATAATATAATCATATAATTTTAGAAAATGGAGAATAAAAGTAGAAAAAAACATTAAATAGTGGAATATAAATATTCATTGAAATTTATATTCAAATTTGTTATGTTTCATTACCAATGGAATAATAGTAGAATGGATTCACCCCTCAAAACATCATAGTAGTGAAGGTTCACTCCCAATTCCATAAAAAGTACAGTACTAAACTAGTTTCACTCATCATTTATGTCCTGTTTATCTCATTAGATATAAATGTTTACCTAATGTATTAGAGGAAGATATAGGTCACACTTGTCTCTTAATGAAATGTTATTTTTGTGTTCCACAAGTTTGAAACTCTTCAGTAATGTAATAAAACATGAAATTAAATGGGTTTCATAAATTTTTCATCATATCATAACCGATGTAAAATATAATGGTTACATAATCAATTTATAATGGAATAACCCACGAATTTTGATTTTGGTTTTATAATAATTTGTTATGGGTATATATCAGGAGAAATTTGTTTAATAAACATAATTCTTTATAATCATAAATCATTCATATTAAAAATTTGAATTGTATCCTTTAATCATATCCCCAGTAAGTCATAGTTATCATCAATGGTTGTCATCTTATATGGACGATGATTTTGGATTATAATTTAAAAAAAATTGAGGAAAACATCCTTTCCACTTTGAAAAACACTCCTCAAAATAAAAAAAATATTTCAATTTTTTTGATAAAATAACCTCATAAAAATATAACGGATACTTCAATGAAACTAATTTTTATAATGAAGGTAAGTTTTTTTCATCATATTTACGTTAAATCAAAGATTCATTCAACAATTTTTGTAGATGTCAAAGGGGAATTATTTAGAAAACGACAAGATGATTACATTCCAAAAATTTATATGAAGGAACAAAAATATAAAATGTCTTCTAAAACTCATAGTTGAATAACTAAAATTATTCAAAACATATTAGAAATCATGATTTTGTGAGGAAATAGATTTTTGATCGAAGAGAAAAATATCAAAGGGATTTCCTAAAAACATTTTCTCAATTATTTTAAGTATCGAATAGTTGAATATTGGGACTATTAATTGAAAAAAAACATTAATAAATAGTGAATAATAAAATTCATAATTTTATTGACATATAAAATAAAATATATCATCATGAGAAATATAATCACCATAAATCATGATAAATGATGCGATTTCAACATAATATTATTACTACTTTTGTAACATTGAATCATACACCCCATTACAGAATAACATAAAATTGAAAATATCATATAGTCATGATAAATAATTTCATTATACTACAAATAGAAGGATTTTTATATACACCTTATGATAGAATATAAGTTCATAACATTATATATGTCTCAATAAAGAAAAAATGAGAACAAAACCCCTTACCCCTTTGGTATATTTTGAACTATAAATCTCAAAAAAGAGAGATCCTTAAATGAATATATAAATTCAAAATTTTTTATGGATAATCCTATTAAAATAAAATCATCGGTAGTATATATATTATATTAATTATATTCTTTTAGAATATGGTATGTGTCTCATATAAGTACAAATTGTGATAAAATTCACTTACTATAAGACTATGCTTTTATCATACTTGTTAAAACCTCTGATATAATACACATATGTTTATTATAAATATATTAATATATTTATATTTATAATAACATATATAATATTCTTATGACATTTCATTAATATTTTATTAGTAATTCCGTGCTAAAATATACGTTTCATGTAATAACTGGTTTGTTTTTCATATATATTTGGATTTTTATATTTGGTTCTCTTAATTTTATTATGATTTCATCATATCCAAAATTATAATCTTGATTTAAATATAATATAAATTCATGATATATATTTTTATATTAATCCATTAAATTTAGTGATAGAAATTGAAATACACCATTGATGAAGATGGTAGGTTGTACGCATGCGTGAATGGTGTTTCAATTTTTCTCTTGGATTGAATGAAAGAAATTTAAATGATATATTATAAATAAATAATAATTTTTATATCATATATATATAATATTTTAATAAAATATATCCTTATTACTATCTATTTAATGCGTTAGTAAATCGCATCAATTCATATGGTGGTAGTCATCCGTATACAAGAGTAATGTTATAGTATTCCCAACAAATGGTGAGTGTTAAGGTACATGTGAAATAATAATTCCAAAATCATATTAAAATCATTAATATCAAATATAAATAATTAATCCATAATTATTTCATTCCTTCATAGGTGGTAATGGAAATAAATGACATCAGTTTGTGAGGCAGTAGTCTTCTACACACCTAAATGATAATTTCATAACACATTTCATGGAAGTGGATATGGTTGTAAG
Source organism: Viscum album (assembly GCA_963277665.1). Taxonomy (NCBI): domain Eukaryota; kingdom Viridiplantae; phylum Streptophyta; class Magnoliopsida; order Santalales; family Viscaceae; genus Viscum; species Viscum album. The sequence goes on along the minus strand of OY728153.1, from coordinate 1,139,825,274 downwards.
AAATTCATTAAAAATAAAAACAATAATTATATGACTTATAATTATGTTATTATATCCTCACTGAATATTAATAATTAATGGGTTTGAGGAAAAAATAAAACAAATAATCCCATCAATGAATGTTACATCTTCGTCAGCTTCCCTCCAAAGGGTTACACAAAAATACTTCACTAGTTGGATTTTAATCCAAAATAAGTCATATAGGATGGGATGAGAGAATTTGGGAATTTATTGTGGGTTATTATAGACTAATTATAACGTTTTTATGTTTTTAATAAGAGAATAAAAGGGGAGGCCTTTAATATGTGAAGTGAGTTACACACTTGTATTGTTTTAAATGAATGAATTCAGGCCATGTTTTGTTCAAGAAACCATTTGGAAACAATAAGGAATTATATATAATAGAATATATAAGGTCCAATTATGGACATAAAATGTGTTATGGATAAGTTTTGGGATATTTTTAACTCTTATAATATAAGATTGACCCTTGGTAAATAATTTTTTACCTAAACCATGGTAAATAGTTTAAACTGGTTTTACTATTCATTTTGTTCAAAAATTATTTTTATATTTTTATATAATATATATTAAAAATAATCCTTTTTTAAATACATATTTCTAAATTTCATTCATATAATTGGCTATATTTAATTTAAAAATAATCCCAGATACAGAAAGAGAATGTGGGGTTTTCAATAGAAAATGTTTGATGGATAAAACTGTTTTATATAAAACTAATATAAGAAATTGATTATGATGAAATAAATTGGATTAATGGATAAATATTTGAACTAAATTTATGTTTATATCAACATAATACATAATTTAAAATTATAAATAAATTTAAAAAACTTGTACTTTTTAATAAAAATTCAGAAATATAATTATTGATAAAAAATGATTTGTTTTAGAAAATTCAAAAAGACTAAGCCTATGAAAAATTTGACATGATGATTTGAACTCATTTTTTTATATAATAAAATAAATTTTGTAAAAATTGTGAAAATTTAATTTATTAATGTTCTAAAAATAATAATAAACATTTTTTGGTAAAATAGTTTTTCCAAAACAAAATAAAAGCCACTTTAAAAAATTAAGTAATATTTTTATCAATATGATTCCATTATGTAAAACTATTATAATTACTATTTAAAAATTATTCACTAAAATTAATATAACATTGATTAATGTATATTTCATAACATTATATTTTGAATAATAATATTAATATTATATCGTTGTTTTGTTAAAACGTTATATCTCAACCAAGTGTTTTGTGTAGTGAAAGCTTAGCTTGAGGCTCCATGTCAGAAAATATATAAAAAAATTTATAAAAAATATGATAGAAAAGGGATATTAAATTCTACCCCACCCAATCCTAAATGAATTTCACCCTCAAAATTCATCACTCTATTTCAAGAAGATGAGGATTCATCTTCCTCATTGTATCATCAAGTTACCATATCACATACTCAAACTAGATATTTCCCCAAATATTTTTGACATAGTGTGTTCTCTCGTGTTAGAGAAAATTCATTGTATGATATCGATTCTATGTTAGGTTTTCCTTATAATAATGATGTTTCCCTAGTTGTATAACCTCTGAGTTTTGTATATGTGAAGGTTCAAGTATGTATTTCCTCAAGAGTGATACATGGAACACATCATGGACATATGAGAGGTCTTGTGAACGAAACTAGTGATATGAGACATTATAGATATGATCAAGAATTAAAAAGTGACCATTATATCTAGGTCCTATTTTCCCTATCTTCCCAAATCCCATATCCTTCTTACATGGAGAAATTGTTAAAAACATCATAACAAAAAATTTAAATTTTATATCATAACATTGATTATAAGCATATATTTTTGGCTGAATTCATGCTTCCATGATGGGTCATTGAATATCATTAACATTCATGACGATTTCCCCAATTATCGTTGGTTCCAAAAGTATACATTCACTAACGTCATTCAATTTTGTTGGTTCTCTAAATTTATTTCCATAAAATGATTCATAAGGAGAAAAATGAATGTTTGTGGGAAAGCTATTTTTGTATGAAAACTCAATCGAAGGAAGGTGTTGATCCCAACCACTTTTGAAATCAAATGAACAATATCTAAATATATACTCCATTTTTAAAATTAATCTTTAATTATAACCATATTTATATGGGTAATACAAACTTCTAAATCTCAAATCCATGTTAAGGGCTTGCTGAAGACATCACCAAAATATTGATGTCAACATTTTGATCCAGATTAGAAATATTGGAAAGTGGTACTATATGAAACCTTACCAATTCCTTGATGTATATCCAGGAAATCTAATCTTGAAAGTAATTTTAACTAATAGTGATTAAATTTTCTGGCATAGTATGGATATCCAGAACAACCCATATATCATTATTACCATTTAATGTTATTGATGTTCAATGAAAAAAAATATGTGGTTTTATTTTCCCATATTGATTCTAGTATTGGTAATTGATGTAAAATAATCTTAGAATTTTGTCTCTCAACCATTATTTTATGAAATTCCAATCACTTAGACACAAACTCTAGATATATTTCTTCATGAAACCCCCACCCCCCAGAAATACTCTTTAAAATATATATAAATATTCATTCCATCCAGATGAAAAGAGAATGATAAACTACGAGATTACTCATAGAACTACTTATTCATATTTGGAATTGACCCAAATCATACATTATTCCTAAATCTTAGCATTCAATCATGTAAAATTATAGACTCAACAACATTTCTAACCTTATTCCAAATCACACCATCTCCCTTATGCACCACTTTAATCTTTACCTAGATAGATAGTTGAAATTCAATTGAGAAACAAATGATTTTACCCTTCCTTTATGGTTTTGAGATCCATTCTTTTCAAATAAAAAAATAGATATTTTGAAATACTCAACTTGGATATGATAACAATATTATTTTGACTAAATAAATTGGCCACCTTGTTCACTCTCCCTAGGTGATAATGTATTAAGGAGTCACAATCATTCATCAACTCTTACTATCTTCTCTAGAACATGTAAAAATCATTACATGTGAATATATACTTTAAAAAAATTATGGATTGTTATATATATCACACTTTTATCTATAATGATAATTCCTTGATATTTGTTTCTACAAAAAATAATGTAGTTAGCTCCAAATCATGAGTTCGGTAATTTTTCTCATGATTATTCAATTGTCACAAGGAATAAGAACTAATCATGTCATTGTACATATGGAAACTTCTAAATCTTTTCATGGATTATTATCTATAAATTATAAACCCATATCCACTAGTGGGTAATATATAGAATAGGTTATAAAACTATATTCTCTTTATTACATTGAAATTTTCCTCACATTCATATAACGAGAGGTACATGGATCCATTCTGAATTAAATTGATAAGAGTATTACATATTTGGGATAAATATTACAAAAACTCTTTATAATTTTTAGTTACATCAAAAAATCTATAGATCACATTCACCATGGATGGCCTTGTACATAAATTTATAGCCTTATTCTTAGATAGATCTACAGATATACACTCTCTTGAGATTAAATGAACAAAAAATGAAACCTTTTAAAAATAAATTTCACACATTGTAAATTATTCATATAGTTTCTCCTTCCATATGTTTTTAATTACAATTCTCACGTGATTTTAAAAATTATCCTAACTCACTTACTATATAATAATATCTTCTATGAAGACTACTACAATTTTATCATGGTAATATCAAAACAAATAATTTATTAAATATATTTTGAAATTAGTGGAATTAATAAGACCAAACGACATCACTATATATTCATTGTTTCCATAAATTTTATGTAATACTGACATGGTTGTGTCCTCTGTATTTTTACTTAATTTATGATATAAATAGTGAATTTTAGTCTTGGAAACGCATTGAGCTCAGTGTGGTTGATCAAATAAGTAATCAATATGGGGGATAAGATGTGTGTTCTTAAATATGATCTCGTTTGACTGCAAATAATCAATGTATAATAACATTGATCCATATTTATTTTTATTAGAGAGAAATGGGGAACCCAAAAGTGATGTAGTTTTCTTAATAGATCACTAATCATGGATTTCCCGGTGTTTCTTCTTCAAATACAACTTCCCAATTGTGTCCATTCTATGTGGTGACTTTGAAATTAGTTTTTTCAAATGTATGAGTTCTATTAACTTGTAACATCCTAGGTAAATAAAGAATAATACATTTTAATATTTATTAATATTTGAGAATTGAATATTAATTTTACTTTAAAGGGGTTTCTATGTTCGATAGCATACCTGATACGCAACAAAGTGTTTCATTGAAATCTTACGTTGCAGACTAGTAATAAAATAATATTATTTTAAATGGTAGTTAACACGTATCCATTGTATTGGCGGGAATGAATAGAAATAACTAAAATATTAATATATATGTTTTTAATTGTTTTTAAATATATCCAATAAAAGATAAAGGCTTAAAATAAGAAAACAATTCAATTTTAGGCACAGATACTCTAATATTCACTAAAAGTCCACTTATCGACTTTTCATGGAGAACCTTCTTTAAATATAATTTTTGTCACTATTATACATTCTATTTGGACCAAATAAAATTCTTATTTAGAATCGGGACATCAAAATTTACATTGTGTAAATTTTTTGGTATTTTTCTGATAAAGTTAATTTTTAATGAAGAGTGACAAATGTTGTATTTTAATTCAAAACCTCTTTTTAATTTAATTAATTTATATTATTAGATTATCTTTTGAATTGGTTTTAAAGTTAAATTAGAATATATTTTTACCATTTAATCCAATGGTGGTCATTGGAATCAATTTCACTTTGAAATTGGACTTAAACTACTGTCAATCTTTTGATAATAATTGCTTCATAAAAACACGCAATTTTCTTTGGCAGTGGGAATTAATTATTAAATTAATTAATGAAACTTATATGTATTGAATTTTTTAAAATGGAATTCATTTTTGAATTCGTAATATCAAATATATCATAGGGGGATGTTTTGGTATTTTTCTGAAAAACTTCAATTTTTGATGAATAGTGAAACCACTAAGTGGTACTTAAAAAACTGATTTTTCGTTTAAATGAAATTTTACCACCTATGTGTTTTGAATTTCAAAATTCCGACATACAAGGCTGTAATTATGAAGTAAAATGTGGTTCAATTTGATTAAAATAATTTTTTGGTGAATAGTAACTTTTATGTTTTTAATCGCGATTAGAGGTAATTAGTGTAGTTTAAGGTAAAACTAATGTTTTAATAATATGAGATGATCTTGAAACATGTCCTACCCTTATTGGATGTGTCATGGAAGACCAAGACAATACATGGGTCAAACTTAGGGACAACATGGAGCCACTTTGGAAGGAAAATGACATTAATATCTTTTTATTTAATGTAAAAGTAAAAATGACACAAACATGAGTTGTTTTACTAAAACAATTTTTAAATGGGGATATAAAAGTCAGATATTTATCTATAACTAGTCATTGGAAATATAAAAATATTTCCTACATAATAGTATTTTTTTATAATTTTTAGACATTAAATAAATAAAATTATTTATGACATTATGATGATGTAGTGATTACCTCATTATTTAACGATTTAAATAAAATGAAATGATAATGTAAAATATAAGACATAATCTTGTCAAAAACCTATTATATTGGTATATTTCGAACCCTTATCACCATATCCTCGAATTATATTAATGTGGGACCTTTTAAATCCGAAACTCATTTTAAAATAATGTAACATTTCTTTACTTTCCAAGAGTTCCCATCCTCTCCTCTTATAAAAGGCCCCTACCACTATCACCCTACCCACACATCTCAAACCATTGGTTAGGACAAGATCTACCCATTTTGTCTCTCCACATCCCTCTATTACTCCTATAAGCCTCACTTTGGGCAGAAGTCTTCCCAAGGAAGCCATTGAGCTCAAATCAAAAATAGTTACCCGTTTTAAAGGTGGTGTTTTCTCTTGTGTTCTTTTGTTTTATTTTGCTTCTCCAACCCCCTAAACTCTTTTTATTCATTTCTTTTGTAACAAATCCAGTATATTCAATATACTAGGATGTTGTTATAAGAATAATTCGAGCTACAGTTACACACACCTACATCTAATGGTTAAATAACATATTGTTTCTGTGGTTGGCGAATTTCTGTCTCACGAAACGATAATTGTTCAATATTCTTTTAACACCTTTAATGGTGTCCATTAATATGTCACTCTATTTATATATGATATATATTATTTTTATGTTTTCCTTATTCTTCTGTATTTTTTCATTTGTGGTATACCTTTATGGATTTCATTATGGGTATACGTGATATCTTCATTTTAGGAAGTGCGGACTACCGCCCCCTCAAAGTGATTTGATTCGTTAATGCCATATGTGGGCCATATAAAGGATGGATTTAAAGTTATTATATATGATGTATGTTACATCTAAATTATTAATATAATTATGGAATTAAAATATACATACCTCTCATTTGTTTTTAATTCCATTAATATGACATAGAAATGAAAGTAGCGTTCATGTGTACGTATGGCTTACCGTCTCCATGAATGGTGCATTTCATTTGATACCTCTAAATGAATATGTAATATTATAAATACATGTATATGCTGGATATATAAGATTTATATGTTATCCAAATCATGAATATCATTCTGTATATAATGAACCTTTGACGACACAACCAACATGTAATTATAAGAAGTCTACTTTTGACTTAAGAACCAAGTATCGACAAAACAAAAATTATTAACATAAATGATTACATAATGTTTATAAAATGTAAATAAGTGATATAAATGTAATAATGAACATGAAAAAGTTTCTTATGTAAGTATAAATTAACTCAAGTTTATTATTCAGGACGTTAAAGAATGATCGAGTCAAGTCAGACCCGGGGTAAGGGACTTCGTCTCAATATCCTTTCATGAGGCATATTTCGTTTTATAAATAACTTTCTTTTATACGGTGTATAAACCCCTTTGACTTTTACTTTAATACAATAGTAATCTTGTTCTACGAAGTGTTTTACTAAACGAAAAAAAGGAATGTTTCTTTTAACATATGCAGTGACAACGACCTTTTCCGCCGCCACGTGTATTATTTGTTCTTTGGCTTTCTCAACAATCTATGATGTTTTTTAAAAATGAAATAAATACCACATACTATTTTATGTATTTTGGAATTGAAAATTTTTTTTATAATGGATTTGTTATGTCAATATATTTATGTGATATATTGTGATCAAAGTGTGGAAGTGTTTTCTTTCCATTATATTTGTTTTATGTCTTTTGATTTTATAATGGTACTTGGAAATTTGACTGGTGGTTACGTGATAAACCATATGACGGGTGGAGTCGTGAATACCAGGACAGGTGGATACGTTATAACCTCCAATGCATTGGGTATGGAAGTTGGTCGTATGACTATTCCATTAAGTGATATGTGTGGAAGTCGACTGTATGGTTATTCCATTTAAGTATGTTTATGTCCCAAGTTACCTATATATGTTATGTGTTCTATATATGGTTTTTATGGTAATCTTTTGGTAACAAAAGGGTAAGTATTGATCTTTTATTCATTTAAGAGTATTTACTACTTCATAAAGGTGAAAAGTATTACTTTGATAAAGTATACATGGTTTACATGTTGTTTTGAAAAACTAACAGTTTTCATTCTTTGTGTTTCCCTTACTGAGCTTTTTATGCTCACCCCAAGTTTTTTTTGAAATTTTTTTCACAGGAAATAATGTGGAATAGGGTCATGGAAGGGATCAAGGGAAAGTCATGCTATATAAAACATGGAACTAGACATGTTTCTTTTTAAGAGTTTTTATTCTATGGAAACTTAGTAGAAGTGTCTACTTTTTAATCTTTTGAGATGTAATAGTTATGTCCTAATTCTCTAAAACTCTAAACCTGAAAAGATCCTCAATGTGAATTATTCCTTTAATTCAATATTAAGTAAGGTTTAAGGCCTAGTCCTTATAGATGGTATCATAGGTCAGTTTAGACAACTTTAGGAGTTAGAAAATTGTTAAATTATAAGTTAATTTATGTTATGATTGAAATGATATAGCATTTAAATATTACAATGTTGATTCGCCTAAGATATTTCTGTGTTCAGAATGGTTTTCCACAGAGGAAACAAAGCAGCTATGTTGGGATGACATCCGGAGGAAGATAACCATCCAAATCAGCAACCTGAGATGGACAGAATCGGAACTGAACAGTTTGTTGCAGTGATGCCACAGTTGACTCAGGCTATAAATGGTGGGGGTATCCATGCACGAGATTAGCCAGATCAACCGCAGAGGAACATGTCAGTGTTGGAACATTTCATGAGGCAACATCCCCCATCATTTAGAGAATCATCTGACACCGTGAAAGTTGAAGGGTGGATTAAAGCACTGGAGAAGATTTTTGATGTCATGGGGTGTTCAGAACATCAAAAGTTTAGTCTTGTTGTCTACCGTTTTGATGGTGAAGCCGATCAATGGTGGTCGATGGTGAAAAATATCAGGGATAGTGATGAGATTGAGGATCTTATCTAGGATGAATTCAAAGGTATTTTTCTTGAGAAATATTTTCCTACGGTGGTTCATCTTAGGATGGAAAACAATTTCTAGAATTGAGGCAGGAGGATGACTTAGTGGCTTCTTATGAAGCAAAGTTCACTCGACTGGCAAGGTATGCTCCAAACTTTATATGAGAACTTGATAGAAAAATCAACCATTTTTACTCAATGTTAAAGCCAAGGCATCGAAGGTATTTAGATTCTCGTGAGTTCAAAAGTTATGAAAAGTTTGTTGGATGTGCGGAGAAGGTGGAAATGGAGTTTGCTGATGATTAGGTGTTCTTTAACAAACAACAGAATAAGAGGTCCAGTTGGCATGAAAAGGGCAAGAATTCATCAAAGAAACAAGGAGGTAAGAAAACCAAATATCCATCCTGTGAGAAGTGTGGTAAAATTCATCCTAGAAAATGTTTATCCAAGTCTGGTAAGTGCTTTCGGTGTGGTAAGTCTGGTCATATTGCTCGTAACTGTAAGGAAGATGATCAAGCAGGAAATGAAAAGTCATCGGTAAGAGGTTTTAAGTGTAATGAAATGGGTCATTATGAAAATGAGTGTTTAACGAAGAACTCAACTGGGGGAAAGAATCCAGACTACAAGCAGAAAGGGGTGGTGAAATCCTATTCAACTGCTTCAGTAGATGTTGGGCCATCGAATGAATAAGTATCAGGTACAATGTTTGTTTGTTCAGATTATGCCAATGTGTTGTTTGATTTAGGGTCTACACATTCCTTCATTTCTGAGAAGTTTTCTAGTAAATTAGAAATTCCATCTCAAGATATGAATCCTGAACATATGGTAAAAACACCCGGAGGAAACATTAAGACAAAATGATATTATAAGAACCTTCATATCCTTGTGTGCAGAAAGAATATACCTGCAAACCTTATTGTTTTGCCCCTAGAAGAGTTTGATGTTATTTTGGGATGGGTTGGCTTTCTGTTTATCATGCTAAGATTGACTGCAGAGCTAAAATGGTTTCTTTTCAAAAAGATTTTCAGTTTGTGTACAAGAATGAACGCTTGATTTTGATAACATATCAGGAAGTTAAGAAACTAGTAAAAGATGGAAGTGAATGTTACCTTGCACCTATTGTTGAAAATAAATGAACTGTTCAGATTAATGATGTGCCAGTGGTAAATGAGTATCTTGATGTTTTTCTTGGTGAGTTTCCTGGTATTATTCATGATCGGGAAGTTGAATTTAATGTTGACTTAGTTTTTGATTCTAAGAAAATTTCAAAACCCCCTTATCGAATGGGTCAAGTTGAACTTTTAGAGTTAAAGAAGCAATTGTAGGAGTTATTAGATAAAGGTTTAATTAGACCTAGCACATCCCCATGGGGTGATCTTTTCTTGTTTGTTAAAAAGAAAGATTGCTCAATGAAACTTTTCATTCATTATAGAGCCTTGAATAATATTACTGTTAATAACAAGTATCCATTGCCTCATATCAATGATTTGTTTGATCAGCTCTAGGGAGCTCAGTATTTTTCGAAGATTGACTTGAGGTCGGGGTACCAACAGTTGAAAGTAAAAGAAGCATACGTTCTGAAGACTGCGTTCCGTACTAGATATGGCAATTATGAATTTTTAGTTATTCCTTTTTGGTTAACCAATGCACCTGCTATATTCATGGACCTTATGAATATAATTTTCCATGAGTTCTTGGATAAGTTTGTGGTTGTTTTCATTTATGATATTTTGGTGTTTTCTAAAAGTAAAGATGATCATGATTGTCATTTAAGGGTTATCTTTCAAACCTTAAAAGAAAAGAAACTACATGGAAAATTAAGCAAGTGTGAGTTTTGGTTACAACAAATTTCCTTCCCTGGTCACATTGTTTCAAAAAATGGCATAAGTGTTTATCATGCTAAAACAAAAGTTGTTGAAAAATGGCCATGAACCACAAATGTAACCGAGATCCGTAGTTTTCTTGGTTTGACAGGTTACTACTGAAGGTTTGTTGAAAATTTTTCTCGATTATCTAGTCCAATGACTATGCTATCTCAGAAGGGTGTTAAGTATATCTGGACAAATGAATGTGATGGTTGCTTTCAGGAGTTGAAAAGAAGATTGGTGAATGCTCCAGTTTTGGCTCTTCCTTCGTGGAATGGTGAGTTTGTTATCTACAATAATGCTTCATTGAAAGGGCATTGTTGTGTCCTTATGCAGAATGATCAGGTAATTGCTTATGCTTAATGTCGGTTGAAAACTCATGAGGTAAATTACCATACACTTGATTTGGAATTAGCTGATGTTTTTTTTGCTTTAAAAATTTGGTGGCATCAATTTTATGGAGTAAATTGTGAAATATATACTGATCACAAAATTTTAAAGTATATATTCACTCAGAAAGAGTCAAACATGAGACAGAGGAGATGGCTGGAATTAATCAAGGATTATGATTGCACAATTCATTACCATCTATGAAAAGCAAATAAAGTGGCTGATGCTTTGAGTCGAAAAAGTAATGCTTCATTAACCATGCTACGTTTGGAACGAGATCCTTTGGTTTTTGATTTGATGAACTTTGGTATAGAATTTGTTGGTGCAGGAAGTTTTTCTATTTTGTTTCAGGTATCAGTGAGATCATCCCTATTAGACAGAATTAAGCAAGCACATAGGGAAGACAGTGAGTTGAAGAAAAAGGTAGAGCTGGTTCAGGAAGTTAAGTTTCCTGAATTCAACATTGATAATGATTGTGTTTTGAGGATTGGGAAGAGATTATGTGTGCCTAGTGATTAAAAATTGAAGAATGAGTTGTTATGTGAGGCTCATAGTTCCCCTTTTTCAGTTCATCCTGGAAGTACTAAGATGTACAGAGATCTGTAGGAGTATTACTGGTGGGATGGAATGGAAAGAGATATTGTTGATTTTACTGTGAAGTGTTTTACTTGTCAGCAGGTTAAAGCAGAATGGCAGTTACCGAAAGGGATACTTTAGCCATTACCAGTTCCAGAGTGGAAATAGGAAGATATATCCATGGACTTCATTGTGGGATTACCAAGGACATCTCGAGGTAATAATGCAATCTGTTTTATTATTGATCGACTGACTAAATCTGCTCATTTCCTTCCTATTCGAGATACATTCTCTCTAGATCAACTTTCTCGATTGTATCATAATGAGATAGTCAGGTTGCATGGAGTTCCCCTCCACATTGTATCTAACCGTGATCTCAGGTTTACTTCTAACTTTTGGAAAGTCCTTCAGAAGTCGTTGGGTACAGAATTAAATTTTAGTACAGCTTTTCATCTGCAATCAGATGGTCAGTCAGAATGAAAAATTCAAACCTTGGAGGATATGCTACGAGCTTGCTCTATGGATTATCAGGGATGTTGAGACCAACATATTTCTTTGGTAGATTTTTCTTATAATAACAGTTTTCATTCCATTATACAGATGGCACCATTTGAGGCATTATATGGGAAGCGGTGTCGAACTCCAGCTTTTTGGGATGATGTGGGTGAAAGGAAGCTGATGGGAATAGAATTGGAAGAAGAGATGGTAGAAAAATTTCAGTTGATTCAGAAACACATGAGAACAGCTCTGAGAAGACAGAAAAGTTATGCAGATAACCAGAGGAAGGATCTATCTTTCAAGGTAGGAGATCATGTTTTTCTCAAAGTTTCTCCATGGAAAAGTGTGATGCGATTTGGTAAGAAAGGAAAGTTGAGTCCAAGGTTCATTGGACCATGTGAAATTCTAGAGAAAGTGGGATCAGTTGCATACTGAGTGGATTTACCTCCGAGTTTATCTCAGGTACACAATGTTTTTCATGTTTCGATGTTGAGAAAGTATATACCAGATTCATCTCATGTTTTTAGCCCAGAGGTAGATCAGTTGGAAGGGAATCTCTCTTATGAAGAACAAACAGTCAAATTCCTGACCGAAGAGAGAAAGTGCTATGAAATAATGTAATTCACCAGGTAAAGGTTTTGTGAAAAAACCATATGGTTGAAGATGCAACGTGGTAATCTGAAAATCCTATAAGTGATAAATGCCCCCACTTATTTTGATAAGTGAATAAAATTGCGAGGACACAATTCCCAAAAGGGGGGAAGGATGTAACACCCCAGGTAAATAAAGAATAATACATTTTCATATGTATTAATATTTGAGAATTGAATATTAATTTTACTTTAAAGGGGTTTCTATGTTCGATAGCGTACACGATACGCAACAAAGAGTTTCTTTGAAATCTTACGTGGCACACTATTAATAAAATATTATTATTTTAAATGGTAGTTAACACATAGCCGTTGTATTGGAGGGAATGAATAAAAATAACTAAAATATTATTATATATGTTTTTAAATTGTTTTTACATTTATCCAATAAAATATAAAGGCTTAAAATATGAAAAGAATTCAATTTTAGGCATAGATACTCTAATATTCACTAAAGGTCCACTTATAGCCTTTTCATGGGGAACCTTCTATAAATATAGTTTTGGTCACTCTTATACTTTCTATTTGGACCAAATAAAATTCTTCTTTAGAATCGGGACATCAAAATTTAGTTTGTGTAAATTTTTGGTATTTTTCCGATAAAGTTCATTTTTTAATGAATAGTGAAAATGTTGTATTTTAATTCAAAACCTCTATTTAATCTAATTTATTTATATGATTAGATTATCTTTTGAACTGGTTTTAAAGTGAAATTAGAATATATTTTTACAATTTAATCCAATGGTGGTCATTGGAATCAATTTAACTTTGAAATTGGACTTAAACTAGGGTCAATCTTTTGATACTAATTGTTTCATAAAAACACATTATTTGCTCTGATAGAGGGAATTAATTATTAAATTAATTAATTCAACATATATGTTTTGAATTTTGTAAAATGGTCTTCATTTTTGAATTCTTAATATCAAATATATCATAGGGTGATGTTTTGGTATTTTTCTGAAAAACATAAATTCTTGATGAATAGTGAAACCACTAAGTGGTACATAAAAAACTGATTTTTTGTTTAAATGATATTTTACCACCTCTGTGTTTTGAATTTCAAAAATCTGACATACATGGTTGTCCTTAAGATGTTAAATGTTGTTCAATGGGATTAAAATAATTTTTTGGTGAATAGTAACTTTTAAGTTTTTAATCGCAATTAGAGGTCATTAGTGTAGTTTAAGGTAGAAATAATGTTTTAATAATATGAGATGAGCTTGAAACATGTCCTTCCCTTATTGGATGTGTCATGGCCGAGCCAGAAAATACATGGGTCAACATGGGGACCCCATGGAGCCACATTGGTAGGAAAATGACATTAATATCTTTTTATTTAATGTAAAAGAAAAAATGACACAAACATCAGTTGTTTTACTAAAACAATTTTTTAATGGGTTTATACAAGTAAGATTTTTGACTATAAATAGTCATTGGAAAGATATAATGATTTCCTACATCAGAGTATTTTTTTTTATAATTTTTAGACATTAAAAAATTAAATTATTTAGGACATCATGATGATGCAGCGATTACCTCATTATTTAACGATTTAAATAAAATGAAAAGATAATGTAAAATCTAAGAACTAAACTTGTCAAAAACATATTGTATGGGTATATTTCGAACCCTTATCACCTTATCCTCTAATTATATAAATGTGGGACCTTTTAAATCCGAAACTCGTTTTAAAATAATGTAACAATTCTTTACTTTCCAGGAGTGCCCCTCCTCTCCTCTAATAAAAGGCCCCCGCCACTATCACCTTACCCACACCTCTCAAACCATTGGTGTAAAGACCCGCAACTTTCAAGGAAATTTTTTTCTTAATTTTCTTTGGAATTTTACAAGAGCGCAGCTTCAGACGGCACGTGATTCCGAGGCCCGGTGTGCCCGGAATCAATTTCCGAAGTTTGGCTCGGGTACGTTCAGTGAACGGACGAGCGGGTTTTTCTATCTTTTGAACCGGTGCCCGGAATCGAATTCTAAGGGCACCGATGAAATCGCAGCGCCGGTATATGCTTAGAAACGCCTCTTCCGGAGTTGCGTTTTCTCAGACGTGGTTTTTAAATTTTGGGGTTTTAAGTCAGAAATAAAATAAAGCTTGTGCGACAACTTTATTTTATTTCACTTAAGCTGCTTGGAAGTCACTTGAAGCCACTTAAAGACGGCTTGAACTGTGTTGAACTAGATAGGATGCTATCCAGAAATATCCTACCCCCTTGGTAGGATATTTGTGAGGTGGGGCCCGCACGAGCCCCGCCGTTTCTTTCGCTAAGTAACGCACCCGCGAAAACCCGTCAAAGTAACTGAAAAGTCAACCGACGCGTTTTCTTTAATTTCTTAACAGACCATTTAATTGGGCGGTTTATTTCGTGAATTAAATGGTTTGTTTCATTCGTTGAATTAATTCAACGAATTTAATGGGTCGTTACTTACGCGTTTGCGTTTGTTGACAAAATAATAAAATAGACAAACTTGTCTATTTTTGAGGATTGCTATCGTTGTGCAATTCCTCTGAACCTCCACCCTCCCCGCGAAGAACGCGAAGAACGCGAAGAACGCGAAGAATGCGAAGAACGCCGGCGACCGGAATTCGACGACGCACACCGTGATCTGCGACGTCGACGAGCTCTACCCGCGACGTTCTTCGGCGACGCCTCTTCTTCCGCGGCCGATCCTCGTTCGGCAATTAAGGTGAGAAACGAATTGTTTATTTCTCCCCTTTTTTTATAATTCAATATCAACAGATTTAAATTAATCCGTTTGATCTTGATCCGGAGATTGGCGACGCGACGCCGGATACCGCGACGACGCGACGATCTCCATCATCCGCGACGAGCGATTCCGCGACGACCTCTCGTCCGACGACGACGACAAGGTAAGGGTTGATTGAAATATTTTCCTTTCCCGTGATTTTATTTCTTTTAAAGCAAAGAACCTGATCTTCGAACAATTTTAATTTATTTAAAATTGTTGTTGATTATTTTCTTTTCCTCCCGATGATGTTTATGACTAACGCGGAGGGTGCGGATCTAACAAACAAGACCCGGCAACCCTCCGCCGATCTTCCCTTTTTTGTGCGGATCTGGCGGACGACAACGAACCGTGCGGCAAGGGCGATCCGTTGATCCCGCAGTAAAGATCGGCCCCCGGGAGGAGCAACGGCGCAGACGTGAGGCAAAACGGGCCACCGGAGCAACTCCGGTGGCCCGCGGAAGGCGGCGGCGGCGCCCGGCGCGCCGCCGGAGGAGTCCGCCGCGGCCGAGCCGCGGCGGCGGTGAACCGCCGGACCGCGTCCGCGGTCCGGCCACCCAGCACGCGGCCCGCGTGGGCCGCGTTTCTCCAAAGCCGCGGGTCAAACCCGCGGCGGCTCACTCGGTCGCTCGGCCGAAGCCGAGCCGGCCGGTCCGGTCGGCCGGGCCGCGCCCCGGCCGGACCGGACCCGGCCTAGCCGGGTCGGGCCGACCCGGGTCGGCCGACCCAGGGGGGGTTCGGGCCGGGTCGCCCCGGGCCCAGAACCCCCGTTTCGGGCCCTCTTCGGTCTTTCGCCCATATCTTGGGCCTGGGACCTCCGATTGACGAACCGTCAGCGGCTACGCGATCCTTGGATCGAGACGGTCGTTTCGGTATATTACACTCAAGGTTTCGGGAGACTTTGGGTTCGGCCGGGTTGGTTCGTACACGAAACCAACCGGGCCCTCGGAGCGGAAACGCTCATAACTTGAGCTACGGACGTCCGAACGACGTACCGCCAGCTGTGGTAGTTTCCTCTAAGTGAGACGGAACTTTTAGCATACTCTGCCTGAGGATCGGACGCAGGCGGAGTACGGTCGGGTTGGTTTTGCCCTAAAAACTAACCGGGCCCCTGGGACGAAAATGCCAATAACTCTCAGACCGGGCATCCGATTGACGTGCCGTCTGTTGCGTTGAGATCCTGTTGTCGATACGGAACTTTTGGATACATCAGCTTCGGACTACGTGTCAGTTGATGTATCAGCCTCTCGGCTCGTGGAGCGGACCCTCCTAAACGAGCTCGCTATGTGCGGGAACCCTAGCGCTGGCTGTGACTTTGACGGCAGAGGAGAGATCCTCCGTGGACTGCGACGACGGCAGAGCAGAGATCCTCCATGGACTGCGACGACGGCAGAGCAGAGATCCTCCGTGGACTGCGGCGTCGACTGTGCAGAGATCCTCAGTGGACTGCGTCGACTACTACACTCAGCGATCCTACGTGGATCAGTGCTACAGGTTCTGTGTGAGCCCGATCCTATGTGGGTCCTTACTACCGGTTCTGTGTGAGCCACTGCCTACAGGTTCTGTGTGAGCCCGATCCTACGTGGGTCTTTGCGGGGGTTAGTACCTATCGATCCTTCATGGGTCCGACGACTTAGATGGATCAGTGATCATCTTTGACGTCATCTGAAAAAGTATACCTGGTTGAGCTGAATCATATGTTACTCCCCTTTGTGGATTGTGTTGAACTATCCTTTTTGGATTTACTGTTTACTCTCCTTGTGGATTTGAGTCTTTCTTTCCTTTGTGGATTGAGTTGTTCTTGAGCTCGTGAGCAGAGCTAGAATTGGGGACTTAGGTATATGTATGGGCATATACCTAAGTCGAGTCAGATGTTACTTCGTGATTGCATCTTTCTTTTGTGCTATATCCTTTGTGGATTTCGGGAGACCTTCGGGGGTCTCGGGGTCCTTACTGAGTAGCTTATACTCACCCCTGCACGGGCTATGCCCGCACCTTGTTGTGTTGGATGCAGACGACGGACAGCGCTGATCGCGGTTGGGGCGTGGAGCAGGACGGTACCTGGAGGTGGACCACTGGGCGGGACGTGCTCGGAGCGGACGTGGGACCCGAGGAGCCTGGAGGCTATCTATACCCACCCTTCAGGTGGGATTGCCAGTGGACGACACGAGGCCGCCGTCTTTTCTTCTGTTTCTGTACTTTACTTTTCAGTTGTACTTTACAGTTGGGATTGTATTTCCGGCCCCCTTTACTTTTCTGCACTTGTAGTTACTTTCCGCTTGCTGACTCTGTGGTGGTTGTTACTTATAAAGGCAATGCCTTCCCTGTTTACCGGGAATTTACGCCTTGGTGCTAGTCGCCAGCCCCTGGCCTATGGAAGGCGGGCTTGGGGTAGTCACGGCACGGGCCCCGAGGACGGGTCGTGACAAATTGGTATCAGAGGTGGTCGGTTCTACCGCAAACTCTGATCGTCTTTTCTTTCTATATGATGCAATAGTGTTTAGTGTATTGAGTGTGGTTATCAGTTCAGGGAGCCCAGTGTTGGTGCGGCGGCCGACGTATCCGTACACCAGGACCCTGACTCCTGATTTCCGACTTAATGCATGAAAACATTGATTGTGTGTGTGTTTCAAGTCTTCTTTGTGATTACTTGTGTCAGCTCACCGGGTATACTGATCTGCTTCAAGAAAGTCTCAAGTTTTCCTTGTGATTACTTGTGCCAGCTCACCAGGTATACTGTTCTGACTGTGGTGCTCTTGTTCTCCTTTTCAGGATGGCCCCGCGACGACAGCCAGCTAGGGTTCCGAGTGTAGGGCGCGACGGCAGCCCACCGAGCGATGAGGCCTCGGTGCAGGGCCCTTTGCCAGCAGTGGCACCGGCGGTAGCCTTACCCGCCGAACCACCGATGCTACCAGTACCAGACGCTGATGATGCACGTCGCCTCAGGGCACTGCATGAGTTTCAGAGCCAGCGACCGCCCAGGTTTCGCGGTGAGGTGGACCCCCAGGCCGCCGAGGACTGGCTAGAGGCGGTGGTACGGATCTTTAGGCTAGTGAGGACACCAGCGGATCTCATGGTGATTCTCGTGGCGAGCCTCCTGCAGGCGGCAGCAGGACGATGGTGGAGCTTGATGCTCCAGGTTCACGATGAGGCATCCTTGCTCTGGGCGGACTTCGAGAGCCTCTTCCGCTCTGAGTTCGTCCCGGCCACCCTCCGAGCGGTGCGCATCCAGGAGCTTCTCCAGCTGCGCCAGGGCAGCATGACGGTCACTCAGTACGCGGCGAGGTTCACTGACCTATCTCGCTACTCGACCGACATGGTACGGGACCCCTTCTTCCGGGCTCGGACCTTCGAGCAGGGCTTGCGACAGGAGATTCGGGCGTCGCTGATCTCCCTCAGCATTCCGACCCAGGCGGGAGTGTTGGAGCGAGCCCTCCTGATCGAGAGCTTCCTGGCAGAGCCTTCTTCAGCGGCGAGACCTAGCGCAAGGCGGCAGGTAGCTGAGTCTTCGGCAGCAGGTAGCCGACGGATGACTCTCAGGTCCAGGCAGACCAGACCCCCACGCAGACGGCCTCAGGACACCGGCTCAGCAGTGCGGGGCACACAGCAGAGTGCCAGCCTTCCGAGAGGCAGGCTTTGCTACTCTTGCAGCGGGCAGGGTCACATGTCTCGTGATTGCCCGACTCGCCGACCAGAGGAGCAGCAGACGGTGGAGGGGCCACCCAGGCAGAGGCAGAGGGTCGACCGTGGCGGTCCGCAGGGAGGAGGCGGACGAGGCAGAGGAGCTGGCCGAGCAGCGGGTGGTGGGCGACGCTTCCTGGCTCTACCCCCACCACCACCAGGAGGGCCACCTCGACCACAGGGAGCTGGCGGGCAGGGACAGGCCCAGCTCCAGGCAGTGGAGGCCTACGACCCCGACATGCCAGTGATGATTCGAGGTATGATCTGTGTCTATTCCACCCTTGCTGCAGTACTTATAGACACAGGAGCGAGTCACTCTTTCATAGCCTATGCCCTTGTTCGGAGCTCGGAGATTCCGACTGAGCCGTTGGCTCGATCCTTACGGCTAGAGACTCCTACGGGAGCAGACTCGACGATTACGCACTGGTGCCGGCAGTGTGAGCTTACTCTAGGAGGCGAGAGCTTCGGCTGGGATCTCCTTGTAGCGGCGTCGAGGCCTTACGACGTCATCTTGGGCATGGATTGGCTATCCACGGTTCATGGCCAGATCGACTGTTTTAGGCGCAAGGTGCGATGTGTTCGCACCGACGGGAGCAGGTTTACCTTCACCGGCGAGAAGGGAACCTTTGCAGCACAGGATGGACTTCCGCGGAGGAGAGTGCAGCCCATCTCTCATCAGTTGGCTAGCCTCATCCTAGGAGCAGTGGACGTGCGGAGTCCAGTTTTTCCTGCAGTGGTGGACCAGTACGTGGACGTCTTTCCCGACGACGTTCCAGGGCTACCTCCTCGTAGAGAGGTAGACTTTTACATCGACTTGTACCCCGGGACAGCCCCGATATCTACTCCAGCATATCGGATGGCCCCCGCCGAGCTTCGGGAGCTGCGGGTACAGTTGGAGGACTTGCAGAGCAAGGGGTTTATCCGACCCAGTGTTTCACCCTGGGCTTCCCCGATTTTGTTCGCCAAGAAGGCGGACGGGAGCTTGCGACTGTGTGTCGACTATCGTCGCCTGAACCAGGTGACAGTGAGGAACAAGTATCCGCTGCCACGGATTGATGACCTCTTCGATCAGCTCAAGGGAGCGCGGTGGTTCTCGAAGATAGACCTCCGGTCAGGCTATCATCAGCTTAGAGTTCGAGACGAGGACGTGCAGAAGACGGCCTTCAGGTGTCGGTATGGCCATTATGAGTTCTTGGTTATGCCGTTCGGCGTAACCAATGCTCCAGCAGTGTTCATGAGCCTCATGAAGAGGATCTTCCAGCCATACCTCGACCGATTTGTCGTGGTCTTCATTGACGACATTTTGGTATACTCGACGACTGAGGAGGAGCATGCCTACCACCTGCGAGTTGTGCTAGACACGCTCTGAGAGCACCAGCTTTATGGAAAGCTCTCAAAGTGCCAGTTCTGGTTATGTGAGGTCCATTTCTTGGGGCACGTCATCTCTGAGGCGGGAGTTGCTGTGGATCCCGCGAAGATCGAGGCAGTGCTAGCTTGGGAGCCACCCAAGAGCGTGACGGAGGTGCGGAGCTTCTTGGGCCTAGCCAGATACTATCGGAGATTCGTGCCAGACTTCTCCAGAGTTGCGGCACCACTCTCAGCGTTGACGAAGAAGGGGAAACCCTTCGTGTGGTCAGACAGATGTCAGCAGAGCTTCCAGGAGCTGAGACAGAGATTGACCAGCGCACCTATCTTGAGGTTGCCTGAGGAGGGAGTTGGATACGTAGTTTACTGCGATGCATCAGGGACTGGACTCGGGTGCGTCCTGATGCAGGAGCGGGCCGTGATCGCCTACAGATCACGTCAGTTGAGGCCGCATGAGCAGAACTACGCCACTCATGACCTGGAGTTGGCAGTAGTGGTCTTCGCTCTGAAGACTTGGCGGCACTACCTGATGGGCGAGCGCTTCACAGTCTTTTCTGACCACCAGAGTCTCAGGTATATCTTCTCTCAGAAGGACCTGAACCTGAGACAGCGGAGATGGCTTGAGTTCCTCCAGGACTATGAATTTGAGATAGTCTATACTCCTGGGAAGGGGAACGTGGTAGCCGATGCCCTCAGCAGGAGGACGGGCATTCAGCTCCTTGAGGAGGCGACGGAGCAGCTAGCCTCCTTACGGATATCCTTCGTGGATAGAGACGGAGCATCCTTTCTTCAGTCTCTCACAGTCTCTCCTCCACTTCTACAGCGGGTCAGAGAGGCTCAGCGTGGGGACACTGACTGTGAGACCCGGCGTGCACTGATATCCTCAGGTCAGGTTCCTGATGGTTTCTCCCTTGGAGCAAAGCACGACATCCTTTTCAGAGGACGTGCCTTCGTACCAGTCGCTTTACGAGAGGAGGTGTTGAGAGAGTTTCACACTTCTCCCTTGGCGGTGCATCCCGGAGTGGCGAAGATGTACCAGGATCTCAGGCGACAGCACTGGTGGCCGGGCATGAAGAAAGCTGTGGCAGAGTTCGTTTCACGATGCCTCACCTGCCAGCAGGTGAAGGCAGAGCATCAGGTACCAGTAGGCTTGGTACAGCCCTTGGAGGTCCCGGAGTGGAAGTGGGACGGCATATCTATGGACTTCGTGACTGGACTTCCACGCACTTCCAGAGGTCACGACTCCATTTGGGTGATTGTCGACCGAATCACCAAGTCGGCACACTTCTTACCCATCAGAGAGCAGGGCTCAGTGGAGAGCTTGGGACGTCTTTACGTCCAGGAGATCGTACGGCTTCACGGTGTGCCATCGTCTATCGTCTCCGATCGAGATGCTCGTTTCACTTCCCGGCTTTGGAAGGGGTTGCAGGAGGCGTTCGGGACGCGGCTCCATCTGAGCACAGCCTTCCACCCTCAGACGGATGGTCAGACGGAGAGGACCATACAGACACTCGAGGACATGCTCCGTGCATGTGTTCTCGACTTTGGTCGCAGCTGGGAGGACCACCTACCCATGGTGGAGTTCGCGTACAACAACAGCTACCACTCCACCATCGGGATGGCACCATACGAGGCGTTGTACGGCAGACCCTGCAGATCACCGTTGTGCTGGACAGACCCTGGGGAGTCAGCACTCGTGGGACCAGAGATGGTCCGATCCACGACAGAGAAGGTCCAGATCATCCAGGAGAGGATGAGGATAGCTCAGAGCCGGCAAAAGTCATATGCTGACAGGAGGCGGAGGCCACTGAAGTTCGAGGATGGCGACCACGTCTTTTTGCGTGTCTCACCTCGACGTGGTTTACGGATATTTGGCTGAGGCGGCAAGTTGTCTCCACGCTTCATCGGGCCTTTCCAGGTCCTCAGCAGGATAGGAGAGGTGGCTTATCGCCTGGCTCTACCACCTCAGTTGCACCGGGTGCACGACGTCTTCCACGTGTCTCAGCTGAGGAGATACGTGCACGACCCGACGCACATCATCGACTTTGGGGAGCTGGACGAGGACGATGGGGCGACTTTTGCGGAGTTTCCAGTGGAGATCGAGGATCGACAGGAGCGGGTCCTACGTGGGCGGTCGATTCCTCTTGTGCGCGTCAGATGGCAGCACGGGATCCTCCAAGAGAGCACTTGGGAGCGGGAGGCTCAAATGCGTGCTCAGTACCCCCATTTGTTCCCCTAGTTTTTGATTTATCTTTACGGGGACGTAAAGCCCTGAGGTGGGAGTAATGTAAAGACCCGCCAATTTCAAGGAAATTTTTTTCTTAATTTTCTTTGGAATTTCACAAGAGCGCAGCTTCAGACGGCACCTGATTCCGAGGCCCGGTGTGCCCGGAATCAATTTCCGAAGTTTGGCTCGGGTACGTTCAGTGAACGGACGAGCGGGTTTTTCTATCTTTTGAACCGGTGCCCGGAATCGAATTCTGAGGGAACCGATGAAATCGCAGCTCCGGTATTTGCTTAGAAATGCCTCTTCCGGAGTTGCGTTTTCTCAGACGTGGTTTTTAAATTTTGGGGCTTTAAGTCAGAAATAAAATAAAGTTTGTGCGACAACTTTATTTTATTTCACTTAAGCTGCTTGGAAGCCACTTGAAGCCACTTAAAGACGGCTTGAACTGTGTTGAACTGGATAGGATGCTATCCAGAAATATTCTACCCCCTTGGTAGGATATTTGTGAGGTGGGGCCCGCACGAACCCCGCCGTTTCATTCGCTAAGTAACGCACCCGCGAAAACCCGTCAAAGTAACTGAAAAGTCAACCGACGCGTTTTCTTTAATTTCTTAACAGACCATTTAATTGGGCGGTTTATTTCGTGAATTAAATGGGCTCGTTGAATTAATTCAACGAATTTAATGGGTCGTTACTTACGCGTTTGCGTTTTTTGACAAAATAATAAAATAGACAAACTTGTCTATTTTTGAGGATTGCTATCGTTGTGCAATTCCTCTGAACCTCCACCCTCCCCGCGAAGAACGCGAAGAACGCGAAGAACACGAAGAACGCGAAGAACGCGAAGAACGCCGGCGACCGGAATTCGACGACGCACACCGTGATCTGCGACGTCGACGAGCTCTACCCACGACGTTCTTTGGCGACGCCTCTTCTTCCGCGGCCGATCCTCGTTCGACAATTAAGGTGAGAAACGAATTGTTTATTTCTCCCCTTTTTTTATAATTCAATATCAACGGATTTAAATTAATCCGTTTGATCTTGATCCGGAGATTGCCGACGCGACGCCGGATACCGCGACGACGCGACGATCTCCTTCATCCGCGACGAGCGATTCCGCGACGACCTCTCGTCTGACGACGACGACAAGGTAAGGGTTGATTGAAATATTTTCCTTTCCCGTGATTTTATTTCTTTTAAAGTAAAGAACCTGATCTTCGAACAATTTTAATTTATTTAAAATTATTGTTGATTATTTGCTTTTCCTCCCGATGATGTTTATGACTAACGCGGAGGGTGCGGATCTAACAAACAAGACCCGGCAACCCTCCGCCGATCTTCCCTTTTTTGTGCGGATCTGGCGGACGACGACGAACCGTGCGGCAAGGGAGATCCGTTGATCCCGCAGTAAAGATCGGCCCCCGGAAGGAGCAACGACGCAGACGGGAGGCAAAACGGGCCACCGGAGCAACTCCGGCGGCCCGCAGAAGGGGGCGGCGGCGCCCGGCGCGCCGCCGGAGGAGTCCGCCGCGGCCGAGCCGCGGCGGCGGCGAACCGCCGGACCGCGTCCGCGGTCCGCCCACACAGCACGCGGCCCGCGCGGGTCGCGTTTCTCCAAAGCCGCGGGTCAAACCCGCGGCGGCTCGCTCGGCCGCTCGGCCGAAGCTGAGCCGGCCGGTCCGGTCGGCCGGGCCGCGCCCAGGCCGGACCGGACCCGGCCTAGCCGGGTCGGGCCGGGTCGGGCCGACCCGGTTCGGCCGACCCAGGGGGGGTTCGGGCCGGGTCACCCCGGGCCCAGAACCCCCGTTTCAGGCCCTCTTCGGTCTTTCGCCCATATCATGGGCCTGGGACCTCCGATTGACGAACCGTCAGCGGCTACGCGATCCTTGGATCGAGACGGTCGTTTCGGTATATTACACTCATGGTTTCGGGAGACTTTGGGTTCGGCCGGGTTGGTTCGTACACGAAACCAACCGGGCCCTCGGAGCGGAAATGCTCATAACTTGAGCTACGGACGTCCGAACGACGTACCGCCAGCTGTGGTAGTTTCCTCTAAGTGAGACGGAACTTTTGGCATACTCCGCCCGAGGATCGGACGCAGGCGGAGTACGGTCGGGTTGGTTTTGCCCTAAAAACCAACCGGGCCCCTGGGACGAAAATGCCAATAACTCTCAGACCGGGCGTCCGATTGACGCGCCGTCTGTTGCGTTGAGATCCTGTTGTCGATACGGAACTTTTGGATACATCAACTTCGGACTACGTGTCAGTTGATGTATCAGCCTCTCGGCTCGTGGAGCGGACCCTCCTAAACGAGCTCGCTATGTGCGGGAACCCTAGCGCTGGCTGTGACTTTGACGGCAGAGGAGAGATCCTCCGTGGACTGCGACGACGGCAGAGCAGAGATCCTCCGTGGACTGCGACGACGGCAGAGCAGAGATCCTCCGTGGACTGCGGCGACGACTGTGCAGAGATCCTCAGTGGACTGCGTCGACTACTGCACTCAGCGATCCTACGTGGATCAGTGCTACAGGTTCTGTGTGAGCCCGATCCTATGTGGGTCCTTACTACCGGTTCTGTGTGAGCCACTGCCTACAGGTTCTGTGTGAGCCCGATCCTACGTGGGTCTTTGCGGGGGTTAGTACCTATCGATCCTTCGTGGGTCCGACGACTTAGATGGATCAGTGATCATCTTTGACGTCATCTGAAAAAGTATACCTGGTTGAGCTGAATCTTATGTTACTCCCCTTTGTGGATTGTGTTGAACTATCCTTTGTGGATTTACTGTTTACTCTCCTTGTGGATTTGAGTCTTCCTTTCCTTTGTGGATTGAGTTGTTCTTGAGCTCGTGAGCAGAGCTAGAATTGGGGACTTAGGTATATGTATGGGCATATACCTAAGTCGAGTCAGATGTTACTTCGTGATTGCATCTTTCTTTTGTGCTATATCCTTTGTGGATTTCGGGAGACCTTCGGGGGTCTCGGGGTCCTTACTGAGTAGCTTATACTCACCCCTGCACGGGCTATGCCCGCACCTTGTTGTGTTAGATGCAGACGACGGACAGCGCTGATCGCGGTTGGGGCGTGGAGCAGGACGGTACCTGGAGGTGGACCACTGGGCGGGACGTGCTCGGAGCGGACGTGGGACCCGAGGATCCTGGAGGCTATCTGTACCCACCCTTCAGGTGGGATTTCCAGTGGACGACACGAGGCCGCCGTCTTTTCCTCAGTTGTTGTACTTTACTTTTCAGTTGTAATTTACAGTTGGGCTTGTATTTCCGGCCGCCTTTACTTTTCTGCACTTGTAGTTACTTTCCGCTTGCTGACTCTGTGGTGGTTGTTACTTATAAAGGCAATGCCTTCCCTGTTTACCGGGAATTTACGCCTTGGTGCTAGTCGCCAGCCCCTGGCCTATGGAAGGCCGGCTTGGGGTAGTCACGGTACGGGCCCCGAGGACGGGTCGTGACAATTGGATCGGCCAAGATCTTCCCATTTTGTCTCTCCACATCCCTCTCTTACTCATAGAAGCCTCACTTTGGGCAGAAGTCTTACCATGGATGCCTTTGAGCTCAAATCAAAAAGAGTTACCTGTTTTAAAGGTAGTGTTTTCTCTTGTGTTCTTTTGTTTTATTTTGCTTCTCCAACCCCCTAAACTCTTTTTATTAATTTATTTTTTAACAAATACAGTATCTTAAATATACTAGGATGTTGTTATAAGAAGAATTCTATCTACACTTACACACACCTACATCTAATGGTTAAATAACATACTGTTTCTGTGGTTGCTGAATTTCTGCCTCACGAAACGATGATTGTTCAATCTTCTTTTAACACCTTTAATGGTGTGCATTAAAAAGTCACTCTATTTATATATGATATATATTATGTTTATCTTTTCCTTATTCTTCTGTATTTTTTAATTTGTTGTATACCTTTATTGATTCCATTATGGGTATACGCGATATCTTCATTTTTGGAAGTGCAGACTACCGCCCCCTCAATGTGATTTGATTCGTTAATGCCATATATGGGATGTATAAAGGATGGCATTAAAGTTATTATATATAATTTATGTTACATATAAATTATGAATATAATTATGGAATTAAAATATACATACCTCTCATTTGGTTTTAATTCCATTAATATGACATAGAAATAAAAGTAGCGTTCATGCGTACGTATGACTTACCGACTCCATGAACGGTGCATTTCATTTATTACCTCTAAATGATTATGTAATATTATAAATACATGTATATTATGGATATATATGATATATATGATATCCAAATCATGAATATCATTCTGTATTTAATGAACCTTTGACCACACAACCAACATGTAATTATAAGAATTCCACTTTCGAATTAAGAACCACGTATCAACAAAACAAAAATTATTAACATAAATGATTACATAATGTTTATAACATGGTAATAAGTGGTATAAAAGTAATAATGAACATTAAAAAGGTTCTTAAGAAATTAGAAATTAACTCAAGTTTATTATTCAGGACGTTAAAGAATGATCGAGTCAAGTCAGACCCGAGTTAAGGGACTTCGTCTCAATCTCCTTTCATTGAGGCATATTTCGTTTTATACACAACTTTATTTTATACGGTGTATAAACCCCTTTGACTTTTACTTTTATACAAAAGGAATCTTTTTCTACGAAGCATTTTACTAAAAAAAAGGAATGTTTCTTTTAACATATGCGGTGACAATGACCTTTTCCACCGCCGTGAGTATTATTTGGTCTTTGGCTTCCTCAACAAACCGTATGGTTTTTTAGAAATGAAATAAATACCATATAATCTTTTATGTATTTTGGTATTGAAAATGTTTTTTATAATGGATTTTTTATGTCATTACATTTAAGTTATATATTGTGATCAAAGTGTGGAAATGTTTTCTTTCCACTATATTTGTTTTATGTCTTATGATTTTATAATGGTACTAGGACATTTGATGGGTGGTTACGTGATAAACCATATGATGGGTGGTGCCGTGAATACCAGGACGGGAGGTTAAGTTATAACTTCCAATGCATTGGGTATGGAAGTCGGCCATATGGCTATTCCATTAACTGATATATGTGGAAGTCGACTGTATTGTTATTCCATTTAAGTATGTTTATGTCCCAAGTTACCTTTATCTGTTATGTGTTATTTATATTGGTTTTATGGTAATCTTTTTGCTACAAAAGGGTAATTATTGATATTTTATTCAGTGTAGAGTATTTACTACTTAATAAAGGTGAAAAGTATTACATTGATAAAGTATACATGGTTTATTTGTTGTTTTGAAAAACTAACAGTTTTCATTCTTTGTGTTTCCCTTACTGAGATTTTTATGCTCACCCCAAGTTTTTTTGAAATGTTTTTCATAGGACTTAATGTGGAATAGGGTCAAGGAAGGGATCAAGGGAAAGTCATGCTATATAAAACATGGAACTAGACATGTTTCTTTTTAAGAGTTTTTATTCTATAGAAACTTAGTAGATGTGTCTACTTTGTAATCTTTTGAGATGTAATAGTTATGTCCTAATTCTCTAAAACTCTAAACCAGAAAAGATCCTCAATGTGAATTATTCATTTAATTCAATATTAAGTAAGGTTTAAGGACGGGGCCTTATATAACTACTCATCTTCATATTTTAATGGAAGTAATGAAATATTCAATAAAATACATCATCAAAATCATGGATAGTTGTCATATATACTAGGTCATGTTTATCCCCAACCATTTTAGATAAAAACCCCTTCTGAGTTAGAATTTAGAACTATTCAAGGGATGTGATATACATTGCATGTTTTTACTTATTTTAACATTGATTGAAAATTACAAGTTGGTTTATAATATCAAATGTATCATCTATTCATCAATAAATTAAATCGAATTTATGTAGGCCCATCCCATGCCTAAGATGACATCAAATTCCACCAGTGGAAGAATGATAATATTTTTAACAAGAATTTTCCCACAAACATCCACCAGAGAGGAATAGTAAACATGAGATGCGACCATCATACTATTAGGGAGTTTCAATTATAATTCTACATGTAATAATTTTAGAGTAATCTTAATACCCTTATAAAATAAAATAGATGTTAAATATTTTGTAGATCCATAGTCAAATAACACATACGTAGTTATATGGTGGTGTGTTTGTGCATGTTTCAACACATCGTTATTGAAACCCCCATGATAAATAGAAATCTCGTGATATTTCATTGTATCAATAAATTTAATAGTTTTTTAACATCAATCACCTTTATTAACAATAATATTTTTGCAATGGTTATCATAATGCTCATAATCCTTTCATTTGAAACAATAGAGTGTTGGTGGAGCACCATGAGCTTATTTCTCTCAATTAAAATATTTATTTATCTTATTCCCATTACATTGGAAATAAATTTCATGGTGACCTCCCATTCCATAATTAAAACTTTTTTTAATCCCCTTAAGTTAATTTCCTCGATGTTTGTTTGTAAATAGTAAGCATAAGGGAAATAGAATCTTATTATCTACAAGGGTTTTATATTTTCCTTTGAACTCCATCTTCATTTTCTTACCAAAACTATGAGTTTTATATATAAATCTAATCCCTATTTTTAACTTGATATCACATGGAATTTTTTTATTCATATATATATATGTGTGTGTGTGTGTGTGTGTGTGTGTGCGTGTGTTTAAATAATGAAACCCTTTGGAGGCTTGGTTTTTTACCACTAATGAATTTTCATCATTAATTTAAATTTTGATGATAATACCAAAAACATAACTCACAATTCACTACAATTGAAATGAGTTTACATAGTTCCACCATTTAAAAATGCTAAAAAGTGATGATAATGGGGTACCTTTTTCATTATTGATAAAAGGATTTTTTAAAAGCACCGAAAAAGCACCGTTAAATGTACCCATTTATTAACTCTTTTTTTTTGCACTAACAAAGATACCCTATTTATCATCACTTTTTTTGTGTTCCTAAAAGTATCGCCCTATATTAGTGATATGGATAATCATTGACAAAGACCACCCCCCCTATCAGTTCATTTTTACTATTATTAATAAAGTGGGTATTTCAGAAAAAATAATATTTCATTAAAAATAATATATAAACATATAAATAGAGTTATATTGATAGAAATTTATTATATATATTTAAAATTTCTTTTAGATGTGGATAAATAGTCATTAACAATTAATATATAATATATTTAGTTAAAATGGTTTATAATGAATTAAAAAATATATTTTTATTTAGTAAGTTAATAATTATTTTCGAGTAATAGTCATTTAATAACAATTTGACGATAAAAAATAAAAACAATTAAGAAAAGATCTAAAATAAGTGTTAAATGTAACTGGAACGTCAAACAATAATAATTTTAGATCCAGGAGCCCATTTGGGATCGACAACATATCAAATCAAAAAATTAGATGTGGTATACACCCTGGAAACTGGGGAATCCCATGATAGAATTTATCATAGCCAAAAAGGACCAAAATGCCATCAAAATAATTTAATCGGGTTACCCTAAATTTTTATCATTATATGGATTTTCAACCTTGTTTAAGAGGGTATTATTACATTTTTGGATATGAGTAAATTTAATTTCCATTTCTATCCACATAAGGATAATACAACATTCAAATATTTCCATTTTCATAATGTACTATTATTCATAATTTAGTATATTCACTTATATAAATAGTTATAAGA
The DNA here is from genome assembly GCA_963277665.1 of Viscum album. Lineage (NCBI taxonomy): Eukaryota > Viridiplantae > Streptophyta > Magnoliopsida > Santalales > Viscaceae > Viscum > Viscum album. The sequence continues at coordinate 1,139,794,903 of OY728153.1, read as the reverse complement.
ATTATCACATAAAAATTTTATTTTATAAATAAATATGAAAAAATATTTACATATAAAATCTCATTATAAATATATCAACAATATCAAAATATAAAATAATATCCATTTATTCAAAATAAATAAATTGAATATTTATATACCTATATATTGTGTATTTGTATATATACTGATATATATATATATTACTATGTCTCTATTAAAAAAATGGTATATATTTTTTATATATTCTTATATATGTATATAAATATAAATATATAATATATCTAAATTAAATAAATATGCATAATTATATTTATGGATACACATATGTATATTATATATATGTATGTATGTATGTTGTATATATATATGTTTTATTTATATATATTTATTTCTTTATAATCACATCCACAAACAAACCGTATTTTATAAATATTTTACAAAATAATCATATAAATTTATATTATTATATAAATAAATTTATTGAAAAAATATAACTAAATAAGTAAGTATATATATATAAACTTTTCATAAAATAGATAACAAACTAGACTGTTGGATTGGTAAGTGTCCAAGCGCACATGGGAATGGTCTCAGGTTTGAATCCATGGCGAGTAAGGTATTCATCAGTGGTAAAGTGGCTACCTAGAACTGTTAAAGGGGTTGTGAGAGCCTATAATGTTTAAATGGTTGGGGTGGAGAAGGTATGTGCCTAGATCAATTAAAGGGGGATTTTAGCTCTAATAAAAAGGGGGTCTCCACATAATATTTTTTCAATCTGCATATTTTTAAAAAATATATTTTCTTGGATTTTATCAGGTGTTTTTATTGCTGAGAAAAGGGGAATTTATCTACACTTCTTCAACACTCATAAAATCAACCCCTTTTTAACTATTCATAGATCAAAAATGACATTTTTTATGTCATCGATGGATTTTTCTAATGTTGTTAAAAGGGGTTTCTATGGTAGTGAGCCATGTAAAATTTTCCACATTAGTACCAATGGATTAATAAACCTTTTTATTTATCTCAAATAACTCCATCCCAAACATTGAACAAATAATTAGTGGAAAATAGTCATTAAAAATATTTATGAAATCCTCCCAATCCATGGAGTTGATTTCATCATGTTGCCTCATATTCTTGAAGTGTCTACCATTTATCTATTTCACCTTCCAAATGGTAACCATCCAAAATGGCATCAATCACTAGAGTATGGAAATTTTATTTTTAATGGTTCTAATCCACTGTTCAAAAAATAGTAGATCAGAAGACACAGTTAAAGAAGTTGATTGTATCGTCATCAATGAAAAAATATAATGTTGTTACGTCGTCTGTTAATTTGGATGTACAACATGATTTATAACTTGATAATGTTGTGTGATCATAAAAAAATAATTTTTATTACATCTCTAATAATGTTTGGATTCTCAACAGGAAAATAATTTCATTGTACGACACACTCAACAATAACAAGTTTCCTTCAGTTTCAAGCCACCGACTAAACCTAAAAAAAATAGTGTGTGAATCAATAATCATGATGTAGAACCACATAATCATTAAAAATAAAATATTGTCTGATAAATCCTAACATGTTATTTTTAATCTAAGACACCTTATCTTTATCCTCTTTTATTCATAGTTATAATATATTTAAATTCTTAATGATGGATTGAAAACAGTCTATGAATTTCAAAATCATATCCCCTATGAGTTCCAAACTAGGTGTGCATAATGGAATGTTCTTGTCCACCAGGTGGTGATCATGTCTAGATCAATGTTTTCTTTGTTGAGCCACATAGAATTTTTGTACCCATCAAAGGGTGTAATTTCTTGAAAACCACTATCTCTATTATTTACCATATTTTCATGAAATTTTACAATAATTTTACTTATCCTTAGAAATTTCCTTTGGGGCCAAACAAAAATATTTACAACAGTGTTTCAAAATGATAACTGAACCTATCCACTAATACAACTATAGTGACCTATTATTATCATATATATATATATATATATATTTAATTATTTTTAATGAAAATTCATTATATTACACAATCAAATGTCTGGGGATTTAATACTTTAGTGTCTATAGAAACATGGAAACACAAAAAACTGATCGATTGGTAAATTAAATCATCTCCCACTATGATCTTCTTAAATATCACAATTCTTCAACATATTGTACAAAATAAATTTCATTATAACCTATGTAAAATAAACCTAAAGGTATAATAACATGATCATAAAATTTTAAATTCATATTGTACATATAAACGATCTGAACCTTGAGTCATAGAAAAATTATTTGTAGTTCATAAAACATAAAAAATAAGGGGATAAACAAACACGAGTCATGAGAGAATAAAATTGGAATAAGACATAGATTTTTGGTGTACATGTAATCTTAGAAGTAATTTCCATATTCGTAAAGGCTCATGGAAAATGATATAATAGTATAATTGGTTCACTCCCTAACACGTTGTACTTGTCAAATTTTAATCCCAATAAAATTATATCGTAAAAAGTCCCCTTAATTACCTAGTTCACTCCCTATTCTAGTTCTATATATCTCATGATATTTTAATATTTATCCAATTCATTATAGGGAGATATAGGTCTCATCTATCTCAACATGAAGACCATATTAACGTGTTCCAAAAATTCATATAACATTATTCATATCATAACCCATGAAATGAAATGCTTTTCACAACTATTAATTCATATCATAACATGTATAAAAGAGAGAGTTTTCCTAATCATTTCATCATTTCATCAAATAATAACGTAATTAAAAAGAAATGGGTTTTATAAGAATTTTATCATTGTATAATATCTGGGAATGAAATATGATTTATAAAAATCTTCCCACCACTAAAATAAATCATACATAGAATAAATAATAGTTTTAACCTTTGATATTATCCCCATTAAGGCATATGTAACATAAAGATATTTCTTCTTATATGGAAGATTATTTTTATATTTACCATATTTAATGTGTCTTGAGAAAAATATCCATTCACATCTGAAAAATAGTTTTTAAAACACAAAACATTTTGAAAATATTTTTATCTAAAAATAATCGATAAATAGTATAATGTAATATTCAAATTAAGTAATATCCTTGATTATGGTATGTTTTATTCAAGTTGTACAAGTTAAAAAAATATTCCATTAACATTTTTGATAAACTCCAAAATCGAATTTTTTTCAAAAAGAAAATGATGATTATTTTTATGAAATTTATGTAAATAGATATACAAGGGTAAAAACATATAATAAATCATATAAGACATTAATAAAAAAAATTATAAAACATTTTTTTATAAAAATATATTGAAATAAAACATATTTATTATCGATGAAAAAAATAATGTCAGATTTTTCTCATAAAACAATTTCAATTATTTTAATTAAAAAATAGAGGAAAATGTACTATCACATGAAATTATCATTAATATCCATATTATATGATAATACATGAGTTTCATGAGATATGTATAATGATACTTTATCATCATAAACATAATAATAAAAAATCCAGATAAACGATGAGATTACAAAACAAGATCTTTACAACATCTGTTACATTGAATCATAAGTTTGATAAAGGAATAACATAAAATGGAACATAAAATAAAATGATTACTAATAAATTAAATATATTAAATTTAAAAGGGATTTTATATAGAACATGTTAAATAATATAGGTTCATAACATAACATAAGTCCCAAAGAACAAAAATTGAAAAAACAAATCCCCTACTACATTGTTATCATTTGAATTGTAAACCCATGAAAGAGATATCCTCAAATGGATATGAAAATCCATGTAATTTTCATAAAAACATCATAAAATATATTAATGGGTAGTATAGACACAACATAAATGAAATATTTAGTGAATATGGCATGTGTCACAAAAAGTGGAAAGTGAGATAAAACCCCCTACCATAAGTCTTGACATCCATTACACACATTCAAAACTCTTATATAATACATATAATTTTATTATAGGAATATTAGTTAAACAAATATATATTATAGCATAAATTAATTTCATATGACCCTTTATTACCTTTTTTTACCATTCCTTCAAAAAGTTATGTTTTAGGTTATAACTGCATTATTTTTCATATATGTTTTGATTATTATGTTCATAATACTTTGATAATTAATTTTCAATCTCCCTAATTTTAAACATTTTATAAATATCAAGTATAATTATTATATATTCACATATAATAATCTATAAATTCCTTTTTAAGAAAATTAAGTATAGTGTTCACGAACAAAATTAGATCAACGTACTCATGAACGCTATTTAAATTTTTTAGATTGAAATAAAGAAAGTTAAATTATTTATTTCTATTATTGAAACATTTATATTTCATATATATCTTATTTTTTCATTAAATCCATCCTTATTTTGTTCCATGTATAGCATGAGGGAATTGCATCGCTTCGCAAGGCAGTAGTCTATTGTACACATGAATGATGTTATCATATTCCCAAAAGTTAGAGAGTATGATTATATGTTTGATATAATAAATATATAATAATAAGTAAATAATAAATATGTAATATACAGAATAAATACAAAATAATTTACAGCATTTGGAGATGGTAATGGAATAATGAATGACATCGTTTTTTAAGGTGGTAGTACTCCAAACACTCAAATGGTGATTTTGAACACCATTTGATTGATATAGAGATGGTTTTAGGTTTTGAATTTTATATAACAAAATATTAGTATATTTTAGATATTATGTTTTTTATATCATCAACGTATAATAATAATTATTGGAGGTGGAAGAAAAAAACCCATTGATGAATGTTACTTCTTCTTTGGGTACCCTCCTTAAGTTACCACCAAACACCTTAAGTAGTTAATTTTATGTAAACATGTAGTATTATATGATTTGAGGTGTTATTTTGGGAAGTTATTTGGTTTGTTATTGGAAGAACATAATGGTATTGAATGTATGGAGAAGATATGAAAAAGGGTTCCCTTTTATAATTGAGGTGAGTGGCAGACATGTAATTGTTTGAATGAATGAATTCAACCCTTGTTTTTTCTAAACACAAGGATCCAATAATGGATCAATATAAATCTTAGAAGAGATAAAGATGATATATGGCTAACTATGGCTTTTGAAAATGTTTTGGGTTATCTTTTACTCTTACTTTTTCGTTAAACCCCTAATAAACCTATTTTACCTCAACCAATAATATTTTCTCCCATTTTTTACTATAAATTTTGGTCAAAAATTATGTTTAAATTTTAGATAATTTAAAACATTCTTATTATAATTACATAATAAACTTTTCCAAACACCATACACAGAATTAGAATAAATTAATTTAATAACAACCATATAGATACAACAATAATATGGGTCTTAAAAGAAAAAATTTATAATGCTTGAAATGTTTTCATAACAATATTCCATAAGAAATTGGTCCCAAATAAATAAATTAGGCTAGTGGATGTATAACTAGACTATTTTTAATCTAAAAGTGATTTAAAATATAATTTATCATTATAAAAAAATTTACTAAAAAGTATTTTTCAATTAAAATTTAGTAATTTCATTATTTATATAATGATTCACATTTGAAAAATATACAAAAAAAATTACATGTAGCAAATTCAGACATACTAATTTCAAAAATTATTTTTATTTTAGAAAATTAATTTAATACATATTGAAATACAGATTTTATTTTTTTCAAAAAAAATTAATATAAATCAATTTTTGAGAAAATAGTATTTTTTATACAAATAAATACAATAATAAAAATTATGTACATTTATTATCAATGTGATTAATTTAATCAAAAATAATAATTAATATTCATTGAATATTATTACTATATATATAACTATGTTTAGTGGCCAGGTAATAACACTCATTTATGAAAAATAATATTAATAGCATATAATGGTTTGTTAAATGATAGTGTCGCAAGAAATCCCAGAGTTACATACAGTGAAAGATAATCCTGGTTTTATATGTGTGTAATGCATGAATAAAAGTTTATTTATTCAAAAAAATTCCCAAAAACATGGTGTACTATATATATATTTTAACACCATGTGGTAAGGATTCTTCATTTTTGAAAGGAGTGTAAATGGGGTAATATGTGAGGCCTATGAATAGAGGATAACAAAGTCCATGGGGGATCATTCCATGTGTGGAGAATCATCCATGGGTAGTGGAAGATGGTTTGGGATTGGATACAAGATATTATCAAAGTATGAGTTTCATCCAATTGTAAGGAATGAGGTGGCATCCCCTGATGATCATACATGGTTCATCCCATGCTATTCTCACACTGTAGGAGCTGAGGGGTCATCCAAGAAAGTCATGTAAGGGGAATCATCTATTCATAAAATTGGGTAAGACTATAGTTTGAAATCATGTGTTGAGGATGTTTCCTTGCAGTTTTACTTTATACAACTAATATTTCAGGCTTGGATGTTTTCATTATAAACCCTACATGTTGGTGGGGCTTATAACAACTGGTCTTTTATAATTAGCAGAGAATGAACTAGTACAATGAATTATTATAGTTAAAGGGGGGATGTTTCTATCAATGATTCATCCTTTTGAGATTATTCTTGTATATCCCATGAACCTCTTCTTGGGGCTCGGTGTAAACACTACTGTTGGGGAGGGGTAATCAGTGGTCCAAATATTTGGGTGATTATGTATAGAAGTAAGAGGAAATAGGGTTACAATTAAAATTGTAAATATGAATGGTAAATTCCCAGTTGGTTATTTATGTGAAGGTTATCTACATAAGGGTTGATGATATCTATTTGACAGGATATTATGGTGTATATAAACAATATTTTGAGGGTACATGATCTTTGGTGACTCAACATTCATTAATTGAAATTTCTTTAGAGCGACCATAGAGATGCTTGGTGGATGTAATTCTCAAAATTTGGAGGGTTTGTGAATGAAATAAGTATTACTGAGTTCCATCATTCAAGGAAATGGGTGTCCTTGAATAAATTAATGTACTAGTTCCTATGGGGTTGTTATTATTATTATTGATATCTCTAAAACCCCCCATATTTATAAAGGAAATTATTATAATTCAAAAGTACAAATAAATACACAAATTGATCCTCTACCTTGGGTATATGTTTTCAAGAACCCAAGGGAAGAGGTTTTATGGAAGATAAATACCTTTGAAAATCTATATATTCTTTTTCTAGAGAGGTTAGAGTTTCAATTATTTAAAAAAAATTTATAGATGTTGAAACATCACACCACCCTTAAATGTTTGATGTGGGGTTTTATTTGTAGGCTCGGTGAAGGGGAAGTAATTGTTCTACAGAAATATATTGGTCTTCATTGAAGATTATGAATTTCATGATGGAAGTGGTTTTTCGATAATAGAAATATGTTGTGAGGATTTAACCATCTCAACCTCTACATTGTGTGGTGTATTTTGGGAATTTGTTATATGGTTACCAATGGTTACCACATCTACCTCTATGATAGTCCAGATCCTTCGCAAGGTTTCGTTGTTAGTGAATAATTTGAGTTGCATGAACACAATCAATGAAGACAGATTATGTGGTTGTTTGGACTCTATTCACTCTGATATAAAATTTCCATGCTTGAAATTTCTCATGAAATAGGAATTTTAGATTCAATAGATATATTACTCATGTGTTGGTATAGAATGAGGTTCTTATAAATGAACATAGTATGTCCATATGAAAAAATGTTATCATGTCTGGTTCCTGCTAGAGATTTTACTCTTATATAAATAATATCTATATAAATATTTTATTTCATGAAATATAAGACTAATGGAATATAAATAAATTTTATAGTATAATAATTCACTTTTTATGTTAGTAATTGAAGTTACCCCATAACTATGGTTTTCTATTTCCACATTGTCTTTATGAGTTCACTATATTTCATCTGATCTAAGATGTGTGTTGATCATTTAGATAAATTCTTATGTTTCATCATCCAACTGATTGAAAAGTTATTTTTTTCAAGAGGGAAAGTGAAGAAAATTCACCAATAAAATAAGGAAACAGTTTATATGGGCTAGTGTTGAAGAAGACCCAAAGGACCACCTTTTTCAATTAGATTACAATCAAATGGGAGGGAACTGGGAAAAAGTTAAAAGATGGTATGCTCACAATGGTATTTCTTTCTGACCAATGAATCTATAGAAGGGTTACCCTCTATCTATGTATGGATGATCATAATAGCCCGGTTCAGTAAATCCTTACACTTCCTTATGAAATAATTCAAATCTTGTGGTTGGTTTGATCATTATTGATGAAATCCAACAAAAATGATTGATTCTATTCTAAATCTATAATTCTGAAATATATGTTCCTACATAGATAAATGTCATTGTCCATGGCCCTTGGTTCCACATCTAGTGAGTTACATGGGTTAGAGAAGGCGTTGAAGCCAAACAAATCTGAACCTTTGTCATCCCCGACAATCCCCCACCTAATGCTCACTTCCTTGTTTGAAAAATAAACAATATGATTAAAATCAGATGATGGAACCTTCCATTTAATACATATGTCTTGATTATTCCATTCATCTACCCTATTTTTTCCACCACACTTTGAAGAAATTATGCATAGTGAAGATGAGGCACCCTCACTAGGGATTAGAGCCCCTAACTCAGACACAAATGCATTCACCCACATCCTCGTGAAATGGATGGAATGTGTATGCCCTTCCATGGATTTATTCATTCCCCCTATATGATCTACTGACTGGAATTTATGTCCATGGTACGTGTCTTAACATTAATCCCTCTAATATCACGTCATTGAAACCAAGTCTCTATTACATCAAAAATATCATACCTACAAATATTGTGACCAATGTAGTGACCAAGAATATCCCAAATGCATCGACCCAAGTCTCCTGTGACAAATAGATTAAAAATAGTTTCCTAGGTAGGATAAGATCAACACTATCATTGAGTTTGCAGCCAAATCCCTTTCTTCTACATATTTTCATTATCAGGCACTGCACCATCCCTTATGTTCCACCACAATAATTTCACAGTAGATGGAAGGAATTTTCTATAGAGCCACATATCACACACCTCATTTCTACATATCTCATGTTTCATTTTTAATAATTCCATAAAGGTAAATTCCCTAGAGGAAGAACCTAAAAAATAAATTTATCTGGATAATTATTCAAGATGATATTATCAAAGATAAACATTTGTTGTAGTTCAATAGTTTTATGGATTTATTCAAATTATGATCATGCTTATTTGAATGATATTTCATGAACTAAACAACTTTTGATGTCAAGAAGACTTACCAGTATAGGTTTCCTACAAATGATGGAATTCACCATCTCACACCACCCTCCTAACCACACCTTCTAAATCCTCCTTATGGTTGGACATGTTCCATGAAATTCCAAAATATCTCCCAGATATTGTATCACATTTACTCAAATTATCCCCATACCCATTCCATATATTTATTTCCTAAAGGGTGGCCGCATCAAAATTTTCCCAAACTAGTTTATTCTGAAAACATTGCATTATTTCCTCCACATTACGTATGTTGACACCACCTTTGTTAACGGTATTAGTAAACCTCTTCTATAATGGCCAATGTAACATTCATTTTGGATTATAATCCCATATGAATCTTGTAATAAAATTTCCAACCACTCAATAGATGCTTTTGCGCCTTAATTATGGACAATATGTGCATGGGAATCAATGTTTGGAAAACATTCACCAATAGGATATGACTTATAAATGAAAAATAAATGATGTTTTTTCAATTAAGGATTATCCCCATATTGTGGTCCAAAATATCCACCAATAAGGTCGTATTGTTCCCAACATTTGATAGAGGATCTCCCACGTATAGTAAAAGAAGATCCTATCTCTGCATACCATGTTTCATTTGAATAGAATGATATCTTCTATTTACAAAATTTTTTGAAATATAAACATAGAGCTTGTTTATATTTAGTCGTTATATTTATATATTGACATAGGTCTCCAAAATTCAATCCAATACTAGAATTGAAATTTTCAAATCATTCATAAAGAATCTAATATCGTAAGAAAACGTCAATTGTGGTATGAGATTGTTACCAAAATTTCCTCTATAAGGTATAATGGGTCCCTTCTATAGGCATCATTTGAGGTTCCTATAGAGTGCGTATTGGATAGAATGATTAGGTTGGAATATATTCAATCAACTTTTTTAAGACAAAAAATATCTAAAAAACTACATCCCCATGAATGAGATATATATCCAAAGATAAAAGTAACATATGAAGAGAATGTTGAGAACCAATTGTTTTATGCCAATATTTCTCATAATATGAATAATAAATCTCCATTCAATTTTATCATAGGATTTCTCAGTGACACCATTAATGATGATGTTAGATCCAATAAAATTTTAAGTATGTTCCTCTACTAACTCATTTGAAATCCCCATTGCACCTTATAGATTTCTTCCATATATGAAATCATACTATTTAATAAAAAAATTCTTGGAATGATATTGTGCCACCACTTGTATATATGATTGGAAATAATTTTATAATTGAAGGTAAGAAATCATATGGGTTGATGCTATTTAATGGAATTTCTTAGATTTAAATTTGGCGTAAGAATCACTCTTGAAGTGAAAACCTCCCATTAAAAGAGCCCACTATTAAATAAGATTGAGATTAATTCTATGATTTGGTCCTTGATGATGTCCTTGGGAGCCATGATGAAGGAGTTATGGTACCCAACAAGACCTACCACACTATCCATGTTCATGTTAAAAAAATTTTCTTTTGGGTCGTTTATCTTGAAACTATCTTAATAATGTCATTACATTCCTAATCAACAAGAATATGTATGATTTTCATAAAATATTTTTCATCCATGCACTTGTACCTATGATCAATAGGGATCCCTTGGCCCACTGAAATCATTAAAAATGTTCCAGAGAAAACTATATAACAACATCAATGTAATCCTTATATAACCCATCATGATGATTTAGATTAATTTTTCATGAAGCCCTATTTTACTTGATTCATGCCTGGAAGAAGGATGTATTTCAGTCACCCTATATTAGACAAAAAAACATTTTCCCCCATGGTAGGACCTTGATAACTCAATTATTTTAACTTCTAATTCATTTTTCTGAACAGAGTGTCTATGAATGAGTCTTCATCCCAAGATTGTTGAAGTCTTTCATCCTGTATACCATTATCTTTTTGAATTCCCCCTATAATGGAATTGTTATCTAGAATGTTCAAGACCCACTAATGTATCTCTTTCCTCAACCAATTGACTCACATAAATAAAATAACCTCTAGGGGTGCATAGATGGGTTGGTTCTAATATTCCTTGGTCATCTAATGGAAACCCTCCATCTGCATCCATCTAAGAGAGAATAATTTGTTTTGAGATACCATTATCCTTTTTAATGTTCCCCACTAAGGAAGAATTATGGGTTTGATATCAAAGAAGATGATTGATCAAAGTCTGTAGAGAAAAATCAAAACCTTGTATATTAGATAGGAAAATGTGGTGATGACACCAAATATGTTGACTCCTTTTTCTTTTGTTACACTAACTCTATCTTGGACTCGAGAATCCGAGATCCATCAGAATCGAATTAGATATGAACCATCTTAAATACATCACTGATGTTCTAGAATGGTGTTCCCATATTTTTTTACATCTACAATGGTATTAAAATACCATCCTGAAAACTAGGCATATCATATTGCATTAAAACTATAAAGGTTCTTCCAAAGAGAAGCCCTCAAGGAAAGTACATATTTGGCTTAAAAATGTGAATACAAAAGACTTTTTCCATGAAATAAAATTTGTTGTAATATTTTTATTATAAGAATAAATATTATCAACAATTAATTTTTGATTCCATAAGACCCATATATACACAATAAATTCAATTGCACAGATAAATTATGAGAAACCCAGATGAATCAGAAGAACCATGTGTAGTTACTACCATTTCCTTGGTTCTATAATTAAAAGAACCACCACCTGATGATGGAGAGACACACTGAATATAAGAACACATTTAGATAAAACCCCCAAACCCCTATCATCACAAATCATAACTGACATCATTGAATATTGATTTAGGTTCCCTTAGGTCCTGAGGAAGAAATCCCTAAAAATGAAAAAGATCTGTTCAACATATTAGTTATTTAAACATATTCCTATTTTTCCTAAGTGATTATACGAGAGGATGAAGAAATTTATTATTCCATTTCCTATAAGACCACATTATCATGGAAGGAAACCATTATCCTCAGATAATCACTCGAATCCCTAGGATTTAGAATTTTTCCAATAATGATTGGGACTTTTGTATTATCCATCTATGATAATCCAATGGAATTATCCACCTCCAATAGTAACTAAACCAAATTAGATGTGTCCTCCAGGTTCGCCATTATCTCAATATGTATGGTTGAGGATAACATAAAATCAGATATTCCACCACACATACTATCAACGACACTAGAGTGAAAAACTGAGAGGAAGCTAAAATATGATCACTGCTAGATGGGGAAACATTTAGATGGAAGAAATTAAGACACCGAGTTAGAGAATTTTATAATAATCAACCCATTATCTGGTTAATTTAGAAGGGAAATTTCTTGTGATCCTACATTCAAAGTATAAATTTCATCTGACACTACAGTTACTTTTATGGAATGAAAAATAGGAATATAGATCATAAAGTCCAAATTCAAATTATTCCCCCCATGCTTGACCTATTGAGGAACCAAGGATGATGCCACCAACACTAACTTTAGCAGTTTAGTCAACTAAATCCCTAATGCACAATTTCTCACACTAGAAGATTTGGGATCAGGTAGGTATGAGGGTATGTCATCCTTCAATGTAGAAGAATTCTTCCACTTGAGAACATCCACTGAATAGACCTATATGAAAAACTGAACATATTAATAGGGAGGTTCTAGGTAAAAATATTTTCCCTAAGTGGAAATCCAACTCATCTATAATCAACACCACCGACAGTAGAGGCTCCACCATGTCTAACTAAAGAAAGATATTGGGGGATGCCACCGACTCTAGGAAAAGAGTGTCATCACTAGCATAGAGGAATATAAAAAAAGCATAACCCTATAGAAGAAAAATTCTTTATCGATTCCATAGAGATGATATTCATCCATTAGGAGACACCCATGGATACGAATTAAATGGTATGATTCATGTATACCAAAGGACTAAAAAATCACTGATGGGAAATTTTAGTTCATGCTGTACAGAATTATGAGTTGACCTAGAAATTGTTAGAGGATATGTATCAGAATAAAATATACCTAGAGAAACTATGGTATATAAGAAATCAAATGTTCATACACCTAATATTTTAGATCTTATTTATGATAGACTGTGATGCTAGTTTTCAATGATCTACTCAGTTTTTCTCCATCACTGGACTGAGATGATATATTATGGGTTATGCACTTTAGGGATGGGATCTAAAAAATAAATAAATTCCTAAACTAACATCTTCCACTCTAGAAATGCTTATGATATGGTGAATCAAAATCACATCAGTAATCACAACATGAAGGATACCTCAATTGTCTGGAGGTTTGTTCTAGTTTAATAATTAGGGAGCATCTCTACCGGAAGAAATAATCATCAATTTGAGAATATCAACCAAGTTGGGGGTGGGAAGATGATTCAATTAATTAGACACTTGTCTCATGGATACATATAGGATTAGTGGTATTAGTGTGGGAACTATATCCACAAAATTGGTGGATTAATTTCCTAGAAGTGGAATGTGGAGTTGATTATAATAGCTTCTACCTATTAAAATTAAATAGAGGTGCAGAGAAATCTAGTGGTGGGAGGGGATCATGCAGATGGGAATGTATTGTCCCAATAATATTTTTTACATATTATTAATTTTTATGCTCACAGATACAATTATTCATTTTTATAATCACATTACTTTAAACACATTTATGGAAATTAATATTTTTTGATATATTTACTATGTAATTATCATCAAGATTTTGATCCATGAGGAATATTTGTAAATGTATCATGAAACTGTTTTTGTATATTTTCGAAACACTATTGATACCCTATTTGTTCAAGCATACCGTATGTTATCTACCCTATGTTTGAAATAGAATGTATGGCTCACATACCCTACACTATAGAGAATGTATGGTTAATAAACCATACATTGGTACAGAGCCCAATGTTTGAGGATGGAAATGTATGGTACATCAAACCTAATTTTGTGATCAACCCTATGTTTTCAACCCAATATTTTGTTTTTTTCATTTCCTAAAGGAAACCTATTTTTCACTATTCAATAATGAATCTTATAAATATAAAATATTATTTGAGATTTATTCAATTGTCTCATTGTAAATAATGATCTATTCAATGTTTTTTTTGACTTATTCAAAGGATCATATTCAACGAAGTATATAATTATTATTTCTATAGAAAGCTTCAAATGTCTTTAAATATTGAATTTTAAATGACTATGATCTGCATGAAAAAACACATTGATATGCTCAACCAAAATAAATATATGTGTTATATATATATGACCATAGTATTGTTTTTTTTGACAAATGAAACAAAACTATATTATTTTGGGAATAACATCTGATTATAGAACTACTTAATTGATCAATCGACAATACTATATTCTAAAGTGGATACACATTGGTGATATATATATATATATTTCAACCTCATAATGTTGTGTTACTATTACTGCTTGGTTAATTATATTATTGTTTAGGATAAATCAAAATCCGGATCTCTTAAATGACATTATTATATAATGAATTTTAACATTGAGGATAATATATTACTTACATTAGTTGCTGCTGAAACTGTGATCCAGAGCATTTTAATTGAAAAAATCATACAATATTGATTTCTTGGAGTTTTGGCTACTCAAACTCAGTCATGGAATAGTATCATATTCTCAAAATAAGGTGTGCATAATTTTTTCCCTATTAATGGCCCCTAATTATCTGTTTAACCTTATTGTGTGGATGTCAAATAACTACACTGAGTTGTTGTTTAATGGTCTTATGATAACATGACCTTTTCTAGGGAAAATCACCAATATCGTAGAGAAAGAGAGATAGTCTGGGGAGTATTCTAGGGGTTCTTTTTGCCCTATTAATCTATAAAAAATGTTATTATTTATTTATTTATTATTTTCTACTCAAATCACTTACATAATTAAATGAAGAACATCTTCATAAATTGGAAGTAATGTTTAAAATTTTAATCTCTCATGATTATCAAAAATACATAGTCCACCCCTCTTGGTTATCTTCATATTATTCCAACCTAATAATTTATATCTGATGATATATTTTGAGACAAAAGTCTATAAATATAAAAAGTATATGGTCAAAACAAAGAAGATATCAATGGATGGTCCATGAGAAGGTATATCTATGATTCGTTCCTTATATTTAAATTGTTATAATTATGGATGTTGGAAATCACGTATGATAACATATATGAAGAATCTTGTATGTAAGTTGTATATGAAGATTATCAATCCTTACATAATTATAAAGAAACTAAAAACTGGGGACGCAATAAAAGATGTTGACTGTGAAATAAAATCAATGAAATGAATGTTATCATATATGGACATTCACCTAATGAGTTCAATCAAGTATTATAGTGTTCTAATACATATAAAATGTGGAAACCAGTCATATTTTCATATAAAATAATGGGTAATATTATATCAATGAGGTATGCTACTATATAACTAATGTTTTATACCATTATAATTCATAATGGTGAAAGCATAACTCAATTGAATGGATAGTTGATAGAAATGGATAACAATTTTATTTCCATGGGAGATCCAATTACTCATGCTGGTCAAGCATTTAAAGTACTACTTGTTCTCCCATTAAAATGGAATGGCATATCCTCAGCTATTCAATATGAATCTCTACTAAAAATATTGACTATAGAAGAATTAGTTGGAACAATTATGATGTAAATAGCATAGATACATGGTAATGATAAAGATCATATGATATTGAAATGGTAAAACACTACCCTTACAATAAAATCTCAAAATAATTGAAGAAAATCAAGAGAAGATATTAAAATATTAAAATATTCATATCAATTAGATTACGAAATAAAGTAGCATCAGTAAGACGGAAAAAATAGAAAAATATATAAGGATAATATAGGCTTAAAAGATCCATTAGGAAATAAAGAAATTATCTAAAGAAGTAATATTATATAAATAAAGGAATATGGGTATTTTTAGACTGGACTACCCCATGATTAAAGAAGGGATAAAAAAATAAAAGAAAAAAGAAAAATGAGTATGAGCATAAAGGTAAAAGGGATTGGAATGTTATACGGGGCGTTTTTGAAGATTCACGCAACTCTTCTAAACCTGATTCAAAAACTGAGCATAAAAATATGAATGTAAATAGATGTTTTATGGATAATAAATAAAACAAGGTACATTCCTATTACTCTTCTTTTTCTAATACTGAGATTTTCTTAAATAGAAACCGGGTTACATATTGCTCGATGATTGCTGGGAAATGTGATTCTACTATAATAAAGTATAAGTAATTAAAAAATATTCAGAATTATGTTTTATCTAAAAGAGACATAATGAAAAAACAACATCAAGAATTAATTAAAAAATTAAATACATCTTTGTTAAACTGTATTGTTCATGAAAATATAATAAAATAATTTCAAGACAATGTATAATCTTTTCAAAAGAATTCTGTTATTCTGACAAATAAAAACATCATTAGTTGAGATTCTTGGTAAAAATCTCATTAAATGAAAAAAATTTGGAATTGGAAGTAAAGGTTAAAATTAAAAATTATATAAAAATTATTTTTTCACCAGCTCTTAAAAGGATACCTAGATCTACCGTTGAACGAATGGACATTATTCAAACATATTTTACTTCATAAATCCTCAGATAAGTTGAATAAAATATGATTTTATTTATGAAATTATTTATCAATATAGTAATATAAATTTTGATATTATATCAAAAATATGAGTTCCCAGTTCCTTACATGTTGTCATAGTTTGACATAAGAAAATATGGGTACCAAATCAAACATGTGTTTAATTTATTTTTTAAGATAAATACCATAATAAAATAATGTTTTATGTTGTATTGACAATAGATTATTAAGAAATATGAGTGGATTATCTTTAATATTCTACACAATTAAAAAAATCAATGGATAAATAGACCTCATTCGAGACAAAAAAAATGGAAAGAATGTTGGGGTTGGGTTATTTTTAGATCCATAGTAAATCTCGATCCACAATGTATTTTATGTATAATGGTTAATGAGAAAAATAATTAGTATTTCACAACATTATGATGATTTATTTTATGTTATTTTCCAAAACAACTCCTTTTCTATTTTCATAGATAAATTAATTAAATTTAAAGAACCATGAACTAAAAATTTTTATACTCTCGATCTAAAATCCTTGGGTGAATAATTAGAGAATTGTTTAACTACTGAGGAAAATGAGTCATGTACCTAGTTTTGAATAATTGTACATTGTAATATATATTTTTTATATAAATTACATAAGAAATATTTAGTATCTAATTTTCATAAGATTAAATATGAAAAGGATTCATTTTTTTATGCATGTCAAATAGTATAACAAAAACCATTTTTCAAATCAATTAACAAATTTTATACATCTATAACATGTAAACATATACATATGGATTATTTTGGACATTTAGTAGTAAGTTTTTTTTGAAAACAATATTTTTATGTTATAGTTGATGATTTCTCAATATTTTATTAGGTTCATTTTATAAAACTCAAATGTGAATTATTCACTATTTCTGATTTTTTTGTAAAAATATTACAAATGATAAAAACAATAAAAATATTTTTATTTAGAAGTGATCATGGTGGGGAATTTTAGAATCCAAAATTTTATTGTTTCCTATCAAATCTAGGTATTAAACACACCTTCTCTATGGAAAGAACATTTCAACTGAAATATATTTTTGAACAAAGGAACATAAATATTCAAGAAATTTCAGGAACAATATTAAATGAATATAGTCGTTAAACATATAATTGAGAATAATTTGCAAGGAAAACTTTCTATATCATGAATAGAGTATTGATAGTACAAATTATTTAAAACACACTCTATTAACAGTAGAATTACTGAAAAGATACTGTAATGTACATTAATGTATTTGGATACAACATGTATATGTCGAATACTATGAAAAACTTGTTAAAGTCAATCCAAATAATGAATAATGAATATTTCTAACATATTATGCTATTTTTAAATCCAATAGAGTGTATAATAAATATTTGGTGGTTATTAAAGTATCAGTTTATGTGATTTTTATTAAAAATGGCCCCTTTGATAAAACAAAAGGTCAAATAGATGAAAACGTTGACTCTATTAAAAATATGAGGATTGATTCATCTATAATTGATTTTATAAATAATATAAAAAAAAATAATCATTTTCTAAAAGAATAGGAGACAAAAAAATCGAATGTGTCTTACCTAGACAGTCTAAAACCATACAGTATCATCATTTATAATTTTTTATAATAAATATAAAAAATGGAGTAATATCTAGAAGAAATATAGGAAAATTAGTAGAATATTCATCCTTTCCATTAAAATTTTATCTAAATTTAATTTAAGAATCCCAAAATTATGAATATAATTTTATATCCAGTCATGTGTAGGTTAATCAATTATGTAGAAATAAGGATTAGGAATTTGTAGAATGACCAACCAATTATATAGTGATAAGAACCATATAGTTTATTCATAATATACTTGATATTGAATGGATTACCACCATAAATAAATCTAGATTAGTGAAAAAAAGTAGAAATTAGTAATAATGAGTAAATTATGATGAAACCTTTACACCTATTATTAAATTAGAGGCAATTATAATCCTTCTAGCTTATGAATCACATAATAATTTTAAATAATATCATATGGATGTTAAATATTCACTCTAAAATGGATATTTAATTGAGGATGAATATATTGAACCACTATTAGGTTTTGAAAATTATCACAAAAGAGATTCTGTTTTTAATCTTTCCAAAGTAATTTGTGTCCTTAAAGAGGCACATAAAGTGCACTAGGAATGATTATTCTCAATTTTTATTAGAAAATAGAATTTATGTGGGATTAAAATATCTTACTATTTATAAAAAATCTAATCTAATATATTATTATAAAAATTATATATTGATGATATTATTTTTTGATTAATAAAAAATATATTTGTAATGATTTTTCAAATCTTATGAAATAATAATTATAAATAAATATAATGAGTGAATTGAATTTCTTTTTAGGATGTAAAATTTATCAAATAAAATATGGTAATCTATTAAAAAAATATTGTTAATTTATAAATAATATTTAGACTAGAAAACTATAAGTCATAATCAACTCCCACATGTACTAATGTAATTCATGATTTCTCTAAAGCTAGAAAACTAGTTGACAACATGTTATATAGAGGTATGATATAATGTTTAATATATCATAAAACCAGAAGACCATACATAATTTTTTATATATATTAATGTGATATGTTTCTGTCAATCCAAAAAGAGTATCATCTCGCAAATGTGAAACTTATTTTTAGATACCTAAAAGTAACTATTTTCTAAGATTTATATTATCAAACAACTTTTGATTATAATTAAAAATATTATTCAGATACTGATTTTGGAGGGCATAGGTTAGGTAGATAAAAACCCTAAGAACCAGTCACATCTTTGGAAAATATTTAGTTTCATGATCAATTAAGAATAAAAATTCAATTTCTCTATCAAGAGCTGATACATAATATATATCTACTAGTAGTTTTTGGGCACAAGTTTTGTAGATTAAACAAACCCTAAAAGGATTTAGAAATAATTTTAATAATATACATGTTTAACTGATAATACCAGTGCAATTAATATTTCAATAAACATATTAATCCATTCTAGAACATTTAATATTTATATGTTGAATAAATTTCTTGGAGTTAAAGTTCGTAAAAATATATCTTTTGAATTTTTAAATACTAAATATCTACTTGTTGATATTTTTACGAAAAAATCCCACTAGTGGTCTCCATATTATTATGGGGGTGTTCGGAATTTTTCTATATAAATTTTTATAAATTTTTGGTCTTAATATTTTTTATTTCATTAATCTCATGTTTGTTTACTAGTTATTTTTTAAAAATTATATTTTAATTTATTATCTGGATAATTGTGTGTTTTAAAAACAAAAACATGATAATCATTATAGTGATTAATTTGGATCATGAAATTAGAACTTCATTACAAAGATAAATCAAGAAAACCCATCCTCTCTCTCTCTTTATATTTCTACAATTTTCATTTGAAACTTTTTTCCATGCATATCTCATATTTGCCTTTGAATGCATAGAATATCAAGCTCTTGTACCTTCTATTTCTCAGAAATGTTTAACAACAATAGAGCATAATAAGGTGAAACATGTAAGTCAAAACATTATAGATTCCCGTTTAGAAAGACACATTATATAAAACTTTTCATCATAAATTTTCTATATTTGACAAATATCATCCTAAAACTGTCCTTCACTTTGCAAGGTTTCGAATTTCTATTTAATGTAGAAAATAAAGAATTTATTTTTTTATAAATGAATCTTCTCTATATGAATTTTCTGTTTATTTTTTTGGAAAAATAGGATACCATTACCTCTCAGGTAGATGACATAGAATTTTTATCTCCGCGATCAAAGTCTAACAGATTTTAAAAATATCTGAAGAAGGAGTCTATCATTATGATCTTAAACCAATTGGAAATAAACAACACTAATTAGAAGATATCATATCTTTTCTTTTTGTAGACCCAAATATGGAAAATGTTTTTTATGGATCATGAGGATTACCACATGGTATTGGTCTTGTAAATGGAGTCTCCAATACTCCCAATGACTTTAGAATAAGAAATTATTATCTATCTAGAAATTAATAGCATGTTCTCTTTATTAGTGATATGATGTTGAAATTTCCTTGATTTATTCCTAGATGTATGAGTCAAAAAATTAAGTTGGAGGAATGGATGTCCTTCAATCCATATGGGTTAATTTTCCAAATCTTTTTTATGGAAAGAAAAAGATTCATCATACTGATGTTTGAAATAAATGCAACCACATCAGCATTATTAATATTGGAATGATAAAAAAATTAGCATTCTTTTGGGGCATAGTAATAGGTAACCTTCCTCCTGATGGTGTGGATGACCAACAAGAATCAGGTTCTATTTTTCTAGGGGATCAAGGAAAATCTCTAGGTTCATGTCATCTATATAATGAATAAATTAGATAATCTCAAATTCAATATGTTTATATTCAAATAAAATGAAGACTAATATATGATATTATTGATCAGGATGAGGTATAAACTAAATAAATAGATAATGTAGTCCTTAACACATGACCTCTAAAGAGATAATAAAATCCACTTAAGAATGTAGAAGATGATCCTACTAGAACTTGGGAAGATACTCCATGATTTATTACGAGTAGTAATTACTGTTCTGGAACAACAAGTTAGCAGTCATCTGCAAGATAATAATGTTGCTCCTGACACATAGCGAGTTAAAGAAACCACTAAATGAGGTGGGAAATTTCAAAACATAGTATCTAAAACCAATTATGTTATTGAAGATTAGACATGTCTCATCCTTTTCACAATCATTGAATAGAACAGCTTCTGTATCTAGATGAAAAATAGGAGCTCTTTATATGAATTATTATTTTTCCACAATGAAGAACCCAAAAAAATTATTAGATTTTTTGGAGGAATATAATCAATCCAAACATCATGATGAATTCACATATTATTATATGACCAATCCGATAGAGGATCTAGTAATCATGTTTAACAAAATAAAAGATGGGAACTCCCATCTTCAACAATTGCTGGAAGATATAATAAACCATTAGAAAGATCTGAGACATTTGATTGGTCTCAAAGAGGAATTAGAATTTTTTCAGAATCATATTCATAATATCAGAAAAGAAACATTTCTATAAAATATATTGATCCTTTCCTAGAGAAATATTATATCATTTCAGATAACTATAATCATATTTTGTAATGAACACTGATTTCTTGATTTAAATTATTATTCTTTAAGTTATTTTGAATCTATAAAATAATTTGGAAGTAAATATAGAGCATCTATATCTATACCACAAACTCCTTCGAACATAATTATAAGTATCAAAGTATTGACTTTAGTAATGACCAATATAAATGACTGACTTCAATCTCTTCAATGTAACAGTGTAGCTATGAATGTCTTGTTAGATAAATATAGAGATATTATAGACTTTATAACCTCATGTGAACCAAGAATTATAATGTTTCTCAATAAGTTAAGTTACTATATAATGTCATTTTTGTAAGCCCAATGAAAATATATATGACATTATAAATGTTAATTTGATTAAATGTTTAGAAGCCCCGCAGGACATTTAAAAAGTTTCTCAGATAGCTGGAAGATAGCCATTTTGAATTTTTACAGCGAAAATGGTAGAATTGAAAGAAGTTTTTCAAGATTCTGAAGCTTCATAATAATCAAACACCTATACTGAACATGTTCTTTGAAAGTCAATTAGTTATTCATTTTATCCAATTTCAAATCCATGATCACTCTAGAAATCATAAATCATCTTTTGAATAAGAATTGTTTCATTTATTTCACTATTAATTTTATTATTTTGTTCATCACTTCCAAAATACATATATGTTTATATTTTTTATAATGTAAAATTCATATACAGTTATGTTCTATATTGAATATGTTGTAATCCATTTTTAATACACTTTCTTATATAAAAAAAGGGGGATAAATATGGTTACTAGCAAAATTCATAACACAATCAAATGTTTTTTTATATCAACTAACCAAAATAATTCTATGAGTACTGAAATAATACTGTCGAAGTTAATTTTTAATATCCATGACCTCTTTAAATTTTTAAGAGATATTATTTGGGTTTAGAGTTCCTATATTTTTTGTTATTTATTTCATTGGTTTTGTTATCACAAAAAGGGTGACATTCTTTAGAATTTATTCTATCAACAATACATTAAAAAAAGTTATATTTTGATTCTCATAAATACCATTGTTTGTTTAATAATGAAATTACGTTAATGGAATTCAAGGAAATTAATTTGTGTGGAAATATTTATTCCAAATTTTTCTTTAAGACTTTTATCCATAAAGAACATTTGTTAATGTATTATGAAGATGTTTTAACATATTTTGGAAACACAGTTCATACACTACTTGTCTAAACATAACATTTGAAATCAAAAATATATATGAAAAATCACATTATGATCATATAACAAACAGAATCTGGAAACTATTATACATGAACCCAACGTTGGTATGGAATCATCCATTTGTAGAACAAACCTATGCTGCATCAACCCTAGTTTTCTGAACAACCCTATATTTTCAACACTATGCGTTTTGTTTGGTCATTGAATGAAGGAAGCATAGATGTTACAATTCATCAATCAAGATTTTAAATTTGTGATATTATCAAAGATTTATGAAATGGTCTTGATATAAATAACAGTTAATTAGAAACGTTTATACCACAAATTCAAAGGCCCGTATTTAGTGGAATAAATCATTCCTATTTCTAAATGAATTTTTAATTCCCTTGAATGATTTAAATTTCAATGAATTTGATATGTCAGGAAATTGTCTTAGATCTAATGAACCTAATGAAAGTTGTGTTTTCTATATATATGATCATATTATTCTTTCTTTGGTTAAATGATTTAAAATTATTTATAAT
The DNA here is from genome assembly GCA_963277665.1 of Viscum album. NCBI lineage: Eukaryota > Viridiplantae > Streptophyta > Magnoliopsida > Santalales > Viscaceae > Viscum > Viscum album. Next base: position 1,139,770,957 of record OY728153.1, on the reverse strand, counting down.
AGTGAATATCTTCTAAATACATAATTTCTACAATTATATAATGAATCTACTATTTTCTAAAGAGACTTCAATTTGAAGATATATATATTCCAAACTGGTAGAATTGTGTAAATCTTATAACCTTTATGTTTCTATTCTTAATTAAGATCATCTACAAATGGGATCTGCTCAATGCAATTCTTACCTAAATACTTTTCTCTTTGAGGAAGATGATTCGTATTTTATTAGTGTTTGCTGCAACTAAGATCAAGAACTTTTCATTTAAAAAAATAAAAACTTTTTATTTATTAATGTTTTCGATGCTCAGGATTAGTTATAGAAAAGTATCAGATTCTCTCACCAAGATGTGAAGAAACTAGTTCCCTATACAATAACCAGAAGGCTCTGTTTAGACTTGTTGTAAAGGATTCAAATGAAAGTACTTAGTTATTTTTTAAAGGAATTCTGATGAGTGGTCCTCTTATAGTGAAATTTACCAAGAATACAGAGAATTTGTTGGTGGAGTGGACTAGGGAATCCTTTTTCCTCAATCCACTAAAACAATTTTTTTGTTCTTACTTATTGTTTATCCAACATTCAAATCACATGTATAAGATAATATTGTGCATCTATATAAATCACATGGAATGTTAAAATATGGAATATGTCTATATTATAAAAAATATACAATCCCCCTCCCCCAGAGGTGTAGCTTTGTATTATTCTGACCTAACACATGTTAGTCGCCTTAGTCTTAGAGGGACTCAACTACCCCTATGAGATTTGATGATCAAGTTCCACAAATTTCTCAGAGTGATATTGGGGGTGTGGTACACCGATGTAAGGCAATTAATATGAATAGGTGGACCATCATAAGAGCTTTATCCTATATCCCATGATATATGGGTTATTTTTATTCACATAGTGAAGTCTATTCTGACCAATATATATGAAACTTCCACATTCAAGGGTATGATTATTATAGTTTTAACCTTTTCTTATGTTTTGTTTGACATAGGAGAATAATTTTCCATTTTTATTTACTCAATAATTAATTGATTAGGATTGGACATAGAGATCATTTATGTGGTTATAACCAATGGCACACCCCTAGGATTTTGATTTAAGGGTATTATATGTTTTATGTAGTATTCTCTAAAAAAACTTTTTTATCTGTTTCTCTAGGATATTTGGGTTTTTTCAATGGATAAAACCAATTTTATTCTTTGCATTAATTTTCTTACTCTTTACCAAGATAAAATCCACTAATTTATTATGACAGTGAACATTATATCTTTTTAATTGAGAAGTTATAGATTCCAAGGGTAATATGATCATTAGGTTGGTCATGTGGGGACAATTCATTGAAAATTTAATTCTCTAAAATTCCAATTTGAAATAATTATTTTGGATGATGGAGGTAAAGAAAATAATATTTTTGTTGTATTTTGGGACTACATTTATGATTTATTTCTTGATTTATAATCAAGATTACCACCTGAGCCAGTAACTATGTTCATTATCAATGTTTTTCAAGAATTTGAATAGATTTAAAACCCTCCTTAATAGATGGAACCATTAGAGATTCTTGAGTTATAAGTATATTTATAGGATCTAGAAGATAATGTATCCTTGTTACTTATTAAACTGATGTTTTGTTACCCCATCTATTTTACATGTAGTCAGATGGAACCTTTTATTTTTTTGGATTACCATAGACTGGGCTATATGAAAGTCAAAAACCAATATCCCCTTCCACATATAGACAATCACTTTATTATTCAAGAGATTCCATGATAATCTATATGATTAACATATGTTTAAGGTACCATTCGTTGTGGATTAGTCCTTTCGAAATATTATTATCAAATTTTAGGAGCAGGTATAGATTGTATGATCTCATTGTGATCTAGTATGGCATAACTAGTTCATCAATAGTAATCTCAACCATGATGAATATGTTATTACATCCGTATCATGATCAGTTTTTGGGTGTCTTCATTAATGAAATATTAGAATACTTATAATATATATGTTATTATTCCTCATATCATTAAATAATCATGAGTATGCTGAGAGAGAAACAAATATACACTGATTTATCTATATTTCAATTATGGATAAAAAAATCACTTATTATGACTCATTATCTCAAGGGGTGATCTTTTAATAATATCAAAAAAATTCGAAGTCATATTATATTCAATTAAACCTGAAAAACTTATAGAATATCATTTTTTTTGGTCTAGTTCACTATTATTAGCGATTCATCAAAAAAATTTCCCATATGGAAGTAATTATGTTTAGAAAAACAATGAATGTTGTGAGTTTTTTTAGATGATTGGGGGAGTAGTTCTTATTATTAAATTTCATGTTAACCTCAACACTGATCAGGAACTTACCTACAATAGGTATGGAGTAATGTTTTCTTTTCAATACATCATTGTTTCACATAGTGGTTCTGATGAAGGAGGATTGAGTTCTTTCCTATGGACATATATATTTTAGGCTAATTGAGTGGAATTATCCTACCCATGAACTAGTGTTACTTTGTTGGTAAGCACTTTGAGATTCATTGTAATTATATATTGGGTGAGAGATTTATGATATATATAGATAAATAATCATGATGTAAATCTCCTCAATGTACTAAAAGAATATTTGACATAAGAGGTGGGTCAAGTATCTTGACTCAATGTTGGAAAATATTGATTCCATGTGAAATTTCATTGTTGACTCCTTGAGTAAGAGTATGAAAACATAGCAGTGTGGAAATCTAATGATGTGTGACAATTGATGGAACTTTTTATATATATGTATCTCGGTGTTCAGGAGTCTCAGGGGTGGGAAATTACGACATCAACATTCATTGTTCTCATTAGTAAAAAAATGTATTAAAAAATCAGTTTAACAAATTGAATGTATTTATCCCTAATGGGAAACTTATATAGTGAGAAATTATAGTATGGATGTTTTTTTAATGGTGATGAAGTTATTTATTTCCATGCTCATATCTAGGGCCCAAAGAGCATGAGTGGGGAAATAACAAGAGAATTTCATGCTTCAAAGTGAGTGATGCATTCTAGATTGAAAAATATTTATTTTCAACATTCTTTGTAGTATTACAGTCTCAGGATGATTAAATTGATAGTGAGATTCATTGTGTGATTCTACACATGTTAACTGGTGAAGGTTGATGAAGGTCAAGCATCAATGACCTACTAATTTATAGCAGCCTTTTCCAAATCTAGAAAGAAGTGGGATGATATCACCATATACTTCATGTAAATTATCCCAAACACACCTCTGAAGGATGAGGTAATGTGGGTGATTGTGGATCAATTGATGATGTTTTCTCATTTGTTACATATATATCAATTATTAACCAATGATTATCTAATTGACCTCTATTTAGGGGAGATACTTTTGTTTTTAGTGTATTTTGGAAAATATTTTCATATTAAGATCCGCATTATACATCTCACTTATAATAAATACTTTTTGAGGAAATGATATTGCATTCGCCTATTTGACCAACATATCATTCAATGAATAAAGACTAATATAAATGGATGATTTTTATTTTGGACAATATGTGTGAGTCTAGGTTTGTAACATTGGTGTTTCTAGGGATCAAAATTTTTATTTCATGGAGTTTTGTTACAAAAAGTTCTTCCTGGAATTGATTTTGATGTTTCATTTCAGAGATTAATATTTGAGGACATGTTATTTTTCTTTATGATGGTTCGAGGTGGGATATTCAACACTTATTTGAGCTAGTTTTGTTCAAGAGACACCTATGTAGGTTCCATTGACAATAAAATGGATAGAAATCATGTTGATCATGGTAAAAAATTGTTTTCCATCGAATATGAACTTTGGAATTTAAGGCTGGTCACCATGTATTTTTTAGGTTTTTTATGGGTATGAAAACTCCCATATTGTGATGTAGGGAAAGCTAGATTTCATATTTTTTTTCATTATTTCAATTAATGGAGTGGTTGTATCTAGTGGCATAACAATTAGATTATTAATAACACAGCAGTTCCATACAAAAAATGTTTTTTCTCACAACTCTGTAGATTTTTTCTTGGTCCTTCTCACATGATAGATATTAATGATGTCATTCTTGGTGTAGATTGGTCCTTTTCGGAATATTAATCACTATCATAGACCATTGTGATAAGAACCTACATCTAGCCAGTGACACAGTTGTGGGAAAGAAAACTTATGTGATAAAAAAAATTTCTCTTCTAAAAACCACCATTTCAGAATTTTCACCCTCCCTTTCAACCAAAACATGGTATTATCATAATTTATTGGGTTTCTTGGGCCCCCTTGTCTTCTCTATCTTCATCCTCTGATACCTTGATCTTTGGATTGATATTGGTATCAAGATTCAATTTGTATTTCTTAATATTCAGGGATTCATCTAGAACCTTATAGTTATCCTCTTATTCCAATATTGATGTAGTGGATCTATAAATTTTGTATGAATTCGTGATGTTTTGAATTTATTTAGATGAAATAGTTTTAGAATTATTCATCTCTTCTCTGGGGGTATGTGGTATAAAGAATTAATGTTTAGTTAGCTTTCGTTCCTAGAATATATAACATTTATGGCCATGGTGTGATACCATGTGTGTATTCCCATCTAATTGGGATCTATTACTACTACTTAAATGCTCTTATATATTCATCCCCTAGTTATCTTCAGGTTTGTTGTAGAATCAAACCATAGACTTATGACCTCTTTATGTTATTCATATGTTTAACCCTTTGATGGAATCTAGAATATACTAACCTTGTTTCTTAAATGTTAATTTTAGAATTCTGAGCTCTTATTTTCATCAAACCATGTGTAACATTTAATTAATGGGTTTTCAAATTGAAAATTGGGTCTTATCTTGTCATCTGGATGGTATATTGGTCATTTGTTGATATGTTATATCGTAATTTGGTATAAATTGCATGAAAATATTTCGTTGGGGATATTTGATATGAAATTTATAACATGACTAGTAATGGTAACATGGAATAATGAAACATTGGCATATAACTATAATTTGAATTATAACTAGATCCTGTAAAAAAATTAACTGAAGTTTTATATTGTTAACATTTTTGGTGTGTTTTCAGTTAATTGGTATGCTTTGGTTCTTTATTACAATTCATACAAAACATTTTTTTTGGATCTACCATGGGATCTCAACATGGATCCTCTCTAAAAAATATACATAATTATCCCCAAGAGTGGGAATTTTCTTGTGGTTTGATATGAAGTAAATATGTAATTAATTAATGGAATTAAAATTCACCATAGGTTTGATATGAAATAATAATGAAATTATCCATTATCATGTGAAATCTCCATGGGTATATTATGCATCACACTATCATATATATATATTATAATTACATAGATTGGAAAATTCTATTTGAATTGATAGATACATTGGTAAGCATGTTATAGCAAGAATGGAGACCCGAGATTTCAAACATGAGCTCATAGGTTGATGAGTTCATTTATATATTTCTCATCTTATGAATATAATTATTTCCTTTTTATTCATTTATTACATGAAAAATTACTATGACTACAATTATTATAAACCCCACAAGTATTGGGAAACTAAGTTTCATTCACACCCTATTTGGGCCCCCATTTAAAAAACAAGCATAATTCATGAATATGGATCTGGGAAAGGGAAATGGGCCATGTGATTGATTAGTTTATTTTCTAGTTCGTACCAAATCATATTTATTAGATCAAGCCTGTCATCCAAGACTCATTTTGGGAGTGTTTAAATTATTTTATTCTTTACTTTAGTTATATTATTCTATGAAATTTAGTATAAAATTCATTATGTCATTTGGTGTTTTAATTATATTTTATCGATACAACATTTTCATTTAAATCTCATAGTGTTCTTTTATACTGATATATCATTCATGTTTTTTATTGTAGTTATTGTTCTGTACCTATGGTAAGAGTATTCTCACTAAATTTATTATACCATCTCTACTATTCACATGCCTCTAGAATATAGATATCCACAGTTAAAGTCTCATTTTAACCATTCACGATCTTGTGAGGGATATCTGGGCTTGGGACATTATAAATGTGGTTGTTCTAACGATCCTGAATTAACTATATAAATGTTTTCTAATCTAAAACTATTATTTAATATATATGGGACTAATTAACATATATTTAAATTGAATGATATAGACTATTTACTATTTCACTTTTTTAGAATATAAATCCACTAATGATAACCATTTATTATTTCCATATCTTAAGAAAAATTGTGGTTGGCGACCAACCAACCAGAAATGATTTCTATGAGAAGATCGATTTTATAAATAAATAAAATTTTATAAAACATGATTTGTACATGTGAAATAAACATCAATATTGTTTCATTATTCTGTAATTAACATATGTAATTCAACAACTTAGAAGAATAATGAAGATTCCATGAGTTCCAGATCTCAAGGTAAGGGGGAACATTCCATTTTCTCTACATTTTAAATTATTCTCACCATTTCAATTTAATCACTATTTCATTGTTTACATTTTATCAGTATCCATTCCTAATATTATTTATGTCATTTTTATTTTATTTATTAATTAAATATTCTTATTTTTTAGTTCTTATTCAAATAAATAATTTATTTCAGACCTTTTCAAAATCTATATAGTAAACCTTTTCATTTCATCTTCTTTTATATTTATCCATCTCATAATGATTATTTTACACATATATGAATTTATATGACTCATTTTTTATGTAAATATATTGTTTTATTCTATTATTTAGGAGAAATTTTATCATTTTTTCCATTGAATAAATTTTTGCCTATATGATTATATTTTGAAATACTAATTCTGTTCTGAATTTCCATTCATTTCATATATTGATTCACTTTTAACTTTAAAATTTTCAATATCATATCTCTAAAATTTTAAATTTTATATCTTACTAAATTACCATTAATTGTATCATATTATATGTATCTCTATATTTCTTATTATAAGATAATGGATAAATGTAGTAAACCCCTTTGTGTGTTTCTGAAGTCTATGGTACTCAAATCAGGAATATAGTAGGACTTGAGGTGTTTTGATGCTATATAATGGAAGTATAGGGAATTTTGGACATATAAGGGTTTCACATCCTAAATATGCGATTCAAAAATTCTGAACGGATTGTTCACATAGTACTACACGACATGAAATAAATTCTAATTAAATGGTTCAATTTGAATTGTTTTTTTCTATAAGGTAATTTCCTGATACTTTCACAACTTGAAGTGTTTTCATGGTTTCAATGTACACAGGACAGTTTGCTGATATATGTCGTATGACCTCATTTTTTTCTCAAAACATGTCTCTTTCTTCTGATTTCTATGTGATCTATTATTATCCTTTCAGTCGTTTTGGGATCCCTTTAATGAGGATAATTTATGTAATTCCCATGTTCAATCCTTATTTATGGATGCTTCCCGTGGGATTGGTGATTGGGATTGACAATGTTGTTCCATTATCATGTAAATAACATTGATGAATTTGTGTTAGGGTATTCATTTTCCATTATATATTTATTTTAAGTCGTAAGTTTAGAATATTTTTCCATTATAATATAAATGGAATTAACCTAATAATTATTTGAGCAAAAAATAACTAATTTGATTGCAATCATGGGTTGATGTTTGATACTGTGATAATGGGTTTCCTATTGATTTTATAGATAGCGTGATCTATATTTTATTCTTGTTATTATTTATTTAAGGTTATATATATTAAAATGTTTTTCTTAATGAAAATTGACAAATAATGTAAATAAAAAATTAATTTATTAATTTGATGAGGTATTAAATGCGAGGAATGTTGTAATGAATCTAGTGTTTCTTAAAAAAAATTAGTAATTAAAATTTATGGAATGAAATTTTTAATTATATGTTTTCATTGATTGTATTATAATTGATAAATAATATTAAGCATATTAATTCTTATGGAGATTGTTGAAATGAAAAATCATGTTTTGAAGGATGGTACTTCTCTATGTTTTATGAAAGTGGTTTTAATGTTTATATCATTTTTAGAAATTTATATATTCTGATAGATTGATAAATTAGGTTTCCTTTTTTGAGAACATGTTAATAATGAATCTATTAATCCCAAATGGATTAAAACCCGGTTGTTTGATAAAAACTTTATGGGGCCTAAGTTGATCGTCTTTATGAGAAAGCTATGTTGCCTGAGTTTGGAACTATGAGAGCTCATTTATATGGGAAGGGTGAGTTTATTATTTTTGTTCATAGGTATCCAAGTTGAATATTATTTTTTTTTTTTTTTATTTTTTCACATTCCCTAGATTTGATATTTGCTATGTATTTTTATATGAGTATAGGATGGCTAATCCTTGGAAGGATTGTGTGAGGAGGGAGGGCTGAATTATGTGGTTGTAGTTGACTACTGTAATTGGAGAAACGAATTGGAATATGCATGTGGGTGTCATTAATGGAACCCAAGATGATTTAAATGGTTTATTAGGGGCTTATAAATTTTTTTGATAAATCTATATGCTTTATTGAAATTAATATTTTTAATGGTTTAAGGTTTGGTTTCATGTTTTACAAATACACCATTCCAAACATCTTGAGATAGCTGTGTGTTATTGGCTGCATATATACACTTTTTGGTAGCATAGGATGATTTTCCTAAAGAAAGTGGATTAAAGAATGATAGAAACAATTATCAAATATTTCTTATCTGATAGGGTTGGTGTTGATTGAATTCAAATACTCAAAACATGTTAATCTTGAAAATCAATGGACTCTATTTGGATTATGCAAGAAGGTCGTGTACTTCATTCTAGTGGTTAATGAATTTATCATTAAATAATATTAATTTTTAAATAAATTTATAATAAATACATAAATTAATGGAAGTTGTAAAAATAAAACATTAATTTTCATATCTCATTAAATGATTTTGTTTTTTTGGATATCTTGTCCATGGTAGTGGCACTCGGTGTCTGAGCGATGATCGTTATATTTAAGCATAGTACTAGATTTTTACCATAATGTGGTTCTGAGATATATTATATCTTTTATTTTTTTGATTTCCTATTCTACCCCACCCATGTAGATAAGAGATAATAACACCCAGTAGACTCTGGGAGGGTGTTTTCCCCAACATAACTATGTGAGGATTAATAGATGACTACCCCATGTAGCCCCTCTCTCTTCTCATTGTAGTTACATGTACTAATATGCGTGGAAATTTTTCCATATATATGTGTCTAGTGTGTTGTGATGGCTTATGGTTATTCACACACTTTAATTCCGAGATATAGTATCCAAAGGATTATTGTGGTTATGAATGTATAAGATGTTTGAGATTCCTACTTAATGTCTAGGATACAATCTATTTTGGAAAAATACTCGATGTATGAAAACTTTTGTGTGGGTTGTGGTGGAAGCCATAAACTACTTGGTTACTATTAATAGTGATGCGATGTTGGATGATATGATTATGTGATGTACATGGTGCATGATGTGTGTAAAGACCCTTAAAAATCAAGGAAAATTTTTTCTTAATTTTCTTTAGAATTTTACAAGAGCGCGGTTTCAGACGGCACCTGATTCCGAGGCCCGGAGTGCCCGGAATCAATTTCCGAAGTTTGGATCGGGTACGTTCAGTGAACGAACGAGCGGGTTTTCCTAACTTTTGATTCGGTGCTCGGAATTGAAATCCGAGGGCACCGATGAATTCGCAGCACCGATATTCGCTTAAAGAGACCTTTTCGGAAGTTGCGTTTGTTGCAGGTTGAAAGTTAGTTTTGGGGTTTTTAGTTTGAGTTAAATAAAATTTGTGAAGAACAAATTTTATTATAACTTGATAAAACCTACCAAAGGGGGTTGGAAGTGGGACCCACACCCACTTAACCTCCCTTGGGAGGATTAAGTGTGGTGGGGCCCACACGAACCCCTAAACCTTTCATATTCTCTCAACTCCCTTAACGCCTCAATAAATGACTTGAGTTACTTATTTAATTATGGGAGTTAATCCTTTTGAATTTCAAACATTTGAAATTCTAGTGTGTTATGTGTTAATAAAATAAGATGTTGTCTTATTTTATTTTGGTTAATTGTTTGTCTTCTTGAGAGGTGGAAAGCTTTTTCTTCTTCTTCTTCATCTCTGACGAAGATCACGAGGAACGCTCAACTTGACGAAGAACGCTCAAGTCCCGACGAAGAACGCCGCTCCGCTCTTCTTCGTCTTCCGTGTCAACGTGTGGGAACGCCGCTTCCTCCTCGGATTCCCTTCGTCGACAAAAGAAGTTTCGCCAACGACGTGTCTCTTCGAACGCATCCCTTCGTCATCGGATTTGACGAACGGCTACCGCGACGCCCGACCTCCGCGACGTCGTCTTCCACGGAACGTTGACAATCTTCGAACCTTATACCCGAGGTAGGGGTTGTTGATTATTGTGTAGTTATTCTATTTTTGATCATGAATTTTAGCAAGTCTAACGTGTGGCTTTGGATTATTTTAAGATGCGTTATTGCTTAACGTGAGGGGGCCGGACCGCATGAACACGGCCGAACCCCCTCCATCGTTCTTGTTGTTTATTCTTGCGGGTGAAAGCAAAGTGGCGTGGTGCCGTCGCACCACGCGGATAATCGTGCAATTATTTTACGCGGCACCGTCGCGCCACGCCGAGGAAGAATCTTCAAGAACGCGACGCCGTCGCGCCGCGTTGAAAGGAATCAAGGCACGGCGAAGGGGCGCGGTGTCGTCGCACCGCGCCGGACGACGAACACCGCGGCCGGTTCCGGGCCGCGGCGGGACGAGGAGACCGCGGCCGGTTCCGGGCCGCGGCGGGAATAGAAGACCGGCGGCCGGGCCGCCGGCGTCGGAAGCCGAAGGGGGGACCGGAATTTTCCGGTCCCGTTGGAGAATACCGGCCGGCCAGCTGGCCGGCCGGAAGGCATTAAAACCGGGGGAATTAATCCCCCGGCCAACACACAAAAACCCCCCTCTTTATGAGGGGGGCAGTTCTTTGAAGGGAGGGGGGCAGCCGGCCCCTCGGTTCCGCACAAACAGGCCCCCCACGTGGGGGGGCATTTTAAAAAATTTGGGCGCGGCACAAAGGCCGCGCCGCCTTTCCAAATCAGCGGGGGCTTAGCCCCCGCGTGCAGCCACCCCACGGCGACAAGCCGCCGCGGCCCCCGCGCCGCCGCGCCGCCCAGGGGGGGGGGGTCGGGCCGGGTCGGCCCGGACCCGGACCCCCCCGTTTCGAACCAGTTCCGGTCTTTTGGCCATATCTTGAGCCTCGGACCTCCGAATGACGAACCGTCTACGGAAACGCGATCCTTGGATCCAGAAGGTCGTTTCGGTATATCGCAATCAAGGTTTCGGATTACATTGAGTTCGGCCGGGTTGGTTCGTTCACGAAACCAACCGGGCCTTCGGAGCGGAAACGCTCATATCATGAACTACGAACGTCCGATTGACGCGCCGTCAGTCGCATTGTGTTCCTCTTAGTGAGACGGATCTTTTGGCATACTCCGCCCGAGGGTTGGACGCAGGTGGAGTACGGTCAGGTTGGTTTTGCCTTAAAAACCAATAGGGGCCCGGAGACGAAAATGCCAATAACTCTCAGACCGGGCGTCCGATCGATGCGCCGTCTGTTGCGTTGAGTTCCTGTTGTCGATACGGAACTTATGGATACAACAACTCTGGTCTTTTTGACAGTTGATGTATCAGCCTCTCGGCTCGTGGAGCGGACCCTCCGAACGAGCTTGCTGTGTGCGGGAACCCTAGTGTTGGCTGCGACTGTTACTGCTACGACTGCTACTGTGACTGCGACGAAGACAGTGCAGAGATCCTGTGTGGATTCGACGACGACGACATCAGCACTCAGCAATCCTACGTGGATCAGTGCTACAGGTCCTGTGTGGGCCCGATCCTGTGTGGGTCCGATCCTGTGTGGGTCCTTGCGCTCAGCGGTTCTGTGTGAGCCAGCGCCTACAGGTCCTATGTGGGCCCGATACTGTGTGGTCCTTGCGGGGGTTAGTTACCTATCGATCCTTCGTGGGTCCGAAGACTTAGATGGATCAGTGATCATCTTTATCGTCCTTGAAGAAGTATACCTGTGTGAGCTGAATCCGATTGCTTTCCTGTGTGGATTGTGTTGTGCAATCCCTTGTGGATTACGTTTTGCTTTCCTGTGTGGAATACGTTTACATTCCTGTGTGGACTGAGTTGTACTTGGGCTCGGAGGATAGAGCGTATTTGAATTGATGACTTAGTTATATGTATGGGCATATACCTAAGCAGTGTCGGTTATTACTTCATGATTGTCACTTTTCTTCGTGGTTTATCCTTTGTGGATTTGAGTGACCTTCAGGGGTCTCGGGGTCCCTACTGAGTAGCTTATACTCACCCCTGCACGGGCTTTGCCCGCACTATGTTGTGTTGGTTGAAGACGATGGACAGCGTTGACCTTAGCTGAGGCTTGCAGAGCGGGACGGTACCCGGAGGTGGACCACTGGGCGGGACGTGCTCGGAACGGACGGCGGGACCCGTGGAGCAGAGGAGCTATCTGTACCCACCCTTCATGTGGGATTTCCTGTGGACAGCTCGGAGTAGCGGCTTTTACTTTTCAGTTGTTGTTTTCCCTTTCGAGTTGTACTTTACTTTCAGTTTGGGTTTGTATTCTGTCCCATTTTCTTTTCCGCACTTTCAGTTGTACTCTGCTTTTGTTTAGTGTTTACTTTCCGCTTGTTTACTCTGTGGTGTGTGTTTACTTTACAAAGGCAATGCCTTCCCTTTTTACGGGGATTTACGCCTTGGTGCTAGTCGCCAACCCCTGGCCTATGGAAGGCGGTCTTGCGGTAGTCACGGCACGGACCCCAAGGGCGGGTCGTGACAAATTGGTATCAGAGGAGTTCGGTTCTACCGTAAACTCTGATCTTTTCTATGTGAAGCAATAATGTTTAGCGTATTGAGTGTGGTTATCAGTCCAGGGAGTCCAGTGTTGGTGCGGCGGCCGACATATCCGTACACCAGGACCCTGACCTCTGATTTCCGACTTAATGCACGACAACATTGATTGCGTGTATGTTTCAAAGTTTTCTTTGTGAATACTTATATCAGCTCACCAGGTATACTGTTCTAACCGTGACACACCTGTTTCCTTTTCAGGATGGCCCCATGACGACAGCCAGCTAGGGTTCCGAGAGTCGAGCGAGACGACAGCCCACCGAGCGATGAGGCCTCGGTGCAGGGCCCTTTGCCAGTAGTGGCACCGGCGGTAGCTTTACCCGCCGATCCCTCGATGCTTCCAGTAGAAGCCGCTGACGATGCACGTCGCCTCAGCGCACTGCATGAGTTTCAGCGCCAGCGACCACCCAGGTTTCGCGGGGAGACGGATCCCCAGGCAGCAGAGGACTGGCTGGAGGCAGTGGTTCGAGTGTTTAGGCTAGTGAGGACACCAGCAGACCTCATGGTGATCCTCGCTGCGAGCCTACTACACGCAGCAGCAGGACGATGGTATAGCTTGATTCTCCAGGTGCACGATGAGGCGTCTCTACTTTGGACGGACTTTGAGAGCCTCTTCCTCTCGAAGTTCGTCCCAGCCACCCTTCGTGCGGTACGTATCCAGGAGCTTCTACAGCTGCGGCAGGGCAGCATGACGGTCGCTCAGTACTCGGCGAGATTTACCGATCTCTCGTGCTACTCGACCGACATGGTACGGGACCCATTCTTCCGGGCCCGGACCTTCGAGCAGGGTTTGAGACACGAGATCAGGGCATCGCTGATCTCCCTCAGCATACCGACTCAGACAGGAGTACTGGAGCGGGCTCTTCTGATCGATAACTTCCTTGCTGAGTCTACACCAGCACAGCAACCCACCGCAGGGAGGCACGTGGCAGAGTCATCTGCAGCAGGCAGTCGACGGATGACTCAGGGGTCCAGACAGACCAGACCTTCGGGCAGACGACCTCAGGATACTGGCTCAGCAGTGCGGGGCACACAGCGCGGAGCCAGTCTTACGAGAGGCAGACAGTGCTACTCGTGCGGCGGGCAGGGCCACATGGCTCGTGACTGCCCGACCCGCCGTGCCAAGGAGCAGCAGACGGTTGAGGGACCACCGAGGCAGAGGTAGAGGGTCGACCGTGGCGGTCCGCAGGGAGGAGGCGGACGAGGAAGAGGAGCTGGACGAGCAGCCGGTGGTGGCCGACGCTTTGAGGCTCTTCCACCACCACCACCAGGAGGTCCACCCCGACCACAGGGAGCTGGCGGGTAGTGACAGGAACAGCTCCAGGCAGCAGAGGCCTACGACCATGGCGCACCCTAGATGATTCGAGGTACTATCTGTGTCTACTCCACCCTTGCTGTAGTTCTTATAGACACAGGAGCGAGTCACTCATTCATAGCCGCTGCCCTTGTTCGGAGCTCGGAGATTCCGACAGAGCCGTTGGCTCGATCCTTACGGCTAGAGACTCCTACGGGAGCAGACTCGACGATTACGCACTGGTCCCGGCAGTGTGAGCTTACTCTAGGAGGCGAGAGCTTCGGCTGGGATCTTCTTGTAGCAGCGTCGAGGCCTTACAACGTCATCTTGGGCATGGATTGGCTATCTACGGTCCATGCACAGATTGACTGTTTTAGGCGCAAGGTGCGATGTGTACGCACCGACGGAAGCAGGTTCACCTTCACCGGCAAGAAGGGAGCCTTAGCAGCACAAGATGGACTTCCGCGGAGGAGAGGAAAGCCCATCACTCATCAGTTGGCTAGCCTCATCCTTGGAGCAGTTGACGTGCGAAGTCCTGGTTTTCCTGCAGTGGTGGATCAGTTTGCGGACGTTTTTCCCGACGACGTTCCAGGGCTACCTCCTCGCAGAGAGGTAGACTTTTATATTGACTTGTACCCCGGGACAGCCCCGATATCCACTCCAGCATATCGGATGGCCCCCGCCGAGCTTCGAGAGCTACGGGTACAGTTGGAGGACTTGCAGGGCAAGGGGTTCATCCGACCCAGTGTTTCACCCTGGGCTTCCCCGATATTGTTCGCCAAGAAGGCGGACGGGAGCTTGCGACTTTGTGTTGACTATCGTCGCCTGAACCAGGTAACAGTGAGGAACAAGTATCCGCTACCGAGGATTGATGACCTCTTTGATCAGCTCAAGGGAGCACGGTGGTTCTCGAAGATAGACCTCAGGTCAGGCTATCATCAGCTCAGAGTCAGAGACGAGGATGTGCAGAAGACGGCCTTCAGATGTCGGTATGGCCACTATGAGTTCTTGGTTATGCATTTCGGTGTAACCAATGCTCCAACAGTGTTCATGGCTCTCATGAACAGGATCTTTCAGCCATACCTCGATCGGTTTGTCGTGGTCTTCATCGACGACATTCTGATTTACTCTACGACAGAGGAGGAGCACGCCTATCACTTGCGAGTTGTTCTTGACACACTCCGAGAGCACCAGCTTTACGGTAAGCTCTCGAAGTGCCAGTTCTGGATACGTGAGGTCCACTTTTTGGGACACGTTATCTCTGAGGCGGGAGTTGCAGTGGATCCCGCGAAGATTGAGGCTGTGTCAGCTTGGGAGCCACCCAGGAGCGTGACTGAGGTTCGGAGTTTCTTGGGACTAGCTGGATACTATCGGAGATTCGTGCCAGACTTCTCTAGAGTTGAGGCATCACTCACAACTTTGACAAAGAAGGGGAAACCCTTCGTGTGGTCAGACAGATGTCAGCAGAGCTTCCAGAAGCTGAGACAGAGATTGACTAGCGCACCTATCTTGAGGTTGCCTGAGGAGGGAGTAGGGTACGTAGTCTACTGCGATGCATCAGGGACCGGACTCGGATGTGTTCTGATGCAGGAGCGGGCCGTGATCGCTTATGGATCACGTCAGTTGAGGCCGCATGAGCAGAACTACGCTACCCATGACCTGGAGTTAGCAGCAGTGGTCTTCGCTCTGAAGACATGGCGACACTATCTGATGGGCGAGCGCTTTACAGTCTTTTCCGATCATCAGAGTCTCAGGTATATCTTCTCGCAGAAGGACCTGAACCTAAGACAGCGGCGATGGCTCGAGTTCCTCCAAGAATATGACTTTGAGATAGTCTATACTCCTGGGAAGGGGAACGTAGTAGCCGATGCCCTCAGCAGGAGGAAGGGCATTCAGCTACATGAGGAGGCGACAGAGCAGCTAGCCTCTTTGCAGATATCCTTCATGGATAGAGATGGAGCAGCTTTTCTTCAGTCTCTCACAGTCACTCCTCCACTACTTCAGCAAGTCAGGGAGGCATAGTGCCGGGACGCTGACTGTGAGACACGGCGTGCACAGATATCCTCGGGACAGGGACCTGATGGTTTCTCCCTTGGAGCAGAGCACGACATCCTTTTCAGAGGACATACTATGGTACCAGTCGCTTTGCGAGAGGAAGTGCTGAGGGAGTTTCACACTTCACCTTTGGCGGTACATCCTGGAGTGGCGAAGATGTACCAGGACCTCAGACGACAGCACTGGTGGCCGGGCATGAAGAAGGCAGTAGCAGAGTTCGTTTCTCGATGCCTCACCTGCCAGCAGGTGAAGGCTGAGCATCAGGTACCAGCGGGCTTGGTACATCCCTTGGATGTTCCGGAGTGTAAGTGGGATGGAATATCTATGGACTTCGTGACTGGACTTCCACGCACTTCCAGAGGTCACGACTCCATCTGGGTGATTGTTGACCGACTCACCAAGTCGGCACACTTCTTACCCATCAGAGAGCAGGGCTCAGTAGAGAGCTTGGGACGTCTCTACGTTCAGGAGATTGTGCGGCTCCACGGCGTGACATCATCTATCGTCTCCGATCGAGATGCCCGCTTTACTTCCCGGCTTTGGAAGGGGTTACAGGAGGCGTTCGGGACGCAGATACGTCTTAGCACCGCTTTTCACCCTCAGACGGATGGTCAGACGGAGAGGACCATTCAGACACTCGAGGACATGCTCCGCGCATGTGTCCTCGACTTTGGTCGTAGCTGGGAGGACCACCTACCCTTGGTGGAGTTTGCGTACAACAACAGCTACCACTCCACCATCGGGATGGCACCGTACGAGGCGTTGTATGGCCGACCTTGTAGATCTCCTTTGTGCTGGAAAGACCCTGGAGAGTCAGCACTGGTGGGACCGGAGATGGTCCAGGCCACGACAGAGAAGGTCCAGGTCATCCAGGAGCGGATGAGGACAGCTCAGAGCCGGCAGAAGTCTTATGCTGACAGGAGGCGGAGACCACTAGAGTTTGAGGATGGTGACCACGCCTTCTTGCGGGTCTCACCTCGACGTGGTATTCGGAGATTTGGCCGAGGCGGCAAGTTATCTCCGCGCTTCATCGGACCCTTCCAGGTCCTCAGCAGGGTTGGCGAGGTGCCTTATCGCCTGGCTCTACCACCTCAGTTGCACCGAGTGCACGACGTCTTCCACGTATCCTAGCTGAGGAGATACGTGCACGACCCGACGCACATCATTGATCATGGGGAGCTTGACGTTGACGATGGTGCGACTTTTACGGAGGTCCCGGTGGAGATAGAGGATCGACAGGAGCGGGTCCTGCGTGGGCGATCGATTCCTCTTGTGCGCATCAGATGGCAGTACGGGAATCTCCAGGAGAGCACATGGGAGCGGGAGGCTCAGATGCGTGCTCAGTACCCTCATTTGTTTCCCTAGTTTTTGATGTAACTTTACGGGGACGTAAAGCCCTGAGGTGGGAGTAATGTAAAGACCCGTAAAATTCAAGGAAAATTTTTTCTTAATTTTCATTAGAATTTTACAAGAGCGCGGTTTCAGACGGCACCTGATTCCGAGGCCCGGAGTGCCTGGAATCAATTTCCGAAATTTGGCTCGGGTACGTTCAGTGAACGAACGAGCGGGTTTTCCTAACTTTTGATTCGGTGCTCGGAATTGAAATCCGAGGGCACCGATGAATTCGCAGCACCGATATTCGCTTAAAGAGACCTTTTCGGAAGTTGCGTTTGTTGCAGGTTGAAAGTTAGTTTTGGGGTTTTTAGTTTGAGTTAAATAAAATTTGTGAAGAACAAATTTTATTATAACTTGATAAAACCTACCAAAGGGGGTTGGAAGTGGGACCCACACCCACTTAACCTCCCTTGGGAGGATTAAGTGTGGTGGGGCCCACACGAACCCCTAAACCTTTCATATTCTCTCAACTCCCTTAACGCCTCAATAAATGACTTGAGTTACTTATTTAATTATGGGAGTTAATCCTTTTGAATTTCAAACATTTGAAATTCTAGTGTTTTATGTGTTAATAAAATAAGATGTTGTCTTATTTTATTTTGGTTAATTGTTTGTCTTCTTGAGAGGTGGAAAGCTTTTTCTTCTTCTTCTTCATCTTTGACGATGATCGCGAGGAACGCTCAACTTGACGAAGAACGCTCAAGTCCCGACGAAGAACGTCGCTCCGCTCTTCTTCGTCTTCCGTGTCAACGTGTGGGAATGCCGATTCCTCCTCGGATTCCCTTCATCGACAAAAGAAGTTTCGCCAACGACGTGTCTCTTCGAACGCATCCCTTCGTCATCGGATTTGACGAACGGCTACCGCGACACCCGACCTCCGCGACGTCGTCTTCCGCGGAACGTTGACAATCTTAGAACCTTATACTCGAGGTAGGGGTTGTTGATTATTGTGTAGTTATTCTATTTTTGATCATGAATTTTAGCAAGTCTAACGTGTGGCTTTGGATTATTTTAAGATGCGTTATTGCTTAACGTGAGGGGGCCGGACCGCATGAACACGGCCGAACCCCCTCCATCGTTCTTGTTGTTTATTCTTGCGGGTGGAAGCAAGGTGGTGTGGTGCCGTCGCACCACGCGGATAATCGTGCAATTATTTTACGCGGCGCCGTCGCGCCCCGCCGAGGAAGAATCTTCAAGAACGCGACGTCGTCGCGCCGCGTTGAAAGGAATCAAGGCACGGTGAAGGGGCGTGGTGCCATCGCACCGCGCCGGACGACGAACACCGCGGACGGTTCCGGGCCGCGGCGGGACGAGGAGACCGCGGCCGGTTCCGGGCTGCGGCGGGAAGAGAAGACCGGCGGCCGGGCCGCCGGCGTCGGAAGCCGAAGGGGGGACCGGAATTTTCCGGTCCCGTTGGAGAAAACCGGCCGGCCAGCTGGCCGGCCGGAAGGCATTAAAACTGGGGGAATTAATCCCCTGGCCAACACACAAAACCCCCCCTCTTTATGAGGGGGGCGGTTCTTTGAAGGGAGGGGGGCAGCCGGCCCCCCGGTTCCGCACAAACAGGCCCCCCACGTGGGGGGGGGGGGGGGGCGTTTTAAAAAATTTGGGCGCGGCACAAAGGTCGCGCTGCCTTTCCAAATCAGCGGGGGCTTAGCCCCCGCGTGTAGCCACCCCGCGGCGACAAGCCGCCGCGCCGCCCAGGGGGGGGGGGGGGTCGGGCCGGGTCGGCCCGGACCCGGACCCGGACCCCCCCGTTTCGAACCAGTTCCGGTCTTTTGGACATATCTTGAGCCTTGGACCTCCGAATGACGAACCGTCTGCGGCAACGCGATCCCTAGATCGAGAAGGTCGTTTCGGTATATCGCACTCAAGGTTTCGGATTACATTGAGTTCGGCCGGGTTTGTTCGTTCACGAAACCAACCGGGCCTTCGGAGCGGAAACGCTCATATCTTGAGCTACGAACGTCCGATTGACGCTCCGTCAGTCGCGTTGTGTTCCTCTTAGTGAGATGGATCTTTTGGCATACTCCGCCCGAGGTTTGGACGCAGGTGGAGTACGGTCAGGTTGGTTTTTCCTTAAAAACCAACCGGGCCCCGGAGACGAAAATGCCAATAACTCTCAGACCGGGCGTCCGATCGACGCGCCGTCTGTTGCGTTGAGTTCCTGTTGTCGATACGAAACTTTTGGATACATCAACTCTTGTCTTTGTGACAGTTGATGTATCAGCCTCTCGGCTCGTCGAGCGGACCCTCCGAAAGAGCTTGCTGTGTGCGGGAACCCTAGTGTTGGTTGCGACTGTTACTGCTACGACTGCTACTGTGACTGCGACGACGACAGTGCAGAGATCCTGTGTGGATTCGACGACGACGACTTCAACACTCAGCAATCCTACGTGGATCAGTGCTACAGGTCCTGTGTGGGCCCGATCCTGTGTGGGTCCGATCCTGTGTGGGTCCTTGCGCTCAGCGGTTCTGTGTGAGCCAGCGCCTACAGGTCCTG
The DNA here is from genome assembly GCA_963277665.1 of Viscum album. Lineage (NCBI taxonomy): Eukaryota > Viridiplantae > Streptophyta > Magnoliopsida > Santalales > Viscaceae > Viscum > Viscum album. Next base: position 1,139,750,710 of record OY728153.1, on the reverse strand, counting down.
TGTGGGCCCGATCCTGTGTGGTCTTTGCGGGGGTTAGTTACCTATCGATCCTTCGTGGGTCCGACGACTTAGATGGATCAGTGATCATCTTTATCTTCCTTGAAGAAGTATACCTGTGTGAGCTGAATCCTATTGCTTTCCTGTGTGGATTGTGTTGTGCAATCCTGTGTGGATTACGTTTTGATTTCCTGTGTGGAATACGTTTACTTTCCTGTGTGGACTGAGTTGTACTTGGGCTCGGAGGATAGAGCGTATTTGAATTGATGACTTAGTTATATGTATGGGCATATACCTAAGCAGTGTCGGTTATTACTTCATGATTGTTACTTTTCTTCGTGGTTTATCCTTTGTGGATTTGAGAGACCTTCAGGGGTCTCGGGGTCCCTACTGAGTAGCTTATACTCACCCCTGCACGGGCTTTGCCCGCACTACGTTGTGTTGGTTACAGACGACGGACAGCGTTGACCTTAGCTGAGGCTTGCAGAGCGGGACGGTACCCGGAGGTGGACCACTGGGCGGGACGTGCTCGGAACGGACGGCGGGACCCGTGGAGCAGAGGAGCTATCTGTACCCACCCTTTAGGTGGGATTTCCTGTGGACAGCTCGGAGTAGCGGCTTTTACTTTTCAGTTGTTGTTTTCCCTTTCGAGTTGTACTTTACTTTCAGTTTGGGTTTGTATTCTAGCCCTTTTTCTTTTCCGCACTTTCAGTTGTACTCTGCTTTTGTTTAGTGTTTACTTTCCGCTTGTTTACTCTATGGTGTGTGTTTACTTTACAAAGGCAATGCCTTCCCTTTTTACGGGGATTTACGCCTTGGTGCTAGTCGCCAGCCCCTGGCCTATGGAAGGTGGTCTTGGGGTAGTCACAGCACGGACCCCAAGGGCGGGTCGTGACAATGTGATTCCTTACCCAAGGGTCTTTATGATAGATTAATTTGGTGAGAGTGAGAGAATTAAATGTGAAGTAATGTTGGAGAATCAAATCAATGGGTAAGAGAGAGATGGTTACCCTTGATGTTTCATTTTTATATTATATTATAACTTGTGTGTGATAAATGATGATAGTTATCCATGGTGAGGCTGGGGATATAGTATACATTTTTAGATGATGAGTTAGTTTCAATGTTGTTCACTATTTTTTTCATGATTTATTTATAATTTTCACAACGATATCATAGAAGGATCCTACTGAGCATAATATTATGATCATATTATGTATATATAAATTATATTTTATGTTATTTTGGGAAGGTTATATATTAGGAAATATATTACTATATCATGATTTTAAATGAGTTTTTTTGGGCATCATTGTCGATGTCATCATTACCCTTTTATACATGTAGAATTACTTTTAGTTGTTTAGTATAGTATGAAATTTCCTATATATACATGGGAATTATTTTATATGTTTGAGGAGGTTTTGATTATTGTATTTGTATTATCTCTTCCTTTTTTATATTCTATTAGAGGGTAATTCCTCCCATTTTTATGTTTATTATTCCCTTCATTCTAGTCTCCATCCTGTGAAAACTTGGAGGGGGACTTAGGTTTTCACTATCTAACATCTATCATTTCCATAAATGGTGGGGTATACTTTTAGGGGAGGTATCATTAGAGTGTTGATTTCTAGGATCATGTTTGTGGAATAGGATACATACTTGAGTTAGGAATATGTGAGATTGCATGGATTTTCTTGGAAACTACATCAGTTACGTTTATACGAAATTATAACATTGGAAGCTAGCTAATACATTGATATTTAAGGCCCCATGTGATCTTATACATGAACCTTTATGTTTATTAAGCCTACTAATTTTGGTGATACTGAATGTAGTGTATTGACTTGGGGACGGATCAACATCATTCTTCTTTACACTCTATTTGATACAGGTAGACCATTGGATATTTTAAAACCAGAAAATGATAAAAAATAATTAATTAATGTTGAATATTAAATTTTTTTATTATCTCATCCATTTTATTCATTATGTAGGTGTGGCTCCAGGTCAATTTCCACATTTCAATCACAATGAAGATGTTTTTCTATATGTTGGAACATATCTCCATCGAGTGGTTGATGAGGATGATGAAACATAGAGGAAGAATCATTGAGAGTGTTATAACTATAGATATTGAATTACAAAGTCTCCATTTTATTCTCATGGAGGAATATTTGAGACCAATTCTGATCAAATTTAATTTCTACATCTATAAAGGTTTCTAGTTTCATGGAGCAGATAACACTTCTACCAAGGACTACGAATGTGTAAGAGTATGGGATCAATTTTAAAACCCTTTTGTGAAATTATTATAACCTATTTTCTAATTAAGATGCCGAAAATATTAATTTATTTTAGAAGATTTGAAACCGTAGATCTGACACTATTTCACCCTTTTTATGTTGAAGATGTATCTTGAGGTGCTATAAAAATCATTAATTTCTGGGAAGTGTCTCTCTATAACAAGATTATCATGAGAGGGTAGTCAAAAAAATTCATCCTTATGTAGTCATTTGGTTTAGAGTTCCCATTTTCATAGAAGGATGAGTCTTTCATTAGGTAGGGGTAGGTCCCACCCCTCATCATCTCTTTTTTCTAGGGGTATTAGCTCTCATAACTATATCAATGTATCAGATAAGTATATTTTTCTTTTATAATTGGAGGTTATTAGTAGCGATAGTTCTTGACCATTTATAGTAGTAAGCATGAACTATGTGTTTGGATTCATCTGCCTCCACTGAGTTAGTTTAACTAAGGTGGTAGTAGTAGGGAATTCTAGCATGGGATTACCACAGTAGTAACAGGGTAAAAAAATTACATCCCTGAGTTTCTAATCATAATCATAAGAAGATAATGACTAAAGAGTTGTACATCCATATGGTTAGGGTGGCCATATATCGGGTGATGGTCAAATTCATGTTTTAGCATTCCTAGATCATGGAGATCTAATCATTGTTTGAGGTGAAATTTTCTTGTTTTCTATGTGGTTGAAGATTTTTATATGTAAGAGGGATACACTCTTTTATATCACCTAACCCCATCCACAAAATGGGGATTTTGGTATAGAGACATCTTGAGAACTTATTGTCTACTATTATAGTTGGGGGTTATATATTATGTATAAAGAATGTGTATATTGTGATCTAGTGCAGGGTAGCACCATTATTGCAGATAAATTCAATGTTTACAGAGAATTCTATATAGAATCATCATCATCTTGGATTGTTTTTATTTGGTACAGGATATAGAGGATTTCTTCTGAAGGAAGGTTGTGTTTTCTAATGTTCATGGAGAGACAGTGGTGGGTTTTTGTGAGAATGTCCCTTAGATATCTCATAGGAATGTTCAATCCTAGTATTCTTTTATGGATGAGCCAATAATGAGTTTTTTAGAAGTTTGGTTATTAGTTTTTTCCAAGGTCGTAGAAGAGAAACGTAATGAGTTTCAAGAGGTGTTTGTAGAATTACCCCTTGATGGGATATCTAGTTTGGGATCAAAATATACCAATGTTTATCTTGTATCTTGATGTAATTATATAGGATTGTACCATCTATGTTTTGATATCTGTGGGTATAGGATGGTGATCTACGATATTGAGGTTTTTTTCAGTTGATTGTTTCTCCTTAGGGTGCACTAATTTGTTTCATGAACATGAATTATGATTTTTTAAATATTTTTATTCATTTTAATTGAATAAACCAATTTATAGCAAGGAGCCATTGTCATCATCTCTGATTTGATTATTTATTTAATCAGTTCATTAGATCATGTTAGTTACTTAAGATCGATATGAGGTCAGGATATCATGAGAATTGTGTGAAAGATAAGGATATTAATTATATTGGTTTATATTGTTATCGTGGTCATTAATAATTTTTGTATATTATTTGGTGTGATAAATGATTCATTTTTATTCATGGGGTTGAAGAATATAGTGTTTAGAGTGTTCTTCGACATGTTCGGGGTGGTTTTCATTGATGACATCCTTTTTTACTTTATGTCTAAGGAGGTTCATGTAGAGCATCTACATTACATTTTAAGAGATCATTTTTCAGAAAAAATGTTCAATAATTTTTTGGTGTGTATGTTCATGTCTTTTGATGTTGATTTTATAGGGTATTTCATGTCCCATTAGTTGGTATCCATTGATCCATTGAATATATAAGTGGTTTTTTCATTGGAATCCCCCTTGATAGTGTATGAGTTCTGGACTTTTCTTTGTCATTCAGACTATTAAAGGAGGTACATAGCTGATTTCTCTCAATTTAAGTCTCCTTTAATAGGCATAAACATAAAGGATAATTAAATATTGATGATTTACCTATGTTAGGAAGATTTTGAGTACCTGAAGGAGAAATTGGTCTGTGATCCAATCCTCTTTTTGAATGGAGTTTAGTTTGAGGTTCACTATGATTATTCACATGTTGGTTTTGTATATTTTATTAGGATGTATATATCAGTTTTTCTTATGGTTCTTATAAATTATTTCACCTTGATTTTGACTATAACCCTAATGTTCCCAACTTATAGGAAGTTATATTTTTGTTTTTGTTTTGGTGACATTATCTCATCAATCAACATTTTGTTATTATTGCCAACTATAAAAACCTAAGGCTTGTATTCTCTTAACATGACTTGAAATTTATTCAACATAATATGAGGAAATTCATCTAGTATTTTTTCTTATGGATTTAATATTTTCCATGAATCTTAAATTTTTTAGTTGGTGCACTGAGGATGAAGTAACATTGTAATTTCATGATTCAATATTGAGATTCCTAGAGAGTGATGGAATAAGTCTCAGTGATGCACCCAAGTATGGGAGAGGATTTAGATATTTTTTGTCTTTTCCATGTGTATTTTTTGTAATTTTTGGGTATTAGGTGGAGGAGTAGGAAATTGGGGATTATGAGGTGGAGGTTTAGAGGGATGAAGTTGTTTTTTTATTCCCTTAATTATTGGTATGAGGGTGGACAACACTATTTTTTATTCAGCGAGATGCTATTTTTTTCATCAAGGATGAATGATATGGTTCTACATGATGTTCATAGGCTTAATTTGAAGGCACATACAATTGTGATAAATTTTTATTGAGATTTAAAAGGTCATTTGTTATGGCCTTAATTAAATCTTTCAATTATTGAATTTTTTTCTCGATGTTATGTCTAATAGAAGGTAATGGTTTTGAATCTTGTTCACATTGGTTATCTATAGACATTTTAAATTCTCCAAAATAATAGGGGACATATTGATAGTGTACAATGATATTTTACCACATGAATGGGGAGGATATAATAATATTTTGATGATAATTTATCATTTGAGGAAATCATTTATATTTGTAGTGATCATGGAGGAAATATCAGTAGATGTTTTGTCTAGGAAATATCTAGAGGTGGTGGTGTGACACCATAGTATCTCATGGTTGGTCCAATTGGATTAGAATCCTCATTTTACCTATAGTGTGTGAATAGGTATCCATCATTCTTTCCCCTCTCACTTATTCCATAGCATTTCATTACATCAACATAAGGATAGTTAGATAGATCACACAATCCATACTCATGAAGACATGTTGTGAACTTGTTTCCAATATTTTGAATGTTCCTAAATGAGCCAATTACCCCTGGTCATGTTTTCTTACCCAATGATTTTTCACTCCACAATTGAAATAATATCATTTGATTCTTTTCCAGGATGATATTTATGTTTTCAATTCTGATAGATTGAGGTTAGAAAGTCAAATATTCTCTAGATGAAACTATTAAATAATACTATAGTGATGGTTCATATATTCTTCCAATGGATAAAGGGTGAATATTTTCATTATATATAATATGGTGATCACATGAGTAGACCTTTGTAGTTTGATGTTGGATATTATGTGTTCTTGAAGATGAATCCTCATCATATTTAGTGGCAGTTAGGTCATGGGAGAATGATTTCTACCCAGTTTTTTATTGATTTTAAGGTTTTGGATTAGGATGGATCTATGGTTAATCAGACATAACTCCCCCCATAGATGAGATGAATATATGATGTTTTTAACAAGTCATAGATCTGTCATTATCTTAATGAAGTCTTTCATGCCAACGATTGGGGAGAGATAAATGTTTATGATGATACAACATTCATGTAGTGGACTTTGGAGATCCTAGATAACAATGAATAGGTGTTTTATGGACGTTATTTTACCCAGGATGGTTTATTTTGGTGGAATAGTGTCATGGATGAGTGTACATAGTAATTTGATTTTCAAATACACACTCACTTCTCAAATTGTTTTGATGGTTAGGTCTTCTCTTGATACATTTTTTATTTTATGTATTTGGTAATTTTTGGTTTATGATATAGTTCTATCTCATTTATTATTAGTAATAATTATCACATTTGAGACGTAACAACTTGAGATATTTTTCAGGAAATAGTTTTTACTCTTGCATGATTTTATACTATTCCTCAGATGAGGTGGTAGAGCTCTTGTGATACAGAGATCCATGACTGGTGTCTCAGGGGGTGCATGCTCAGATGAGAATTTTTGATTTCTCCCTATGTTTGGCTTTGGAGGATTAAGGATCATAATTTATTAATAGGTATCTAATATATGGGAAATGAAATTTCTTGTTCATCTATCTATTTTTTCCAAAGTCTTATGTACTAATATGGTTCCTAGAGTAGGGCTGGAGGTTTTTGGTATCAAGAAGCTAGAAACTGGGAGAATTCAAGATGTGTAGTGGTTTCATGTCAACAATATGTGGTTCAAATCTTGTGTATGGAAAGATCGTGGGGAACGTCATGATGTGAAATTAATTATGGTTAAATGGTTTGAGGTGAATTTTTTTTGGTGGATCATAACGGCTTGATACAATCATAAATCAAAATCGTTTCACCACATAAAATATCTCCAGTTAATGCACAAATATAAATTTCTATTCCATTTTTTTTCAAACCCAATGTTTTTCTCATAATTTCCTATAGTTAAAGGGCACCCTCATTAGGAATTTTACGATCCCTTAATCAAGGATCAATTATCATACATCAATGTTTTATATTTAGAGATATGAGATTTTCATAGGAGAGGTGATTGGGATGTACAATGATGGTCTGTTCTCATGAAATGAACATTGATGCCTTTGAGGTTGTGAATTCTTGGATTCTCCGTTTAACATTTGTGAAATAATAAATTTTTAATGGTTTATCCATTTGGATGGAAATGTAATTAACCTAATAATATTTAAAAAAGTTAAAAAATAATTACATGTAAATCACTGGTTAATGTTTGATACTGTGATAATATTTCTTCAAGATATTTTCATGATATTGTTCTATCTATGTTAGGATTTTATTATGTATTTTCATGATATATATCAAAATTATGTTCTTGATGGAAGATGATTAATAATATAAAGAAATATTTAATTTGTTAATTGGATTAAGAATTAAATAAAAGGCATATTGTAATAAATATGATTTTATTTACAATTGGATTGTAATTAAAATTGATTAATTCAGTATGATTCATTAAATGTTTTCTTCCATGAAAATTGTACTGATAAATAATGTGATGAATGAAAATTATTGCCGAGAATATTGAAATGAAAATACATGTTAATGACAATGAACTTATCTTTGTATTTTAAAACTTATTTTAATTCAAAGAGGATGTTTAACTTTTCATAGATTATTTTAGATTGATGATGAAGGTTTCCTGTAGTAGTGACCTGTGAATAATAATAATGTTAATTCAAGATGGAATTAAAATAGAAAGTTAAATAAAAATATTTTCTAGGGCCAGAGTTTCCCATATTTTTAATAAGGATAACTATCTTGAATTTGAAGGTATGTGATCTTATTTCTGAGTTGAGTTCGTATGTTTCGTAAATCCAATATTTCCTGTTATTTTATGCATATTTATTTCCATCTTTGCAATTTACATTTTTTAGATGTTTGATTCACTTATCAATATGCCATGACCATGGGATGGTGGATGTTATGTGAGCAGGTAGAACTGAATGATGTGGTATAATTTGATGCATATAATGGTGAGATGCATCCAGATATGTATGTGTTTGATTGACATAGAACCTGATATAATGGAATCAGTTAAATCTAGGTTTATTTATTAATGTTTCAAATATGTAATCTTTCTTGAAATGATTTTTTTTAATTTTCAATGTCCAGGTTTCTGTTTTTTTCTTCATTCCATTCCACACTACTTGAGGATGGATTGTCTTATTAGTTACATGGTTCATCTCAGTGGTACCTTTGAATGATTTTCTAATATTACATGGAGTATTTAATGATTCTAATTTTGAATAAATAATTTTTCACCCATGGGGTTTGTTTTGTTAGAATTATAATTCTATCAAGATATTAATGTTGATAATCTATGGAATTAGTTTAGATTATTCTATGAGGTAATGGAGTTCATACTGGTCGTTAATGAATGTATATTGAAATAATGTTATCGTTTCATTTAATTTATAATAATTTAATTAATTAATGGAATTTATTAAAATAAAATAACTTTTTATTTTATATGTTTAAAGGCTTGTATTCCAATAGAATATCCAGTACATTGCAGTGGCAGTCAGGTGTCTGTGATGAAAATTAAAATTGAGCTTATGAATATGTTATTCCCAACGATTGGTCAGGAGATTTATTATATCAGGTATAAAACATAATTTATTAAGGTATATCACCCAAGTCAGTTGTGGTGAAAGAATCCTTGTGGCCTCTGGGGGGTATTTTCTCTAATATCATCATGGGAGGATGGATAGTTGACTACCCCCTCTAGGTCAACTCTATTAAATTGGTTGTTACATATGCTCATATGTACTCTTCTTATTTTCCCAATGTTTGTTTCTAGAGGATTGTGTTGGCTTGTGGTTGTTCAGACACATGTACACCTAGATATAACATCCAAACAATTAATTTAGGGTTTTAAATTATAGGATTTGGTGTATTGATATACTTACTCAGTGTATGGATTGTAATTGATTATCTTATAATACATGATATATGAATCACATCATTCAGGTTGTGGTGGATCTCGGGAACTACTTGGTTACTATATATAGTGATGTGACATGGAATTATTTGATGATTTTATACACATGTTACATGTTGGGATATATTTCCCACGGGTCATCTGACCATCATAGTTTAGAGAGGGATGGGTTAGGATGTGAGATGTTGTGACCGAGTGAAAAACTGGTGGGGAAGTGGGAGTGGGTTACCCTTGATGTTTCATTAATAAAATATATACTCTCTTGTATGTGATAATTTTGTAGAGTTCTCCATGGTGAAATTGGGGACTTAATTTACCTATCTCAGTGTCAAATTAACTTTATTGTTGTTTACTATGATTTAGCATTATTTATTTACATTTTGTAGGAGAGGATATAGGTAGGATCCTACAAAGTGTACTCCTTTTCTCAGCCTACATATATATAAACAATTTCTCTTGTCATCCTAAGTAATTTGTGGATTGGGATATATATTACTATCTTCTAGTTTTGTAGGATTTTTTAAATATTCATGGTCACATTCATCCATAACTTTTGCTACTTTTACATTTTCTTGTATACTTTTTTGCACTATATGAAATTACATATATGCACTTGGTATTTATTTTATATGTCTCAAAACGTTTTTGTTATTGTATTCATCATACCATTCTCTTTCACTTCTTCTCATAGAGAAAAATACCTACCAAACAAATATTTATTATACCCAATGTATTCTTTACAATCTTAGGGCCTACTAGATTTGGGACTCAGCTACTCACCATTTCCCTTTTCTCATTTCATTCTCATGAGGTGTACACTTTGGTGTGAGGGGTCATAATACTTATAGATTTCTAGTTTATATCTTAAGATGATTTAAATCAACACTCTAACTTCCTCTTTTTTCCCTTTTGGGACTATACTCACCAACATCTATTTAATTGTTTTCATAATAATTCATAAATAAATATGTTTTAATGATATTTTCCATTTATAATTTAGTGAAAATTGATTTTAAACTATCACTTCTATAATTTTTGTAACTACATCCTTATATAGTACCATAGATAAATCATTTCAAAATTTTTTTCCATTTCATGTATTAATATTCCCATGATTATTTTTTCCATTACATCTAGGAATTATAATCCAAGAAGGAAAAATATTATTTATTCTCTTGTTTTTTAGAAATTATGTACCAATATTTTCATTAATTGTTTTACAAATTTTATAATAGTTTAGAAAAATTAAGCCTTCTAAAAGTCTTTATAATCACCTATTTATTATAAATGATCTCTTCATTTATATATTCGTTTTCAATACATTCATATAATAACCTATTAAACAACATAAAAAGAGGTAAAAGGGGGTAAAAATTATATAGGATAGATTAATTATAATTAAAATGATATAATCGTATTATAGAGACCTTTGATATATTTAGGAGTAAAAAATAATATTTACATGAACACATCATCATTTAACTTTTCTAACTTTCATGTGATTCCATTTTAACCATCATGTAGGTTTTGTTTTTTTTTATTTTCACCTATAAAAGGTGACCTTTTAAATCAAATCCCAACCACTTCTATCCAATAATTTTCTATTTAATACCTATAAAAATTACCTCCAAAGAAGTCATCTCCAACTTATTTTTCATTTTTTCACTTAAATATAAAGTAATTCTTCATTCAGTTTGATTCCATTGTGGGAAGGACTAATTATATCAACATAATAAATTGGTTATTCATCATTCCCTTAATTTAGTTTTTTTATATAATATAATGATAAATAAAATTAACAACTCTAAATTTTTTATTAAAATTTTTATAATTCTCTAAAAAATATGTTATGATGAAATTAATTCATATTCATACTCAATCATTCATTATATCACATTTTTGTTTAATTGAGTTTGAACACCACTACAAATGATTTTATAACAGGTACATCATTAATGATTACGATAACTTAAATATAGGTAATATGATGTAATAATGAAAAAAATAATGATATTTTTATAATTTTATAATTATAATTTATTCAATAACATAATCTCATATTCATATTGAATTGAAATTCAAGGTGAAATTGAAATTTTAATTATTCATTAAAAACAGTCACCATATCCTCAATAAAATAACCACTGGACTTTAGGAATATATAAAAAGAATGAATATAATCTCCATAACTCTTCTAGAGGTTATAAACATGGGATTATGGATAGTGGGAATGGACCGAAATTCATAGGATATAATTGAAAGAAATTATTATTAACGCATAAATAATAATTTTATAAAAGAATGAACAATAGATAGTTGATTAGAAATATAAATTAAATTTATTAATAAAATAATTAATCTAATATAGATTAATAACAAACTTATATTTATTACATAGGAGGGTAGAGAATGTTAACCAAAGCGAGATCCATTGTATATGGGTTTTCATCGCAATTTCAGATTTTTTAGATATGGTTTTTAGTTGTCAGTTGATTCAATTTAAATTGTATATATATTAATTATTTGAATTAATATTTTGTAATTAAATTTGATTCTAAATATTTATCATTCAATGTCACATTATATATTTCATTTTCATTATCCTGTATAATATTTTATTAGTAAGTGGTTTTGACTTTATTTATATTTCATTGTGTTATTATATTTAATCATTAAATATTTTCTATTTTTTCATATTTTGATATTTCAATATTTCATATGTTTTTTATATTTTATTTTCCTTAAATTTATTTTTTTATCTAAAAAATATGGTAATTTGATCAGTCTCTTAGTTTATAAAATCTAAAATTGTTAAGAATAATTATGATCCACATTATTGGATATTTCTCTTCCATGTCCATATTCATTATTTAAAAAAATTATTTTATTTTTAGGAAATATAAATATTAATTCACATTTGTTCCTAATTAATACATATTATCTCTTTTAAAAAAAAATCAAAAATTTTTTTCTCTATATTTGTGTTTTTAGAAAAAATTAAAAATATAAATATTGAATTTTTTTTTCTTATTTATATTTTGTATCTTCTACAAAAAATGGTTTCTATTTGGCCTTTATTATTTTTACATGGATACATTATACAGTTTTGTAATTAAAATAATGTTTTATTGAGATTTAATTTCACCTTTGCAAACATGATTTTCAATATGACATTTAACATCCAATTTATGATAACATTATGAATTTTTTATGAATTTTTTTTTATAGTTTTACATTCATATTCTTCTTTATATAAACAATATATATTTTAAATGGTGTTATGTTTATTAAATTACCCTATAATTTCGATTATATAAATTTTTATTTTTGTGATGTAATTTTATCTGTCAACATATCCAACTATTATGTTTTTCTTATGATGATATCTTTTAATAATATTTTATAAACCATTTTTCATCCAGGGTATTTTCTTAAAAATATGCACGACAGATTTAATAAGGTATATATATATATGGGTTATCATAATTATGAAGGGGTTTGATATATATCTCAAATTAATTGGATAAAGATTTGTAAATAATGACAAAATTAACTTAATGTTTAGACATGATGGCTATTATCTCTGTTGATAACATAATGTGTGTGTATGATTATGATTAGCTATGCTCTCATCATTATGTTTTTAAAAGACTGTGATAATCTATTTTTACAATGATTTTATTTAATGTGATTATGTTACTAGAACATGAATATTTTATGCCTTAGGGATCATTATTATTGTCACATGTTTCCACATTTTGATTCCATGGAATATGTTTTTCATTCATGATGATCATTTGTGGTTATATTACCTTCTACCATTCCTTGTGAAATAATATTGATAATCCATCATATTTGTAATCTATTATTTATCCCCTATTCATTTAATCTCATATTCTAATAGTTTAATTCTCTATAACTAGTTGATCTTTTTTCCCCTTAAAAAATTTATCCTCATTCATCATTATGTTTTTTCCATTTCAAACATAAATTATATAAATTAATTTTTCTAAGTTGAATTCATGTGTAGGGATATTTATAGGTGTTTATTAATCAATAATGTGAAATAATACATTCACATTGTTGATCACTAAACACACACACCATTTATGTCCTAGGATTTTTTTATTTGTGTGTTGATATTCTTAAAATATGGAAATAATATATGATAATTACATATTATTCTTATGTTGCATCAAATTTTTAGGAAGGGGTCTACTTTTTTTGGGATATTGGGTTATCAAGTTTGATATAAACCAATAATATTCTCAAATGATTGTATAATATATTAGTTAATCAAATGGATTAAATTTCATATGGTTACTCACACTAATTTTCCTAATATATTACTAGTTATTAACCATGGAAGACCTTTTATATTTGTAAATGATTGATACTTTGATAAATGAAGTTGATAGTGGATTAAAATTAAAATTAAGTGATTTCCCAAATATTCAACTTGATTTTATAGGATATAGAGTATACATGTAATGACTCAGATTTTCCATGTATTATGTTTGGATATTGTTTGGATTATTATCTAGACCAACTGAACATGATTGTTGTTCATTCCTCTGTTGTGTGTCTTTTAGTATGAACCATAGTTTTATTTGTGGTCATCATTGGGGTTTTCCCTATGGTTTGACCCAAATACAATGGAATATATTGTTACAGGCCTATTTAATGGCACGATGTTTTGAAATTGTATATCCGGACTCAGTGTGATGCAAGGATCATGTTATGGTGATAATAATAAGAGAATATGACTAAATTAGAGGATTTTAAGCTCAATTGGCATGGGAGATGGTGCTAGGGAAAAGTGAACACAGATTCCAATGAGAATTGGGAGACTGGAAACTAGGGGAGGCAATTGATAGCCTCTGTCAGATTATAACTCTGCATTCTAGTAGGATTCATAAAAAATATATGGACTGGAAAAGAGGATTCTGATAAAGATAATAAACCTATTGGATCAAAGAAATCACAAGTTTAGTGGAATTTCTTCTAAAGGATCACTCCATGTGCGTCCCTGATAGTGGAGTATATGTTTTCTGGGAAAAATTCAGTATTACACATCATGTGACCTTATCACATGGCATGTGACCCCTTTTCAGCATTCATGATATATTCCTTAGATAGTACACTGACACGAACATGAGTATACGGGCATGTGAACATCATGTAATCCCATAAGAACATTGAAATGAAATATTTACATGACCATAGTCATGTACTTGGATATGATATGTATTACATGGGCTTGGAAATGCTATGCACTTCCAAAAAACCTGGACATTGTCCATTTACATGGGTAGAACTCAGTGTCGACATTACACACTATGTACAATTGGAAAATTACAAGTACTCATTAGGGTGGATCCCCAATATCCTTTTCCCTATGGGATATTATGTCATCTCATCCTATAGACATCATAATAGTCCCTTCAATACGACTTCTTGGATAGAGTTTCTAAAATCCTTCTATGAGGACCAAAGTGAGACCTTCTTTCAATTTATTACCCTAAGTGGAGTTTTGGTGTCATTGTGACAAAAAACACTCAAACATAGATCCTCAACTTAGTGGGTTACTACATAATAGGTTTTTAGTATACCCCATGGCCTTTGGTGGGCCCCTCATCTATGTACCTCATATCTCAATACTCTTCTATCATATACTTCTAATGGAATGTCACGATGAGAACTACCTCTCGGTCGAAAATCATTAGTATTTCAATCTCATGGAGTGAGTTCTCATGGATGAGAAATATGCAGATCCATTGAGTAGGAATCATAGTTTTTCACTATAATTGTGACATTAACATTAGAAAGTGTTTGTTTTTTAGTATATCTACATATTCTGGTTATCGCATTTGTAGATAAATATATGTGTGGAGATTACTATTATCCTTGTTGATATATGTTTGTGGTTTCGGGGCACCATACTATGTATTTTATACACACACCTACACAATATTTTCTGAATAATGTCATGTCTTTTGAATATGATTTCACTTTTCATGTAGTACTAGTAGGACTAGGACCCATGGAATTTACTATACCTGATAGATCGGGGTGTGTTCCTATGGTATCTTTACAGCAGTCCCCATATTTACTTTTATATTGGAATATTTTCTGACTCTTTTTGGTGTTGTTGAATTTGGACTTGTTTACATACCACTACATGATGTCGTACTCTAGTTGTGGTATTTAGATATATTTATTCATGGTTTAACTATTGTTGTACATTTCACTGTTGTAGATGCTTAGAGATGTGTGAATGTCTAATTGTAATTTAGGCTATGATCTCCCATGTTTGTAATATTCCAAGTCGAAACTAGTCACCAGCCCCGTTCATATTGAATACAGGCTTGGTGATTCATGTCATGGGATCCATCATGATGGGCAATGACATAGTTATATTAGAGTAGCTAGTTATAAATTAGAGTCGAAGTCTATGAGATTGGTTTGTGGAAACAGCAATATTATTTTTGAGTTTAGCTTTCAAGGTAGGTACTCCAGTGTCAGTGTGGTGGATGACATATTAATACAATAGGACTCTATTCAAATTACATTTAACTCAGTTCATGATAGAAATAGTTTCATTGAAAATAATTGTAACTACATTATATATGAATGGGTTATGGTTTCAATTTCCATCCTAAGTCAACTCTCTAGATATACTCATTGATTGTGGTACATCATGTCTATTTCATGATTCCTTCTGGACATATTCTATGTTTGATTTATCAGTATTTCTTTATTATGATACCCTCGGTGAGAAGGCATCTATACATTATCTAGTTTTAGAGGTTTTACCTCCACAAGATGCAAAATTTATACCAACACCGGTAGAGTAAAATATTCTACATTCACTACTAGAGGATGAGTTGCACAAGCTTAAAACACTTCATTAATTACAATGAAAATGACCCTTAATGTCTATTGGAGAGACTTACCCAAAGTAGGAGGATTAGTACCTTTAAATGGAAATACTATTTTTTAATCTTATCAAAACGTCGGTGGATTGGATTGTGGTTCTAATAGAAATGATTCTCCACATATCAATTTGACGATGGTGGGGTTTTATAACCCAATAGTATGACGAGGTGAATCTAGAATATTCATTGTTTGAGAACCTTTTCAGAGAGGATATCTATCCAACTACACTGAGGGTCTTGTGCATCCCTAAGCTTCTATAGTTTCAGTAGTGTAGAATGATAGTAGAAGATTATTCATCGAGGGTTACCAACCTCTCTAGGTACATGATGCCAATGGTTCTAGATCAGTTCATTCAGGATCAGAACATTATTTGAGTACTACATAGAGATATCTAGACCATAATTATACATCTATGTATTAATACCAATACTGGGGTTCTAGAGAGAGAATTGGTGGATGAGTGATTCTTGGATGAGAATACAATGACAATATTTACTAATATTAGACATATTGTACAGAAGACCTTAGTAGACGGGATATGATGTTAGTATTATGTACTAGGAGATTTGAGGACATATAGGATGGGGTTTGATGGTTGAGGTTTTGTAGATCTTGACTCATTGGATAGGTCCAGTCATCCAAGGGAGATGTGGACCTACTCATGTGATGGCATGCGATATGTTTAAGGATATTGTATTACCTAATTTGGATATGAGAAAGAGATAGTGGATGGGTTTATAGGAAAGATTTATTGGAAGGAGAATATAGTTTCATAAGGAATATGATGTGATCAATGATATGGGTGAAAAGATAAAGGTGGTAGACACTTCGAACTTTTACCACCACCTCCCATAGGTGGTCCACACTAGGAGAAGTCGGTATGTGGATTGGGGTGGGGTAGCTAATTGTGGACTAGTATTTTAAACTAGAGTCATTGAGGATTATTCGAGGTATGTTATGTGTCTTTTAAACCATGGATTCAGTACTGATAGACTCATGTTCTTGTCATTCCATTATTTCCACATATTTAGTTCAGTACATTGAGATTCAGGGGGACCAATTAACTAGATCCATTCGATTGAAGACTCCTACAGGAGATGACTCAATGATCAAACACTTCTTCCAACCATGTAAACTATATTTAAGAAGTAATATTTTATGATGGGATATAGTTAT
Source organism: Viscum album (assembly GCA_963277665.1). Lineage (NCBI taxonomy): Eukaryota > Viridiplantae > Streptophyta > Magnoliopsida > Santalales > Viscaceae > Viscum > Viscum album. The sequence goes on along the minus strand of OY728153.1, from coordinate 1,139,733,585 downwards.
ATATGTGAGGAGGCCTAATGAAATCATCTAAGGTATAGATTGGTTATTTGTAGTTCAATCCCAGATCAACTGTTTTAAAATAATGATGTGGCTTTTTCACAGTAATGGAAATAAGATGTCATTTTTGGGTGAAAAGGAAACCCAGGATTCACATAATGGATTCATGCATAGTATTTTGTATACAATTACTCATATATTACTTAGAATGTCCCTTGGATTGGTGGATGTTATGAGTTTTCATTTCCCTATAGAGGAGATTCCCGAATGGCCAAAATTTCTTCATTTTTATTGATTTTTGATAACCCCAATTTCAAAGGATGAGGGAGAAACCTTACAAGGCTCAGAGGCTCAGAGATTACATGGCCCTAAGGATTAGGAGATTACATGACCCGAAGGTCTTAGGGAATTCAACCAGACTATATACAAGGAACTTCCCCTCCCTAGCATCTGCATTATGATAGTAGCTCTCCACCATCGCATGGTCGTCTGGCTAGGTTTCCCATGGAAGTACAGGCTGGTCCCGATGGAATATTCATACCCTCTCATTTTCATAAATCCATTTTAACTATGCTCTGGTGAGTTCACCTACTCTGAATCCTCTTCTAGAGCTACTCCTTTTTTTGTAGTGTGTCTAGGGAAACTGCATGTGGCCCGAAGGCCTTGAGGTGGCTCGAAAGCCTTAAATGTGGCCCGAATTCCCTACCGACACGAAGTCCTGGGTGGACCTAAAGCCTTAAGAACTATAAGCCCAAAATAGTGGCCCAAGGTGAATAGTTCCAGCTGCTACAGTTCCAAATAGTACCTGCTACAGTACCTGTTATAGTATCCGCAGAGTGTACAGTTCTGCTACAGTACATGTATAGTGTACAGTTCTACTATAGTAACCGCATAGTTTACAGTCTACTATAGTACTACTATAGTTCCTACTAAAGTACTGCTACAATACCACATAAATATACCTCTACCTTCTTTTGAAGATGCGTCTTGTAGATGAAATTAAGGTTACCACACCAACTAGGCTGAGGCTCATGTGCCTATAGTGGAGATGGATAATGAGGACAAATTCCCTAAGGATGTTATATGCTTTTATCTACATTGGTGGATAAACATCGACATTGATATACACCCTGGGATGACTCTAATATCTATTCCAGTATATTTTATGGCTACTACTTAGACTCTCATGCTAAAGGTGTAGTTTGAGGGCTTACAGTGGAAGTTCTTTTTTAGACCTCGTGTTTCACCCAGTGCATTCCAAGTGTTTTTTGAAAATAATGTAGAAAGAAACATAGAAATAATTTAGGATTATTTTATCCTAAAATAGGTGGATTTAATGAACATGAATCTACTTATGAGGATCTATTACTACATTGATCATTTGAGAGGGAATGATGTTACTTAAAGATTTACCTAAGACTTGGAAATCACCAATTGTGAGTATGAGACTAGGATACCCTCAAAATGACCTTAAGATGTCTCTATAGTAACAATGAGTACATGGTGATTCCCAATATCATGATAAATCTCCCAGATGTGTTCTTGGGACTCATGGATAGGATCATTAATTCTTTTATAGACCAGTTCATGGTGGTCTTCGTCTGCAATATCATGGTGTACTTAGCATCCAAGGAGTTGTATGCAAGGCACATGAGGATTGTTTTGAATTTAAATTGAGAGAAACATATTTAAATGAAACTATCAATGGTAAATTATTTATAATATAGGTCAGAAGTATGGGATATGATATCTCAAAATATGGTATGGAAGTGGACTCGACAATGATCAAGGAAATATTACTTTGCGATCCACAAAAGAGTGTAACAGAGGTGCGCATATTTATTGGGTTTGCAGGTTATTAAGGGAGATTCATACCAAAATTATCCATGATAAAATCCCACATGACATCTATAACACCAAAGGGGAAGCCTTTCATGTCGATAGGGAGGAACCAATAGGCTTTCCACGAGTTGAGGAAAAGATTGATGAGCACTCCCATCATGAGATTAAAAGAGGAGGGTCCCAAGTATGTAGTTTTCTGTGATACACCAAGAACCAAACAAGTTTGTGTTATAATGAAGAGGAAAGTAGTGATTTACTATGGTAGACATCATTTTAGACCACATGAGTAGAACTATGTGACCCACAATCTCATGTTAGGGGTTGGTGTCTTCATACTTATGATGTGAAGATAATACCTGATGGGAGAGTGGTTTATCATCTAATTTAAACACTAGATTCTCAAATATATCTTCTCATGGACAGATATTATATTTATATAGAGGAAATTGATAGAGTTCATCCATGATGTTTACTTGGATAATGTCTGTAATCTTAGGAAGGGAAACATCATATCATATGATCTTAGAAAGAGATCTTGTTCGCAGTTGCTGAGTGAGGCATCAAAGTGGCTGGCCTCATTGTAGTTATCATTTTTATGGACATATAGAATATTACTTCAAGATTATTACATCTAATCTTTTACATTAATTCAAGGTTTCATATTATTCGGTTGATTATTGTAAGAGTATACATACTCAGATATCCACTGGACACGCTCCTGATGGATTTTCTGAAGGTGGGGAGCATATCATTACTTTTAGAGGATGAATAATGGTGTTAGATATGTTGTAAGAAGAGTTTCTAATATTGTTTCATAAATATCATCTAGTTTTATGTACAGTAGTGAAAAATATGTACAAGGGCCTTTGATGTCAGTTTTTTTCCATTGATGAAGAAGGTAGTTTCAAATTTTCTCACTCGAGGCCTTTATTTACAGAAAGGGAAGACTATGCACCATTTTTTATTATATCTAGCTCAATCCCTTGAGGTTATAGAGTATTTTTGGGATTGTATATCCATGTAATTCAAGATAGGAAAACCATGTACATTCTCAAGATTAGATTTCATATAGGTAATCGCAGACTGATGAAACATGTCAACCCATTTTTTAGCTTTTTGAGAGCATAAACAAGTAGATATCATTAGATTACTCAACATAAAAATGAATTTCCAAGTCCATGGAGGACCCTTGATAATAATTTATAACCATTATTATCTCTTCATGTATATTTTATGGAATGTATTGTAGGAGGATTTTATGGCACAATTGAATTTGAGAATGGATTTCTACACCCAGACTGATGGTTATTCTGAGTGGACCACTCAGGTTCTAGAGGAAAGGATATGAGATAACTTATTGGACTATATCCACAGTTGGGAGGATCATATACCTCTAGAGGAGTTTTAATACAAAAAAAGATAATATTCCACCATCAGTATGACACAAATCAATGGATTCTATGAGTGACCCAATAAGACAACACTTTGTTAGACTGACATAGGAGAGTTAATGGTCATGGGACCAGATTTTGTTTGAGAAATTATTTAGAAGGTGTAGATAATCTTGGAGTATATGATGACTACACTGATCCCTCAAAAGTACTATGTGTACATTCTATAGAGGCCACTACAGTTTTAGGTGGGAGAAAGTATCCTCCTAAGAGTCTCACATTGATAATTACTATGGAGATTTGAATGGGGAGATAGTCTGTCTATGAGATTCATTGGCCCATTCAAGATATTGAATAGAGTTTGTGAGGTGGAATACCACATAGCACTACCTCTTCAGTTGGACTGAGTACGCGACTTCTTCCACATTTCACAACTAAGGAGGTATGTTCACGATTTGTCACACATTAACAACTATGGTGATCTGGACATCAAGGATGGATATACCTTTTTTGACTACCCGATATAGATCAAGGGTCAATAGGATAGGAACCTTAGTGGGTGAGAGGTTCCTTTAGTTCATTTTGGTGGTAGAACATAAATAAACAAGACAAAAACTAGGAGTGGGAGGATCAAATGTGTTCTCAATAACCATATCATTTTTAGCTACTTATTTTTCATTATTATGTAAATCACCATGTTTTAGAGATTATAATGACTCAATATTTCCTTTTATTATATTTAAATATTGCATGGATTACTTGAAAGACCAGGTACTATGATTAAAATTGATTCTAAGGCATGGTGTTCCTTGAATAAATTATTGAAATATATTATGTATATTAAATACATGCTCATGTATCTTTCATAAATAATTATAATAAATTCAAAAATGAGACCCGAATTAGATGTTCCGGAGAGCCATTATATTCAATTCATGGATTTTCCCATAGGCATTTAAAAATAATTTTCAGAATGGGTTATATATTGAAATTTTATTGTTGGTGTGGATAATAGATAAATTCTCAAAATTAATTTATTTAAGATGTAATTTCTTACTGACATAATCCACTAATTTAAAAACATACATATGGAAAATTTTCATGGTTCACTACATAATAGTAAAAATTGACGAGATCCACTACAGTGTCGGGGGAACTCGTTTGGAAGATGACAACCAGATCAAGGTTCCACAATCAGTGTGCAATGCATTCCTAGGATCACACCAATGATAATGAAAAATAATCTTTATTCATCATAAATTTTTCCAAATTGAGCTATGATGGTGTATTTATTTGAATTTTTCCCCATTATTAAATTTTATGATGAACATGAATCATCTAAACAATGAATTTATTCATGGATCGGTCATGTTGATTGATGGGTTTTCCGATGGAGATTTATTGGGATATTAATTTTTTATTTATGGGTCTTCATTCATCATTCTAATTTAAAATGATGGAGGCCAACCAAAAATATACTAGGTTTGTTCCTCTCTTTGTTTTTTAAGGTTTTCTCTCATTATTCTACACATGTTCATCAGTTGGTTTTTATTTTCCTGGTGGGTTGATCAAAATATAGGGGAATTGAATTTTGTGAATCTATTTATTGGCACTACATTTATGTAATGCCCCGACCCTAGTTACCTAGATTCGGTGAATTATTACATAACGTTGGAATGATGACAAAAAATATCATGTCTCGAAAGACTGATTAGTTTAGTAGCCTTGGAAACACTAGATATACTCATAAGTCTTACATTACATCATAAGGTTAAAAAACTACAACAATATCTTGTCATCATATCCCCTCATACTATCCCTACAGGTCATTCATAAATTACTTCTTCACATCTTAGGAAAAATAAAACATTGAAAGGGGTGAGCTCAGATGCTCAGTAAGGATAACAATATAGCAAAAAATTTCATTGATAAGCATAAACACTTTAAGAAAATGTATGACTAAAACGAAAGCCTTTTAAACTTGGCTTCAGAATAATATGGCAATGAAAAAAATGAAATAATGCCATTTACCTACTCACATTGAGATTCTACTAGTCGAATAATCACATGCAATATCATTAAAAACATTCATAAAGATAGAATGCATATTTTCAGACTATCATATCCACGTAGCCAAGGCCTCATGCTAAGACTGCAATTATGATTTTGTCAAGGCCTCGTGCCAAGACTCTAGTTTGTCTCATGAGACCTAATGATGCATCGAGGAGCTATAGCGGGATCCATGTAGAGACCCGAAGCTTGACGTACATGGACATTACATTACTTTTTTGGAATACTTAATACATAAGAAAAACAGACACACAAGGACCGGAATAGTTTAGTATCTTTGGAAACTCGGAATAAAATCTTCTAATCGTTGTGAAAGATCTTCAACATCTCTCAATAAATGTCTTCCCTTTTTTTTCCAAAAACCATTCTTTATATCCTGGGGAAAAGAAAACATAAAAGGGTGAGTTCAAATGCTCAGTAAGGGTAAAAAAAATATCAATCACATCATATTCATAAGAACATAACATTTTTTAAGTCTTAACCTGCAAAAGAGATCATTATATCATAACATGGGATAAATCATTAGTAGTGAAATGTAATCCCAATAATCATAACATAAAAAATGAAACTTTGTGGCATACACATATAATCATAGAGAATCATTTCTTATTATTCAAGACTCATTTCCAAGACTATCTTAGTGGACAAAGTGCATTTCTGAACCGAGTTCACTCCTCATTTCAGTCCTGTTTCACTGAACCGATATAAACTGCCGTTCCAGCCATGTATAGATCATGAGATATAAAATATTTACCCAATTCATTGGAGGGAGATATAGGTCCCACCCATCTCATAATGATACCATTCTTATGAGTGCCACAAAATCATAAACCATACATCATAGCATAACCCATGTAATAAAAATGGGAATCTTAAACATCATGACATCATAAAACAATTCATATAAGATAAAGGAATTCATAAAAATCATTCCATAAAAATATAATAAAATCAATGTAATTATAGGGATAGAAACATAACCCTATATTATCTTAGATGGAAAATAATTTTGATAAAACACTTGAACTCCATTCTTGAGGAAAATATCCTTTCTACATCAAAAACATTTTCCTTTCTTAACATGTCATACAATTTTAAACTAAAAGAAGTTGATTAAAAATAAACATGAAAACTTATAAGGGAATATTCTTGGAAATAATGTTTTAAAAATCCATTCATTCCGTATAAGTTTAAAAAAAATTCTTCTCATACTTTAGTTGGAAAATTCAAAAAGTACCTCGTACGAAAAATGAAAAAAGATTCCTTTTATATCTTTTACTAAAAACTCACCGAAGGGTAAATCTGGATTTAAACAATTGTAGGTGGATGGAAAAATATTACATATTGAGGAAAAATGGATGTGGATGATAAAATAAACCCCAGTAAATACCAAAGTATAAACAATCTTGGATAAAATGAGATTGTGATATTTTCCCTTACCTTTGGTCCGATTTTCTTAGTAAGTGTCTGAACCTCCTGTATAATGATTTAAATAATGTTATTGACTTATTCCAGAATCATACTCATTGTTATGATATCATATATGGTTCACTTCTGACTTTATATTACCCATTATTTTGTAAATTCCATGTTAAAGAGTGTTTCGGGTAAAATTGTTTAATTTGTCGTCCATGTTTTGACTTGTAATTATTCATATGGTTACTTAGTTCATGATTAATTAATTCCAGAATATAAAACATGATTTATATATAATATATATTCATAATATACATATATATAATAAATCAGTAAATGGAATGAAATACTCCATTCATGGAGACGGTAGGCCGTACGTACGCATGAACGCTGTTTTTGTTTCCTTATTGAGTTGAATGGAATTAAGTAGATGACATACATATATATTCACATAAATACAGTATCATTATTATGTCATATATTTCATTATTACTTATTATATTTACTTTATAATCATTCATGAATGGTTAACGTGGAAAATGAATCGCATCGCGTCATGGAGACGGTAGTCCGTACGTATGCACGAGCGATGATATCATTCTCATGATCGTGGGACTGTATTGGAGTGTATGTATAATTTTTCATAATCAATATCAATTTACAATAATAATATATAGTTATTATTTACACCATTATACCCATCCAAGTAAGGTGGTGGTGGAAAATAGATTACACCACAGCCTGGAGACGGTATTCCGTACGTACGCACGCGCGGTGATTTCGTTTTCCGTAGGATGGATAGATGGTGAAATAGGTTTATTTCATACATGTAATAACATATAAGTATATTAGTGATACTGATGTTATTACTTCATAATGAAACAACCTATGAAGAAGAAGTGTAAGAAGAAATAAATTAGAAAGAATTGGTAACGGACATTACCTCTTCATTGAAGCGCCTCTTTGATTCCTCTTTTTAGGGCACTAAAATTGGTCTTTGAAGAATACCAAGACCTCTAAGATGTTTCTAGGGAAGTGGAGAAGAGAATTTGGCAGGGTTTGGCCGAGCTTTAAGGCTCAAATTGGGGTGAGGAAGAGGGGGAGGAGGTGCCCTTTTATAAGGGAGGAGAGGGGCACCTTTGGAATAACAAAAAATATTATTTTATTATAAAGACAAATTCGGTTTTAAATAAATCCAAATTGATTTATTTCGAATCTAAGGTGGGGATGGGTCTAAATCTTCTCATCAAATAGAATTTAGACAAGTTTAGGTCATTATAATAACCTTATCTTTTAGTTTTAACTCTTAGTTAATTAGATTGACATTTACCATGTCACTTTGTATTTTTATATTTTATAGTTAATAAACATACGATATACATCCAAGCGACCCCCAAGTGGTCCATTAATGATACACCTATCATGATATAAGTATCCCGGCCGATCCTTAGATTTTTAGGAATAAAATAACAATCAATAATATAATATTTGTTTTAAAAACTATTTTATGTCAATTTTGACACTATTCAATAGTTGATTTTTGTGAAACTCATAACAGAATGATTACATCGAACACAATTTATATAATCCATCTTAATATGTAATATTAACCTTAAAAATTAGTGGAATGAATAAAAAGTCTCAAATTATATTTATTTGGGTATTTATAATATCAATTATTTTAATTTTTCACTATTATGGTAATTACTGCATTATCATTGTGTGATAACTAAATTAAATTATTTATTTTATAAAAATTAAAAATAAAATATCATTATGTAGGAAATATTTTCATCTTTCTAATGAATATTTAAAATCGAAATTATCTTATGTATACCACTATATCAAAAATGTTTTAATAAATAACCTTTGATTGTAACTCTTTTAACTCTTCTTTGAATTAAATAATAATAAATGTCCTAATCTAATCCAAGTGGGCCTAAATGGTCATATGTTATTCCTTAGGTAGTTCTTGGTCTAATTACACTTATCCAATAGAATTAGGACATGTTTTAGGGTAATAATAATATCATTTTTACCATTAATTACCCGATTTACTTTTAACCGTGGTAAAAAAAAGTAAAAAGTTACTATTCACCAAATATTATTTTCATCTCATTGAACCACATTTTACTTACTAACATTAACTGTGTCTCTCAGATTTTCGAAATTCCACTCACAGAAGCGGTAAAATTATGTTTTATGAAAAATTCAGTTTTTTAACTACCACTTAGTGGTTTCACTATTCAACAAAAATTGAAAGTTTTCAGAAAAATACCAAAAATTAGGCCTAAGCTATATTTGATATTATGAACTCAAAAATGATCTCTATTTTACCAAATTCAAAACATATCAGTTAAATTAATTAATTTAAAAATTAATTCCTGTCGTCAAAACATATAACGTGTTCTTAAGAGATAATAACTATCAAAAGATTGACACTTGTTTATGTCTGGTTTAAATGTGAAATTACATCCAATGACCAAAATTGTATTAAATTGTAAAAATCTATTCTAAATATAATTTAAAACCACTCAACTTAATAATTTATCACTATTAATTATTTCGATTAAAAAGGTTGTTTTTAATTAAAATTTAGTAATTTTCACTATTCCTCAGAAAATGAAAGTTACCCGAAAAGTACCAAAATTTCACCCTAAGCTAATTTCGATATTCTGAATCCAAAAATGAAGTCCATTTTGAAAAAGGAAATTTAAAAAATTTCAAAAAGTAGTTATTACTATTCATAAGGGCTTGTTTTAAAAATATTTTAATAGCATATCGTTGTTTAGTGAAACTCGATATTGCGTACTACACATGCTATAGAGGAAGGTCGCAATTGCGTGTAATGCAAAGCAATTCAAGGATGCATGTTTTGAAAGATCCTTTTTGTGTAGCGTACAACACAAGACATTAATGAAATTAAAAATAATATTTTTCATAAAATCTAGGGGTGTTACACTCCACCTGTCACTTACTAAGTCCAATGCATTCCTCATATGAAATGTTTGAAATATGACATAAAAATTCGTATTAAACTAGCATATGAAATGTCAATACTTAATCGAAAAACCATGATTGGTATAAAAATAGCACATCCACAGTCAAACATAACTCATTCAATACAATATGGACAATTGTATTGTATCAGATTAATCTCAATCAATAATAATGAAGGATATTGACATAGATGAAAATAATTGTCAAAACTATTAGAGAGAAATATCTCCTTTTTTCTTGAAATCATTTTAATGTCACAATATTTGTCAAGAGGCCATTTAAAAATATATTTTTGAATCAAAGTGTCCCATACCACATTGAAACTTTTATAAGTAATTTTAATTTTAAAACTTTAATGTCCATATAAATAAATTCTTAAAACCATTTTTAAAACTTGGACATTATTGAGAAATATTTAGAAGAATAAATCTTTACAATACATAAAATTGTATTTTTGTTAGAGTTTTTAACCCAAAGAGAGACACTTGAATACAAATAATTTAGGTTGTCAAAACATTATAATATCATGAGAATAAAGAGATTCATGATATACTGTGTCAAAGTACATTATATACACTCTATAAAATTGATTTGGTGTATAACAACAAATAAGTCTAAATGGAATGTAAATTGAGATGAAATCTCTCATAAAGGTTGTATCCTTAAGTTAAGGATAAATCAGAGACATAATTATGAGTGACAAATATAAATAAACTCAATATAATTGGATATTTAGAGTAAATTAAACAAAGTACATTCACAAATATTCTCGTAAAAACAACACCAATGAATTGGATATTTAACATAACAAATCGAGATTGAGTAAAAATTACTCATATCAAGTTCATACCGATGACCTGATAATTTATCAATGGAGTGATTATGTGTATAAAAAGTATATCCATAGAAAGGGGAATGGAATTTCTGACATAATCAAATGAATAGTGATTCTACACATAATCTTGGAGTAAAATAATCAATGAAGTATGCGTAAAGCTGAATGAGTGGAAATTGAAATTTCAAATTCGTTTATTGATTTGGTAACATACAAAACAAACACCCATGAAAGAAGGATCATACAACGATGATGTAAATATAAATTAATTAATGAATATTACACAATGAATACAAACATGGGCAGTACACACATCACATGTAATAAATAAGTGGTGAACAATGGAATTCTCACAGAATTAAAAGTGTGATAAGAAACCCCTTACTTTGTACTTTTTCCTTGGTCGATGGTAGGTTAACGTCCTGTATAATGGTGAAATAGTTGTTTTTTAATTATACAAGAATTATTTACATTAATATGATATCATATATGATCTTTTAACATTGATTTGTTAATAATACCTTAGTATTATCCTCATGGAGAATGAATCTCATCGCTTTCATGGAGACGGTAGTCCGTACGTACGCACGAGCGACAATATTATTCTTTTGATGTTAAAATAATATATACTTGGATGGTATATCATATATAAAGAATAATTATCATGTTATATTTATTATTTACATGAATTACACATCCTTATTATACACATCGAAATAATAATTTATTTAATAACAATTACACCATGACGTGGAGACGGTAAGTCATACGTACGCACGTATGGTGACATGTCGTTCAAAGGATGGATAAAATACTGAATATGGTTGTACCATATTTATATTATTTTACAGTATATAGGGGATACTAGATTCATTATTTTAGATTGGTAATAACAATGAAAGAAGAAGTTGAAGAAGAAAAGAATTTGAAAAAGGGTGGTAAAAACATTAACTCTTCTTCGGGTTCTTCCTTTTGATTTGATCAAAAGGGCTCCATCGGTTGGCTTTATGATCATACTAAGGCCTCTAGATTGTATTTAGGTATGTTGAGAGAGTATTTAGTCAGGTTTTGTCTGATCCAAAAGGCTTTGAATGTGTGAAGTAATGAGAAGGGGGAGTGCCCTTTTATAAGTGGGCTTAGGGGCACCTTTGGAAAAGCTAAATATATTATATTATAATAAACTCATATTCGGTTTCAAATGCCCCCAAAGTGGTTTATTTAAATGTTAATGTGGGTATAGTTCGAAAAAAACTCAACCAATAGAATTTAGATAGGTTTTTTTCATTATATTAACCTTATCATTAAGTATTAACTCTTAGTTAATTAGTTTCACTTTTACAATGTCTATTTGTATTTTTATATTATATGGTTAATAAACATACTATATACATCCATGAGACCCCCCAAGTAATCCATTAATGATACACCTATCATGATATAAGTTTCTTGGCCGAACCTTATATTTTTAGAAATTGAATATAAATTTATAATATAATATTTTTTTAAACACTCTTTTATGTCAATTTTGACACTAATGGGTATTTTGTTTTTGATAATTTCATAACAGCATTATTACATCGAACACAATTTATATAATCAATCTTAATATGTCATATTAACCTTAATAATTAGTGGGAAGAATAAAAAGTCTCAAATTATATTTATTTAGGTATTTATAATATCAATTATTTTAATTTTTCACTATTATGGTAATTACTGCATCATCATTGTGTCATAACAAAATTAAATTATTTATTTTATAAAAATTAAAAATAAAATATAAATATGTAGGAAATATTTTTATCTTTCTAATGAAAATTTACAATCGAAATTATCTTATGTATAACCCTATATTAAAAATGTTTTAATAAATAACCTTTGATTTTAACTCTTTTAACTCTTCTTTGAATTAAATAATAATAAATGTCCTAATCTAATCCAAGTGGGCCTAAATGATAATATTTTACTCCTAATGTTGTTTTTTGGTCGAGATACACTTGTCCAATAGAATTAGGACATGTGTTAGGGTAATATTAATATCAATTTTAACCTTAATTACCCTATTTACTTTTAACCATGGTAAATAAAAGTAAAAAGTTACTATTCAACAAAAATTAATTTCATATCATTGAACCACATTTTACTCCTTAATATTAATCGTGTCTCTTGGATTTTTGAAATTCCACTCACATAAGCGGTAAAATTATGTTTTATGAATAATTCAGTTTTTTATCTACCACTTAGTGGTATCAATATTCATCAAAAAATGAAAGTTTCTAGAAAAATATCAAAAATTAGGCCTAAGCTATATTTGGTATTATGAATTCAAAAATAATATCTATTTTAAAAAATTAAAAACATATCAGTTGGATTAATTAAATTAAAATTTAATTCCTGTCGTCAAAACAGATAGAGTGTTTTTAAGAGATAATAACCATCAAAAGATTGACACTTGTTTATGTCTAGTTTAAATGTGAAATTACATCCAACGACAAAAATTGTTTTAAATGGTAAAAATATATTCTAAATATACTTCAAAACCACTCAAATTAATAATTTATCACTATTAATTATTTCGATTAAAAATTTTGTTTTTAATTAAAATTTAGTAATTTTCACTATTCATCAAAATATGAAAGTTATCTGAAAAGTACCAAAATTTTACACTAATCTAATTTCGATATTATGAATCCAAAAATTAAGTCCATTTCGAAAGATAAAATTTAAAAAATTTAAAAAATTAGGTATTACTATTCATAACGGCTAGTTTGATTGGTTGTGGTGTGTTAGAATCTCGACGTTTTGTACAATGCACGCCATTGCATTATTCAAAGGGAAACGTACTGTGGAAGCTTCAGGCGTTACATTCTCCCCTCCTTCAATAAATTGCATCTTCGCAATTTTTTTTAAAAAAATTGGGCTTGAGAATAAAATGGAAAGTCCCCCATCGGAAAAAGAGTCGATAAAACTATCACTTTAAAAGAAAAAAAGATAGATATAATGGTCACCCAAGATAACCCAAACTAGGATTCCATGTAAGAAAACATGGATATGGATGATAAACTAAGTGTTATGTTCTGATGGAGAGGGATAGAAAACATGACCAGGAGAAAGTTAACAATAAGAAAATCACAAACTTGTGTTGGGACAAACGGTCATTAGTCTCCCAGTAGGAAAAGTAAATGGGCAACATTTTTGGTTTTAAGTTACATCACATAAGTACAAGGAATTAATTTATGATATTGACTAAGAACATAAAGAGATATAATTACTTTTTAAGTAGAGAATCATTCTATAAAAAAAATTTACCACTAACTAATTTTTTTTAAACAATGAGTATTCAAGAAGACTTGGTCCCAATGGAAGAGCTTGAATAATCTTTTATAGAAATACATGATCTACGTCGGATAAACTATATATTTACCTTGTCTTTAGAGATTAATCAAAACCAAAATGGTTAGTATAATATCTGATGATCCCCCAAATGGATATTCCATTAGAGAAAAAAAACACTAATCTTAATTTTTAAAATTAAACCATAAATACCCAAAAGTTAAATAAATACCATTCAATAATCAATTTTCCTTAATATCCTTCAATATAATCCAAACGAATATTGAAACCCAAAACATATAAGAATGTAGTCTTCCACATTAAATTGTATCTCCAAATGATATTAATTACTCTTAAAGTCACATACATAAAAGTAATTAACCTAATAATTTCAATAAATAACCCAAATCACTATAAATCCATAATAAAAACATAGATAAAAATTCACCATTACTCCTCAAATGAAATCCCATACTATTATATTTTCCTTGGGAATATTGTGTTCAAAACAAAGCGAACAACATCCAAAATAACATTTATCACTTAATCACAAAATCATTTTCCTATACTAAGGTTATTCATTTGATAAGACATAAGATCCCAAATCAAATTATTATTTATCAATAAAATCATTTAACAAAAAATAATATTCACACTAACCAGGGACTTCACGTAGTCCAGTGGTAGGCAATAAATCCCAATCGCACTTTGGTTGTGGGTTCGATTCCCACAGCTTTGTCTGACGCGACGGGTTGTCACATGGTCTGCATGTTGACCTTTTTCAAAAACTCTATTTTCTAACATTACCAAAATGAGATAAATTCCCCAAAATAACCATAACATAATTTAACCACAAATATTATCTCATACCTTGCATTCTCATCCCAAATTATAATAACTTATAATTTCCTTAAACCCAACGATCATATAAAACCAAATGGTTATTTATAACTATATCCACAAGAGAAAAGATAATTCTTCCTCAAATATCATTCTTACAAGGAAAACTGTAGGGTTAAAAAATACAAGAGAAAATTATTCCAAAGTAAACCCATCAACAAGGAGCACTAATATTTTGAAACATTTCTCCAACAATTTATTTCCACATAGATTCTTCTTTGACCAAGAAAATATCCTATAGAATAGGGCATTCACTCGGGTAATGTCCAGGTCCCCTACATTTACGGAAAATGACTGTAAATGGATTCATGGGACCATTTGTATCTTCTTCCATAGTACTATTCATTTTTCTTTGGCAATTCTTCACTTTATGTCCTTCCTTCCCGCACGTAAATCATTTTTTTGTCCCATTGAGACACTTTCCTTGGTGTCTCCTTCCAAATTTCCGGCATGATGGAAATTGAGGATTCCTTTCTCCATGGTCTCCACTACTGGAGATCTTATCATTCAACAACATTCTATTCATTATTGAGTCTGTGAATTGGTTAATATATATATTGTTGATCATATTTTTGGAAAATTGATTTGTAATAAAGACGAAATATTTTACTCCTATCAACATTCAATTTTGATTCTCATTGCCACAATCGTTCCCACCTTTTACATCATTCTTAAAGTCACTATGACTTCCTTGAAATCTAGTCATTGACTTAAACCAGAAAGCATTGTGTGAGTAACAGTAGTAATAAAACCATTTAGAGATTAACATGTCACCATATTTTTAATTTGAAACACATTAGGATTTACCAAGGTCATTTACTCTCATCTTATATATATATAATACTTCAAATTGGTTTGTAAAGAAAATGTAAATTATCCTAAGCATATCCCCCGGGAGTGTTGTAACCAAGAGTGCAGCAAGGCCTGTTGTCGTGCACCAGTTCCCGTTCAAGTCTATCTCAAAGCGATGTTTGTGGTTTTTACCCCTAGGTACATATGTGCCAGAGCCACCTATACCTGCTTGTATCCATACAGAGATGTATTTCTCGGAAAACTCACAAAATCTCTACATTACCAAAATTCGAGGAAGTTCTTCTATACTAATCCTCGAAGTTCATCTTAGGTCTACGTGCTCTAATCAGAGTTTATCTAAATATAGCTTCCAAGGTTCATACTAAACTTCCTCTGATACCAACTATAACGCCCCGACCCCAGTTACCCAGAGTTGGTGCATTATTATATAACATTGGCATGATAAAAAAAAGATCAAGTCTCGAAAGACCGATTAGTTTAGTAGCCTTCGAAACACTAGATATATTCATAAGTCTTACATTACATCATAATGTTAAAAAACTACAACAAAATCTTGTCTTCATATCCCCTAATACTATCCATGCAGGTCATTCATAAATTAATTCTTCACATCCTAGGAAAAATAAAACATTTAAAGGGGTGAGCTCAGATGCTCAGTAAGGATAACAATATAGCATAAGCTTTCGTAGATATACTTAAACACTTATGGCAATGTATGACTAAAACAAAAGTCTTTTAAACATGAACTTTAGAATAATATGGCAATGATAAAATTAAAAAATTCCATTTACTTACTCACATGGACATTCTACTAGTCTAATAATCACATGCAATATCATTAACCACTTTTATAAAGATGGAATGCATAATGCTAGACTATTATAACCACGTAGGCAAGGCCTTGTGCCAAGACTACAATTAAGATTTTGTCAAGGCCTCGTCCCAAGACACTAGATTGTCTCATGAGACCTACCGATGCATCGAGGAGCTATAGCGGGCTCCACCCGTCTCTTACATAGTCCAATGCATTCCTCATATGAATAGTTTGAAATATGACATAAACATTCGTATTAAACTAGCATACGAAATGTCAATACTTAATGGACAAACCATGAATGGTATAAAAATAGCACATCCATAGTCAAACATAACTCCTTCGATACAATATGGAATATGGTATTGTATCAGATTAATCTCAATCAAAAATAATGAAGGATATTGACATAGACGAAAATAATCGTCAAAACTATTAGAGTCAAATATCCCCCTTTTTCATGAAATCATTTAAAAGTCACACTATCTGTCAAGAATCCATTTAAAAATAGATTTTTGAATCAAAGTGTCCCATACCACTTTGAAACTTTTAAAAGTAATTTTAATTTAAAAACCTTAATGTATATATAAATAAATTATTAAAAGAATTTTTAAATCATGGACATTAATGAGAAATATTTAGAAGAATAAATCTTTAAAACACTTAAAAATGTATTTTTGTTAGAGTTTCTAACCAAAAGAGAGACACTTGAATACAAATAATTGAGGTAATAAAAACATTATAATATCAAGAGAATAAAGGGATTAATGATATACTATGTCAAAGAACATTATATACACCATATAAAAGTGATTTGGTGTATAACAACAAAGAAGTCTCAATGGAATGTAAATTGAGATGAAATCTCTCTTAAAGGCAGTATCCTTAGGTTAGGATAAATCAAAGACATAATTATGAGTGAAAAATATAAATATACTCAATATTATTGGATATTCAGTGTAAAAAATTTAAAGGACATTCACACATATTCTTGTAGAAACAACACCAATGAATTGGATGTTCAACTCAACAAATCAAGATTGAGTAAAAATTACTCTTATCAAGTTCATACTGATGGCCTGATAATTTATCAATGGAGTGATTATGTGTATCAAATGTATATCCACAGAATGGGGAGTGGAATTTATGACATAATCAAATGAATAGTTATTCTACACATAATCTTGGAGTAAAATAATCAATGAAGTATTCGTAAAGCCGAATGAGTGGAAATTGAAATTTCAAATTCCCTTATTGATTTGGTAACATACAAAAAATACAACCATGAAAGAAGGATCATACAATGATGATGTAAATATACATGAATTAAAGTATATTACACAATGAATACAAACATGGTCAGTACACACACCACAAGTAATAAATAAGTGGTGAACAATGGAATTCTCACGGAATTAAAAGTGAGATAAGATTCCCCTTACTTTGTACTTTTTCCTTGGTCTACGTTAGATTAACCTCCTGTATAATTGAGAAATAATTTTTATTGAATTATAAAATAATCATTAACATTAATATGATATCATATATGATCTTTTAACAATTATTTGTTAATAATATCTTAGTATTCTCTTCATTTCGGGTGTTAACTTACTCGTTTTCCTTTATATTATTTGTTTCATAAGATGTGCTTGTTATGGATAGGTTGTATCTTATTCATATCAAGAATTATATAAAGTCCTTAAACATTATTTTTAATCATCAAATGATAATTATACTTGAATGGATACAATGGAGAATGAATCTCATCGCGTTCGTGGAGATGGTAGTCTGTATGTACACACGGGCGACAATATCATTCTTTTAATGTTAAAATAATATATAATTGGATGGTATATCATATAGAAAGAATAATTATCATGTTATATTTATTATTTAAATGAATTAAACATCATTATTATACCCATTGAAATAATAATTTATTGAATATCAATTACACCACGATGTGGAGACGGTAAGCCGTATGTACGCACGTATGGTGACATGTCATTCAAAGGATAGATAGAATACTGAATATTCTTGTACCATATTTATAATAATAATACAGTATATAGGAGATACTGGATTCATTATTTTATAATGCGAATAACAATGAAAGATGAAGTTGAAGAAGAAAATAATTTGAAAAAGGGTTGTAAAAACAGTACATCTTCTTCGGTTTCATCCTTTTTATTTGATCAAAAGGGCTCCATAGGTTGGCTTCATGGTCAAAATATGGCCTCTAGGTTGTATTGAGGGAAGTTGATAGAGTATTTGGGCAGGGGTTATCCGAACCAAAAGGCTTTGAAGGTGTGAATTAATGAGAAGGGGGAGTGCCATTTTATAAGAGGGGTGAGGGGCACCTTTGGAAAAGTTAAAAATATTTTTTTATAATAAATTCATATTTGGTTTATAATGTCTCCAAAGTGGATTATTTAAATTCTATGGTGGGTATAGGTCGAAAAACACTCTAAAAATAGAATTTAGACAGGTTTGAGTCATTATATTATCCTTATCTTTAAGTATTAACTCTTAGTTAATTAGTTTCACTTTTAAATTTTCTCTTTGTATTTTTATATTATATGGTTAAAAAAATACTATATACATCCAAGATACCCCCAAGTGGTCCATTAATGATACAACTATCATGATAAAAGTCTCTTAGACGAGCCTTATATTTTTATAAATTGAATATAAATTAATAATACAATATTTGTTTTAAAAACTCTTTTATGTCAATATGGACACTATTGGGTATTTTGTTATTTATAAATTCATAACAGCATTATTAATTAGAAGAAAATTTATATAATAAATTCTAATATGTCATATTATCCTTGAAATTTAGTGCAATTCATAAAAAGTCTCAAATTATATTTATTTGGGTATTTATAATATCAATTATTTTAATTTTTCATTAATATAGTAATTACGACATCATCATTGTGTCATAAATAAATTAAATTATATCTTGTCTAAAAATTATAAATAAAATATAATTATGTAGGAAATACTTTTATCTTTCTAATGAATATTTATAATCTAAATTATCTTATATATAACCCTATATTAAAAATGATTAAGTAAATAAACATTGATTTTAACTCTTTAATTCTTCTTTGAATTAAATAATGATAAACATCCTAATCTAATCCAAGTGGGCCTAAATGATAATATCTTACTCCTAAGGTTTTTTTCTTCCTAGATACACTTGTCCAATATAATTAGGACATGTTTTAGAGTAATATTAATATCATTGTTACCCTTAATTACCCTATTTACTTTTAACCGTGGTAAATAAAAGTGAAAAGCTACTATTCACCAAAAATTAGTTTCATCTAATTGAAACACATTTTACTCCATGATATTAAACGTGTCTCTAGTATATTCTAAATTTCACTCACAGAAGCGGTAAAATTATGTTTTATGAAAAATTCAATTTTTTATCTACCACTTAGTAATTTCACTATTCATC
Organism: Viscum album; assembly: GCA_963277665.1. Classification (NCBI taxonomy): domain Eukaryota; kingdom Viridiplantae; phylum Streptophyta; class Magnoliopsida; order Santalales; family Viscaceae; genus Viscum; species Viscum album. Next base: position 1,139,713,702 of record OY728153.1, on the reverse strand, counting down.
AAAAAATGACAGTTTCCTGAAAAATAGCAAAAATTTGGCATAAGATATATTTGATACTATGAATTCAAAAATTATATCTATTTTACCAAATTAATAACATATTAGTTTCATTAATTAATATAAAAATTAATTCTCATCGTCAAAATAAATAGCGTGTTTTTTAGAGATAATAACTATCAAAATATTGACACTTGTTTATGTCTAGTTTAAATGTGAAATTACATATAATGACTAACATTGTATTAAATTGTAAAAATATATTCTAAATATACATTAAAACCACTCCAATTAATAATTTATCACTATTAATTATTTCGATTAAAAAAGTTTTTTTTAATTAAAATTTAGTAATTTTCGCTATTCATCAAAAAATGAATGTTATCCAAAAAGTACCAAAAATTTCCCCTAAGCTAATTTCAATATTACGAATCCAAAAATGAAGTCCATTTCGAAATATAAAATTTATAATATTTCAAAAAGTAGGCATTACTATTCATAACGCCTAGTTTGATTAGTTGTGGTGTGTTAGAATCCCGAAGTTGTGTACAATTCACGCCATTGCATTATTCAAAGGGAAATGTACCATGGATGCATGGGATGTTAAAATATAGATATAGTAGATCCATGATCAGTATGGCACAGGGATCATGCAATTCTGATAGAAGTGAGAAAATCATATCAGATTTGAGACCTTCATGTTTCATCTGTGTGGGTGAACGTGATGGGGATGAACGAACACTAATTCCCATGTTAATCAGGTGACTATAATATATCCACCAACAATGGAAGGGATCATTCTAAGTAGATAAACACTTTCAGTAATTATTCATAGTATATTTGGGAGCCAAATGAGAGGATGATGAGGCAGAGAAAAAATCTGTAAGGTCTATGAAATACCATGGCACAAGACATGTGTTATAGAGGAGGATATTGTGTGGGAAGCATGTATAAGTGACTATAATTTTGGGAATATATTAAGTATCACACTAGGTTAGACCATGCCAAATTGTGTGTGACCCCATTATATTGCCTCTACATATGGCATGGATGGTACACAATGATGGCCAGATGTAAACGAGAATGGGCACATTTTGTACTCTGACATGGACACGTCTATGACATGTTTAATTGGGAATAGACATATAATTTGGAATGAGAAAAGTTACAAATTCATTGGGATAGTTTCTACTACATACGGATGCATACATGGGGTGTTTACAAAGGATAATTGAGTGTCGAATAGACACCACATGTACTACAGGTGCATACCAAGTACTAATTCAAAGAACTATTTAAGACCCTTTTCTATGTATCTTTAAAATGTATCATTAGGGTGCATTCAAAATATTATCTTTCCTAAGGATTATTGTGGAATAATATCTAACACGTGAGATAGTAATCCCCTTACTATTATATTTTTTATAGAATGTTTTGAAATCATTCTATGAGGTCCAGAGTTGGATCATCGTCCAATTTCTTTTCCTAAGTGGAGTTATTTGTATCTTCATGACCAACACTATGCAAGCATCAATAATATAATTAGAGTGTAATTCCAGATTGATTTGTTGGAAGACCCCATGGCCTTTTTTATGATCCTCATCGATGTTTCTTATTTCTTAAAACATCTATCACATACTTCTAATGGAGAGACTTGACAAGAAAAACCCCTTAGATGGATGTTGGTCGGAATGGCCCAAAGGCCTTCATTTTTTTAAATTATTTTTGCTAATCCACCTTTCAAGGGATGAGGTATAACCCTTACCTAGAATGTTTCATGATATCAACACTCCACCTTCATAGGGTTGGTCGGTTAGCTATCCCATGTAAAGCTACACAAGCCCGGTACCAATGGAAAATCCATAACCTATTATTCTTACAATTCTTGTTAGCTCTGATCCAGTGAATTGATACTCCAGCAGATGGATGTCATTAGTATTTCAAACTCATAATGTGTGTTCTCCTGGATGTGTTTTTTATGTAACCTTCTAGTTAGAATCATTTACTAGCATTATAGTTGTAACTTTACTATAAGAATATTGGTCTTTGTTTATTATATTTGTATATTTTTATTATGTGATTGATAGACATATATCTATGTAGATATGACTATAATTCTTATCTCTCTATGATTTTTTGATTCTAGGTGTCCAATTTGGTATTTTTATACTCACCCCTGCATGTGATGTTACTCCACATTTCATGTCCAATGTAGATTACTGTCTATTTAATGGAGTCCTAAAGGGACCATAGCCACGCGCCCCGTAGTGATCCGAACAAACAAAGGTGTTTTCTTATGGTATCATGACAGAATTGAACATCTATTCTTTTAGATTAAACTAATTTTTGGAATATTTAAGGTGGGACTATATTTTTTCAGCATTACATTCTATTACATGTTTCCATACTCTGGTGGTGGTATTCAAATTTATGGATGCAAGGTTTATCAGTTGTTATATATTTTAACATTTTATTGTATTGGATATATGTGTGTGTGTGTGTGGGAATATACTCTAGGATAAGTCATGCCAAATTAGTGATATACCAAATCAGTGATAGTATCTAGTTACCAGCATATTAGAGGTTGGATTTGGGGTTATGGTATGGGTTCCATTGGGATGGGCTATTACAATAAACCTAAATAGAAATGTTATATCAAGTTATAATGAATGATTCGTATAATGTTTTCCTCTAGAATGCACAAAATAATGAGAATATTGATATTGATTACTTCATGCATCAACGAGAACCGTCCAATAATGGATATTCATATCCCCAATTTATTGAGAAAAATATTAAAATTTTAGAACATATATTTTCTTTTATTCATTGATTAAAATGTGAAAAATTAATCTTGGTTGTTTATAAATTTAAAGGAAATGTTACACAGTGATGGACATTGATAAATAAAAGGAGGTAAAAAGGATGATGAATCTATGTAAAGGGATTATTTTATGAAAATATCCTTCCCTAAATATTTTAAAAAAACCCTTCACCATATAATGGAGTTATAATGTAATGTATTAAATAGAAAATTACGATAAATCAATTGATTCATATGAAGAAAACATCCTAGTACATAAATGGTATGACTCATATTTTATTATTGACACCAATATAAATATTTCTCCTTTGTTAAGTAATTTTAAAACATTTATTTGAAAAAGCTTAGTTATAATATATATTGATAGCTTTGAATAAATTTTTTAATGTATAATTAAGGGGTATATGTAAACTATATATTCACATTATTCTTAAGTATTTAAATTTAATAAATATAAAATATATTCTTATTTAATATTAAATGATTAAACAAAATGATGAAATAAAATTAAATCTCCTATATTCCATTGATATGGCAGGAAAGTCATAAGAAATTTCATGAATGAAACAAGAAAACACTCCATGTGTAGAAGGGTTGAACATCAGGCTCGTGATTTTCAAAGCTAGATAATGATAACGGCCAATACAATGGAGTAATGTAAAGTCCATGATAATGTGACACCTATACATCATGAAACAAAATTACTGGATTTTGGGAATTATACCAATCGATTCCCATATTAGGGGGCCAATAAAGATAATGGACCTTCATAAGATCCACGACCAACGGAAAATAGAAGAGCTTGTGCAATCACTACTAATAAAGATAATATTGATAATGAGGTGGTGAAAGGTAAGTATATTCTATAAACCTGATCTACTAATTTATTATTTGATTATAGTACCTTAAATTCATTAATATCAAAAAAACTATTCATTTTGATGAACCACCCAAAACATTAAATATTAAATATTGATTTGAAATTGAGGTTGTGAGATGACTGTATCCATGGTATAAACCTCTTCTTAAATCAATATTTATTTTACAATACTTCATTCAACTCTAGTTATTCTATCTATAGAATAATTTATTGTGATTTTAGTAATGTATTTTCTCTATATTTATAGAGATTATATCAACTTTTGCGATTGGGAAATATATAATCATATTCAAAATCATCTCATATTCATATATTGTTTTAGATATGTTGATGAAATACCCCTAGAAACAAATTTCTTTATGTGTGTCTTGAAATCATGAAATGATGGTGATTTTTTTCAAATGGTTTGGGAGGAAATCAATATTGTAGTAATTACAAACTGTTTTAGAATATATCAATATATTTATTGAATAAATGATTGGTCTTCTAATTTAACATAATATTTAGTTTCCAATTTTACTCATACATATTTCTATTGTAATATCAATTTTTCCTTCCATAATTTCACCCATTCATTTGAAATAATTAATTAAGTTGATACAGTGGAATTATTTCATGTGTTTTATACACCCAGTTTATTATCCATTGGGTAAACCATTTCTAATTATTAATAAGAAAGCATCATCAATGATCATTTTAATTTATTATCTTTAACATTACAAGATAAATATTAATACAAATTGTTAGATATCCTATATTAATTATTTTTTTGATAAACATAGAGGTTAAAGATATTTTTATGATCATCCAGGGAAAATGATAATATTGGTGTTTTTTTTATTCTTATGGAGTTATAGATTCTAGAAGCTTAATTTTTCATATTCTTATGGGAATGGTGGAGCAATAGTGAAAAACATATAAAAGTATGAATGAATAAAAACCAAAAACATGAAGTCATATATAGTAAATCATAATATACCCCTTGACAATTTAATGGTAAGGGTGGAAAATTTTTGTAAATTTTGGTTAGGTTAATATATGAAAAAATTTTAGTAATTCTGAGTTAATGTAAGGGTTTTATCATTCATGGATTTTCGAAAAGGTTTAATGAAATGGTATTTCATAAGATAACTAATTTTATACAATTAATGTTTTTAAAATATTTCACTATTCACATGAAGGATAAGTTAATTTATTAGATGTCTTTGTCTAAGTGGAGGGATGACTATGAATATTAGATATTCTTTAAATTACTACATTTAAGATTAGATGATAGTGGAAACTAATTTCACATTAATTAATCTAATATAAATATTTTTTTGGTAACTTATGTTGCATAGAAATTATAACTTATAATCATATTCTACTCTTTGAATTAAGATATTAAATTTCCACTATAGAATATGATTATTTCATAAACATGTAAACTTGTGCTGTTATTTTGTTTTTTTTTCTTCATTCATTTTATTTTGGATTTTATTTTATGTCTTAATGTTGTGAATTTTCCAAGAGAGATATAGGTGTGGTTTTTCATTCATATTTTGTTACATCATTACCACATGTTCATTTTTATTATATAGATCTAGATCTTATATTTATTTTTTATGTTATGATTGTTTCCATTTTTTAAGAATTTTTATCAGACCCAATAATTGATACTATATAATTGGATGTAGTTTTTCATATGACTAAACCCTATATAAGGTGTTTAAGATATTAGTTTAGCATAATACATATGCATTTATAAATATAGGGTAATTATATTTAGTATTTAACGTTCCCTATTATATGTTTCAAAAAATTTTATAGTTCATTGATGATTTATCTAATGGATATGGATGAGGTTGAGGCATATGTGGATTGTTTTAATATAATAAATTTCAAATTATATGAGTTGTAAAAATATGATTTATTACTCTAAAATGGACTTGATCTTCTATTTATGGTTACCAAACTAGAAATTTTGAATTTGGAATAATGGGAAAGGTGGGAGAAGAAATAAATGGGGTTTATCTCAATATCACTATCCTAAAACATAGATTATAGCATCTATAGGGTGAAGAATAATTCAAAACATATGAATGTTATTATAAATATGGGGAGAATCCAATAACAACAAACAAGGTTTTCCCTTTGGGTGGATTTTTCATAAGATAATTTTGTAAGGAATGATAGGGGACAATCATATGAATGACATCCCTATAATCTTTAGTTTTTATGAATTGGTCAATATGACATTCAGATATCTTCAATGTCTACAGTTACTACTTTAATCACTCAGGAGATCGTGGGATGCAATGATTATCATGGTATGTAACATGATATGTAGTATAGAATATATTATTACTACTATTAAATATCTAATTCTAAATGATTAGATTCATGGGATGAAGATTTATTCATCCAGCATAAGTTAATATTATGAGAATTTTATGGGATGTTCCATAACATATAATAATTATTAAAAATTTACAAAATGGAATATATAGTTTTAATTTCTTGAAGAATGGTTCTCCCATGTGTGTAAATTTTGGTAATAAAGTAACTTCAAATAAATAAAGGAAAAGTTGAATATTCAACTCTGGAATATTTTATTTTTAATATGGATCAATGAATATAGTGTGTGGAAATTTGAAAGTTCTACAGGTAAGTGATCATTTTTCACTTAATTATAGACTATAGACAAATGAATCTTTTAAATAATTAACCTATACGAGGTTTATGAGATATTAAAATTCCTTATTTTTTGGAATGGTGTTTCTGGATGACGGTGAAGCTATCAAGATTGTGGGAAATGATTATATGTCATTGCAGATAAATAATGGGATTTTTTAATATAGTATAAAATAATGAAGGATTAAGGAAAAATGTAATCTCATTTGGGTATCTTGATGAAATGTGTTTTTTTACAATATTGAATTATGTTTTATGAATAAATACATGTTGTGCCATGGTGGTGGCCAAAGGATTGGATGAGGGAAAATTTTATTTAATGTGATTATTAGAAGGTGCAATACCTGGAATAAATATAAAATCATCAATTTTATTTCATTAATATATAGTTTAATTATGATCAAGGTTGATGGGAATTAATTTTTTTAAGTAGTGGTGATTTGTTTAATCACATTACACAAAATTAAAAAGGAATAATTTATTTTAAAATAGAAGAAACTATTTTTTGAAAGGGTAGTATGATTCAAATAGATGAGAAGTTAAATCTCATTCATGAGGATTTATGGGGGCTTGCTGTAGTCCATTCTCGTGAAGGTTCATAATAAAATATTGTAGTCATCAATGATATGACACGTAAAGTGAGGGTTTTCTTTCATAAGAAGATGTATAGAGTATTTAAACCCATTTTTTATTGGATAATCATTGTGGAGTAGAATACTGAAGGTAGAATCCAAATTTTTAATGTCAGAAAATGATAGGGGATATGTAATGTAGGAGTTTCATAGGATCAATTAATAGAAATTATTATTCATTCTAAATATAGTATTATGTATTTTGGTCCAAATTAAAGTTTACGAGTGCTTAAATTTGAAATTGGTATAGATGTCATGGTGTCTGTGGATCTGATAAGGTTTTTGAAATTTGTTTTGCGAGTAGGTAGTGAATTATTATTACCATTAAATGAATATGATTATATCGTCTACATTACGGTAGGAACTTATAGAATCACGTTGATCCCAAATAAATTTTAAAAATTCTCATAACAATGCCTTTGGATCACTTAAAAATGTCTACATTTATCCTATACAAGGTAGAAAGTTAATGGGTAAGTCCCAATCATGATTATTTGTAGGATATAAAAATAACACATATGGAATTTGGTTTGTGGATAATTAATCCATGAATGTTTTAGGAAGTAAAATTGTAAATTTATTTTATAAGATCTTATGAAAACCTTAGATCCAATTTTATGTTTTTTAATTGATCAAATCCCCATCATAAAATGAGTTTTGACTAAATGAATGTCTATAAGTTAGGAATGGTCTAAAAATTAAATTAAGTGCATCAATTCTAAAAACATTAGATTATTTTAACTTTATTATTAAAAGACATCATTTTATAATTTTTTTTCTAATAATATAAGTATTGGATATCTCATGGACTAGAAACTGTTTTGGAGGATCCCTCGACGGAGATGATTTAGAAGAAATTTTTTTAAATTAGCTACACCACATGGTTAGTAATGGTGTTTTACCTTGATAAACCTGAAAGTTTATATATATTGAGGCTATTTATAGTACATTATACATATAGATGGTGGAGATCCTGAAACCCTATTATTGGTTAAAATCATAATGGAATTTAATTATTTTGTTTTAAACATGAGGAATAACATTGTTTTGAAAATGTTTCTGGGACCTGGGATATTTTTCAAAATAATTGTCATATTTTTGGATGTTTTTGGAAATAGAGGATTCTTGGACACATATGAAGAATAAAGAATCTTATGTGAAGTAGTTCTATGATTTTAATAATATTTGTTAAAAAATATTATCTATTATATTCTTCATACCATTATAAATCATTCTATTCTTTAGTGGATCAGAAATAGTATAGTGTAAAAATGCAGCAAGTGTTCTGAATGTCATTAAAAATGGAAGATTTTGTATATGAAATCATCATATTTTCCATGTGATGGTAAATTTAATTTCAATTAGTAACCTTTCCTATAGTAAATATAAAATTATATACTCTACATATCCAAAGTCATCGTTCATCACATGGATGTTAGAAGTTTTACAAATTCATATTATACATAATAGATGTGACGGTATTGGAAAAAATTAGAATAGTTATTATTATGTATAAGAAGAGGGGTTTCATATATATTATATTCTATTTATGAATAATAGATATATATTGACCATTCACTAAAATAATACGAATTATTTATTATTAAATAAGAATATATCCAAGGTATAAAAAATCATGAACAAATGTTTTAATGTGATTATTTTGTGAAATTTTATTTGTTAATAAAAAATTGGTAGTCCCAAACCATTGTAGAGACTATTGTGAGAATGAAATAGGGAGATGATGTATGACCCATTGTAGTATATATTAATTTTCAGTGTTAGAGTACCAATGTAAATTGATGAATTACATAATGAGAGTTTTAGAATCCATAGTGAAATTCATGTGGAATTAATTGATCTCTTATCTGGGATAATATAAATGGTAAACAAAAAAGAAACATTTCATGGAGGAAGATATAGCTGGAATCAATTATTCAAGATTATAAGTGGAAAATATTGGGTGAGCATGGAGAAAACTCTGTTATATTATATATCACATTGAAGATAAATATTTCATCATTATTCAGTAAATAAGTATTGGATAGTTTTTTATAAGGGATACAATATCTTATAGATATTTTTAATATGAGACTGTGAGGTAGAGAGTCATAAAATTAAGGGGCTGTAAATGAGTGCTTTAAAGATCAATTAAGTAGCAATAAGTGGATCTTTTATGGGATTCATTTTGGGGAAACTAGATAAATAATTTAATTTTGAATCAATATGATGAAAAATGATGGAAAATATTTAAGATATCATCAACACATAAATAATGATAGATTACTGTGAATATAGAAGAAAAATGACAGGTTAACCTATTTTCCTATAATTCCATCGAATAACTAGACTCAAAGAAGAATCAAAATCATGAAGGAAAATGCCTCTATGGATTGGTTCTTTTCATTTATTAAGAATTATTTTATGAAATTATCATACAGAACATATATTTCATTCATTATATCAAATAAAAAAAGAAAAGGTAGGTTCTGTAGATATTTATATTCAATTTAAAAATATATATGAAAAACTCAATGTCCATATTTGTAGTCCATAGTAAGTCCACACACCACCATCATATAATCCTTGTATATTCCCTTCGTGTTGAATAACGTAAAATATATTGTTCCTCACATTCATTTATAAATCTGAATGTCACATTTGTTCTTAGAGTTTGATAGATATTATTTTTTTGATAGCATAAAAAGTATACACTAAAAAATAAGAACAATTGGACACCCTAATATACACCCTTCCTTAGGAGGTATTTAGACTATCGGTGTAACATGTTTTATTAGATACATAAGTTAATTAAAAAATGAATCATGCCTTATGAAGGTCACAGATATATATAATGTAGTTTTAATAAAATGGGTTCCATTGTTAAATTGATATAAATTTCAAATATGAAGTAATATCATGAAGAATGATTAATTATTAGTCAGAATAAAATAATTCAACAAAACATTTCATAGAATTTAAGTATGTAATATGATAGAAGTATTAATGATTGAATATGATAATAAATTTCGATATTTTTATTTGAATTATATCAATAAAAAATCAAGATCCCTATTGAACTATGTATTTATGTTATTAAAAATCTCCACATTATATACATTTTTAAAGTTTAGGAAAATAATATTTATTTTGGGGATAAAAATGTGAGATAAGCTAAATTTCAATTACTACATAACCATGCTTCGTAACATGAAGATGACCCCAAATGAGAATATTTATGCCTTTTTAATATGCTTATTGTGGTTATTAGAGTCAACTGAGAAATATATGATCAAAAGAAATATGTTTATATTTTTAAAAATATTTTAACCATACTTCCACCCTTGTACATGGATTTGGTTTTGATTCTTGAAGTAAAATACCATATGGATATAACTATGGTTTATTTTAAAAGAAATTTGGTGACTTATGGGATGAATGTGAAATATAAAAGTTTATATTTTCAATAAAGAATGCATTTTTATTTTATATAAATGGTTAATGTTGAAATTCGTGTAGTTAGAAACAATGATGCAGTTTTCAACATTGAATTTATTTGTCATGTAGCAAGAAGATTCAGTTTAAGAAATGAATATTATGATGGTAAACATATATTTTATAATTTCAATTGCATAAAATTAATGTATATTTCATGAATAATTCCAATGAAGGATTAAAATATAGCCTTATATATTGTGGTTTAATACATAATAGAAGGATTCCTCTATTTTTATGGTTAAAAATATATATTATGATTTTATGGTGGTTCATTTGGAAAATATATTAATTAAATGCTTGGAATTATTGGACTTTTCCCATTAATATGATGATACTGAGTTTATTTTACATTTGAATATGTTATGATTGAAACAGTTGAAGGAAACAAATTATAATATGATGAATAAGGTCAACCTGATTTAATTGTTATCTTGAATATTTAAATCAATGGTTACCTTTAATAGTTGTGTATTCAGCATTACAAAAAAATAGATTGTTTTCTTGTAGAAATAATAAATATTATGTATTGATTAACATGATGTTGAAATTACAAATTCATAAATGGTAGTGGGAAATTTTGAGGCATATCAACCTATATATGAAGAATTTAGTGAATCCGTGATGGGAATAAAAGAAAAGGATAAAATATTTTATTATCTTTATATTCGGATTAATTAAACGAGGAAGATGTTTATATCAGTCAAATAGGATATTTTGTAATTGTGACAGAGTAATGAATTTGAATAGAAAAGTGAATGATGATAATAAAAATCTAAACATCACAAATTCTCAATGAAATAATTGATTGAAATACAATTAAGAGCTATAAATATTGTCTAAAAAATTAAATGAATATTAACCAAAGACTATGCGACTGTTTGTGCTTATACGTTTATATGATACTCAAAAAATTATTAAGTTACTATAAAAAATAATGGAAAGAACAAAATTAATGGAATATGTCAAAAAAAATTAACCATAACAGAAAATAAAAAATACAATGATAGAAATATGTAGAAAAAAGTGATGAAATTATCTTTCTTTTGTTGATATATAGTGTATATTATTTTCATGGACATACTATGACCTACTGTGTTGAAGTATAAATCTATTTGAGGAGTGAGTCTACCTGGATTCAATAATGAATTATCAGAACACATCTTATATCATAATGAATAATATATTTTTATTGTTATTATTATAATTATTCTTTTTTTAGACACATGGAAATAGATTTTATGCATCAAAGAAGTCAAATTCAATCAAATGGGAGATAATCAAAAAATATAAATAAACAACTATTTTAGATTCCATCATATAACATATTTATTCCTTTTGGATGAAGTGGATTAAAATCCCATAGATTATAAGAATAAGATGATGATAATGCGCATTATCTATCAAAATAATGGAGACTCTCATGGTTGATGATGTAGAAAACATAGAATGATATTTTGGTGGATATTTATTTTAATGAAAAAAAAATTAACATATTATTGATCCTTGATAGTGGATTTTATTCCCTCTGGAAAAGAAACATATATATCCTAATGAATAATAATATTAGTGTTGAATGCATTATTAAAACTAATAATTATTGAATGTTAACAATTAAGGGATTTGAATTTATAAGGATAGATCATGATAATATAATGAATAATTAAATTCCTATAATGGTAGACTTTGATATAATAATATCAGTGTGATTCACATTATCTTATTCATTTATAATTATAGTAAAATGGTTTTTTTTATTATATTGGCCAAGATCGAGGTTATTGATTTCATTAGGTGGTTTCTAAGGAGAGATAATAATGAAAGTGTGATAACTATAATGTCTTCTCCGTTTTAAAATTACATGCACTATACTACAAAAAAGGTCAAAAACATTTTATAGAAGATAAATATTAGTAATGGAGTCTCATTTTTAAGAATACCACAACAAAATTGGTTTGTCAGAAATGCATAAATTCATGGAGAAAAACAATTTAAAAACATTTATCATTAAAATTCTAATCTCATACCACTATCAGACGGAATTTTTTCATGTAGATATATACATAAAAATAATGATTTATGGAGTCCTAAAGATAATATGACATTTTATAAGATGATGAATGGAATAAATACAATGATGAGGCACTCTAGAGTGATTGGAATATGGGTTTGTATTCTTCACATGAGAGGAACATAAAATATAGATATTCCATAAGAAAATATACAATTTTTTGTCATTTTCTAGATGTTTTTTCTATATGAGTTTTTAAATAGGTTGAATAAATTTCTAGAGAAAATTATTGTTATGATTGATACAAAAAATATAGAAATTATGGAGAATTATTGACCTATGTTTGGTAATTTATATATAATATTAAATGGATATAAATAAAAGTGGTTCTCTAAGTCTAATAATACAAAAGGAGTTATGGGATGAATAAATTGATGAAGAAGTTGAGAAAAAGAGTCAATTTGTGGCCCCGCAAAGAAGGATACATTTGGTTAATGAATAAAAAACATTATTGATAAAACTAATCTAACAGATACTCAAAAGATGATAATTATAAAAAACAATATTATTTTAAAAATTATAATTAAAATCATTTTAAGAATAAGAAAGGGTTATTTCATGGGTTAAATCCATGAATGGTGAGATAAATAAAATTTTATATTTTGAAATCATTGATAGGATGATATATCACAACATCCGATTAATAACATTTGGATTTGTAAATAAATATGATGAGGCTGGAAAGGTGTTATGAAATAAAGAATAATCAATGTGTAAGTAGTGTGTTCATGTTGAAGGAATTTATGATGAGGAAACCTCATCATCATTGGAAAGACATAATTCAATATGAGTATCTATTACTATTTATTTCCAATAAAAAATTTTAGACTACCAAATGAGTTTAAAGAACATATTTTTAATGTTTTCTCAATGAAGTGGTTTATAGTGAATGAATAATGTGTTTTCTAATTAGGTATAATGATTTAAAGGTGTATAGTCTAAATAAGGCGAAGTATTTCTTGACACATTCACCCCAGGCCTAGTATGCTCATCTAGATACATTATTAAAGATTGTGGAATTTAGTATAGGGTAGTTTCATCACAATATTTAATTGAAATAAATAAAAGAAAATATGTTCATTAAATTTTATATATTGTTGACACCATTTTCCTCGGGAGAAAAATAATTCAGTAAATAAGTTTTATTGATGATGATTGATGAGTAAGGAATATATATGATATCGGAGATCTCATTTTTCTTATTTTCATATATTTCAAAAAATATAATTTATAAATATGTTTATTTATCTAAATATTAAAATAATTTTCAAAATAATCATTAAATTAATAATAGAAATAAAGAATCAACATGATTTATTTTTATAAAATACAAAAAAAACATGAGAATGTGAAATCATATTATCCAATACTATACTGATATATGATTGAAAACATGTTATATCTCAGAATAAAAAGACTGAATGTATTCTTTGAAATACTCTTGGTTTCCAACTACTAAACTTTCCGAAAGGATGATTATTTTTTGTTGTAATATATAACACGAGGTACATTCAATGTATAATTATGTTTTTTAATTTATATACTATATAAAAAATAATTGATTATCTACATAGATTAAAATTTATCTAGATATTTTTTTCATAGAAAATCCTTCAATGGTTAATCCTTTTTCAATGGAAGAGAGTGTATTGGGTGGATCTGTAAGATTTAGGATAACTCAACTCTCAATATAGACGAAGTGGAGTATATTTTAGCAAATAATATTGTATAAATTTAGATTGGATTAAATAGAAAATTAATACATTTAATATGAGGTGAAACCCCCCATCATAGACTATTGTGAGATGTATAACACAATATATTTAACCCCGAATTCAACACATCATTCCTCAACAAATAATACTGAGGTAAGATGTCAAATTATATATGAAAAAACTAAGAAATGAGTTACAAAATTATTAATTAAGAATTAGAACAAACAATTTTTGGATATATTTACAAAACAATTAGCTGATATAGTATTTCATAGCCATTGGTTGAACCGTCGTGTTTATCACATCCCTATACTTGAGGAGGATCATAATATCTCCCCTCTCAGTTATCAATAATTACATATATGAAATTATTTTTTTATTTTTTTATTTTGGTAATATATATGTGTTTAGTATGGAATGTCAAGGGATATATATTTTAAGTGGATATTTTAGAGACCGAAGGCCTATTGAAAAATTTTAGATGACCTTATGGAAATTAATTCATTCAATTTTTTCACATAGTGATCTTTAAAACATGCACAAAAAGGGAAATTATTAAAATGTATTAAAATAGTATTTATTATTGTGGAATTTTAAATTTTTTAAATATTTAATGAAATATAATATTATAACACATTGAATTTTATTTTCAAATAGAAAAAGAGATTAATAGCCTGAAAGATGTAGAAATATTAAAGGATCTTCGATTAAGTTGGTAAGGATTAATAAAAAAAGAATCTAAGGGGGGTTTTTCATCCCTGTGTTTTAATAATTATATTTATTTTCAACAATAATTTCATTGGAAAAAATAGTGAGCATTTAATCCTATGAGAATCATTGATAATTGGTGAGAATATTATTGATGAAAACCGTCCCCACTCCATCACCATGTCATGGTGGGTCTAGGTATGTCCCAATTGATTAAGAAATTGTTTCATTGAATATTATATAACAGTTTTATAGTTCATATAAAATTCAAATCATTTGGTTGGGAAACATTCATGGTGTCTATGATATGGTCAATATTATTTCAAAAATAAGAATTTCCTTTGTGAAATAGGGTATCATGTATTCATCGTGGTCCAATCCATGGATACATGCATGAACATTATAAATATCTATTAAGTTCAAATATACATACATTTATGAGGAGTTATATAAGACATTTTGATGACTCTTAGTGAAACGTCATAATAATGTTTTATTATATAAGATATTAACATTAATAAAAACAAAAAAATATAGAACTTACACCACAATATGTAAAAACAATATCTTATTATATAAGAATCAGTTATAGATGAAAAAATGATATGAAAAAAAATTATAATGACAATATAGTTATGGATATAATTTTTACTGAATCATAATAGGGAGTCTAATTTCCTAGCAATGAAACTAATGTCACAAAAATAA
The DNA here is from genome assembly GCA_963277665.1 of Viscum album. Taxonomy (NCBI): domain Eukaryota; kingdom Viridiplantae; phylum Streptophyta; class Magnoliopsida; order Santalales; family Viscaceae; genus Viscum; species Viscum album. The sequence continues at coordinate 1,139,697,999 of OY728153.1, read as the reverse complement.
TGTGAATATACATTTCACACCATGGTATATTGCATTTGATGTTGTTTGAGTACCTACTCAATGTAAAGAAGACCAAAACAAGTGATGTGGATATTATGTTAGAATTCATGTCCATATAAATAATCTATTATATGGGTGAATATAAAGGGAATATGAAAAGTAATTCATCAAGGAAGAATTAATTTTGATCATTTATTTTCTAGAGTTGAAGTGTAAATGAGTAGGTGAACATGAAGAGATCCATGTTTTAGTCTATTTCTCTAGAAATAGTGTCATGTAATATAAATTTAGGACATATGGGATAGTCATTTATTTATAATAAATGAAGAATCTCAACACCCATATTTATGTAAAATAATATAGAATAAAATAATTATCTTAGTTATTGGATAATGAGTTATTTAAATATTCATTAAGTAGGTATAGATGGTTAAATAGATAAGATGAATTTTGGATAAAATGATTCCTAAATTGAAAGGAAAATATGAAGGAATACATAAATAGGTAGAAAATTTATTGATTATATAAAAAAATATAGATATTGGGAGAATATATAAAATTCATAAGATAGTGGAAAAAGAAGACTGTTGTTATATAATTCCATTGAAGATCCAAACCTAAAGAATAAATAAAACCTCATTCGAAACACACTCATTAGATTGGATTATTTTATTTTATGTGAATAATTGTTGGAAATTTTCATATAACATTTATATTGGATTATTTATACCAATTTTATGTAGAAATAGATAAAATAGAGAGTTCCCCTAGCTCACTTGTGTTCTTTTACCATACTTTTGTTACACACACAGTGCATAGTTTTAATCTATAGTACATTGATAGAATGTCAGTTTATAATCCTTAGACAATACATTTTCGGTGAACCAAGTAAATTTCACGTGACCTTATATTAATTTTGACAGCTGAATATTTCAATGGTTCTTGATGTTTTCTCAGTTCAAGTTATACATTCTAATAATAGAATAATATATTATATAAAAAATATAAATAATCATTCATAATAAATCATCCCCATAGGTTTTATTGGGATTTTTTTAAGTGAAGCTAATGAAGACACCATATGGGAATAATATGTTTCTAAAAAAATTTAACAATAAAAATATGAAGGAAATTGTATATTATGATAAAGTGAATATACATTCCTAAATGGATTTCAGTAAATGATTGATTCACATTATTTTGGATGGTTTATGAAGGTATTTATCTAATAATAATGTGAAATTTTTAATAAAGTTATACTTTCAAATTTTTTACTATATATTATTGAAATATAATTACATATAACCATTCCCATATGAAATTTTGTATGGTATCATTCTTTATCAAATAAATGTTAATATTTTTTGTGATTTTTTTTATTAGAACTATTATGATATCCTTTTTGTCATATTAATGTTAACTTATTTGTGTACATTATTTGAAATGGACAAAGTGAGTACATTTTTTCTCACCATAATATAGGAACAATGAATTCAATTATTTTTTATTTATCAAATGTTATTATAAAAAAGATGAGGACCAATTTATTTGAATAATATAATGGATTTATCATAAATATAGGTTATAATGAATGAATAATAAAGCTATATGTGTTTGTTTTTTATCATTTTCATTGGTATTAACAAATTTTAATATTTTCATTATTTTTATATGTTGATTTTGAATTCTTATAATTCAATAATTAATGCATAAAATTATTATTAATATTTATTTATTTGATTCACATGGAATGTTCTTTGTCGGATCTCATTTAATCAATTGTCATTGTCCCAAGTTACATGTTTAGGGAAATTCCTTCCATATATTGGAATATACTATCAAGGTGGGTATCTAAACATTGGAATATTAGAGGTATACTTGGGGAAGAAATCATAGTATCACTAAACACCTAGTTTGGGTACTTATACGTTTAGGTTATGTATGGGTAATATTATTGCAATTATTTTATGACTAATTATTAGATTAAGAATACATGAGCATTGTGGTGACATGGTAAGGAAGTGGTATACATAAACATAATATCTAATGTAAATTAGAGAAAACAATTATGGTTATAAGGAAACCATGGAAACATTTTTCAGGAACATGATGATATAAAAAGAATATATAGATAATTGATTTAACATTATTAGAGAATATTAATAAATATAGAATCATTATCCATTTAGTTCAATTTATGATATAGATATAGTATATATATATTAATTTTGGATATACATTTATGTAAAGATAACTATTTAATATATTTTATCCTAATATTATTTATTTTTATTAAAATAATCATTTTAATTATATATATATATATTAGTGATAAAATATTGTTTTTATTAATATAATGTGTGTTTTTGATGAATCATACTGTATTATTTTATCATCATGGATATGACTACATGATAATGAGTTAGATTACTTATTTTTTATAGGTGTTGAATATGTAGGGATATTTATATATTTGATTAAAATTGAGAATTGGTTATCAAATTTCATTAAAGAATAGTTACTCAAATATGTCAAAGGACCATATAATTTTTGTAGTTACCTAACATTAGAATCCCAATTCTGGTGTCCACTACTATTACATTGACATGATTACAAGGAATTAATTCCTAAGGGATATAAGAGTTTATTAATCATGGTAAACCAGTTATATAAATAATATTTGTATTAAAAATAAATACACTAATTAAAACATTATTTTTTCATGCAAATATAACATTATTCCATATAGAATATCCTTTCATATCATTATTAGTACACCTCATAGAATATGGAGGAAAGATTCAATATAATTTATGATCAAATTCTTAGTAAGGGTAAATTATAATTTAATCAATAATAAATCAATGAGAATATTAAATATGGAAAGGTAATTACTCAAAAGAATATATCATTTAAATAACTTGATAAGGTATAATCGAAGTATTTGGTTAATAAAGTAAAAATCATTAAAATATAATTTGTTATAGTGAACGTCTCATGGATAAAAAATATTAAATGAAAATAATGGAAATGATTAATTATTAGACATCATGTCTGAGGCACAGGAAAACTTATACCATCAAGACCTTTCATAATATGATTTAAAACTATAGGTAGAATCCTATTTTATTTTCACAGATAATTTTCCCATGAAAAAATTTTGATGCATCGAGATACTATATAATGTCTAGTCTCCTCCCTTCATTACCAGTAAAAATCATTCCATATATCGAATAATCAAAATAAATAATAACGGATATTCCTTATCAAATATACTTAATGAAATAAGAATAATGATTTATCATTAATTAATTAGAAGGGGATAATGAAAAATAAGGGTTGTTGACTTGGTGAATAGAGATATCATTGAAATATCATTAAAAATTACTAAGGAACATTAAATTTAAGTATTACATAGAGTCTCATGCAACTTTGAAACATTTGAATCCTAATTTCCCATGAATTAAATGAAGCATCGAGTATCATGAGTAAAAAGGTTATTCATGATATATCTTGTCAAACTAAACACCATATGAAGAAATTATATGTTTTTTAGAAAATAATAATATCCATGATAAATGATATGGATAATTATGGGAAATTTAATGTCAAATAATCATATTAACTTTAATATTTCAAGGTTGACTAAAAAACAAGTCATGGAATTGAATTTCAACACCATACTTGAAAAAATCCTTCACAAACCATCGGAAGGTTGTATAAGGATGTTAATAATGAAAAATATCCCAATTACAGTAAAATAAAGTGATGTTATTATTGATGAATGAATTGAGAACATTAAAAACATTCATGAAGAATATATCCCTTTTATTTAAAAAACTATTTATAAATAATTCGATGAATATAAAATTTAAACCTATTTTTATTAAAAATTAACCTTTTAAATTTTAAAATTAAGCTTTAATGAAAAGATGGTGCGTAAATTTGTACATACCTTAAATTATAAAAAGTAAATTCCATTATCATGGTAACTGTTTAAAAAATTCCTTGTTCGAAAAAAGCTAGGAATACAACATTGAAAAAATTTGTAAAATAAAAAATTGTAAAATAATAATCAATGAATCAATTTAGAAAGGTGGAAAACATCATGGAAAAAGTTTTTTGAAAATAGGTTTTTTATATAAAAATAGGTTCATAGACTAAAGAGAGAAATAAAGTTGGGTTTTTTTTAAATATTTTACAAAAAAATTTAAGTACCAAATATTGGGAAAAAAATTTATTACATGAAAAGGATATGAATTATAAAAGTGTACAAAAATTAAAATTTTAATTAAAAAAGAATAAAATAACTTACTCTGATGTAAATTTAAGTATAAATAATCGAGAAAATTTTTTATTGTGAAGTAAAACATTTAAAATAAAATAATAGTGATGTGAGAATAAATAAATAATGAAATAATGGGTAGAATATTTAAATCCAATAAAAAATTTTATATACAACACTATATAATGATAATTTATTACACACATAATCATAGAATATTAACAAAAACAAAAATGTAATTTAGCCCCAAGAAAAAAATTGTAAAATTCTTTTCTATAATTTAAATATTAACAATAATCGCGAGAAAAAAATTTCAAATCGAACCTGAAAATAACATAAATTAAAATAATTCTTGATATAATATATCAAAATGGAATGTATAACCACCACACAAAATAAGTAAGTTGTGATTATGACATTTATCATAAATATGTAAAATGTGAGAAGAAAATACCGTACCATGCATATAATTTTGTGTTGACATTCTTTAACCGTCTATATAATGTTTGTAAATAAGTCACTACATTTTAACATAACCATATTCATTTTTATAATATCATATATCATAATCTATAAATATATTATTACCCTTTTGTTAATAATCATTCATTATCTTCACTATTTTAGGAGTTAATTTCCTAGTAGTCGAGTAGGTTGTTCCTATTAATTATATCATGGTGTGATCATCTATAGAATGTAAAACCTTATTTAAATATAATATATATCCTATATATATGTTTTTATAATTATCCATAAAATTTGGAAATGATAAATAAAATGCACCATTCATGGAGATGGTAAGTCATATATACACATGAACCCTATATTAAATTTATAGTAGAATATAATAGAATTACATGTAAATTATATATATTTATATTATAAAACTAGTATAATATATATTTCATATATTTCATATAGTTATAATAAAACCATCTTTTATACATTCTATGTATAGTGTGAACAAATCACATCTCTCTACGGATGTTAAAGTCCACACTTCCACAAATGACGATATCATACTTTCAGAAAATGGAAAGAATAATGGTATGTGACATATAAATATTAAAAAAGAGTATATACATAATAAAATACCATATATATCATATATAAACATATATTCCATCAAAATACCAACCATGGGAGGTGGTAATGTAAAAACAAATAGTCATCATTTCACAGGGTGGTAGTTCATCGTACATGAATGATCAGTTCATTACATATAAAATCTATGTTTTTGTAATTGTATGTATAAATAATTACATATAAATATTTATATTTTTATGATAGTTATATTATTATATAATCTGGGAATAATAATATTTTAGTAGGTTCATAATGAAAATAAAACAAAAGATCATGAGGAAGGATGTTACCACTTCTTTAGGAAACTCTATTTGGTTTCCAACAAAGTGATTCCTTGGTTGGATATTTACCCAAATTTATCATCCTAGTATTATTTGATTAATTTTTATTAGTTATATTAGAATATCTTGGTTGATCAAAAGTTTCATTAGTTGTTTATAGAACTGGTAGGTGTGAGTTCCTTTTTATTGTGGAAGAGGAATAACATTCCCTTAAATTTTTAAAAATATTATTCCACCCAATATTTTCCTATGAAAAGTTGATCCAATACCAAGAAAAATATAAGTTATTATATGGTCTATATATTAAAATAAAATTGATTTTGGATAATTTTAAAGGTCATTTTACCCCTTAATATTAAGGATTTGTATCTCGTCACACTATTTCTTCTCTTAATCATTGTAATTAATTTTGAATACATTCCATATTATTTTTTCCATAAACTAATTTTATTTTTTATAAATTATAATTAATGATGATTATAAATATTTAATACATTTTTACAAATTAAAATCACAAAAACTCGTTTAAATAAATTTAAATTTAATCCCACATATAGGACAATAAAGCTGATTTTTTGTAAAATTGTTCAAAAGTTTGGTTTGTTTTTGTATCCAATTACAAATTTAAATTGATTCTGATGACCATAACTAGATTTATTGATATAAAGTAGATCTAATTTAACATAAAAACATATGAAAAACAATTTATAATTTAAAATAAATTACTTGAAAAAAACTATTTTGATTTAAAATTTAGTGTTATTTAGTATTAAAAAATGAGACTTCATAGGAAAATGAAAAAATTTGACCCTAAACTACATTTGTTGTTTGAAATTAAAAAATGATATTTAAATTTTTATATGAAATTTTTATATTTCCAAAATTCTGAATTAAAATTGGTTCTTTATTTAAAGGATGTTAAACTATATTTCGAAAAATATTTCGTAATATTCCTAAAATTGGGTTTTTTCTAATTTTGTGTCTATGAAACAAATTGGATAAATATAAATAAAAAATTATTTCATATAAAAATATATATATTTAATTAAAATCATTAACTATTTATAATTAATTTATTATGATAAAACATCTTTCTGTTAAAAAAAAGTATTTCTATAAAAACATTCCCTTTATATTCAATTGGTTTATATTTGAATTTCTGATTAATTGGTGATCAATAAATTATTTTTATATTTATTTAAAACATATAATTTCTTGTGTTATCTAATACTACTCATAACCTCTAACATAAAATTAATGTTATTTCATATTATAATAAATAATAATATTTTTATAATATATTATTATTCTGTAAAACTCAGTCTTCTGTGAAACTTAAACTATTGAAGAAAGTATTTGTTGAGTGAAATGTTAGCAATCTCATTATTAATTGAATTTTAATCTATATCATATATTTTATTTTTCTAATGATTAAATATATTATAATGTCTCGGGAAATTATATTCTTTTACGCACTTATTGTTGTGTGTCATGCATTAAATTGAATACAATGTTCTTAGTTTAGATTTTATAGGGTGTTACATTCTCCAAAACATAATAGAATGGTTTCCTAGTTATTTAAACATGATACTAGATATATAATGTATGATACATTAATATTCATTTATTGAAATCCCACATTGTCGGAAGAGATAATAAAATACCCACTTAATAATAGAGAAAGTGAAGAACAAAGGCAACATAGAATAACATATAAAAATGTTTCTAAATAGGAGAACACTTGTGCCAATTTGAGAAACATACATGGAGGAAAAATGAATATATTTATACATTGTGAAATGCTTTGTCAATCAAAAAAAAATTATCAATATAATTTTTAGGGTCTTACTGCTATTAATATGTGAGGACATAGAAGACCTTATATTTAAAAAATTAACATATAAAGAAAACATTTTTCAGATAATTTTACTAATATTGAGTAATTATTTTCATACCTATGATTATAATGAATTATTCTTACTTGGTATATTTTTATGAACACAATTTTACCCTTTGTTTTTTCTTCAATCAATTTCCAATTCATACATTACTTCAGGAAATGGATATCTAAAAACTATCATTGAGTCCAAAAACAATAAAATATGATTTTAATAGATGTTAATAATCATAAAAAATTAACAAGTCAAAATATTTGTCTATATCTATTCTATAAATCTTTTATGGTAAATAAATTGGATTCTAAACGTGAAATGTAACAGTTTTGGTTCATCAATATAATTTATTAATCATATGTTTTAACTAAAAACAATGACATATAAACCATGACAGTGCATGGTCTAGTTGGTTGAATTAAACTCTTATCATCCTTTGCTTCATGGGTTTGAGTACTACAGTCTTTCTGTAAGTTATGGTTTGTCAACTGATAGAGGGTTTTTCTACTTCTAAAAGAAAATTAATGTAATTACAATAACATTTCCAAAACAATATGGTGGGAATATTTGAAATTTAGTCATTATAAAACCATTTAATTAACATTTTCAATATAACCACAATACATAAATACTTCATCCATTTATTTGAACATATGCCTTTCCCTGTCCTATAGTTAAAACATTAGAAGTGTTCCTTTACTAAGACTAAAAACCATAGTGTGATAATCAATTATCATATTTGATGAACCATAGAATCTTTTTTAAAATGTCTAAATCATGAATTATGTTTTTCAATCTATGACAACTCAGGTTTAATAAAGGTCATTAAATTAAATTACCTATTTAAATCCATTATAACGGTTTGTAAAAAATATATAAATTATCCTAATAATATCCATCTTGAGTGTTTTTCTAGGTGTGTGGTAAGGCTCGTTTTGATGTTCTAGGTTATGCTCGAGTTAGGCTCAACCCACCGTGTCAGAGTTGTTCCCCCTAAGTATAATTTTACAATAACTACATCAACATTTTGTATCCAAATAATGAAATATTTCTAGAAATACACAGAAAAATATCTACCTTTCTAAAATTCTAGGATGTTTTTTTATACTTATCCAAAAATTATACATTATCATTATGTTATCAAATCTATTGTCCATAAATCTAGTTCTCAGGGTTTCTAATAAACTTCATTTAATAAAAATTGTAAAAAAATGACCCCAAAATCCCATAACTAGTGTCTACTATTTTTATATTAGCATGATCACAAAGAAAAATATACCAAAGTACCAAATATATTTTTATTCTGGGTAAACTAGACATATTCATGATACATGTATTATAAATAAATTTAATAATTAAAACATATTTCATTTTCTTTTGATGATAACATTATTTCATCTATGATAACCTTTCTTATAATTCACAATAGAATTCATGGATTCCTAAGGATATAAATAAAATAAGGGTGAGCTCAGATGCTCGGATAAGGTAGAGTAGAATAGAAGAATTAATGAATCAATGTGAATAGTTAATATGGAATGGTAATAACTGAAAGAACATGAGTATAAAAAACTAGATAAGGTGTAATCTATATAAAAAGGTATTAAACATAAAACACATGCCACCTAATCAATAAAATTATAATAAAATAAATCCATTAACATTATCATAATAAAAATAATATGGATAATAAATACTAAATCGAAATAAAGATAATTATTAATTATTGGACATCATGTTTGAAGAAAATAAAGACTTTTACCATCAAGACCTTTCACAAGACATTTTCAAACTACATTTATAAACGTACATAATTTTAGAAACTAATTTTTCTCATGAGAACCTATCGATGCATCGAGGTTTTATATAAATTATGGTCCCCACCCATCATTGTCTGTACAAATAATTCTTCATAATAAATAATTGAAATAAATAATTAACAATATGCCTTATCATATATCCAAACTGAAATAATCATGCATATTTGTCAATAATTACTTAGTTGAGGATAAACAAGAACAAGTTTTTTAATGTTGATGAATGGATATACCATTGAAATATAAATAAAAAATTCCTATGGAAGATAATCATTGAACATTCTAATGTGTCACATACCACTTCAAAATATTTGAATACAAATTCCCAATGAATTAAATGAAACTAAAAATATCATGAGAGTAAGAATATTTAAAATACAACATGTAATCATAAAAACCATATGTATAAATGATATTTGATTTAAGTAATAAACATATTTATTATATATGATAAGGATAGTAAGGAGAAATTCAATGGATAATGGTCAAATGAAAATTAATATTTCAAGGGGGAATAAAACATGAATAAAGAAACTGAATGTAAATATTTTACTTGAAAAAATTATTCATATGACATCCATTAGAATAATAATGATGGTCTCAATACAAAATATCCTATGTACAGTAAAATAAAGGGTTGTTGTCATTGATTGAATAAAATAAGAACTTTAAAATCATTCTTGAGAAAAATATCCTTCTATTTTGAAACCACAATTGAAAAAACATTTATTGGAATATAAATTATAATTTTTTTATAATATACATTTTTATATTTTAAAAGGAATCCTTGAGGATATAATGGAGGGTAATCTTTAAATTCCATATAAGTTAACAATAATATTACTTTTTCACGATAAATGGTTACAGAAATGAATTTTTGGAATGCAAAAAGAATATTACTTTAAAATAATTAATATAAAAGAGGTGTAAATATTTCATTAATAAATAATTTTGGATTGCATAAAAAAAAATTTAAGATGTTTTTTGAATATAATTTTTTTAAAATAGAACAGATTCTCCAACTTAAGAGAGAAATGATGTCATGTTTTATCTAAAATATTTTATAAAAACATTTTTGTACTAGTGACTGGTAGAATGTATCTATTACTTGATAAATGTCATGAATAACCATATGAGAAGAAAATTAAGGCATTTATTGAATAAAAATAAAATAATTTCCTCTGATGGAAATTCAAGTATAAAAAATCTCGAATAAAATGAGATTGGGAAGTAAACAATAAAAAACATAAAATTCATGTGAGAATAAATCAATAAATAGATTATCTGTGTCAAATTTAATTCTAATAAAATAGTTGGAAATAAAAAATAGATATTTTTAGATGATTGGACACATAATATTAGAATATTCATGAAAATAAGGAATTAATATAACCCAAATAAAATAAATTGTGTTATGATATTCTTCTACACTTAGTTAATTTTAACACAAATCACCATAGAATAAATAATACAAATGAAAACTCAAAATTAAATGAATATAAAATATTTTAGGGTATAATATATAAATATTTCCATTATAAGAACTACAAAAAATTAGTAAGTGGTGAATGTGACATTTATATTATTGATGTGAAAATGGGGTGAAGATCCCTTACAATATGTTTCCTTTGGTGTGAACATACATTAACATCCTATATAATGGTTTTTGGAATTTAAATAACATATAATAAATTTATAATGATATTTAAAATATCACATATACTGTTTTTATTCTATCTTATTCCCCATTTTTTAGTAATATAAAATCATTTTTAGTATTTAGGGTTTTAATTTCATAGATTGTTTAGTATATTTCAACTTTTTACATGTGGTTATTGTTAATTAGATCCGGATTTCATCATATACATAATTTTGAAAATTATTGAAATATCAAATATATCCTATAAATATTTATTTATAATGATCCATAAAATGTAGATATCGGAAATGGAATGCACTATTCAGGGAGACAGTAGGCCACACAAATGCATAAATGCTATATTCATATTTTACATATTTTAAAAAATAAATTGTAGTTAATATATATATATATATATGAATATTATAATTCTAGTATCATTTATATTTCAAATATGTTACATAGGTTTATTAAAACAATCCTTTGTATATTCCATGTATTGTTTGAATGAATCACATCTCCTTGAGGATGCGGTAGTCCACATTTCCACAAATGATGTTGTTGTATTCCCAAAAAATAGCAATAATAAATTTATGTGTTATATAAAAATTAATGAAGCATAAATAAATATCAAACATAATATATATAATATACAAATATTGTATTCATCCTAATTTCCAACCATGATAGGTGGTAGTAGAAAAGTGAATAATGATCATTTCGTGAGGCGGTAGTTCGCCAAACATAATCAGTAAGTTTTCTACCCATTAGATGGAAGTTTGTGTATGTGTGGGTACAAATAATATAATAATTATGTCTTAGTATATGTAGTATAATTATTTTATTATGTAATTTGTAATAATATTTGAGTGTCTATATAATGAAAATAAAACAAAACATCTTCAAAAATGATGTCACATCTTCTTTGGGTAACTCCACCAGGTTTTCAACAAATGTCATTCTTTGATTCAGTTTTTCAGAAAGGTCGGATCAATGGATTGGGGGAGGTATTTTAGGATATATTTGATAAGATATTGGTTACTAATAATTGTAATTAAAGGTGTAATGAAGTGGGATGGGTGAGTACCTTTTATAGTTGAATAGAGGTGTCATTCGGGTAATTTTTTAAAAAGGGAATTCCAACCACATTTTTTTCTAGGAAAATTGGATCAAATAATGTACCACTTCAATAAAAGGTATCATATTTTCAAAATATGGAAATAAAATGGATTTTGAATAAGTTGTTTGGTCATTTTAGCCCTTATGATTCAGGATTAGTCCCTTGTTAAGATAATAATTCTCTTAATCATTATAAATAATTATAATTATATATAGATTGATTTTTTGTATAAAAAATGTTGATATTTTTAGAAATTATAATCACATAAGTGGTAGAAAGTAATTTAAATTTAATCCCACTGACGGGATGAAAAAGCATGTTTTTAAAGTAAAAATGTTCAAAAGTTTTATAAGCATTTATATCTAATTTCAAAAGTGAAATTGATTCAAATAAAAAAATCTGAATTTATATGTTTATAATTGAGCAAATTTAAAAAGATAAACATATCAAATATTAATTTATCTTTATCAATAAATTTGATTTAAAATCCGTTTTGATTTATAATTAATAATTTTAAACTAGTAATTAAAAATTAAAACATCAAAGAAAAATACCAAACATTAACCTATATAATATCTATGTTTATAGGTAAAAAATTATATTTATTTTGACATTGAAATTTTTTAAAATTACCAAAACATTTAATTTAAAATTTTTCCCCATTTGAAGGAGATATAACTATCATTTAAGAATTAAGTTTTTTTGCAATAAAATTTGGATTGTTCATATTATATGAATATAGAATTATTTGGAGAAATAAAAATGGAATTTAATTTAGTATATAATATATATATATATATTTAAAACCATTAACAAATTTTATTTAATTTTTTATGATAAAATAGCATTGTGGTCATAAAATATTATTTATATTAAAAAATTCCTTTATATTAAATTTCTTTGTATTTTCATTTCTAATTAATTTGTAACCAATGTATTAATATAATTGTTTTTAAACAACCTAATGTCATAAGTTATATAATATTATTAATGACCATAAACCTAATGTCGATGTTATATTTTATTATATTAAAATATTTTAATAGTATATTTTTTTCCGGAAAAACTAGGTTTTTTGTGAAATAGAAGCTATCAAAGAAAATATTTAATGCATGTGAAATAAGATAACTAATTTTTCTGTGTATTTTAAACAATATCATAGATTTAATTTATCAAAAGTAGTAAATATATGATAAAGTCTTGAGATATTATAATCCATTATATGCATGGTGGTGTGTGTCATACAAGTTATTGAATAAAATGTTATTAATTTATAATTTTGGGGCATTACATTTTTAAAATTGGTAGAAGATAACTGGGAACCTAGTTCTTTATGCCCATTCTTATATGTGAGTCTTATGTATTTCATTGAAAATCATCATACCATGCCTTGAACCCAACCATATTTTCACCAATATAATGTTCAATTTTTAATGAAGTTGAGATCCTAAAATGTTTACTGACTTACAGGGGTTCGTATATCTCATTTCCTTTATATGAACCCCATATAACTCAATTTGAACACCCTTCTCTATGTATAAGGGGGGATTATCAACAACATAAGAGAAAAAGGAAACCATGTCCTTGTAAAATAAGATTCACTTTTAGGTTATTTTTTGAATAAAAATCATGGGAATGCTGACAAAAGTTAAGGGTATTTTTGTCCTCTAATAATTATAATCTATATCAGACCACTTCATCTACGTCTTGATAAAGAACAAGGTGAAGGGTTTTTGTTTGGACCATCACATCAATGAAACATGGCTATAAAAACCCAGAACCTACCTACCCCAAAGGGGCCTTGAATACTGAGTCCTTATAGTACCATAACATGTTCCCAAAGGTCAAATAACTGAGTTCCCATATACTTATGTATCCCATTCAGAATGATTCTCAACATGTATGCTCCCCATGAAATAGTTCCCAGGTCTTCCTCATTTTGGGCATATCTAATTCACATAAATATGTTCCATCAATTCTTATATAACCTAACATAAAACCACTCCATCTATTCATCCCAACTTAGAATTGATTTTCCAAGAACACAAAATATATCACCCATTCCCCCTAGTCTTCTATTATAGATATGCAAAGTTCCCATTATCTAACAAAAATAAAACCCTGATCGCAACTATATATTCTCAAATATATTAATTGGGCTGAAATAATTTACCAAATTACCTTTTAGAAATTCTATTCCTCAATGAAAACCATTAACAATTCCCATCTACATTGGCTTCCTCCACAACCTCCTGAGATATATTATGTTTCTATCTCTTTTAGTGTTCTATTATTTAATAATGTATTACTTTGATAATGGGAATTAGTATATTTTTTGAAGATCTTCTATATTTTTCCTCCCTTATATGTAATGTCCTCAGAATATAATAAATAAAGTATTACCTTGATAATGAATGTCCCAATATTTAGTAAAATAATATACCCTCCTTGGTTGTAGAAGCTCGTCTTAACTACCCCATACATGTCTTTATCCCTTTTAAGAATCTACTCAGTTTCATTTTACATAATAAATGTTCTAAAGATACATATAAGAATATGATCTATTGTATGAACAACCTTTACATCATTGATTCACATCACACAAGATTCCATTCATTTATCTAATAATTTTCTACAAATATAATTTCAGTTTACAAGGAACCCCAAGGCCACCTACCAAATGTATACCCCACCTTGTTCTGATTGATTACCTCATCCACGTGAGCCATAAATGATCCATGAATTACATGGTCCTCCTACAAGTTATAATACCTAACCATGTTCTCATTGAAAATCTAATCCTTATCACCCATCAATGAGTCCTAAATATTATGGGTCTATAATAAGGTTTACTCCCAGAATATGACCTCATTCATGATATCATCATTATGTCCCATCAATTAGCTATAAATTCCAGGGTAATCCTATAAATTATAATCCTTGAACGTTTTCATATAGATTATTTCTCCCCTATAACACATCAATGAGCCATAAATAACTTGGGCCTCATTTTAGGAGAAAAACCCAAACATAAATTCTATTATTCAGATACAAGAAAACAATATGATCTAAAAAGTCTTTCCCATTCATAATTCAGACACAAGCACTTGGTATCTCCCGGATTCCATGTAGTCCTAAAAAAATTATATTTTAATGCATAAAATATAATACATTCAACATGATCTTAAACTACTACGAATGGTTCTTCTCCATATAACCATAAACAATAGGATTCAATTGTTATAGTTTCATGACCTTATAATGAGCATCACCAGTCCTATTTTCATAAACATAAAAGTTACATCATCACTCTTTGTTAGTAAACCTTATGTTCCAAAACATTTTTCCCTGATACAAATCCTTAAAAGGAACTAAAATTATATTTTACACTTGAACATTATGATTATATAGTGTTCTAATGGGAATCATAGAACTTTTTGGTTTTTGATTCCATTTTATGGGATACATAAGAAGCCCATATCATGATCCCAATACAAAATTGACAACACATATAGCCTCAGTGGATAGTTATAATTTACAAAATGATTTTATTCAGTCATGGTATAACCAATTAGGAAGGTAATGATAGAGAACACCTAAAGCATATTTATATTCACATCAATTCAAAATAGAGGCTAACCACTCTCATGGCCATGGTATCCAAAATAATTTCTAGAAAGGATATCATGAATATATCATAAATATATAAGAGAGTATGTGAATATAAAATAAGTATCCCTAATCTCTAAGATGATATCCAATTTTAACTACCAAAACCCTAGTAGCAAATATTTTTTTGTTACTTCATCACATTGGTAATAGCTACAATAGATCACATCCTTGAGGGAAAAATATATTAATAGTATTAGAAAATAATATACATACATTAAATTCAAATTACATTTGAAAAAATAGAATATAACATAGAATTATATCTAATAACATCATCATTACCAAAATAATGTTCCTACAAATCAATCATATTACACTTTATAGTGTCATAGGTTAAGAAAACTAAAAATGGGTCATCTATATTGCTCAGTAAGGGTATTTGTATAAGTGAATATATCATAAAGATAAGATATAATAAATATGGAAATGTAAAAAACTAAAAATAACCAATTTATTCAATAAATATAACATGAATTAAAAAATTATTGGAATAAATTATGATTAATGTAACTCCGTATAAAAACAACATTATAATGAATCTTATCCAAAAACATTATAATAAATTTAATAATCACATTGACACAAACAACTAATCAGATAATGATGGAATGTATAATACCAAACATTATAAACATAATTTCAGGGCTTCATCCCAAGAAATGTTAAATTAATGGTCATTGCCTCAACCAAAAATGGAAGCTAGTTTTTATCGTCAGACCGATCGATGCATTGAGGGGCTACAACGAGCACCACCCATTACTTATAAAATCCAATGAATTCATCATATAAAAGGGGAGAAACATAATCAATGTAAAAAAATTTACTGAGAATATCTATAATAAATTTTAATAATTTCACCAATAATTAAAAATAATAAAAATAATTATTCAATTTGTAAAACTATGATTTAAATTTTAATTCTTTCCCCAATCAAGCTGATTATAATCCTTCCAATGTATTATGGTGAATAGTATCAAAATTGAACATCCCAAATCATACTAATAGTAAACCATCAATATAAATAATAAGGATATAATAATTCGATAATATTCCTTATAGGTCATAAGTAAAATAAGTTTTGTTTTTTTTGATATAAATACAATAAAAATATCATTATAACATTCCTGTGGAAAATTCCATTATACATTGAAAAAAAAGTTCATAAATAAAAATTTATTAAAGGTTAGAAAAATGAATTTACTTGAAAAAAATAATGGAAACCTATAATAAAATCATAAAATATGTGTGTGTTAAAAATGGTATGAAATTCCTAACAGGTCATCAAAACATTCTATTCTCACCATTGTGAAAATGATAAAAAGTACCTCATTCAATCAAATGACAAGAATATTCCATTAAAAAATAAAAAATTAAAATATTGGTATAAATGTACATAATATATCATTCATATAATTTTACAACATTCTTGAAAACTTTTATAAGAAACATGGATTTTGAAAAAAAAAATGATTTTTGACCTATGAGATATATAATGTCTGATTACATAAAAACATATTCTCAATCATTTTAAGTACTAAAAAATGAAAATGGAAATATTAGTTAAAATTTTCATCAATAACCATATTAGTAGAAAAAATATATCTTTTAAGACCAAAGATTAAAATAATTCTCCCAAAAAAGTCTTAAACATAATATATCTTATATACCGATATGATTATAAAATAAACCTTTTTCATTTCGGTTACTTTTGATTCGTAGTCCCCATTTAAAAAATAAAATATAATGAAACATTAAATTCCCTGAGGATAAATAAATTCATGATTTAAAATATAAATGGATTACAATATACATCACATAAGATAAATTATTCATGGATATGGAATATGTCTCGTGAAAGTAATAGTGAGATAAGAAACCCTTACATCAGGTGTAATTTCCTTTGTACGTGTTTGAAAATACAATATAATAAATATAAAATTACTCTAAATATATTATAGAATAATAATGATATATATAATGGAATATAGTCTTTACTTACATCTTTTTATCACTTCTTTATTAACAATTCTTTATTAAAAGTACTTTTTTGTGAAATATGCTTCATTTTTCTTGTATGTTTTTGTTCAGTACATTCAGGCCTACTATATTAATAGTGGTCCCATTATATAAGTATCTTTAAACATGATATATATAATAAATATTAAGTATATATGTATTTATGATTTTCTCTAAAATAAAGAGACAAAAAAATGTGTTACATAGTTCAAAGAGACAGTAGATCGTACATATGCATGAATGTTGTTTTAATGTTTTGACGGATGGAACAAAAGAATGTTAAATTGTATTTAAAATTTAAACAATATTTATTATATAATATATATATATAAATCATATAAAATAATTAATTCAATCCTTATTATAATCAACATAAAAATAAAATAAAAAATGCATCACATTACTACATGGAGACTGTAGTCCAAATATACACACATGAGACATTATAATTCTCCAATGGAATGAAAGGTAAGAAGGTATATGTGATATTATAATTTAAAAATATTTATTATGTAATAAATATAATATATAAATACACACAAACACACACATATATATATATATATATTATATCTATTAGTATATCTAGCTATGAGGGACAATGACGGAAAACTAATTACAGTAGTTATTGAGGTGGTAGTCTACCATACACAGGGTCAATTGTTTTGTGTCCAATATTATAGAAGATGAGATAGATTAGGTCATTCAATTAATATAGTAAAATAGAATTATATGTTACATAATTATTATTATTATTATTGCTTGTATTTTTTGGATATTGAAGGGATTTAAAGTATGAAATAAAATAAAGACACATGGTTAAATACTATATATCTTCATTGGGGAACCTATTTAGATTTATACATAATGCCTTCCCAAAATATTTTTTCTGAAAAAATAAAGTAAACTAATTCATCGGTATGTTTTTTTAAGGAAGGTATTTGGGTACGTATTTTATGATCCATAAGGCATTGGATGTGTGAAGGGAAGAGGAGAGAGGGTTCCCTTTTATATGTTGGGGGAAGAACACACGTTGATTTTTTGAAATATATAAATTGTAACCTAATTTTTTTACATGCCAAAAGGATGCAAAATTTTTCATTATAAAATATTAATGGATATTTCTTCAAAATATAGCCATAAAATATGAATTTTATGTGTTTTTAGTTCCTTTAACTCATATATTTTTAGGTTAACCCATGGTAATCAAATTGTAACCTTAACCACATTAATTAATTTTATCTATTTTTACTATAAATTATGACCAAAAACTATGTTGAAATTGTTTAATAATACAAATTATAATAATCAAAATTATGGAAATAATTTTTATTTATTTAATTACAAAAATGGGAATTATTTAATTTAATGTTAAACTCATAGACATGATGAAAAAAAAAATATTCCAAAGGAAACCATTTCATAAATATAAAAAGTTTTTAAATTCAAATTTCACTTATATTCGGTTAAAATTACATAAATTGGTTCAATTATAATAGAATTTTACTATTATTACATTGAAAATAATTTTTTACAAAATGTAGTTTTTTTATTCTTTTAAACAAAAAGGAATTATTTAGTAAAAGTTAGTATTTTTTCATTATTCGTCAAAAACATGATCCTCAAGGAAATTCTCAAAAATAATTTGTATGATAATTAGAAGAATATAATTTTAATTTTTTTTATTTTTCTCCAATAAATATTATTAATGTGGAAAATTTAATTTAAAATAAATTTTTAAACATGATGAAACTGATTTTTTGAATAATAAAAATTTTAAACCTAAAAATGATTTATTATTATATAATTTCATTAAAAATATTACCAAAATAATAAAATAGTCTATTTAATTTATATTTAATTATTTTTATTAAAATCATTCGACAATAGTAATTTATAAAATTGACTATTATGAAAACACATTTTGTGAAAAAAAAATATTTTAAGAAAAATATAGATTTTACTTCCAAATGATTTTTATTTTATTAATAACATATTAATTACCAATTATAATAGGAAATACATGTTTAAAAAATATATTTTTACTAATTTGGTGAGCCTTATTCATTAATTGAAATTTAATGTCTATGTAATAGTGGTCGTATTTAAGTAATATATATTGGGATTCGTTTAAGCTCTGAGTTTCATGTCATATACGATATTAAACACAATATTTTTCTATTAAAAAATATTGATTGTGTCTGTCAAAATTTATCGTAGGGGATAAGTTTATAATGAAAAAATATGATATAAATTATCAGGGTGATACATTCTTCCCTCCTAGAATAAATTTAATCTTAAAAACATAAACATGCATTGTGTAATCAAGGACTAACATATGAAAATTACATTGTGGAAAACGCAAATCATAAAAACTGTTAATAGAACTTCCTCTTAAAATTTTAAATGTGAATTATCAATGTATTTGAAAAAAGTGTATTTATATATGAGAGAATTAGTTATATGGGACAGTATGGGTATGTGAGATAAATATAAAACACAAGCACATATAAAGAGTGATATAAAACAGCGTCATAACAAGTTAACATCTACAAAACCATAAATTCGTAATGTGATAAAATACCATTGATTCATCAAAAAACATTCTTAATTAGATATCATTTTTCATTGAAAATCCTTTTCTTGGATTTGATGAATTAATTTTCCTTCTATATTAATGACATAAGAAAATATAACTAGCTACAATGTGTACTTCTATCCTTTAAAAAATTTCAATCAAAATTTAATCAATATATCTAAAGGGTTGGTATTCATGATGAATATTTCATGCAGAAAAATCCTATTATAATTAATCATAACATATATATAATAATTGAAATTAATTCCTATAGAATCAATTTATTTTCCAAAAGCCAAAATGTTTCAAAAAATTTATCCAATATAAATTTATTCTCAAAATTCTTAAAAGTAAAACCAAAATCTCAACATAAACCATTCCACAAATGGTTAAACTTATGACCCATCAAAAATATGTCTCTAATAATTCAGAATCTATTTAAAATTAATCTAGAAATTTTATATTAATTTTCAAAAACCAAATATGTAAATGAATTGATCATATATTTCCTAAAACATTGTATTTATAATATATCCTTAATGAAAACATATATTATTCCAAAAATTAAATCACTCCTCATTCCAAAAATAAATCCAATATAATATTGTATAAATCAAAAAAAAATTAAATTCAAACATAAATTATATTATAATCAAATCAATAACCATTTTTATGGTCTCCAATATAATCCCAACTAAACTTTATTAACTGAACATCTTGAACATATTTATGGTTATCTTTCTCTTATTCATTAATTCTCAAAAATATATTCATATCTCTAACTAAATTTTCTTGTTTATTATTATCATTCAATTAATTACTTAAAATTCCTAAATAAATGTAATATTGTTTAAATATTAAACGATATATTTTCCATAAAAGTAGATTTTCATTGACAGAATATTTCTCTAAAATAATTATTGAATCAAAAGAAACACAAAAAATAATTATTCTTATTAATCTATATTAATAACAAAATCTTTAACAAGATCACTTATCTATTCCCACGGTGTACTCCATTTCCACCTAGGGAATTCATTTTCCCCATGATCCACCTCTTTATAGTATAAAAATTTAAGAATTCAGGTTTCTATTATACCCTTGAATGCATGCTCTGGATGGCCTTTCCCTCCACACATTAACCATACTATCATTTCCATAAAGAATGTACGATGATGTTTCATTCTACATTTATCATATATGTGATTATCCATTATAAAATTCATACCATTCTCTATTATTTCACTTTCATCGTCTTCTTCTCTTTACTCACATAAATTACATAAGCATTGAATGCCTACTTTATATATCTTTATAGAACATGATATAATGTCTATATATGATTAGAATGTTTGGCAGACTAGGTCCCTTAGAAAGATTGTCTTATTACTATAATTTAAATAGTCAATCACGATCTTTGGATTATATATTTAGTCTATAGAATTCCATTCTAACCTTGTAAAGACATATTTATACATACAAACTTTTCATTTTCCATTATATTATACCCATGATTAGTGTTGCAATATTTTCTCATTTCTTATATGGAAAATACTTTTAAAATATGTAAAACTTAAAACCCCCTAACTCAATGTTTAAAATTTCTTATTAATCATTAGAATTTGGAATCAATAACAATTATTTCTCTATATAACACGATAGGTGATAAACAAAAATGACAAACTTATCCCATTTATTACCCCCAAAAGAGATTAATATCTTCTCTATGGAACTTATTCATTACTCAACATAAATGGATTTATATTTCCATTAACTAATGGAGGATACTGACACGTGATTTTGTCAAATATTATTAACCGTGTTGTGGATCATTAGTCTACTCCATATGGGATAGGTTATTAGAAATTACCTAAGTTAGAAACCCCAATAGTGATATAAAATTTTCATCTCTAACTCCAACATGAGATCCAACTTCATTATCATTCCAATGAAGGAAATCCATACAATGATTCCACACATTGACATTGTTTCAATCCTTACATAATATTATATTTCTAAATTATGAACTAAACTAAATTTTGCCATAATATAGTGAATCCTGACGTAAAATTTCAAAATTTTATGACACACATAACATAAAATGATTACATAATTTATAGATTATATTATAATTATAAACTAAGTATCTTTGGGAATATTTTTAGGTCATAAAATTATTTTTAAATCAATCATGGTAGTTTTTAAATTAACTGAGAATTAGTGCAAGAATATATCACAAGAATGCCAACCCCAGTGTGTAGAAAGGGCTATTAATGTAAACTAATTGATGATAGACTCAGATCACAATGCATCATTTTTTTTGGATTTATTACACCTAGGTACATCTTTTACTGACCAAATTTACACTTTTAGTATCGAGATAGATATATATTTCCTAGAAATCCATATAGTCTCTACATTACCAGATTTGTAAGATTTTATCCTACACTTATACATATCCTCAAAGTTATTTATTGGGTTATAATATCTGATCAATGTTTTACTAAATATAGATCCGAAGGTTTCAAATAAATCATTTATGATAATAACTATAAATAGCCCAATAGTAAAACTGAGATTCAATAGATACATTATTATGATGGCACTAAATTTAAGGAATCACATCCTGATAGATATAATAGTTTGGTCATATTGGAATACAAGATATATAATTGAAATTCCCATTACATTTTATGAAATAAAATCCAACATAAAATTCTATTTTAAAATTCAAATATTCCCTTTAGAATATCATTCTATATGAAACAGAATACTCATTCAAGATTCTTCAGGAAAGGAACCATTAGAAAGGGGTGAGATCAAATTCTCAAGAGAGGTTTGCATACAACAAAATCTATCTTGAGAAAATAATAAATAATATTTATAGAAATATAAATAACTAAAACACAATCCATTTAATAAATAAAATAAACATGAAGGAATGTTTTTCAAGACTAACTAGTGATTAAAATAATGACATATAAATAACGAGATGAGCATGAAATGTATCGTTAGATATTATAACTAACTGAATAATTACATGTACATTAATAGTGTATCACATGATGAGGTAAACCTTAATGAATGACTTTATAAAAATACACTGAAGGCCTCATTCTAGGAAATATTATATAAATGGGTTTGTTAATGGACAAAAAACAAAGCTAGCTTGTCTTATGGGACCTACCATTGCCTCAAGGGGCTATATAGTGCCTCACCATTTAGTTACTATGTCC
The DNA here is from genome assembly GCA_963277665.1 of Viscum album. Classification (NCBI taxonomy): domain Eukaryota; kingdom Viridiplantae; phylum Streptophyta; class Magnoliopsida; order Santalales; family Viscaceae; genus Viscum; species Viscum album. Next base: position 1,139,674,377 of record OY728153.1, on the reverse strand, counting down.
ATTGACTTCCATATTTGAAAGTGGATAATTATATTCAATGGAAAATTTCATATTAAAAACACGAATATGAAAATTTGATGACTTTTATAATTAAAATATACAACCACAACAAAAATTCATTTTATAAAAATTACATAAGAATGTTAATACATTACTACATTCAAAATTATGATAAACTATCTAGGGTAATTTTTTGAAAAAATATAAAAATAGGACATCCAATTAAATGTGATAATAAACCATCTAGATAAATAATAAGATTGTATCAATACATAATATTTCTTGTGGATCAAATATAAAATAATAGTTTTTTCATTGACTAATATAAATTCCATAAAAAAACTGCTAAAAATTTTGATGATTAAAATTAACTCTTAAAATTAAAAATTAAACTTTAAAAACTAATAAATTTCAATAATATTAGGAAAACTAATTCTATTTTTCAAATAATAATGTGAACATGAAAATTAATAATTATATAACTATTCGTTTATTATATTGGAATATTTATACATGTAATTAAAAACAATCAATTCTCAATATTATAAAAAGAACTAAATGTAATATATTTGGAAAATGACAAGAATCATCCTTTTAAAAAAATAATATCTATAAATGGGATAAAATTTAATTGAAATTAATTTATTTAATTTAAAAAACTTAATAGAAGCCATTTTTAGAAAACATGGATTTTCAATTAAAAGGATTTTCATCCAATAAGGGAAAAGTTGTAAATTATTCATAAAAACATTTTCTTAATCAATTTCTGTACAAAATAGTTTAAAATGGTTATATTACTTGAAAAATATCATCAATAACCATTGTAAAATAATATATATATCTTTTAACATTAAAATATCAACCAATTCCACCTAGGCAGACTTAATAATAAATAATTTTATATAATGATGAGATTGTGAATTAAACCCTTACCACTTTGATAACATTTGAATTGTAAGACCCGTTAAAAAATAACATCAAATGAATTTTTAAACACCAAAAAAGAAAAATAAATTATTGATATATAATATCATAAGGTTTGTATATACACCACACAATATAAATAATTTTGGAATATAGATGATGTCTAATAGAAGAAAAAAGTTAGATAAGAAACCCTTAACTCATTTATGTTATCCATCATATATGTTAAGAAATATTATGTAATAAATATATATTGATTAAAAATATAGTAAATGAAAATAATAATATAAATAAAACAATATATTATTTATTTATACTTATTTATAACCCATCGTTTTATAATTCATTATTAAAAACACTATTTCAGGTGATTACTGGTTCATTTTTTATGTATGTTTTAGGTCGGTAGGTTTAGTACTTGTACTATGATCAAGGTTTTATCAATTAAACAAATTATAACCATGATAATAATATCTTATATATTAAGTATATAAGTATTTATAAATGTCTATAAAAGTAAGATATAGAAAATTGAGTTCCACTCATCATGGATATAGTATGTCGTACACACACATGAACATTATTTTCATTTTTAATGGATGGAATAAAAGATGGGTATATAATATTTCACATTCATAGAATCATTATTTTATAATATATATAATATATTCACCTAATAAATTGTTATTATCATCAATTTAAAAATAAAATAAAAAACATATCACCTCGCTATGTGATGGTGGTGGTCCACACGTCCGCATGAGTGAATTTATCGTTTTCTAATGGATTTTATAGTTAGATGGTATATGTGATATTATAATTACATAGGTGTATTAATTTTATAAATTAATCATCTATAAATTGAATCCATCATTATGTCTAGTTATTAATGTTGGTGATGGAAAAAAATTGAATCGGTTCGTGAGGTAATATTCTATCATACACACGATTGACAGTTTTGTTTAAAACTTTATGAAAGAGGATATGGATATAAGTCATTAAATTAATATTCAATTATCTTAGTAAATGAAATAAATTGGAGATATAATTTTTTATGGTTTATTGTGACTTTAATAAGCTAATGGAAAAAATAAAATGAAGATGGATGGTTAAGAACAATACCTCTTCTTTGGAGAACCTCTACATGTGTATACCTAATGATATCCAAGAATTTTTTCGATCAAACCAAGGAATCTAGGTAATAGGGATGGAATTATGGAATTAGGTTAGAATTCATGTCCAAACAAAAGGGATTTGGAATTTTGATTGGGGTAGGATATTTGGATGACTTTTACAAGTGTGGGGAGGACACATTTAGAATTTTTAAATGAATAAATTGCTCCCAAATTTTTCAAATGAAAATAGACTCTAATATGGATCATTATATTACCATAGATTATACATGATATAAATATTTTTATAACATTTAATTTTATTGTTTTTTATTATATTTTAGAACTTACATTTTTTAGTTTAACCCTCAGTAATCATTTTTTATCCTTAACAGTATTAATTGATTTTAATTGATTTTTTATTTCCATTAATAATAAATATTTGTTGAAAATATAATAAAATATTAATTATTCTAATTCCAAATATTAAATGAAATTTTCCATATATAATTCATAAAAGTGGAAGAATATAATTTAAGTAAATATCTTATACATGATAAAGAAATTCTTTTCTAATGGAAACAGTTTCAAAAGAATAAATATTTTTTATATTAAAATTTAACATATTATTGATTAAAATGAAAAAAACTTGATTAATAGTAATATAATTTATCTAATTTTACTTTTAAATTAATTTTAAAGAAAATGGTTATTTTTTAATTTTATAAATGAAATATTAGTTTTGAATAAGAAAATAGTATTTTTTGCATCACTCAGTGAAGAAATAATATTTTAAACAATCACCAAAAAAATAATTATAATGAAATAATAAAATTATAATTTTAAAAATGAATTAAAAAATTATAATAAATTTTAGAAAAAATTTAAAATTAAATTTAAAATAACATTGCATAATGTGATAAACCCGTTTGAAATAAATAAAATTCATAAGCATAAAACTGGATGAGTTCTTACCTCATGAAAAGAAACAAATATTAGATGATTTATGAAAATATTTATTAGATTTATAATATTTAAATTTCATTATAATCATTCACATCTATTAATTAGATTAATTTATTATGATAAAATCACATTCTATTATAAAAATAGATTTTCATAAAAACATATCTTCTACATTCAAATGTTTTTTACTTTCATTTTGAATCAATTAATAACCAATGAATATATTTTATAAATGATTAAAACATATACATTACAGAATTTAGTTATTCTTATTCATACCTATCGAATTAATAACTATATTTTAATGGCCATATTTAAATAATATGTATTATGTGTGCTTTAGGCTCATTGTTGTGTGTCGTAGACGATATTGAACCCTATGTTATTCTATGAAAACATCATAGTTGTGTGAATCAAAATTTAGAAAATAGAATTAATTTACATAAAATAAGTATATATCATAAATCCTTAGGGTGTTATAGAAATCCTTTTCTATTAGGGATAAATTAAATGTTCCATATGAATATATGATATCATTGGGAATGCATATCCACGCCCAAAAAAATACAAGTGAATAACATATAAGGGTACTAAATGGAGAACCTGGAATGAAATAATTTTACAATGGATGATATAGACTGACCATGAACTTATTTTGTTTATTCTAAGCTAACAAGTTCCCCATTTATATTTTCATCTTTTGTATTTCCTATCATATATAAATGGAATCACCCAACATACCATAGAATGTAAAGATTCTCGATCATGATGATGGAAATAACATTACACAAAATAATATTATACACCCCCATCTGAAACATCATTCCAGTTCCTTGGATGGCATGGCGATTGTGACTAATGTGTCCCAATGTACATGGTCACCAACCATTCCCCTTCAGCATCAGGTGGTGAATTCCATTTTATAAGAATATAATCTCTATAATTTTATTCTGAATTTTGAGGTATCACATGAATGAATTAAAAATATGAACGACCATAGTTCATCCTAATATTGACAAGATATTAAGAAGTGGGTTTCTCCAATTTTCTTTTTCCACCAATTCAGTAATCTATCAAAAAAGTATAGTAACATCTTATAATTTATCTTATGGAGGTAAAGGTGGCATTAAATACATCACTACAAGAATTCAAGATATTTTGGAATATGCTACCTCTAACCTTCATCATTTTTTGTTCCCAAGAGCCCGAGTACCATGAAAATATATTGGGTAGGTTGCCTTCAAGATTTCATCCTTTTCTATCTAAAATATTACTCCCAAATAAATGGCTCATCGAGATAAGTTTGTTGCTGAAGCTTATGATAAATTCTATATCCATGTTCTCATTAACAATCATGAATCCCATCAATACATGATTACAAAACTATGGATAATTCTAGGAGGTATTTTAGTCCTGATTTTTTTAGAAGCATTATATTACCACTATCATGATTGTTGTCACAACCTATTTTGTCCAACAAAAATTACATTTAATGTCAGATCATCATGGGACCCTATAATCCCTGATAAGAAAATTTACATTCATTGAAAAAAGGGTGACACAATAAAGACATTAATTTAATAGAAAAAAGTAATAAAATACACGGTCATGGTGGTGTGAAGTCATGAAGTCTAAGTGAACCTCCATGGATAAAGTGTTTGCATTTATTCATTAGTGACACTATGCTATTTTAAATTAGAAGGACCTCTTCAGACCTACTTTTTTGATAAATCTCATCCACTAAAAATTTTACTACTCTCAAAATATTTCAAACAATAATCATTTGGTTGATTTTAATTCTTTGGTTTCTAACAAAATAAACCAAAATCCATTGATGGTCAACATTCCATAGGAGAATATGGTCCAACACCTCTGCGTCAGATTCAATCTCATCAATAGAAATGTTGAACATCTCTCATAGTGAGATTAATATATTCATGGTGCTAATCTTCATACAAATGGAACAAACTGAACCATATAAAGCACTAATTACAAAGAAAACACAACCTCTAATGTATTTTACATGCCTACCACCTATCATATCCTCTTACTTATAATAAAAATACATTTTTTTCTTCATACCCTTTATAGAATGTTACATCGAATCTATCTCCCCAGATTAATGTGGTGTGGGCCCGTCACACTGGCCCTTGAGAAAAATTGTCACCTGCTAGAAGAACTCCACCCACTTCTGATTATTCACCCCAGTTCAGCAACATCTTCCTTCATTTGATACTAGAGATAAGTGTAGGAGTGTCTTATAACATATCGTTACATGTTCCTTTCCTCCCATAATTTACAATAGGACGTCGTTAAGGTTTCCCAATTTATCATCAATTTCATCCCTTGGTACCCTTCTCCCTATAACCAGTTAGCATCGAGCTCATTCAAGGAGTTACCAATGTTGTAGATATTCTGAATTTCCCACATGAATTCCCACACCCTTCTCAACTACTCACATTGAAAAAATAGGCACATTATTGATTCATATTTTTGTTTTCATAGAAATAGCATCAAGAAGAAATATACACCCACGGGGATAATTATTATATACCAACCATACACTGAGGACCACATAAAGACACTCACATAAAAAATGATCATATATTTACAAGATAGACATAATATAATTCTTCATCAACTTGTGAAGGATCCCATGGGCTTGGATATCTTCCCAACGGTGTTCTGATAGAAAAATCAGAATGTCATCCCCAATGAAAATATAATAAAGTTCATCCCAGCATTGGGATAATAAATATCACTAATGGTCCCCACTCTATTATAAGTTAAGACAGTTTTACTTGTGAAATTAATCTTATCAACCACAAAGGTCCTTATCTTGGTATTCAATAGTAATTTATCCAAAAATTATGTCTTACCCATTGTCAGATAAAAATAGGGAATCTAGAGGTCCTCCCAAGAAGAAACCTCTATAGAGTTCCTCCCCAAATTAATTTAAAAAAATTCATGAAAGACAACCTTATGATTCCCACCACAACTTTACTCCCCATATCACAATAATTTACTGTAATTACAGTACTCTCTTAACTGAACCATCTTCAATTAGTAACTATGAAGGACCTCACATTAGAAACTATCCTAATAACTCTAATGGTCCTAAACTATGTATATTTTTGATGAAGATATCATTGTATCAATGTAATGAACTGACATTGAGGTACTATTAATGGATGTGGTCAATAAATTATAAATCATAAAGGTCCTAGTTAGGGTCTTAATGTTAATTAAATTTCATTTACTCCATGATAAATAAATTTTATAGGTCATCTCTGTAACAATTAATTCAAATTGACTGGTGGACCCCCCCCCATAATTTAGAATCAGTAAAAACCCAAGAAGATTTTCCCCATTATACACGTTGTTTGCCTAATATATAATGAAATATCTATAAGAAACGAAATTCCTCCAAATGTCAATGTTACTCCAAAACAAAAATCATATCTAGAGTCACTCATGAAATTGAAGATACCCATATCAATTTCCTCAACATTTATTAGTTGTGTCTTGTCATTGTAAATTTCCATGTTAAACAAATGATCATCGACTATACCTCCCTCAGACCATGCACTCTTTGATAAGATTGATGAGGATCAGAATAATCACAGTCCTCTCAATAAAATAGTAGAGAGATAACCTTTATGTGTTAATGAATTCAATGTTCCCATCACATAGGATGATGAAAAGGATATTTCAATTTGAAAATCATTAGATAAAGATAAAATACAATCCATGTTCTGGATAATGGATATGCCTAAATTTTACACCCCCAAATCTCTAAAAGAAGAATTCATTCTTCTAACTTTTCACATCCTATGTGTGACACTCCACCATATCATATATTGATACCTAACTTATATATATTACATTAAACAAGAAAATACGTTGAAAAGTATTTTTGAAAATGTTAGCCAGGACACTTTTCAACTTCTAGTAATTTTATTATAAAAAAAAGTCTGAGTATCACATGTATGTCTACAAAAGATGTTTAGATGAAATAAAAAATAATCACTAACAAAAAACCTAATATTTGAATTAGATTTTTGTGGTAACGAATCATTCTATTGAACTCAACTCATAGGCCAACAATACTTGTCAAGGAATGTATCATTAAATTTAACCACTTTATTTCAGGTGTTTGTTATTTCATCTATATATTATAGTTAGTAAATTCAAATAAATCAAACTATTCTTAGATAGAAAAAAAAGAAATACCCGAAGGGAGTGATATATTAACACGAATCTACATCAAAATGCAGGGAAAAAAAATAAACCACACATTTCATGAAGGGTAATGTTTCAATCATAGAACAACATTTGATGGAAATTATCACTCACACAATATATTTTTTTATATCTATATTATTCTTAGATGAAACAAAAAGAGGCCAAGAATAAAATAGTAGAATTTCTTGTTACATTACACGCTTAACCCTAGAATGTCTGTATTCTATCATTTTTACCACTACTTCAACCACAGGAACCATTATAACCATAATGAATCAAAATCGTAGTATTAAAAGAGTATATTCAACCCCAACTAATAGAGATATGCTAATTTTTACCACCCATGTCTCCTGGTATGTTGGTCTTTTCATTACACATAGAAACGTCACTAGAAGAACCTCCACAATTACCTCTAATGATTTTTCTAGATTAATATCCTTTCTCTAGATCATCTTTAATGAAATCCATTTTGGTCACTCTCATGATTACATCAAAAAACTAATTATGAGTGAGAATAGAGAGGAGTAGAAGAAATATCATGGGGGATAAAAATGGATATCGTTCACACTGAAATAAAAAATTAAGGGATATTATGATTTTTCCTTTAAAATATATTTAGAGGATGATGAAAAAATATAAAATGAATGTGAATTTGATTCTCACTAGCTATTTGAAATTGGGGAATATTATTTATGAAACAGTCTAAAATAACAGTTGAATGAAAATGATGTGATGTATTTTAATGATGATTACTGTATTTGAAACATGGATTCTATCAATGTGTTTGAAGAGGGTGTCCCCAAAAAATATCCAAATAAGACCGATAAAGTGGGAGATATTTCAATCTACCATAAATTTTCAACTCCGTGAACTTTAGAAATGTATAATGGTAAGATATTGGTTGCATAAACAATCCACCTACCTCCTAAATAAACTTATTCTATTTCTACTAAGGAAAAATATCTCAATGTGAAGATAAATGGGAGGATAAAAGGTGACTCAATATAGAATTTGTAATTCCAAAAACCTATAAACCCTGATCCCATGCCTTATTTTAATACATTGGAATGATTACAGGGAATCACATCCCGAAGGACCAATCTGTTTAGTAGTCTTGGAGAAGAGATTACATGAATGAACATGACATTAGACTTTCTTACATAAAACACAACATACATAATCCTTTGAAAATTCCATTATTCTCCCTACTTAACCCTGGAAATAAATCATAAAACTATTCTTGGAATCCTAGCAAAATAAGGCATAAGAAAGAGGTGAGATCAGATTCTCAGTAAGGATAAACAATATAGTGGAAGCTATCACAATTAAGCATAATATTTTAAGGCAAGGTTCAAAACTAAAATACAAGCCTTTCAAAACATTATATTCAGCATAATAGGGAAATAAAAATAAAATAATTCCATTTAAACATTCACATGTATATTCTACTAATTGAAAATTCATATGTAAAATCAATAACTAATCCTAAATTTAGAAAATGAATAATTCCACACACTAACCCACTAATTCAAGGCCTCGTTCCAAGACCATACACAAATATTCTATCCAGGCATTGTTCCAAGATATAGTTTGGTCTCTTGATACCTACAGATGCATCTAAGTGCAATAGAAGGCTCCACCCGTCACATACTATGTCCAATGCATTCTTCTAATCAAAATGTTAAAACATAACAAAAACATTCCTATTAAAAATTGCATAAGAAATGTTAATACTTTAAATGTAGACCATGAATGCTATAAAAATATCACTTCCCTAGTAAATCATATTCCAAAACATCAATTACAATATGGTATACTGTATAATAATAAATCAACTTCAAACAAGCATAAAATCAAATAATGAGTTTTTCTATATATAAAAATAATTTAATAAATTCATTAAAACAATTTGAGAGGATTATCCCCCTTTTATTGAAATATATTAAATATCCAACAATTTATAAATGAAGTCATTTAAAACATATTTTTTAATCAATGTTTTCCTTCCACTTTGAATATTTTAAAAACACTTAACATTTTAAAACAATCTTGTCCATATAAATAAATACTTAAAATCATTTTGAAAAAATTGACATTAATTAAAAATATTTAGAAAAATAAATATTTAAAAAATTAAAAATGTAGATCTAGTTAAATAGTCCCTTCCGTAAAACCATAAAATATTTCTTTTAGAAACATTTTTATGTAACATGGATATGGATGATAAATATTTCCCAGTAAAAACTTACACATAAACAATCTCAGATAATAATGAGATTAAGGGATTAACTATTACCTTAGGTCTAATACTCTATGTACATGTTAGAAACTCTTGTATAATGTTTTTAAACATATTATTAACTTATATAAGAATAATAATATTATTATTTATATCATATGTGTTTCATTTATGACATTATATTACCCATTTATTAACAATTCCATGTAAATGAAACATTTCGGGTAATAATCGATTTGTTTATCAAAAATGTTTTGACTTGTTATTCTTCATCATATTACAAAGATAAATATTTAATAACATATATAATGTATAATATGACTTATATATCATATATATTCATAATATAAACATATATAATAGATATATATATAAACTGAAATACACCGTTCATAGAGAAAGTAGGCCGTACGTACGCATGAATGTTGTTTCTATTTTATTATCATTTTGACTGAACATAAAGGGAATAAAATATATATATATATATATATATCATCTCATTTGATATATTGTGTTTTATATTTCATAATTATTAATAATATATATATACCCATTTTTTTATTGTAAAAGTAGAGAGTGAATCTCATCACATTGTGAAGATGGTAAGCCGTACGTACGCATGAGTGAAGATGTCATTTCATTCATGGTTAAATGGTATATAATTGGAAGTAATGTTAATTGTAAAGAATCAATATCATATTGTATGTTTTATTTAAATCCAATATATTCATTGTTATACCCAAAGAAATAATGTGTACATGGAAAACAATTTACGCCACAGTTTGGAGATGGTAAGTCATATATACGCACACATGGTGATATTATTTTTATTGGGATAGAAAAAAGGAGGAATATGGTTTTCCAATAATTATAATATTATATTAAAATGTGGAAGGTATTGTAGTGATAATTTTAGTATAAAAAACAGAGAAATATGATGTAGAAGAAAAAATGTTATTTGAATGATGTGATAAAATTATTACCTATTCTTTGGTTGTTTCCTTTTGATATGACAAAAATGGATCCTTAGGAGATCTATCTACCCAAATATAGGCCTCTAGGATGAAATTATGGAGGTTGGAAGGGTGGCTTTGCAGGGTTTATCCGAACAAAATATAACAACCATGTTTTTTATTGCACACTTAAATATGATTTATTACATAAACTCTTCACTTGATACAACATGGAAGATTTATAGGTATAGTGTCTTTTGATCTTAGGAACATTACATGAATACTTAAAACACAAAACAAAAAACATATTTATTTAAAAAATCCTTTACATAACCATGAAATTCCCTCATACTTAGCATTGTATGGGATAACATGAGGACATACATGTAAAAAGGGTGATCTATAAAGCCCAATAAGGGGGTAAACAATGAATAACCTGAATAATATAATACATATTAAGAAATATAAATATCAATGGAGCATAAAATATCATGAACATAAAGTCATGATATAGCATGTTTATCATAACATGGAAATGTGTCAATAACACTTAAAAGGTATTAGAATGATCCAGGTCTCATTGCACATGGATCTTGAGTAAACACTAATTAAACATGAATTAGAATCAGTAAAACATGATTTCACTTGATGTATCATGATAGTAAACTTCACCTAATACATTGGAGCCCTATCATGGTGCACCATCCTTAAACATTTCATTTCATGAATAAGTGTGCCACATGATCATACAACATATATTCATAAAACATCATAATTTATTACATGATTAAGAAATGTGGAATTTAAACATGAAACTATTCCATCAATAACTAATTGTTCATTGATATTAATACCCTTGGTAGAGAAATGGGCATGGTGTTTAATACACAATGATTTTGGCTTTGAAAATTGGAGTACAATTTCGACAGCATAACAACATGACATAAGCCTTCAAAAAAATGGTTGATGAGAAAGAATGGGGTTTCTCATCATATGTACATTAAATGTAAATTATGGCTGTCATATAGATACATGTTCCAATATAGGTGCTGGAATTTATATTTTTAATACAAAAGAATTTGTTGACTGTAAATGAGGAGAGAGAAATTCTTTATGGATTACAGCATGGTAACAGGTATACATGGAAGGCACCAATGAAAGATTAAGGGGTCTCACATCATTAAAAAATAAAGAGGAATGTATTGGTGATGTGAGAAATCATTACCCATCATTTATAATTGAAAATAAAAGGGAATAACAATATTATGCACCTTGGATAAAATGAGAAACGAAGGAATCCGAAACTCAGAATTGTGATCCCAAAGGATTGGGAGAGGCTTGAGAGAGGCTTCTTGGGAGCTTGGGGTTCCCTAGGAGGATTCTAGGGAGAGGAGGTATGATTTTGGACGAACTCCAAAGGATTTTATTGAAAATGAAGTGGGAGATTCGGTGGGTTTATGTAGGAAAGGAGAGGGAATTCATTATTATTCAGGTTTGGGACACAACGCATTAAACTAATCAAAACAAAAATACATCCCAAGGTTTTGCCCAATTTTTTAGCCAAAATAGAGTTGAAAACAATATTTTATAATGACAATTTCCTAACTTCTTAGAATAATTGGGTTTCTTAGGTTAAGGTGTGTCGCACTCTCAAGGAAATAATTTTAAAAAGATAAAATATTTTATAAGTCTTGGAGGGTCCACAAAGGCTTTGTAAAATAAATAAAACAAACCTAAAATCACATTATTTTAATGGTAAAACATATATTCGAAGAACAAAATGTTAATAGAATTTTAATACATCACTATTAGGTCAATATTATTTCTTAAACACATTATATATTTAAACGGTATTTAATTTTTAACCAAAAATCCGAATGTCCTAAAAAATAATGAAAATATCACCATTGGATAATTTCAATGTCCTTATTAAAAAAATATTAATTTTATATAAATAATTTTCCAAATATGTGAATTTCCACTTTTAGAAATATCGACATTTATAAAATATTCATGGGTTTTGACAAAAATAGCTTTCAAACTTTAACAAAAATTATTATTGTATTCATAAAAGTTATATGACCATTTATACTTAATAAAAAGTAATTTAATAATAATATTTTATTAAAATATTATTTAATTCAAAAATCCATTAATTTATCAATATTTATTCCTTAGTTTAATATTAACTAAAAATACTATTTGTGATTTAACAACTATTCACAAAGTGACAATAATAAAATAAATGTATATTATTTATTATATACAAAAATAATTCACATAATTATTGTGCTATGGTTTTGATACATAAACCATTATAACACCCGCATAAGACTGAATGGTAAGGTGTACGATTATGATAGACTCTTGGGATGGATTAGATAACATCCCTTGGGTGGTATTCTATATCAACTACCACATATCAAATAGGTGGTTCCATTTGAGATTAATATGTAGAAGCTCGACTTGGGCTTGGTCTTGAATAAAGCCCAATGATTACACCTCCATTCCGAGCTCCAACAAATGGACTCATACGGGAAAACTCTACTGGATAAGGCCATCACATCCTTTGTCTGAGTAAATTGGATTTGTTAAAGCCCAACATTTATACTAATCATGTAATAACTGTTCAATGGCTTTATTAGAAACAATAACAAGCCTTAATAGTATTTTGAAATCAAAAAACATGGAACCAAGGAAGAGAATATGTTTTACCTAACCATATTTAATAATAATACATTCAATTAGACCAATAGTAATTTTAATTGACAGAATTTTGTGTCGTTACAATCTTCCCCCCTTAATAAATTTCTACCTAAAATTTTCCTCTTCCCACACTAAAAATATGATTGTAACTCTACCTCCTAAATTCATATAATTCTCATGTTGCTTCTTCAAACTTGTGGTGGTACCACAACACCTTGACGAGGGGAATTATCTTATTTGGTAGAAAATTTTCTCTAAGATCTAAGATTTTCACTGGTTTCTCCTTGTAGGAAAGATCACCCTCTAACTGTACTACCAATGAAGAGAGTACATGTGATGGTTCTGGTAATTACTTATTCAAGAGGGATACAAGAAACCCCTCGTGTACTTTGGCCATGGTGCGTGGATGTGATACTCAATAGGCCACAACCCCGATACGATCAAGAATCTCGAAGGGGCCGATTACCTAGGACTTAACATCTATTTAGTTCCAAACCACATAACCATATTCCACATTGATATACAAAGAAATACCATGTCTACAACTTGGAATTCAAGCTCTCATTGAACATTATCTTTATAACTCTTCTTTCAACTTTGGGATTCCTTAATATGCTGCTAAATGGTTTTCACCTTCACTGCAATTTAATCAAATATTTTAGGTCCTAGAAATGTACACTCACCGACATCATCCAAACACATCGGTGTTCTAAAACTATTACCATAAAGGTCTTAATATGGTGCCATTCAGATGCTTTAGTGAAAATTTTTATTTTAAGAGAATTCAACCATTGGAAGACATTGGTCTGATCATCCCTTGAAGTCCACAAAACAAGATCTTAACATATCTTCCATTGTCTAAATAGTTTTCTCAAATTTTTCATCAGTTTGAGAATGATGGGCCTTACTTATGTTCAGTTCAGTTCTTAGAGAATATTGGAGACTTTTCCAGAACATCGAGATGAATTTAGGATCATGATCAGATAATATAGATAGTGGTACTCTATGATGTCTTACAATGGATTTGATGTAAATCTGTGCCAGTTGATCAAATGAGAAGTCATCTTAAATCGCGATAAAGTGATATATCCTCATTAGACGATTCACAATGGCCTATATATAACTATTTTCTGTAGATGTCATTGGATGTACAATGACAATGTCTATATTAATGTTGTCCCACCTCCATGTTGGTATGGGTAGGGGTTGCATCATCCCTTTATTCGTTTCCCTCTCAGCCTTCACTTGCTGACATACCAGGAACATTAATTTATATTCAGCAATCTTCCTATTTATATTGTAACACTAAAAGTTTTCTTGGAGATCTAGATACATCTTTGTGCTCCTCAGGTGAACCACAAACCTTGAGGATTTTCCATTTGTCATAGCTTCCACCCTTTTCAAACTTTTCAGATCCTTTCTTTGATCATCTTTATTTTTTCCATGAGGGATGGTTGAGAAATCATTTGTGAAATAATTGATTATTTTCCTCCCTTAATGATTCCCCTGTCCATCTTCTACAAATATATGAATATTAGATCTTTGTCAATTCTCATCATTGATAATGATGTAGGGTCCTTTCTACTTAGAGCATTTGCCACCTTTTTTGCCTTACCGAGATAGTAGTGGATCGAGCATTCATAATCATTGATGAGTTCTATCCATCGTTGATGGCGCATATTAATATCTTTTTGTGTGAATATATATAATAGGATCTTGTGATCATTATATATCTCCCACTTCTCCCAATAGAGATAATGCCGCCATATTTTCAGTGCGATGATTACAACTGCTAACTCCAGATCATGTGTGGGATAGTTTTGCTCAAGGAATTTCAGCTGCCTTGAGGCGTAGGCTATCAATTTATCATTATAAATCCACACACTACCTGGTACCTTCTTCAAAGAATCACTAAATACCATAGAATGTTCTCAACTCGTGGGTAATGTTAGCACATGCATAGTGAGAAGCCTCCTTTTCAACTCTATGAATATTTCTTCTCATTCATCAATCTAAGAAAACTTTACTCCATTCTAATTTATCTTTGTAATAAGGATTGAAAATAATGATAAATTTCTCACAAATCAGAAATAATATATAGCTAACCCCAAGAAAATATAGATATTAGTTATTGATGTTGGGCTCAGCCATCCCTTAATTGCATTTTTCTTGGATGGATCCACAGATATCCCATTTATTGAGATTATATGACCCATGAACAAGACCTCCTTCAACTAGAACTCACACTTATAGTATATTTCAGAGATATTATCCTTTTTTAAGGTCTCTATTACAACTCTTAGATGCTCCTCATGATCCTCCTTGGATTTGGAGTACTTTAGAATATCACCTATAAATACTACCACAAATTGTTCCAGGTAATCTCTAAATTCTCTATTCATAATGTCCATGAATATTGTTGGAGAATTTGTGAGTCTAAAAGGCATTACTATGAATTCATAGTTCCTGTATCTTGTATGAATAGTATTTTTGGAGATATCTTTCTATTTCACCCTTACTTGAAAATATCTCAACCACAAATCTACCTTGGAGAAGTATTGTGCTCCATGTAGCTGATCAGACAAGTCATCAATTCATGGTAGAGGATACTTGTTCTTTATCATGCTTTTGTTAATATCAAGATAATCAATACAATGGTGCATTGACCCATCCTTCATCTTGATGAACAGGACTGGTGCACCCCATGGTCAAGCACCTGGGTGTATAAACCATTTATCCAGATTCTCATGTAGTTGTTTCATCATCTCCTCTATCTCTAAAATATTCATTGAATACATACTCTTGGATATTAGAAACACTCCAAGTATAAGGTAAATTGAGAATTCAACATCTCTTTTAGGAGGAAGGCCAATAATTTAATTAGGAAAAACATCGATGAATTCCCTCACAATATGTATGTATTCAAGGATGGTTGCCTCCATAGACTCAATCATATGAGCCAGATACACATGCAAATAGGGCAGTAATATCCATGCTTGAGAGGATGGTGATAAAGAAGATTCATCTTACTCTATTAACTTGTATAGAATTGGGGGTCGATTATTCATATGGAGAGTGATTTTCCTCTCAAGGAAATTTATGTTGGCTCTATATAAGGAAATCCAATCCATGAGTATAATTGCATAAAATTTCACCAGAGGGAGTATGATGTGGTTTTCTTGTAATTTCAATCCACCGATTATGGTATGAGAGGATTTATATTCAATGGATGCAATAGTTACCCCATTTGTCATAATCACCGACATCTTTTCTTCTATGATTTGTGGTGGTGATGGGATTCTTCTACTAAACATTTCATATACAAAATAATATGTATAACCAAATTCAAACATTACATTCTCTATTTTTCAATGAATATCTGACCTACATATCACCACTTCATTATCGTGACTTACTTAGGTGGTAGTGATGGCAAAAGCTCTCCCTTGCTGCCTTGGAGGTTGTTGGTTGCCTCTGAAAACCCTTAGATTAGGGAGATGATTTTCAAGGTTCATTGGTTCTTTGTTGTTGAAGTAATGAACAATGCGTTGAGGTTCAAACATAGTGTTCCCCTCCTTTGTTACAGCCGTGGATTTTTCTTTTGGGTGGTTAACGACTAGGTGCCCTTCTCTTCCACACCTAAAGCATTTCCTCATCCCCTACACACAATTTCTAGGGTTCTTCTTTCCACAACTTTGGAAAGTGGTGTGTTATATTTTCATAGCATTATTGGATTTATCCATAAGACTTCTAGAATTGAAGTCCACCATATTCTTCTTATCCCCAGGATACCCCCTAGATTCTCTGATCTTCATTTTGACCATGTGGGAACATCAGAAAATTTCCTCATACCAGTTAAAGTCATGGATCGCCACGACATTCTGAGGCTTGGTTTCAACCCACCAAAAATGTGTTCAACCTTGAATTCGTGGGTAGCGACAAATCTAGAGGTGTATCGTGAAAGACTTGTTAATTTTCCTTATACACTCTGATGAATTTTTCATTGTATTTATTTAGGTAAGGGAAGTCCCTTTCCATCATAAGTCATAGGGTGTGAGAAAAAATATTTATCGAAAAAAAATTTCCCGAAATCCTTCCATTCCAATTCGTCGATATCCTACGTAGGCTTCATATTTTTGATCAATTTTCACCATTTATTGGCTTCACCCTCCATATTATAAGCATCCAGAAGAACCTTATTTTTTTCAGAACATTGATGGATGGAGAAGATGTTTTCAATGGAGTTGATCAATTGTTTTGCGATTGAGGGATCAGATGATCCATGAATAGTTGGAAGCCTTTGTCTCATAATGCTCCCGATAGCAACCTGTTCTTTCTTGGAGGGGGTTTAATGTTCCTCTAGACCCATGTTTGTTTTAAAATATTGTGTTATATAAGAGAGTATCTTGTAAAAGTTTGTGATTCCTGCTTCCATAGGATTGGGCATCTTATTAGAGTAGTCATCACATTGGTCTTCATATCGGTTGTTATCCTAAGTCCTAATACACGCCATTGGTTGGATTAAAAGGAATGTTCGTGGTAACACATAAAGGGTAATCTAAAGACAAAATGGATAACTTATAAATAACACTTATTTCATTAACATATGAATCTATAGGCTTCAATCTATGTTATCCATTATATACATTCCAACATTTATTCTTAAGGGAATTTTTTATTCCCTTAACAATGGTTCATACTAAGCTTGTGAATTTACCAATGAATATCCCATCAGAGTGTCATAACCAAGAGTACAGCAAGTCCTGTTGTCATGTGCCAAGATACCCTAAGTCAAGCCCAGAACTCCATGGAGGCCTCCCTCCTAGGTACATATGTGCCAGATCTTCCTCTACCTGCTCATATACATACACAGATTAATTTTATTGATAAACCACTTACTAAATAATTATCAAAATTTAGGGATGTTCGTTTTTTCTTAGTCTTATCCCTATGGATTTTAATTGGGATTTTTAATCACAATAAAAAAATAACCAAAACTATCATATGATACCAACTATAAAAACCTTCTTTTTTATTACACACATAAACATGATTTATTACATAATCTATTCAGTTGATAAAACATGAATGATCAAGAGGTCTAGTATATTTGGGGCTTAGGAACATTACATAACAACTTAAAACATAAAACACACAACATCTTTATTGAAAACCCCGTTAACATAACCACAACATTTCCTCATACTTAGCATTGCATGGGATAACCTGAGGACATACATGTGAAAAGGGTGAGCAATAAATCCCAGTAAGGGGATAAACAAGCCATAACATGCATAATACTATACATAATAGGAAATAGGCATATCAGTGGAGTATAAAAGATCATGAACATAAAGGCATGATATAACATGGTTATCATATCATGGAAATTTTGCAACAACACTTAACATGATATTAGCAGGATCCAAGGCTCATTGCACATGGATCATTTGTAAATGATCATAGAACATGAAATAGCATGAGTGAAATCTCATTTCAATTGAATTATCATGATACTATACTTTACCCAATGCATTGGAGTGTTATCAAGGTGCACCCTTCTTAAACATTTCATTTCATATATAAGTGTTCCAGAAAATCATACAATGTTGATTCATAAAACATCATTTTTTATTCCATGGTTAAGGAATGTGGAATTCATACATGAAAACATTACATCAATAAGTAAATTTTCATAATGGTGAATACCCTTAATAGGGAAATGGTAATGGTATTCACTACATAATGATTTTGGTTTGGAAAATTATGTTGCAATTTCGGGAGCATAACGACATGACATAGGCCTTCATAAAAATGGTTGATGAGAGAGAAAGGGGTGTCTCATTACATGTACATTAAATGGACAGTATGGGGCTCATATAGATACATGTCCTAACATAGGTAATGGAATTTAGATTCATAATACAAAATAATTTCGTGGATGTAAATGTGGAGAGAAAAATTCTTTACGGAATTTCATCAAGGTAACATACCCTAACATTTTTAATTGAAAATAAAAGGGATTAACAATATTACGAATATTGGATAAAATGAGAAATGAAGGAATCCCTTATTAGAAGCGTGATCCCAAAGGCTTGGGATTGGACTAAGAGAGTCTTATTTGGAGCTTGGGTGACTTGGGAGAATTATAGAGAGATTATGGAAGAGTTTAGAAGAACTCCAATGGAATTTAGGGAAGAAAAAAAGGGAGATTGGATGGGTTTTTATTGGAATGGAGAGGTATTTCCTTATTATTTAGGTTTCAAACACGACACATTAAACTAATCCAAATAAAAAATCAGCCAATGGTTTTGACCAGAGGGTACTGTAATACAATATTTTATAAGGAAAATAGTATATCATCTTTAAATAATATGGTTGCTTATGTGTAGGTGAGTCACACTCTTAATGAAATCAATTAAAAAAGCAAAAAAAATTTATATATCTTGGAGCGTCCACTAAGGCTTTGAAAAATAAATCAAACAAACCTAAAATCACATTATTTTATGGTAAAACCAATTTTGGCCAAACATAATATTTAAAGTATTTTATTACATCACTATTGGGTCATTATGATGTCATTAAACACATTATATATTTAAATAGTATTTAATTTTTACCCAAAAATTCAACTGTCTTAGAAAATTATAAAAAATTCACCATTGAATAATTTTGATGTCCTAATTCCAAAAATAATTTCAAATTTATATAAATAATTTAAAAAATATTTTAATTTTCACATTTAAAATAAAAAAAATTATAAAAAAATCATGGGTTTTGAGAAAAACAGCTTTCAAACCTTAATAAAAATTACAATTGTATTCATAAAACTAATACGATAATTTATAAATTAAAAAAACAAATATAATAATATTATGTTATTAAATTATGTTTTAATTAAAAAAAATACATTAATTCATTAAAATACATTCCTTAGTTGAATATTAACTTAAAATACTATTTTTTCTTTAAAAACTATTCACAATGTAACATTAATAAAATGAATGTATATTCTTTATTAAATAAAAAATAATGCACATTATCATAGTACTATGGCCTTGTTACATAATCACTTATAAGACCAGCATAATACTAAAGGTTAAGGGGTGAGATAGTGACATAATCTTGGGGTGGATCATATAACATCGCTTAGGTGGTAATCTCTGTCAACTTCCACTTCTCCCAAAGGCATTTCTGTTCAAGCTTGACATTTTGAAACTCAACTTGGTCTTGGTTAAGAGTGAAGACTAATGATGCCACCCCCTTTCTGAGCTCCTAAAAATGGGCTTCGAATGGGGAAAGTCTACATCATGAGACCATCACTTCTATTCCTGATTAAATTGGATTTGTTAAAGCCCTATATTTATACTTATCATACGACCATTATTCAATGGCTATATTTGCAACAGTAACAATCTTTAATGGTATTTTGAAATAAAAATACATAAAACCAAGGAAGTGCATATATTTTCCATAACCATTTTTAAAAATAAGGCATTTCATTAGAACAATACAAATTTTCATTGGTTTAATTTTTTTTCATTTCAAAAAAAAGTATTTAGAGGTGTTAGTAAAAGATAAAGGATGATTCCCTTTTATAATAGATGTTAGGGAACTTTAGGAAAATCTTGAAATATTAATTTATTATAAATATATTTTTGGTTTAAAATAACTAAATATTTATTTATTTAGAGTATAATATGCTTATAGGTCTAAATCCTCTCAGTCAATGATTTTTAGAAAATTTTAGTCGATGAAAGTAATCTTATTTATTTGGATTAACAGTTAGTTGAAGAGTTTAACTCTTACTCCGTATACTTTTGTTTTTATAGAATAGGTTTAATTTAGATACTATAAAATTTTGAGAGAATCTAAAGTGGATGATTATTGAAATTTTTAACATTATATATGTATGTTGGCTGAATCTTATATTTTTAGTATTTTTATATCATTTAATAAAATAGTATTTTTTGAAATACTCATTTATGACAATTTTCACACTATTTTGTAATTGATTTTTTGTAAAATTCATAACAACATTATTCAATAAAAAAATGTCATTAACTCAAATATAGGATTTCATAGTCATCCACAAAATTTTTTGAATCCATAAAAACATTCAAATTATATTTATATTTATATTTATAATATCCTTTATTTGATTCATTGATTAATAAGAAAAGTACTGCATCATTATTGTGTTATAAATAAATATAATTGTTTAATATCTAAAAATTAAAAATAAAAAACCATGATTTATATAATCATTATATCCTTATTATTACTATTTATTATTGAAATTACCACTTATATAACTCAAATTAAAATTGATTTAGTAAATGATACACATTTATGTTATATTTCTCTTTACTTTAAATTAATTCTTATAACATGTCATTATCAAACAAAAGGGGCTTTATGGGTCCCAAAATCGACCAAAGGATGAAAAGTGACTGAAATATATCATCCAATATGATTAGAAAATGTGTTAGGGTATTTTTATATTATTATAAAATTATTTTCTATTCTTATTTACCTAATTTACTCTTTCACCTTTGTAAATAAAAATAACGTCGAAAGATCCTATTCATAATGTCCAAAAATATTTGTTACCCATTTAAACAATTTGGACCATCTGATTCAAAATATGGTATCCATTTCTCTAAATTCAAAACACAAAATGGAAGAAATTATTTTAAAATTAATTCCTGTTGTCAAGACTAGAAAGTACGTTTTTGAGAAGTAAAAACTATCAAAAGATTGACATGTGATTCTGTATAATTTAAATGTGAAATTACTTACAATAACATGAAATAAATATAATGATAAAAGTAAAATCTAATTATACATTAAAACCACTAAATTTTTTTATTTAACACTATAAATTATGTCAATTAAAAATTTTATTTTCAAATGTACTTTAGTATTTTTCAATTTTTATCAAAATATGAATGTTATAAGAAAAGTACCAAAAATTCATCCAAACTAAATTTTCATGTCCCTCTTCTAAAGAAGAATTTAATTTCATTATATATAATATATAAAGGTGTAAAATATATTATTTCAAACAGATTCTCCGTTAAAAGGTGAAAAAACTACTTTTTTGAAATACTTCTTTTATCTGAAAAATTAAATTTGTCGTCATATTATATGTAATAATCATATAAGATGAATGTTAAAGTTATATGGTACATATATAAAATAAAAAAATGTGGTTAATAAAATTCATAGCCTCTTTTTAAAAATCTATTTAGATATGTCGTCGTGCGCTAGAACTCGGTGTTGCGTGTAGCGCAAGCAATTGAATTATTATGAATAATCATACCGTCGAAGCTTGGGGTGTTACCTTATCCCCTCATTATATAAAATACATCTTCAAAATTTAAACTCATGAATGAAAACTAGGGGTTTGAAATATCAAAATATCATAGTTAAAATTCCACATCCTAAAAAGGATCAATGAGGCCACTATTTTGAATTAATGAAAAGTAAGTATGAAGGTTTTTGAAAATAACACATAATATGGATCTATGTAAGAAAACATGGACATGAATGAAAAATATAACCATAAAGATCTAATGGCGAGTTATAGAGAATATTATTAAGAGAACCTTATCAATAACAAAGCTATAAATCTATGATGATCCATGGGACCATTTGATTCATCGCGAAAAAATAAGACGATTTTTTTTTGTTTTCAGGATCCTTTCCCTAAAGTTGAAGAACATGAGGATAAATATGTAATTTATTTTAGTACAATCTCAACATTGGTCATGACTTAAAAAATTTCCACTTCATCTCTTATTCAAGGAAATGAAGTTGAATTTTTTATTCCTAATGTTTTAGAAGATAATGAGATCCAAAAATAGAATGATAGGTCATTCTATATGTCTTCAAAAAAGTGTTAGCAAAAGTTATCACATATGCATAAGTCCACCTATTCAGAGATAATAAATTATTCTAACAAACATCAACTGGATCGTAACATATATTATCCAATAATTGAAAACCATAAAATCCTTCAAAAAACATAAAATCTATAACTTTAGAAATAGGTGAACCAAATCGATTTAGCATTTTTTTCCCATATCTCATAGGGCAGTACATGGTTATCATATTCCAAACATGTGAACAACTTCATCATGTATTCTCTTCAATCATAGTAACAAACTGAATTATCAGATATCCTTTTTAAAAACTTGCATCTTTCCTTGTTCCAAAACATAGTAGACTATTCTGTAAGTTAGAAGAAGTTGTACACTTCATCCATGATAACATAACCCTCTTGTCAAAAAATATATAATTAATTCTCAAGAAACTAGCATCATGAAAAATAATTATTCAAATACTACATATCTGTATCCAAACATCATTATCTAAACATAAGGGACACATTATGTATAATTATTAACTTAATCATATGTCCTCTAAATTTAATATTACCAATAAATCAATTTTTTTCCCATTATATCTATTCAACATTTTCTTGAAAATAAATAGTGAAAAACAAAAAATGAATAATCCTTATATAATTCAATATTCATAATTATTATATCCAAATACACAAATACTTCAATCCTTCTAATTTGATGGTTTGAATAGAAGAAGTCCTTCCTTGGATTAAATATAGATTCTTATGTCTGGAGACTTAGTTGGGTAAAACCCTTGATTTCCCCAGATGATATATTATTCTCCATAAAAATTGGTTAATCAATAACCCTTATTCCCTAAGATATAGCATCTTCTCCTCTATTTGAGGTATTCCTCAGGGTTCATTTTTCATTCTTCTTGACAAGTAGGAAGTCAAATCTAATTTCCTATATGCTTTTTAAAATTTGAACTTTGATAAACATTCATATTGCTCATACACAATGTGTTAGTAAAGTCATAAAAGATCAAATTTTTTAATAATATATCATGATAACTGATACGACATGATCTCAATATCTATCTCTCTAGTCATCATCCAATTTTGTTGCAGAAAATCACCATATCTTCCCACAAACTCAATTTTAATCCAATTTCATTGTGTGTCCTCCATTAATAAAGACTAGAAATCAATGTGTGAGAAAAACATATCATTGAAGAAACCCACATAATATATGGAAGTTAATTTCACTCTATAACATCATAGGATTAATCCATTTTTATCCATGATCGTTACCAAAATTCTAGGTGGTTATTCTAATCTTATCCTCAAAGTCTATATTAGGGTTATGAACACTAATCAATGTTTTCTAAATCAATTTACAAGGATGTTGTTAAACATCTTCTGATACCAATTGTATAACCATGAAACCAGAAACCCAGAGCTGGTGAATTGTTTTAATACATTGGCATGATTACAAGGAATCAAGTCCCGAATGAACTATCAGTTTACCATTCGTGGAAAAGATATTACAAACATGATTGTTAAATTACACTTTCTAATGTAAAACAAAGAATAAATAATCCTTTAAGAATTCCATTATTCACCTGGTTTAACCTAGCATATCAAACATAAAACACTTCTTGACATATTCGGAAAATATATCATAAAAAAGGGGTGAGCTCACATGCCCAGTAAGGACAATCAATATTGCAGAAGCTATCACAATTAAGTATAATATTTTAATGAAATGTACAAAACTAAAACACAAGCCTTTTAAAACAATTTCCCCAATATAATATGTCATTAATAAATCGAATAATGAAATTTAATCATTCTTCATTGATATTATACAAGTTGAATAGTAATATATAAAATCAATAACTAATCTCATAATGAGGGAATGCATAATTCAGACATATTAACCACTAAGTCAATGCCATGTGCCAACACAATACCCAAATATTCTTTTGAGGCCTTATTCCAATACATTAGATTGTCTCGTGATACCTACCAATGAATAAAGGCGTTATAGTAGGCCCCTCCCATAACTTTCTACGTCTAATGCATTCCTCATGTGAAAATTTTGAAACATAACATATATATTCATAATAAAACTAGAATATGTCATGTTAATATTATAACTATAATCCATGAATGGTATAAAAACACACATCTATAGTCAATCACTTCACAAAACCACCAAAACAATATAGAATATTGAATCACAATAAATCAACATAAAAAAGGCATAAAATCCAACAAATGATGTTGTTATAGATGGAAATAATTTAATAAATTCATTAAAACTCTTTGAGATAATTATCCTTCTTTTCTTGAAATCATTTAAAAGTCTTACAATTTATTAATGAAGTCATTTAAAATTTATTTTTGAATAAATGATTCCTATAAATATTTGAATATTTTCAAAGGAATTGACATTTTCAAACAATGATGTCTATATAAATAAATATTTAAAATCGATGGTCATTAATTAAAAATATTTAGAAAAATAAATAATTAAATTATTTAAAATGATGATCTAGTTAAATAGTTACTTCTATAAAACCATTAAATATTACATTTGAAACAAAAATTATGAAACATGTATATGGATGATAAGTATGTTCCAGTAAATACTTACTCATAAACCATCTCATATAATAATGTGATTGAGGAAGTAACCCTTACCTTAGGTCTGATACTCTCTGTATGTGTATGAAACACCTATTTAGTGTTTTTAAACAAATTATTAACTTATGTAATATTAATAATAATATTTATGATATCATATATGATTCTCTTAGGATTTTATATTACCTATTTATTTACAATTCATAGTTAATGGAATATTTTGTGTAATAATCGCTTTGATTAACGTACATGTTTTGGAATGATATTCTTGGTTGTATTACATAGATCAGGATTTACATAATTCTAAAATGTATAATATGATTTATATATTACATATATTATTAATAGAAATATATATAATATATATATATATATATAATGGAATGCACCGTTCATGGAGACGGTAGGCTGAATGTACACATGAACGTTGTTTCTGTGTTATTATCGTATTGAATAAAAGTAAGTGAATTAAAGATATGTATATATATATATATATCATATATATTTAATTATTATGTCATATATTTCATGATTATTACCAATATATATTCTTACAACCATTCTTTAATGGTTAAAGTGGAGAGTGAATCTCATTGCATCTTGAAGACGGTAAGCCATATATACGCATGAGCGATGATATCATTTCCTTTATCATTAAATTTTAAGAAATCAGATAGAATATGAATTTTATAGAAATCATATCAAGTTATATTTATTATTTAAATCCATTAAGTTCAACATTATAACCATATTAATAAATTGTACATGAAAAATAATTTACACCACTGTGTGGAGATGGTAAGTTGTATGTATGCACGCATGGTGATATTTTTTTTAGTTTGAAGCATAAAAGGAGAATTATAGTTTTCCCATTATTATAATAAAATCTAACAATGTCTAAGGTAATAGATTTATTATTTTTTATAAAAACAATAGTGAAATAGAATGTATAATAATAAAAGAACATAGAAAGAGGTGATAAAATAATTACCATTTCTTTGGGGGTTTTCTTTTCATCTGAGAAAAAGGGATCCATAGGATAGATCTCTTCCAAAGGTTAGGCCTCTAGGATGAAGTGAGGTAGGTTTTTAAGGTAAATGGGTAGTTTTATTCTAATCCTAAATGATTTATAGGTGTTAGTTAATGAGGAATTGAGGTTCTCTTTTATAAGAGATATGAGGGGCACTTTAGGAAAAGCATGAAATATTAAATTATAATAAAATTATATAAGGTTCATAATATATAAAAATTGATTTACTTCAAGGCTAAAATTATGATAGGTAGAAATCCTCTCATCCAATGATTTTTCGACAAGTTTAGGTTAATGAAAATTACCTTATCTTTTTTGATTAACATTTAGTTAAACTGTTTAACTCTTAAAGTGTATTTTTAGAATTTATATTGTATGGTTAATTTAGTTGCAATAAAATTCAAAAAGAACCTATATTGAAAAATTATTAACATATATAAAATTATTTATGTTATTCTGGTGAATATTAGATTTTTATGATTTTTATATCATTTAATAAAATAATATTTGTTTTACAAACTCATTTTTGTTAATTTTGACTTTATTTAGTAATTTATTTTTGTTAAAATCATTAAAACAATTATTCCTTCAATAAAAAGGAATTAACAAAAATATATAATTTCATTGTCATCCATAAAATCTGTGTATTGATTAAAAAAATTCATGTTATATTTATTTCAATATTTATAATATCATTAATTTGATTCTTTCATTTGATAAGGAAAATACTACATCATTATTGAGTAATAAATAAATGGAATTATTTAATGTCTAAAAAGTACAAATAAAATATCATGATATGGGAAATTTATTTAAATTTATAATGACTATTTTTTCTTTAAAATGTCACTTATATAACTCAAATTAAAATTGTATTAGATAAAGATATATTTATATGTTATATTTCCCTTTACCTAAAATAGATTCTTCCAACTTGTCATTATCACACCCAAGTGGCTCTATTGGGTCCCAAAAATGACCCATGGATTCCCAGGGTCAGATATATATCATCCAAGAGAATTATGACACGTTTTGGGGTAGTTTTTTATTATTATAATATAATTGTTTTCTTTATTTATATGATTTACCATTTAACGATGGTAAAAAAAATAATTACTAAACCTACTATCCATAATATCCAAAAAAACGTACATTTTTACACAATTTGGACCTTTTGATTCAAAAATAGAATCCATTTTTCTTAATTCAAAACACAAAAAATAGAATAAATTAATTTAAAATTAATTCCCATTGTCAAAACTGGAAAGTGGTGTTTTAAGAAGTAAAAACTATTAAAGGATTCACATGTGTTTATGTACAATTTAAATGTGAAATTACATCCAAAGAACTACATTATATTATATGATAAAAATATAATTTAATTATAATTTAAAACCACTCAAATGTATAAATTAACACTATAAATTATTTGGAATAAAAAAATTCTATTAAAATTTTGTATTTTTCACTATTCATCAAATTATGAAAGATCTTGAAAAATTAACAAAAATTAATCCAAACCAAATTTTTATGTCCCAATTCTAAATTATAATTCTATTTCATAAAATTAAATATATAAATGTGTCAAATATTTTATATAAAAGGGTTCACCATTAAAGGGTGAAAAACTAGCATTTTTAAAAAATATTTCTTTTATCTAAGAAATTGAATTTATCCTTATATTAGGTATAATAAACATATCAGAATAATGTTAAAATTTTATGGGATATATATAATAGTTAAAATGTTTTTAATAATAATACTCATAACCACTTTTTTAATGGCTCGTTTGATAGTTCATGGTGCGCCCGAACATGGTGTTGTGTGTAGCACAAGCAACTGAATTATTAAAAAGAATCGTATCATTGAAGCTTGGGATGTTAATGAATATTTTAGAGTTATTATACCTACATAGTGAAATTCCAAAGACATAAAAAATAAATCACCCTTGATTAATCCCCATAAAAAAATTTAAAATTATAGACCATCAAGAGTGGAACCCCCAGTATTATGACCATCCCATGGCCTAGAAAACAATCTTATGTGACCTTGGTGGCTATGGATTATTAAGGATTCCCATTATTTGTGAAACAACAACAAATATTTCAATTTAGATACCATAGAATAACCAATGATGATTATCAATTTTATGCATAGACTAGTTGTCCATATTACGATGAACACATTGCCTCTACCAAAGCATTGGAATAGTTTTTTTTGTGTCCATATATCTTAGACCATTACTGCATGCATGAAATACATTTTAGGGAAATGGGAACTAGTGATGTTGTAGAGAAAACCATATCTTTATTACTTAGACATGAATCCTCCTCCACCCAAAAATTAGAACCCATATTTCCTAATATTCTATGGTATGGGAGTTATGGGGAAGTATCTAATATATTTAATATCTTTATGTGGCCTTATAATTGTGAAACAAGAGATATATCCTATAGAAAAAATTCAAGAACATGGTGAAAACATTGGAATGTCAGGAATTTTACAAGTATAAAAATCTAGCTCATGGGTCTCTCTCTAATTTATAATATCAATTATGATAGTTAATTTACTAGTTTATTCACAAGTTGAGAAGGAATAAAATATTTGGAATAAATAATTGAAAAAATTGGAAAATGAGAGAGTTTTATACTTTAAATTTATGAGCAAAAGCTTTACATACTCTATCAATATGAAGATTTATTAAGACAAATTATTAGAGATATTCATAGATTATATATTTGATATGTAGTAGATACTTCTCATTCATTTGAAATACACATGTGGATTTTATGGGACATAATATTAGTGCAATAATAGGAATCTTCCATTTTTTATTCAAATGATAAATATTAGTCATTTTCAACATGATTGATGAAATATATTAAAAAATAGAATCAATCATTATCAGACAAAAAAATGTTCAGCGATACAATCCCTAAATTTATCACTGTCATATTGTGTCTCATCCACTACAAAATTGGCTATATTATTAAACTAATCAGGGTGGAAATAATTAGAAGAATCACATGAACATTAAACATATAAAAATGATGACATTCGTTTTTAAAAGTAATAGGACTTGGGGTTTTTCATCAGTTTAATATAGAATAACATGGTTAAATAACCAAATTACATATGATCTAATAAATATTTTCTAAATGAACACCCTAACTTTTTACCCTTCAATAAATTTTTCAGGATTATATTCATGAATTATTTGTCTTTAAGGAAAATATATAGAAAATGATTGACTCTAGTCACACAAAGTATGGTAAACCTTCATATTATACAACCAATATCTCTATAATTCAACAATATAAAATAGAGTAGATATTATTCTCTACTAGATGGTAATAAAAATTAAATGAATCGGTGGCCATGAAATCTGTCTATCATATACATGAAATAATCTTGGAATGAAAAAAATCAACAAGACATTCGAAAAATACACTCTAAAATATCGAATATGAAATCAAAATCATCGCAATCTTCCATGATTCTATGTAATCAAAATCGATGGATTAGATGATTTCAAGTTGATCTTCTACGAGTACCAATGCTAATTTAGACTCTACTAGATTAATAACACCCATCACTAGGAGTATGGTTGTCGTCCAACCAAATTATATTTTCAAAAGATGAGGAGTTATGATATGGATATTTTAATTGAATCCACTTGATAGGACAATTCATTGATTTAGAGTAATCACATGAACCTATATTACCCTTAAAAATTATAAGGATGTGTTACAGGATAAGAAGATGTATCTGAAATAAACATTATTGTTCAAGTTCATTTTCCACTCAGTCCACTTATGAAAATGAGACTTGAAGACAATCTCCTAAAAATATTTTTAGGAACATTAGATTTATCATAAATATTTCAATATGTTCTCCAATATAATCATAATAATTTAATGATTAGAAGACAAATAGTTACCATTTAACGATGATATATTGGGAAGTTAGTTCAATTATGTTGGGGAATATAAAATATTCCTTCCAATTATATTCATGTAAAGTAGTATTCAATAAAATCATCTTTACCCCTATCCTAAAATTGGGGATAAGACACAACATTGAAAAAAACCCTTATTTTAAATGTTTGATTTTTTAAATCATATTTATATCATCCCATCCAAATTCTAATTATTTTATTTCCCTAATATACAAAATATTTTAAAGAAGTCATTATTAAAACTCATTCAAGTCCTTAAGGGTTCCAAACCAATGTTACTGCAACTGAGATATACCACTTAGACATTGGACTTATTAAGTGTTGTATAATCCTTTATCACAAAGAAAAAGATTGGTAAACAAAAATATAGGTTCACAATATGCAATCATATATATTCTAAATGATAAATGATATCGACATTTTTCAATCTCTACTGGATAATGGATCTGGGTTCAAGAACATCTCAATTTATACTCTTTGATATCAAGGATATAATGAAGTTGATTTTTCCATTTTTAACCATAAAATTAAATTTCATAATATTAGTGGAAAAATACTACTTGGGTGAATTAATATAAGAAACCATTTTTGTGGTCTCAATTATGATTTAGAGATCATAGTGTTCTCTAAAAACATTGCATAAATGTATTTTAAATAACTCTGTGGCTTTATATTCTTATAGTAGTTCCTATATCATATTATACGTTCTTTACAAACTCTAGTGATATGACTGGTAGGGTAATTTGTAGTTATATATTCACTTACGAGACCAATGATTCTTTAATAAATAGTGACATTTAACTATTTAAAGTATGGGATATAGATATTGGTATATAATATCACACATGTTGATATCCTTAATGGACAAAAAATCACACCTTTCAGATATTAGATTGGATTCAATGGTGATATTTTGTTTCCTATCAGTATAATTAAGGTGATAGATCATAATCTAGAAAACCACTAGGTTATATTGGATGATCTAATAGATCACCCAATTAATTTCCTCACATATGATGGTCAAGTAGAATCTCTCATTGAGCACCTACCAACAATATATGAGATGACCACTTCATAGTCATAGAGGATAAATATTTCAATTGATTTTCTATATTAGAATATAGGTTTTAATAATATAAATAAAACATATCCAATATAATTTTATTGACTATAATAGAGACCTAGAGGATGAACATATAATTTAGGCATACATGATTCTATTATGATTAAATTAGATATATGTAATGACTAAATCCATTTTATAGGTGGATGTGTCGCCAATAGATATATCGATGGCTCAAATTAATATTCTAAATATTAAGGTTGAATTATATATTATTTTATATAAAATAACTAATATTAATAGGAATAAAAATAAAACAATAATGATACTTTCATAATCGTGGATGTTGTCTTAGCCACAATAAAGAAATCAAACAGGTAAATCCATTTAAGGAATTATATCATGGAATATTTTTATTAAATCTACCATTATCCCTAATGAAACATAATTATGTGTATAGAGACCTAGGATTATCATATCGTAACCTAGTATGCTTTATGTCAGAAGATATAAATCATTACCCAATGAATTAGAGGGAGATAATGTTTCCAACCAACTCATAATTTAAACCATATTTACATCTTCTATAATATCTTAAAGTGTAAATTATATTATAACCCATGAAATTAAATGGTATTTATATAAATTATCTCATTTTATCAAACCATAACTCATGGAATGATAATAAGGTATCAAAATAATTTTATAATGTTATAACCCATGGAAGAGAATTTTTTTTCATAAAAACAATTCCATTATATAACAAACCATTCAAAAATATGAATTTTATCCTTGTATCATATTACTAGTAAGGAATCGATAATGTTAATGTATATCAATATATACGGAAAATGTTTTGTAAAGATTACAGACATTGTTTCTTGAGGAAGGAAAATTTTATTTGGAAACAAAATTTATAAAAAATAAAACATTCAGTGAATCCATTTAATTTAAATTATTATTGAAAACATATAAAATAAGTTTTAAGACTCATTTAATGTATTTAATGTGGAAAATATCATATCAACATTGAAAAAAATAATTAAAAATCAAAAAATTTGGTAATATTTTTGATTAAAAATAACCATTAAAACATATAATGGAATAATCAATGAAAATAATGCTCATATCAGTGGGAAATTTTTTCTTGTTGTACACATTAAAACAAGTATTATTTTAACATTTTAGGTTAAAAATGGGATTTTTGGAAACTGACATGAAGATTCCCTTCAAAGTAGTTTTTAAAAATTAAATCATGGGTAAAATGTTTTTAATAATTCTCTTTATAAATGTTAAAAAATTATTTAGAAGACATGGTTTTTGAAGAAAATGGGTTTTCGAATGAAGAGAAAAATAATGTTGGATTTTTATTAAAAAAATTCAATAATTATTTTAATTTTCCATGACTATAAATATGTTACTATTAAATGAAAATACCAGAAAACCAAGAGGCGAATAATATTCATGAGTTCCATGATACATGGATCATATTATTTTATCCAAAAAAACATAATGAAACTTATCCAAATAAATAATGATATTATAACGTGAAATCATTACCCCATTGGTAACATTGAATCATAATCCCAATGAAGGAATAATAAAAAATGAAATTTAAAAAATCATTAGAATAAAAAAATCATGATATTATATATTAAGATGTATTATATATACCATGTCAATGAATATAGGTACATACCACAAGATACATCTCAAAGAAATCATATTGAGACAAAATCCCATACCATAAGTCATACCTTTTGTCGTACAAGTTCAAGTCTCCCATATAATAAATAAAAGTTAATTATACAACTATTACCAAAAAATAATTATATATATCATACCATATAATATTTTATATGACCTTTTATTTCCAAAATATCAATAATTTTATGGTAATGTTATGTATCAGGTAATAACCACATTGTTTCTCTTTTTTGTTTTGTCTTTTATTTATGGTCGTCATACATTCATCTTTATTTCATCATCAAAAAAATTTAAACAAATATATAATATAATATATAATTATATTAAA
The DNA here is from genome assembly GCA_963277665.1 of Viscum album. NCBI lineage: Eukaryota > Viridiplantae > Streptophyta > Magnoliopsida > Santalales > Viscaceae > Viscum > Viscum album. The sequence continues at coordinate 1,139,640,644 of OY728153.1, read as the reverse complement.
TTTATTTAGAGTAATCCAAAAAAAATTCATAGAAAATGAAATACATCATCAATAGAGATGGTTGGTTGTACGTACAAAAAAAAAGATTTTTCCATTTTCATGTTGGATTCATATAATGAATGGTAAATGATATATTATAACAACTAAAGCATTTTTTATATCATATATATCACATATGTTCATTAAAACCATCCTTATTTCATTCGATTTAATGTTTTAAATAGTCGCATTGCTTCGTGGGGCAACAAATTGTTGTACACACGAGCACTGTTATTGTAGAGAGTATAAACATATATATGATATAATAATACTATTTTTATAGTAATATAATAAAAATCAAATGAAAATAATAAATAAATCATTATTTATAGGCTTAATCGGTGGTCATGGAAAAATGAATGACATCGATTCGCAAGGCGGTAGTCCAATATACATAAGAAAAATAATTTTGTAACACAGTTGATGGAATGGTAGATGGTTGTAGGTTATTCCCATAACATAAAAATCACATTTTAACAAATATATCGATGGTATTATATCTTTATGGAATTATAATATTATAAGTAGGTGTAATAAAAAATAAAATTGAAATACTCCTTCATGAATGTTACCCCATCTTCATGTATCGTAGTTAATTTTCCACTAAAATCCTTCATAAGTTAGATTTATATCCAAAATAAGGCTTCAAAAGTGATAGTAGGGTGTTTGGTAAGTGATTTGGGGTGCTATTTTCTGAAACATAAATGTTTTTTATGGTGTAGGGATGAGAGGAATGAGGTGACTTTTATATGTGAGGTGTGTGGCACCCGAGTACTTTTATGAAAGAATAAGGTGTATCAAATATTTATATCATGTAAAAATGTTACAAAACGGGTAGTTCATGAACCTGGATGATATTATGTATAAATAGGTTAATTAAATAATTTTTGTGAACTATTAGGGTTATTTCTAACCCTTTTTTTAGTTTGTCACCCCACCCCTCGGTAAACCCATTTTTACTACAACAACAGTAAATAATGTTTTCTATTTTTACTATTATTTGTGAAAAAAAAAATATTTTGACTTATTAAATAATATAATTTTTTCTTATTCCAAAAAATAATAATATGATTCTACAAATTAAACTCATTAAAGTTGTATATTTTAATTTAAAATTAATCCCATAGTAACGATGATAAAATCCATTTTTTGAAGAGAAAATGAGCAAAGGTTTAACATGTTTTTATATCTAAATTCAATGATAAGTTGATTTTTAGGGACTAAATTTTTTAATAAATATATAATTTTATATAATTTAGTTTTAATAAAAATAATTTATCAATATATATAGTTTGAACAAAAATGAAATTTTCAATTAAAATTCAGTATTTCTCACAATTAATCGTAAAATGAATGTTTTTAGAAAACCCCCAAAAAATTACTCTGAGATAATTTTGATATGATGATTTAGAAATAATATTTATACAATCAAATTATCATTTTAAATGTGTTAAAAATATTAATGGCTAAAAAAATTAGTTAAAATTATTTTTTTGAGAAAATAGTATTTTAGAACATATATTAATTTTATTTAAAATTAAGTACTCTTTTATAAATATTTTTTCATTATATAAATTAATTATTTCAAATATTTATATTTTATTTATTACTATTTATCTTTCTAACATAAATTTCAATGTCATAATTATCTCATTGGAATAATAAAATTAATAGTATATTGTTGTATTGTAAAAACTCAGTGACATGTGTAACGCATGATAACCCAGTTTTGCATGTATAGAAATATTAACTTGGTATTTCATGTAATAAAAGACTAACATGGTGTTTTTTGAAACATAATATATCAAATAAATTGAATTTATTTTTAAAAAATCCAAAAAAGCATCGGGTGTTACATTCCACTCCAATTTTAATGAATTTCTCCCTCAAAATCCATCACTTTGATAGAAACAATTGCAGATAATTTATCCTCATTGTCACATAAAGTTCCCATGTAGTTTCTTCATCCTGGTTGTCTTTCTATAAAACATTGGCTTGACAAGTGGCCTTTTTCCTAGAAATTCCTATATTTTATCCATAATATTCACCAGTTATTCCTCATAAGAAATATCTAACTCCTATGGTATGATCATTAGGTTAAGTATAAGTAAAGGGTTAGGTATGTACTTCTACATGAGAGATACATGGATCATAGTTTTTTAATTTATAGAGGTTTGGTGGAAGAACCATCTAATAGGATACTATCCCAATATGATTAATAATATTTAATGTACTGGTATACCTAGGGATTAGTGTAACACCCTGATACTTTATGAGAATTGTTTTTTATGTAATATGTTATACGGAATGAAATCTTCCACTACACACAACACTAGCTTGGCTTGCGTTACACGCAATCACGACCTTCCTCGATAGCGTGTGTAGTACGCAATACCGAGTTTCATTAAAAAACGATATATTATAATATTATAAACTAGCCATGATGAATTTTATTAACTGAATTTTGAATTTTATGACATTTTAATTCATCTTATACATTTTCTAGAATGAGGTATGAAAAAAAAATCAGTTTTTTGGATAAAAGAAGTATTTTTTAAAAAAATGCAGTTTTACCGCCTTTTGATGGTGCACCCACATTAAATCTAGTTTTTGAAAATATTATAAGATCAATTTGACAAAAAAAATTCTTATTCAGAATCAAGATATAAAAATTTACTTTGGATAAATTTTTCATATTATTCTGATAACTTTCATATTTTAATGAATAGTTAAAACATGCTATATTTTAATTAAAAAAAACTTTTTAATGGAAATACTTTATATGGTTAAATTATAATATTGAATTTTTTTAAAGTCTAAATATAATATATTTTACCATTTAATATAATTTATGTCATTATCATTAATTTTACATTGAATTCATAGGTAATAACATTTCAATCTTTGGCAATGTTTTAACTTTTAAAACCTTTTTGCTTAACAACGAGATTAATTTTAAATTAATTACTGCAACTTCTGTGTTTTGAATTTTGATAAATGGATTCCATATTTGAAACCATAGGGTTCAAATTATGTTAATAGGTTACTTTTATTTTGTTTTGATATTATTAATAGTAACTACGGTAATTTTTATTTACTACGGTTAAAGGTAAATAAGGTAAAATCAATGTTAAAAGAATATTATAATAATTCAAAATTACGTTGAAACGTGTCCTAACCTTATTTGATGAGTATTGTCTGACAATGGACATCCTTGGGTCGATTTTGGGACCCCATTGATCCACTTGGTAGTGACAATGACAACTTGGATTAAATTATTTAATGTAAAGACAAAATTGACATTAAAAAATATTTTTGTTATTAAATTTTATAAGTGGTTATATAAATTATATTTTAGACTATAAATATTCATTGGAAATTGAAAAATATTTCCTACATATTGACATTTTTTCATAATTTTTAGACACAAAATAAATTAAATTATTTATGACACAATAATGATGAAGTATTTACCTCATTAATAAATGATTTAAATAAATAATATTATAATGATTAAAATATTTTCCAAAACATGTCCAATTATGATTGAAAGATTTTATTTCGACCATGATTCATCTTATCTTCATCTTTAATGATTTTTGTCCTTTTGAAACCTTAGATAAGTTTATAATAAAATAAATTTTCCACACTTTCCAAAGGTGCCCCTCTCATCCCTTATAAAAGGCACCTCCTCCCTCTCTTCCTCACACCAATTGGAGCCTTCAAGCTCGGCCAAAACCTGCCCATTTCACTTCACCACTTCCTTAGAAACCTACTAGACGTATTGGTCATCTCAAAAGACCAACTTTAGTGCCTTAAGAGAAAGTTTAAAGGAGGCACTTCGAGAAAGAGGTAAAACCTTCTACCGTTTTCTTCAAGTTTCATTCTTCTTCTACTCCCTCTTCTTTAGTTGTTTCATTATGAGGTAATAACGTAAGTATCCCTCATATACTGATATGTTATTATAAATTTGAAACAAACCTATTTCACCTCTTATCCATCCTATGGAAAACGAAATCACCGCACATGCGTATGTACGGAATACCGTCTCCACGCTGTGGTGTAATCTGTTTTCCACCACCACTTTACTTGGATTGGTATAATGGTGCAAATAAATAACTATATATGACTATTTTAAAGTGTAATTGATTCTGAAATAGTATACATACACTCCAATAAAATTGCACGATCATGGGAACGATATCATCGCTCGTGCGTACGTACGGCCTACCATCTCCACGATGTGATGCAACTCATTCTATATGATCTTAATTGAATAATGATTATAATACCATTCTGTAAATGATGTATCTATATCCTATAAAGAGTAGTAAGAATTTATTCAACAAAATAAGCATAAGAACAGAAAGTAATAAACACCCGAATAAAAAGTAGTAATGAAATATTACTAATATGAAGCTAATAATATGACCATATATGATATCATAACAATAATTATGATTCTTGAATAAGTCAATAACATTATTTAAATCATTATACAGGAGGTTCGAACAATTACGATGCAAATCGGACCTAAGGTAAGGGACAATCTCGCAATCTCAATTTTTATCCGAGATTTTTTATACTTCAGAATCTACTGGGGAATATTTATCATCCACATCCATGTTTCCTCAATATGTAATATTATTTATATCCTCCTAAAATTTTTTAAATCCAATTTTACCCTTCAATGAGTTTTTATTAACAGATATTAATGGAATCTTTTATCGTTTTTCGTACGATGTACTTTTTGACTTTTCCGACAAATGTATGAGAAGAATGTTTTTTTAACTTATATAGCATGAATGGATTTTTAAAACATTATTTCCAAGAATATTCCTTTACAAGTTTTGAAGTTTATTTTTAGTCAACTTATTTTAGTTTAAAATTGTATGATATGTTAATAAAGTAAAAATGTTTTTGACGTAGAAAGGATATTTTCCACAAGAATGGAGTTCAAGTGTTTTATCAAAATTATTTTCCATCTATGATAATATAGGGTTCTATTTCTATCCCTATTATTACATTAATTTGATTATGTTGTGATGTAAATATATTTATGAATTCCTTTATCGTATATAAATTGTTTTATGATATCATGATGTTTAAGATTCCCATATTTATTACATGGGTTATGTTGTGATGTATGGTTTATGATTTTGTGACACACATAAGAGTGGTATAATTATGAGATGGGTGGGACCTATATCTCCCTCTAATTCATTGGGTAAAGATTTTATATCTCGTGAGATAGACATGGCTGGAACGGAAGGTTAAACCGGTTCAGTGAAACCGGACTAAAATGAGGATTGAACTCGGTTCAGAAATGGACTTTGTCCACTAAGATAGTCTTGGCAATGAGTCTTGACTAATATGAAATGATTCTCTATGATTATGTGTGTATTCCACAAAGTTTCATGTTTTATTTTATGATTATTGGGATTACCTTTCACTACCATGATTTATCCCATGTTATGAAATAATGATCTCTTTTGCAGGGTAAGATTTCCAAAATGTTATGTTCTTATGAATTTGATGTGATTGATATTTCTTTTGTTTACCCTTACTGAGCATTTGAGCTCACCCTTTTGTATGTTTTCTTTCCCCAGGTCAGTAAGAAGGATATTAAGTAAGATATTCCAAAAAGGGGCTATAGATATGATGAAATAAATGGGAGACAATGTAGATACATTATGAACTTGTTGTTTATGTTTCCGACTTTCTAAAGACAATATACCTATACGGTCCTTTCATGGTTTTGTTATATGTTGTAATAAGTATTCTTCAATTATTAAATATGAACCATGTATGTAAATTATGGGTTACTATAGTTGGTATTAGAGGAAAGGTATAGTCAACCTTTGGAAACTAGGATGTGAAAGCCATAGTATGAAACCTAAGGATATGTCTAAGCACACAATCTTAGTGTTTTAGAAATGCCCATGAACAACCTACGATAAGACCTTAAGTGCGAAATTTTATTCTTGATTATGTGTTTTTCCTATTATCATTAGTGTTTCTCACACTATTCTTATTGGTTTTTGTCAATGGATGGAACCCGAAGGAACCGTGTTAATGCGGAATGCGATGGGAAATGAAATGATTGTCCCCCTGAGCAACCAAATGTCATGGGAGCTAGAATGAAAAATCTTGTATCCATGCTCACACAACTTTCTCAAGCTATGAATCATGAAGGACTTCCAAATGAGAAAAGGAAAAAGCAACATTCTGTTGAATCCTTCATGAGGCATCGTCCACCTTCATTCCACGGGTCTTCTGATCCATTAGTGGCTGAACAATGGATCAGTACCACTGGAAAGATATTTTCAGTTCTTCAATGTTCTGAACATGATAAATTCGTATTATCAGTGTATCGTTTGGAAGGTGATGCTGATCAATGGTGGAATCTTATTAATAATATGATGCAAAGGGACGAAACTGAGTCCATAGAATGGGACAAGTTCAGGAACTTATTTTTCAATAATTATTTCCCTTGTATTCATCGAACAAAGATGAAGAAGGAGTATCTTGAATTGAAGCAAAAGGATGATGAATCTATTGGTACCTACGAAGAAAATTTTACATGACCTGTAAGGTACGCTTCCGGAATTATTATCCAACCTGAGAGTAAGATCGATCGACTCTTTAGTGGCTTAAAACCAAGTCTTTGAAGGGTGTTAGCAATAAGGGACTTCAATAGCCATGAGGAAATTGTTCGATGTGCTCTCAAGGTTGAGATGGATACTTGTGTAACCCATCAGTCACATTGGTTGGATAAGAAGAGGAAAATGGAATTAAAAGGAAAATCTAAAGACCACACTGAAAATAAGATGATTTTTTCCTTCTGCTCAAAGTGTGGAAAGAAAAATGGAGGTAATTGTCTTAAGGGGACAAGCAAATGTTATAAGTGTGTAAAATAAGGTCATCGGGCAATTCAATGTCGAAATAATGGGAAGAAGATGTCTAATTATTCAATCAAAGGAAGGGATACACAGAATGAACCTACTACACTCCAATGTTTCAAGTGCAAGGAGATGGCTCATTATAAAATCAATGCCCAAATACAAGGTTTGATGATGATGATCGACGCCAACAAACTCTAAAGGCCAAAGACAAAGGAAAGTCACATGCAATTACTATCAGTGATGTGGAGTACTACAACGAAGTGGTGGGAGGTACACTTACCATACACTCTAAAGTAGCAAATGTTTTATTTGATTCTGGATCCACCCACTCATTTATTTCTGAAGAATTTTCTATGGGTTTCACCATATTACCTCAACAATTAGATGTTGAGTTGGTTGTGATAACTCCTAATGGCACAACAGTCGCATCAAAAGTTTACAATTCTTCTCCGATTGAAGTTTGTGGGAAAGTGCTTCCTAAAAATCTTGTGATCCTTCCTATAGTTGAATTTTATGTGATTCTTGACATGTATTAGCTTTATTTATATAGAGATCATATCAATTGCCAAAGAAGGGAAGTCACATTTCATATTCCAGATCAATCTATGATCGTCTATCGATGTAAGGATGAACACGACCTTCGAGTGGAAATTTCTTCTATCATATGGGTCTTGATTCCACTAAATGAAGGTTATTTATCTAAAATAGTTGAAGAGAAACTCACGATTAATAATATTCCCCTTTTACGGGAATTTGATGATGTCTTTCCAGAGGAATTTCCAGGTCTCCCACCAAATCGTCATGTTGATTTTTCAATAGAACTCGTATCATGTGCTTTGCCTATTTCAAAGGCACCTTATAGAATTTCCCCAATTGAGTTGTAGGATGTAAAGAAGAAACTCCAAAAGAATCTTGATAAAGGATTCATATGCCCTAGTGTGCCACCTTGGGGAGCACCTGTTCTGTTTGTTAAGAAGAAAGATGGATCAATGAGACTCTGCATTGATTATCGAGAACTTAACAAGATCACTATCAAGAACAAATATCCTCTCCCACACATTCATGACCTATTGGACAGACTACATGGATCTCAATACTTTTCCAAGATTGATCTTCGTTCAGGGTATCATCAATTAAGGGTCAAAAGGCAGGATATACCAAAGAAGGATTTCTGTACAAGGTATGGACACTATGAATTTATAGTGATGCCATTTGGTCTTACTAATTCCCCTGCTATCTTCATAGATCTGATGAATAAAGTCTTTAGAGACTATCTTGATCAGTTTGTGGTAGTCATTATAGATGATATTCTTGTCTATTAAAAGGGCAAGGAAGAACATGAAGATAACTTGAGAATTGTATTAAAGACCTTGAGAAAGGAGAAGATTTATGCCAAATTTACCAAGTGTGAATTTTGGCTTCAAAAAGTATCATTTTTTGTCACATATTCTCAAAAGAGGGGATATCTGTGGATCCAGAAAAAATAGAGGTTATCGAAAGATGGTCGAGACCAACAGCAATAACTGAGATCCGATGTTTTCCTGGTTTAGCTGGATATTATCGATGTTTTGTGAAAGATTTTTCATGATTATGAAATACACTCACCAAGTTGACTTGAAAAGGAGTTAAGTTCGGGTGGATGGAGGAATGTAAAGAGAATTTCAAGGAGTTGAAAAGAAGGTTTTTCAGTCCACCTGTGCTCACACTTCCTTGTAGTGGAGAAAGGTTTGTGATCTACAGTGATGCATCCAAGAAGGGGTCGGGGTGTGTTCTTATGCAAAATGATATGGTGATATCTTATGCCTCATGACAGTTGAAAATCCATGAACAAAATTACCCAACTCATGATTTGGAGTTAGCTGCGGTAATCATTGGATTAAAGAGTTGGAGGCATTATCTTTATGGAGAAAAGTGTGACATTTATACTGAACATAAAAGTTTAAAGTATATGTTCACACAAAAGGATCTGAATATGCGCAAAAGAAGATGGTTGGAGCTGATTAAGGTTCATGACTGCTCAATTCATTACCCCCCTGGGAATGAAAACAAGTTGGCAGATTCATTAAGTCGACAAGACCATGCTAGCTTATCCATGATGATGATCACAAAAGATCCAATATTTATGTATTTACAAAGGATGGATCTTGAAATTATAATGAAAGGGGAAAAATCGTGTCTTTATCAAATGAATGTTCAACCATCTATACATGTGATGATTAAAGAGGCGCAGAAAGAAGATGTCGAGTTACAAAAGAAGGTGAGAAATGTTCCTAAATTCAACCTTGACTTTCATGGGATAATAAAGTTCAGGAATCGGGTTTGTGTTCTTCCCATCCCAGAATTAATGATGGATCTGCTGGATGAGGCTCATAGTTCTTCATTCTCTATTCATCCTAGAAGCATGAAGATGTATAAGGACCTGAAAAAGTACTTCTGGTGGGATGGCATGAAAAGAGATGTTGTTGAATATGTCTCTCGATGTTTGGTTTGTCAGCAAGTTAAAGCTAAGAGACAGAAGTCTAAGGGGATGTTACAACCATTACCCATACCTGAATGGAAATGGGAAAACATCACTATAGACTTTGTCACTGGACTTCCTAAAACATACAAAGGCAATAATTCTATCTGGATCATTGTTGATCATCTTACAAAGTCTGTACACTTCATTGCTATTAGAGAGGATTTCTCTCTAGATATGCTTTCCTGGATATATGTAAAGGAAGTGGTAGGATTTCATGGTGTACAACTTTCTATTGTATCTGATCAGGATCTGAGGTTTACCTCAAAGTTCTGGTGAAGTCTTCAGCATACTCTGGATATAGAGTTGAGTTTCAGCACTGCTTATCATCCTCAGACAGACAGTCAGTCTGAGAGGATAATTCAAACTCTAGAAGATATGTTGAGAGAATTCTCTATAGATTTCAAAGGTGGTTGGGATCAACACCTACTTTTGGTGGAATTTTCATATAATAATAACTTTCACTCCAGTATTCAGATGGCTCCTTATTAAGCTCTCTATGGAAAGAAATGCAGGACTCCAACTTGCTGGGATGAAGTTGGGGAAAGAAAGCTATTAGGACCTGATCTTGTTGATGAAATGGCCAAAAAGGTCAGATCTATTCAACAACACATAAGAGCAGCTCAGAGTCGAAAAAAAAGTTATGCTGACAACCGAAGAAAAGACCAAGAGTTTGAAGTGGGTGAAAAAGTGTTCTTACAAATATCTCCTTGGAAGAGAGTAATGAGATTTGTAAAGAAGGGAAAGTTGAGCCCTAGATTTATCGGTCCTTTTGAAATTCTAGATCATGTTGGGAATGTAGCTTACCGATTGGAACTTCCACCAAATCTCCTCAAGTTCACGATGTGTTCCATGTATCTCTCCTGAGAAAGTACATACCTGATCCATTACATGTACTCAGCTCAGAAGTTTTACCACTGGAACAAGATCTTTCTTATGAAGAACAGTCGATAGAGATTCTGGATCATAGCGAAAAAGTCCTACGGAACAAGACCCCTCGCTTGGTGAAATTTTTATGGAGGAACCACCAATTAGAATAAGCTACATGGGAACTTGAGGATATGATGAGGGAAAGGTATCATGATCTGTTTGTTAGGAAGTGACGAATTTCGAGGGAGAAATTCATTTTAAGGGGGGTAGAATGTAACACCCTTATATTTTATGAGAAGTATTTTTTTATGTAATATGTTATACGGAAAGGAATCTTTCACTACACACAACACGAGCTTGTATTGCATTACATGCAATCACGACCTTCCTCGATAGCGTGTGTAGTACGCCATACCGAGTTTCACTAAACAACGATATATTATAATATTATAAACTAGCCGTTATGAATAGTATTAACTGAATTTTGAATTTTATAACATTTTAATTCATCTTATACATTTTATAGAATGAGGTATAAAAACGAAATCAGTTTTTTGGATAAAAGAAGTATTTTTCAAAAAATGTAGTTTTTCCACCTTTTGATGGCGCACCCACATTAAATCTAGTTTTTGACAATTTTATAAGTTCAATTTGAAAAAATAAAATTCTTCTTTAGAATAAAGATATATAAATTTACTTTGGATAAATTTTTCATATTATTCTGATAACATTCATATTTTAATGAATTGTAAAAACACGCTATATTTTAATTAAAAATAACTTTTTTCATCGCAATACATTATATGGTTAAATTATAATATTTAATGTTTTTAAAGTATAAATAGAATATATTTTTACTATTTAATATAATTTATGTCATTAGCATTAATTTTACATTGAATTCATAGGTAAAAACATTTCAATCTTTGGAAATGTTTTATCTTTTAAAACTCGTTTTCTTAACAATGGGATTAATATTAAATTAATTACTACAAATTCTATGTTTTGAATTTTGAAAAATGGATTCCATATTTCTAATCATTGGGTCCAAATTATGTTAATAGGTTACTTAGTTTTGATATTATGAATAGTAACTACGGTAATTGTTATTTACTACGGTTAAAGGTAAATAGGGTAATTCAAGGTTAAAAGAATATTATAATAATTCAAAAATACATTGACACATGTCCTAACCTTATTGGATGAGTAGTGGCCGACCATGGCCTTGGGTCAATTTTGGGACCCCATTGAGCCACTTGGTAGTGACAATGACAATTTGGATTAATTGATTTAATGTAAAGAAAAAATTGACATTAACAAAAATCTTTTAGTAATTAATTTTTATAATGGGTTATATAAATTATATTTTAGACTATAAATATTCATTGGAAAGATAAAATTATTTCCTACCTAATTATATTTTTTTTATATTTTTAGACACCAGATAAATTAAATTATTTATCACACAATAATGATGAAGTATTTACCTCATTAATAAATGATTTAAATAAATAAGATTATAATGATTAAAATATTTTCCAGAACATGTCCAATTATTATTGGATGATTTTATTTCGACCATGATTCATCTAATATTCATCTTTGATGATTTTTGGACCTTTTGAAACTGAAGATAAGTTTATAATAAAATAATATTTCCACACATTCCAAAGGTGCCCCTCTCCTCCCTTATAAAAGGAACCTCCTCCATCTCTTCCTCAATCCAATTTGAGCCTTCATGCTCATCCAAACCCTGCCCATTTAACATACCCACTTCCTTGGAAACCTTCTAGTGGTACTGGTCTTCTCAAAAGACCAACTATATTGCCTTAAGAGAAAGTTTAATGGAGGCACTTTGAGAAAGAGCTAATACATTCTACCGTTTTCTTCAAGTTCCATTCTTATTCTACTCCCTCTTCTTTAGTTGTTTCATTACGAGGTAATAACATCAGTATAACTAATATACTGATATGGTACTATAAATATGAAACAAACCTATTTCACCTCTTATCCATCCTACGGAAAATGAAATCACCGCACGTGCATACGTACGGAATACCGTCTCCACACCGTGGTGTAATCTGTTTTCCACCACCACCATACTTGAATGGGTATAATGGTGCAAATAAATAACTATATATGATTATTTTAAAGTGGTATTTATTCTGAATCAGTATACATACACGCCAATACAATTCCACGATCATGGGAACGATATCATCACTCGTGCATATGTACGGCCTACCGTCTCCACGATGTGATGCGACTCGTTCTATATGATCTTCATTGAATAATGATTATATAAATGAATTTACTGAATTAATATGATATATATTAAACTAATACCATTCTGTAAATGATGTATCTATATCCTATAATGAGTAATAAGAATTTAATCGACAAAACACACATAATAACAAAAAGTAATACACATCCGAATAACAAGTAGTAATGAAATATTACTAATATGAAGCTAATAATATGACCATATATGATATTATAACAATAGGTATGATTCTGGAATAAGTCAATAACATTATTTTAATTATTATATAGGAGGTTCAGACACTTACGAAGCAAATCATACCTAAGGTAAGGGACAATCTCGCAATCTCAATTTTTATCCGAGATTGTTTATACATCAGAATTTAATTGGGAATATTTATCATCCACATCCATGTTTCCTCAATATTTAATATTTTTTTTATCCTACTAAAATTTTTTAAATCCAATTTTACCCATGAGTGAGTTTCTAGTAAAATATATGAAAGGAATCTTTTGTCGTTTTTTGTACGAGGTACTTTTTGACTTTTCTGACAATTGTACGAGAAGAATGTTTTTTTAACTTATACGGCATGAATGGATTTTTAAAACATTATTTCCAAGAATCTTACTTTACATGTTTTCAAGTTTATTTTTAATCAATTTCTTTTAGTTTAAAATTCTATGACATGTTAAGAATGGAAAAATGTTCTTGAAGTAGAAAGGATATTTTCCTCAAGAATGGAGTTCAAGTGTTTTATCAAAATTATTTTCCATCTAAGATAATATAGGGTTATGTTTCTATCCCTATTATTACATTGATTTGATTATTTTGTGATGGAAATATTTTTATGAATTCCTTTATCTTATATAAATTGTTTTATGATGTCACGATGTTTAAGATTCCCATTTTTATTACATGGGTTATGCTATGATGTATGGTTTATGATTATGTGGAACACATAAGAATGGTATCATTATGAGATGGGTGGGACCTATATCTCCCACTAATGAATTGGGTAAAGATTTTATATCTCATGAGATAGACATGGCTGGAACGACAGGTTAAACCGGTTCAGTGAAATAGGACTGAAACGAGGAGTGAACTCGGTTAAAAAAATGGACTTTGTCCACTAAGATAGTCTTGGCAATGAGTCGTGACTAATAAGAAATGATTCTCTATGATTATTACTGTATGACACAAAGTTTCATGTTTTATGTTATGATTATTGGTATTACATTTCACTACCATGATTTATCCCATGTTATGAAATTATGATCTCTTTTGCAGGGTAAGATTTCTAAAATGTTATGTTCTTATGAATTTGATGTGATTGATATTTATTTTGTTTACACTTATTGAGCATTTGTGCTCACCCTTTTTTATGTTTTCATTCCCTGGGTCAGGAAGAAGGTTATTAAGTAATATATGCCAAAAGGGACTATAGATATGATGAAACAAATGGGAGACAGTGTAGATGCTTTATGAACCAGTTGTTTATGTTTCCTAGTTTCTAAAGACACTATACCTATACGATCCTTTCATGGTTTTGTTATATGTTGTAATATTTTTGCTTCAATTTTGAAGTATTAACCTTGTATGTAAAGTATGCGTTGCTATAATTAGTTCCCATTTGATTACTAGATTCATAAAATTATTCCATTGAGAAATTCATAAAAACACTGTTTCATCATCTCCAAGTTCTAGATCACATTAGTGATTATCTATATATATATGTTTCTCTAACATTGAGCTTCCATAAATTGTTTTTTAAAGGTATTATCCTTCTGTACAAATTTTTCACATATATTAGTTTCCAATATCATTCATTGTGAAACTTCGATCCATCATGTTGTAGATATACATTTATTTCTATATAAGGATTCATATGGATCCATCTAAATTCCCTAGTAATAGCTATTGTTTTATGAAAACTAAATCAGTTGATTTTTTTATCCTGACTTCCATTGAAATCAAAAGAACAATATCTCAATGTGTCATCTAGGGTTTTTTGTATTTCTCTCAAAATGAAAATCAGTCTGATAATAATATTCAATGATAAAACATTAATCTATATTAAGAGATTGTTTAAGAATTCATAAAAAAAATTAAGTAATCCTTTGATCATAATCATACATAATGGAACATGGCACTCCAAAAAACCTTAAAACATCCTTACAATATTACCTATAAATAGTATCCAATAAAAAGTATTCTCAAATAAGAAAGAGGTGTGTATAATTAGTAAGTTGATCGACTATAACCCATATAGAATTATTACCTTTATAAATATTTGGGATTCCAATAACAAAATCTATAGTGATGTTTTCCCATTTCCATTATGGTATAGATGATGCATGGAAAATCCCTTTACACATTTTCCATTTATAATTTACTTGATGTCATTCCAAGAACTAAGATAATAATCCATCATATCTCACATCGTATCATCCCACCAGATACGCTCTTCCAAATCTCTACACATCCTCATACTTCCGGGATGAATTTAGAATGAAGAACTATGACCATCCTCTATCCACTAAATATTTTAATCTGGTATAAAAGGAAAACATATAGGGTTCATGAACCATATCATTCAATTAAACTAATGGATAAACTCAAGAACATTTATATACTTCTTTTACACCTCTACATCATACTGATGTTCCTCTTTAATCTTCACTTGGATATATAATTGAAAATTCAATTGAGAAAGATAATATTTTCCCACTTTCTTTACAATTTTTAGATTGGAACTTTTTAAATAACAAAATATTTTATATTTTTTAATCCACATAACATATAAGCTGACATGATCCTTTTGACTCAATTATCATTGGACACCTGGTTTCCATTCCTTTGGTGGTAATATATTTAGCAGTCATAATCATTTATCATCTCTAACTGTCTTATTTGGTGCATATTCAACTGCATATGTCTGAATATATAAATTAATCATTTATTATAGGTATATATATCACACTTGTTTCTATAAAGATAATGCCTCCATATCTATATTTCACAACTTACAATAGCTAACTCCAAATCATGAGTAGGGTAATTATTTTCTTGAGTGTTCAATTTTCCTAAGTCCTAAGATATAACAATGTCATTCTTTATAAAAACACATACCAATAATTTTACGGATAAATCATTGTAGATTATCATCCCTTCTACACTATACATTAATTGAAGAATATTTTTGATTCCAAATACTATCTCAATTTCATTGAAATTTTCCTCACATTCGTCTTTCTAGAGGTACTTGGATCCCATTTGAGTTATCTTGGTTAGAGGATTAGATGGAGATGATAAATTCTAAATAAATATTTGATTATATCAAGCTATAAAAAGAAATATATGGATCTTTATAATCATGGTAGGTGTGGGAAAACATACAATATACTTCTTATTTGGTGGATCTATTGAGATATCTTCACTTGAAATTATATGACACAAGAATGACTCATTTTTTCAGTGAGAATTTACAATTTGTAAATTTTTCATATATATATTCCCTTTTATTGGGTACTTTATTATAAAAATCTACAGATTTCCTTGCTCTTTCGTACTATTTTAGAAGATAATAATATCATCAATTAAGACTACAACAAATTGATCCATGTAATATATAAAGAATCTATTAATTATATACATGAATATAGAAGGTTTATTACTTTTTCCTAATGGAATAACTATATATTCATATATTAAATACCTTTTATGGAATGATATCATAGGTATACCTCCCACATTTAACAAAAATTGATTATGTATATAATTAATGTTAATATTTAAAATGTACTAAGCTCTATGTAGCATATCGATCAAATTCATCAATACCATCGAGAGGATACATGTTTTAAATTGTGAAAATGTTCAACTCATGTTAATCATTTTATAGTTTCGTTGATCCATATTTATTATTAAAAAAATTAACATGTTCAACCAAAGATAAAAATATTATTTGAATAAATCCCTTTTCATGGTTAAACTATAGCATCTTCTTAAATTCATAAAACTTAATCAGGTCCATTCTATAGTGATATATCTAAATTGTTGTTGTTCCATGTATGAGTTCCATTGAGATATCAACATCATGTTTTGGTAGAAGGCTAATAAAATCCTTTAAAAAGATATTAACAAATTCCTTCACGTTTTTAATATCATCAATTTCATGTTTCTCACCAACCATCATAGATAAAAAAGCCTTCTATATTTGAATTAAGACCCGTACAATATATTTGATCTCCATATGATGCTCTTACATATCATCACATTGATAGAGATTCATATATTTGTTTGGAATATCTAACATGACTTCCATTCCTTGAAAATTGTTATGGTATTTTTGTATATAAGGACCATTCATTCCCAAGATAACATCAAATTGAACTAAAGTAATAATTGGAATATTTACATGAAAAATTTTAACCAAAATCAACTTGATAAGAATCAAAAAATTGAGATTTGATCATCATACCCTTGTTTGTTTTCACTACTATTTATATTTATAATAATTTTGGTGGAGTCTTGATACCAATAGAAAATTCATCAAATATGAAATAATGGATAGATATATAGTTAAATAATACATTAATAGGTCTACATTGGATGGTATGTTTACCTATAACCAGGTCGTAATCACATACCTCATTAGAAATAGTGATTTCATGAGAATTCCCTTTGTCCCATGAATTAAGTGTTTTCTAACATCAATCAACATATTTATCCTTTATAATTTATAATTGGTTATTATAATTCTTGTAATCCTTTAATTTTATGAACTAGAGTGAGGGTGGATCATTCATTGAATATTTATCTCTACTTATAATGTCTGTTAACTTCCACTAATTTCTTCAGAAGTAGAGTCCCTGATTACATTCACATATACACTGAAAAAATTTTACTAGTTCAATTTAGACAATTCCCTCCATGCTTCTTACCACACATTGAGAATAAAGTAAATCTCATTATCATCTCTCCATGGTTTTAATATTTTTCTTTTAATTCCTGTTTTATCTTCTTATAAATACCATTATATTGATATGTGACTCAAACACCCCATTTCCACTTTGATAGAACATCATACAATTTATTCATATCTAGTTATGTCAATTATGGAAAAAATTATTTTGTAGATGTGGTTTTTAGCCTCTAATGAACTGATCAATTGTTCCTTCTAGTTGGATGATGATATATTTATCATTCCTTAAAAGTCTTATAATATTTTTCTCATAGGTACCAAAACATTCATAATAATTTTCCTTTATCTTAAGGAACATCTTCTCTAACTTCATATGAATAATATAATGAATGTAATTATTGGAAAGTAAGTATTTAACTCTTCTCCATAAATGGAGTCAATTTCATCTAATTTCCACATAATCTTGAAAAGTGTCATCCATTTATCTGCTTCATATTTCAAATATAGGAAATCAAAGATTATTTTATCATGTTTTGAACATGGGATAGTGAAAAAAAAAAATTCCAATGGTGCTGATCCAATTTTCATTAACTCGTGGATCATAAGACACACTGAATAAAGTAGGATGTTGCCACAAGATAAACTCAATGGAATATTTTTCCTTTGTTCATTTGGATATCTGGTATGAATAATATCTTAATAATGTTTTATGAGAATATAAAATGTATTTTTAATTATAAATCTCATAAAATTTGGATTCTCATGAAGACGATCGTTTCTTTTTCTATTGAAATATTCATTAAATTGCATATGTTGGGTTCTAGAAATATAATTAAAAAATAGTGTATGAAATAATAATTAGGATGGGGACCCACATAATCATGAAAAATCGCTTATAATATATGTGAATGATGAAACATTATTTAATATATTACAATAAAGGTTTATCATAGTTCATTCATAGTTACTGTTTATTAAAATCCTTTTATTGTAGTTTGTAATGTGTTTATGAATTTCTAATGTGTATCCCCTGAGAGTGTTAAACTAGGTGTACAATAATGCTCATTTGCATGAACCGGGTGATGATTTAGCATGACCAATGAGCCATTTTGGATTTATTACTCATTGGAACCTCTATTCAATATCCACATCCACTTGTACTATCAAGATACAGATTTTGTTTCATAGAAACCACTGACTCTTCCTTTTACCATAATTACATCATATTTTCATATACCATGACTCATCCATGTACTTTTCCTTAGATATGTACTTCATGATATCACTGGATTTTTTATCCTATTTTCCAAATGATAACAAATCATATCATATGATACCAACTATAGTTACCCAGGTTCATCAAACGTGGATATTTCATATTTTTCTTGATGAATATTTATTACAATGTATAAACAGACACAATATAACATTAATATTTAAGTGAATTAGGATGCGTTGAAACACAAACTTCATTTACATAGGTAAACTACATCATATACCACTATGATATTTATAACTAGAACTATTCTTTGAAATATCATATGTTATACATTTCATTATAACCTAATCAAAGGAAACATAATAAAGGGAGAGCATAGATGCTCAATAAGGGTAAACAAGAGAGATATGTACACATAAAATGAATATTCAGGTAAAAGAAAATGAGAATGCCATTTGAAAAAAATACCCTTCATATTAGGGATCATAATCTTGAGTTATATAATATATATTAGATGTTTATAATACATGAATCATATATGAATTAGAGAACATGATCCACGAGAGAATAACATTATCATTAGACATATATTTGTGGAATACATATAAATATATAAAAACATTTCTATATTAGTGAAATATACTTTCCAGGACTATCATAGTTAAATTGGTTCACTCCCTAAACCATAATAGTAGTCAAGGTTCACCCCAAATATCATTATAGTAGACAAAGTCCCTAACTAAACTGGGTTAACACCCCATTACAATCCAATCAATTTTATGAAATATAAATCCTTCCCCAGTGAAATATAAGGGATATATATGTCCTGAACCTCTCATAATGAAAACCATATTTATTTATGCTACATTATTTTAAAAACATCAACATATCGTAACCCATGTAATGAAATGGGATTCATAAACATTACAACATATCATAAAATATATAAAAAGGGTTTACATAATCATTTCATCATTTTAATATTTTATAACACATAAAAAAGATGTGGTTATCAAAATAATTTTGTTACGGTCTGATATGTGGAAGAGAAATGGTTTTCATAAATATCATACCATCATAAGAAAGAAAATATTTATATAAATATTAAGAATTGTATTCTTTAATAATATCCCTGATAAGGGTTCAGTAACATTAATAGATTGCATCTCAGATAAAAAATTATTTCGAAACATTACATAGAACGTTTCATGGGGAAGATAACTTTTATTCCAAAATTAAAATTTTAAAATAAAATTTATTTAGGAAATACTTATAATTGAAAATAGTCTTGAAAACAATTAAGGTATTCTTTGAAATAATTTAAAAAAATTCGTGTGGAAAAAACATTTTATATTTCAAATAAATATCAAAAAACAAAAAAAATTGAAAAGTCATTTCTTTGTAAATGAAAATGAAAAAATATAAAAACATATTTAAGAAAAATAATGTGCATGATTGTAGTAAATTATTTTCATGTCATACATGGTTGAAAAAAAAATTCCTTTTACATTTTTAATAAAACCCCATTGATGGTTATTTTGTAAATAAAAATAAGACTCATTTAAAAAAAACTTCATTGAAATTAAAACATGGGTAAAATTATATTTGATAAATCAATTTAATAATTAAAAAAAACTGAAATATTTTTTTAAAACAATATTTTTGAATAAAATGGATTTTTGACCGAAGAGATAAATATGTTTGTATTTTATTGATGTTTTTTATCAATTATTTTAAGTAACATAGAGTAGAAACTGTTATTATTACCTGAAAATATCATTAATAACTATGATATAATAACATTATTATGTCTCCGGAGAGATAGATCATAATATTTTATTCTTATAAACATATACATAAACAATCCCGATAAAAGAAGAAATTGTAAAATAAAATATTACCACTTTGGTAAGATTGAATCATTATACACATGAGGAAATAACATAAATTTTAAATTAAAATATTTTGAGGATAAATAAATTCATAATATTAAATTTAATAGGTGTTTTATATACACCATGTTAATGAATATATGGTTATAACGATACATACCTATCCAAGAAGGAAATTTGGGAGACAAATCCCTTGCCTTAATTATTGAATACAATCATAAAAATTAAAATATCAATTAAAATAAATATAAATATATTATACAACTATAAAATAATGATATTTATATATATATTATCATATATTATTTATTTATTAACATTTTTTCAATTTTATCTGTGATTCCATGTTAAAGGTATGTTTTGGGTAATAACATCTTTATATCTCATATATGATTTGATTTTCTAATATTGTGCCTCTTAATTTGAAAGTTATTTAATCATATAAATAATTTAAAACATGATATAAATATCATATATATAATCATTATATATGTATGTAGAGTATGTAAACAAAATTTTTGATAGAAAATGAAATACATCTTTTGTGTAGATAGTGGGTCGTACATACGCACAAACATTGTTTCCATTTCATTACTAGATTCAATGAACTAATGTAAAATAATATATTATCATTATAGAGTAATTTTTATGTCATATGTATCACAAAATTTCATTTAATTTATCTTTATTAACTTCCAGGAAATGTGTTAACGAACCACATCGCTTCATGTGGTAGTAGTCCACAGTACACATGAGCTACATTATCATATTCAGAAATTATGTAGAATATATAGTTATGTGTGATATAATAATTCATAAATTTTAATAAGATCATAATTATAAGATTAAAATACTAAATATATCAATATTTCAAGAATTGAGAGGTTGTAAAGGAAAAATATATGACATTAGTTCTTGAGGAGAAATTCAACTGTACACAAACCATTTAATATAAGTGGATATGGTTTAATGTAATCTCCATAATATAAAAACATAACATTATAATTAAAATATTTGTTTAATTATATAATTATGGTATAATAATATGAAAATTTGAAGGATGAAATAAATGAAATATGCTTACTGATATATGTTGCCTCTTTTTCGGGTATCCCCCTTAGGTGTGCACTGGAAGTCTTCTTAGATTGTTTTTTTTTAAATAGGATTATAGAATGAGATGAGGGATTTTGGAAAGTGATTTGGGTAGGTATCAGACAAAAAAACATGTTTTTAGATATTTAAGAAGACTGGATAGTTGGTGGCATTTTATAAGTGAGGTGAGTGGCACACTTAAATGTTTTTGAAATAAAATTTCTATCCATGTTCATTGTCATGATAAAAGGTAAAAATATAATCCGTTCTAAATAATGTAAAATAAATGGCCTAAATTTTCTAATATAAAATTGTTTTAGACATGTTTTTTGTTTTTCTGACCTCTATGTTTTTATTTTAACCCCCCTCCCCTAGTTAACACATTTTTACATAAACTGCGGTAAATAATAATGTAATTTTTAAATTTCATTTTGGTAAAACATTAATATGGAAATAAAATATATCATATATTATTATAATAAAATATTAAATCCACATTTCCAAATTACTTTTTAATAAGTGTAAATTTTTAATATAAAATTAATCACATAGACGTGATGAGACAGAGGGGTTTTAAATAGAAAATGTTCAAAATATTATAATGATTTTATATAAAAAATCAATATGAAATTTATTAAAATTAACTAAATTGGATTAATCTATGTATTGTTGAACTAATTTTACTTAAAACTAATTTTAAATATAATTTAACTTTATAAATATGTTAAACATAATGGATGTTTTCAATAAAAATTTAGAATTTTTCACTATTCAATAAAAAATCATACATTTTCGAAAAATCAAAAAAAACATTACACCTAATATAATTTTAAATTATTATCTGAATATTTAGGATAATGGTTTCAACGAAATATTGTAAAATTTTGAAATAATATTTTTATTAATATTCAAAAAAGTAAATTAAAATCATTTTTTGAGAAAATATAATTTTCAATACATATAATTTTTTTAAAAAATATAATTTATTCTTCATGAATACTTTTTCTCTGTATAAAACCCCTATAAATAATATTTAAATTTTATTTATTGTTATTCACCTTTTGGGGTTTAATAACACACTTATAAAAGTCATGTTGGAAAACATTTACAAATAGTATATCATGGTTTTTCTAAAACATAGTGTCTTAAGTAATGTAGGATAACCATGTGTTACATTTAACGTAAAATTAACTTGGTGATGCATATAATGAATGATTATCATGGGGTTCTTTGTAATGTAAAAAAATGTCAATCACTCATGGAGTTACAATGTGTTTTCATATAATCACACATTGATGTTTGAGTTTGATCCTTCCACACCCCAACATTTAAATTTATATTTAATTTATTATATTTTTGCTTCGGGTTCTCACACCAAGGTCCGATCTAGGTCCTGGATTAAAATATTTGTCGTGTAAAAATTCTAGTGGCTTTAGGACCCATGCACAGTCAACGCACGATACGAGGTAGCCACGTGGTCAACCCGGGTGCCTGAGCAAACATCTAAAATTTATAATAAATAAATATTTTATGTATTTAAAGTGATCTGAATGTTTAAATTGTAATAAAAATAATGTTATTATTTTATTAATAATATGGTTACTAATGAGGTGTTATTATTGTTATTATTTTTATTTTTATTATTTTTATTAATTTTTTTATTATAACATTTATTATTATTATCTTTATTATTGTTATTTTGGTTATTATTATTTATGGTTTTATTATTATTATTATTATTATTATTATTATTATTATTATAAAATGTAAAAAATAAGAAACCCTAAAACTGTCTCTCCCCCTTCCCCCATGTGTTGTGAACCACACCATGGTGGCTCCATTAGTTCCCCTTAACCCTTTACATATTATTCATGTGGCGTGCACCCGGCTCCCTACACGCTCACCCTCTTCTCCCTATCACCCTTCACCCCTTGCTCTCGGTCTCCCCCTCTAGGATCTCTGCCCTCCCTGCTCTCCCCAGCCACCTTTCCCTCATGCTCCCCACCTCACCTCCTCTTGTTGTGCCTCTCTCTCCTTGTGGATCCCCACCGCCCTCTCCCAGCTGTCAATGACACCCCATCTTCAAACTCGCCACATCTGACCTCACCTCACCACACCTATGTGCTCAATAAAACTTTTCCCTCCTTCTACACCTTCGGCCTGCCAACCAACCCTAGCCGACCCTGGCCTCACCTCTCAGTCCCTCGACACACCTAGGCCCTCACCCTAAATAGTTTTCCCCTTGCCTCTCACACAATCCTCAGCACACTCTCTCTCGCCTCACTGTGGACCCCCACCCCCCCCCCCCCTCTCTTTCAACTCACACTGGGAAACCGCTTCGCCCTTTTCCAACCACCTTCCTCCTTGTGCATGCCAAACCCCCTACTCTTGTATAATTATTTACTTATTCACTAATTTATTCATGTTTTCCATTATTTCCGTCTTTTGTGTTTTTATTTAATTTGGATAAACCCTATCACCATCATGGGTTTGGTGTCGTATGTTTTTCTCACTCTTTAGCATGTGTGGTTGGTTCGTAGGGAGTTCTCCCTTCTTCTGTTAAATTTTTCCTCCATCTGCACTGGATTTGTGGTAGGAAAATCTGCATTTTCAATTCCGATTGTGTTCATTTAATTCTTGAGTGGGTTTAACTAATTTTTTTTTGATTCACCCCTTTGTAGAATGTTTGGTAAATATGGTGTTATTTTTTCAAGTTAATTATTTTTCTAAAAATAGTTTTTGACAATTTTTTCCCTAGTTACATCTTTCTGTGGTTATGGAAACTATTTTTTATGTTGATTGTTTTATTGATAGTATTTTAGACATGATACGTGCCTTCGTGATACTCTTCAATGGTATATCATGGTGTTTCTAGTTATTGTAATTTTTTACATCTGTTTATGGAATTATTATAAAGGGAAAAATGCATGATTTGTTTATAGAATTTCAAGAACATAGTTTTTCATTCTTATAAAAATTATTTATGTATTTTTTCTAGCATGTAAAAATTCTTTAGTAATTTGTTAGTCTATTTACATAATGGTTGAGGAATTTGTTGGTACGTTTTACAAGTAACATGATTTTCAGAAATAAGGAAATTTGGATATATTCTGGTCAAATATATTTTTTCTTTGGTGTGTTTAGTTTGACAATGTGGTGTCATGGAAATTGTGTTAAAAATGTTTTGAACATGGGTTTTTTAGATTTAAGGGGACTGTTTTGTGTTATCTTAATGCATGGAATATGTGGTTTTGATTAAAAATAAAATTGACTCCTTGTGGAAGTGGTATAGATGTGACATTTTGGTTGTTGTTGAGCCATTGGATGTTGACACATCCATGGGTGCACTAGGTGAACACATGGATGTTCCCTCAAATAAATATGGAACATTCAAAATAATGTATTCATAAAACATTTCTTTTTTAAATAGATTTTGTTTCCTAAATCAAGTTTGGTAATTTTTGTTGATTTTATGGATCGTTTGAAATGTAGTCTCAAAGGGTGTGCTCGTTTGTCCTTTAGTGTGTGTTTTAATGAATGTTAAGATCAAAGGGCCGTTTGGCCATTTCACAAGATTGTGTGTTTTTTCATTAAGAATTTGAAATGTTTTACAAAAAAATGAATTGAAGACTTTGTAAATAATGTCCCATTTGGATCTTCCAAATTGTTGGTGATGTTGTGTTAACTATTAGAATGGTTTGTGTTTGGATATTTTGTGGGCCTTGTTGGAGTATTAAATATTTTATGAAAAAATATTTTGACTTTGATGTGACATGAATTCCTATATGGCACTTTATTAATGTGAAATGATTGAATGTGTATTTGGGGTGCTCCTATCTTGGGTAACCATTTAAGGTTGAATACATAGGAAGTGTCTGTGTTTGGGTTAGGAGAGGGTGGTGAGATGTGTCACGTGTGTGTGGGCCTCCTACATACATAATATTTCTATAACCACCATGGGTTCCGGGGAATTTTTTAGTTGATAAAGTGATAGTTGCTTATCGGTCTCGATTAGATGGGTTGGTAACTACAAGAATATGTATAGGCCAGATAGGGAGTGTCGCTAGTTTCTTTTTCCATTAGGGTGTCCTGTTGTTTATAGACATAGGAGCTTAACCATACACCGACAGGTGGTTACGAACCAAGTACGTCCATGGGTATTCTAATAATGTTTAGGATCACCCATGGATACATAATTATTTTCAGTGATTTTTTACTTCCTTTTGCACTGGTTTATTTTAAGTATGCACTGTTTACTAGTATTACCTTAGAAAAACTTTGGTATCACCTATTTGGTTTTCATTTTCAAATGGAAATTGGTTTTGGAAAATTATTTTTCATTATGTCGGACTTTAAAGAGGATAAAGGACTTTGGTTTTATTAAAATGTTTTAAAAAACACTATATATATATTTTTTTTTCAAACCAGAATTAATGTATTGTTTCATGGAATGAAACGTTTGGATCCTTTGGTTTTTTTCTACTGAGCATTTCAATGCTCACCCCTACGTTATCATTCAGTTTCCGGTTTCGTTAGTGTTGGATCACTTTTGGAGAAAACATAGTTCGGATTTGGGTGGTGACCTAATAGGTCTCATAGATGTCTGTTGTGCTATTTTATTTATTTCTTTTTCCACTACCTGAATTTAGTTCTATTGTTATGTTTATTATTGTTAATTTATTTGTTTTTTATCTTTTTTTCTGCGACCTAATCATTCTTAATGATTAATTTTTTATGACTAACACTAGTTTCTAGCCTGTATGGATTGGGAATGCCCCTAGGGTCATGCCAAAGACTGGATTAGGTGACTGGTTCAGGGTCGACCAAGGTTGGTTTGTGAAAGATCCCCAAGAAGGCAATCATTATTTAGGTTTTAAAAACACCAATTGTGGCCATAAAAAAGGCCCCAAGAATAATGCATCTTACCCATACTACCAAGAAAGATTCCAAATTTTCTAATCTAATAAAATATGAATTTATTTTATGGGTTCAATACTTAAAAAGGCTTTCTAATATTTTCACATTCAAGAGAAATAACTAGGAAATCAGAGTTTTTATTGACTCTAGTAATATCGATTTTCCCAATATAAAAAATTATTTCCTTAACCTGATCATGGAAATTTATATCAATCACATATCAAATTTCCAAGACAGGAAATTTAAATATGGATATGCATACTATAACTAGATCATAATGTCACATGATGACGATGATCCCACCACCTTTCGAGAACCCCAAGGAGAATAATATTACCATGTAATGTCATTTGGAATGAATAATGTTTTCAAAACCTACAAACATTCCCAGAATAATATTATCAAATCCTTTTGAGGGAAAACCATTGAATACTACATTAATGAATTATGTGTGACATATCAAAAAAAATTACCTTACTAACTTTCAGGTATTTTTCGACAAATTAATCTAGAACATGATGAAGTTGAACCCATTAAAATGATATTTTGATGTACCATAAAGAAAATTCCATGAATTCATAGTACACAATCAAAGAATCAATTTCACCTTCAAAATAAAAAACAATAATTAATATTTATCCTCTAAAAAATCATAAGGAGTTGAAAATATTCCAACAGAGACTCATCTACATCTGGTGTCTCATAGTAGAATTTACAAGAATGTGTTTTCCCTTAAAATGGTTTTTGAAAAAAGTGGTCACTTACCAGTTAGAAGGGAAATGTTATAAAGTCTTTGATGATCACAAATAGTACCTCCTACAACAACTAGTCTACATTCCTATTCTATAAGGGAATCATGTCATCCTCTATTTAGAAACCATGGAGTTCCCTTTTATATCCCTCCCTTCCTTGAAGAATAATATGAGAAATTGTAATAGTTTATATTTTCTTATAAAGACAATGATGAATGCAGGTAATGTACATTACGGTTTTACAAGGAACTATTTCATTTTGGATTTAAAATAGATCATATAAGAAATGATATGAATAAACATATTTTTTATTCTATTATCATATTTTTGGTTAAAGGTAAATATTTGATATATTTTATTAAGGTTCACTATATCCCAATGTAGTCAACATTATACATAGTGCTCTGAAATGAACAGGTCTTCGCCATCTATGAAATTTCACAAATAGAGGAAATTTATATTTATGTTTCTTATATCTGGTGAATAAGATTATGGTTAGGTCACCCAAACCTCAAAAATGTTTGGAATTTGTTTTTTTACATCACACTATAGAAAGGTATTCTTATATACTCCTTCCTAAAATTATAGTGTTGCACAAAAAATGAGGATTCATGTTATCATTGATTGAGGTTATATTTGATTTCAAATAGATTTTTTATTCATGTTAATGAATTCATGAATAGGTATAGACTTGGTGTCATGAACCATCTCTCGGGGCTCATGTTGTGGCCACCCCAGAACTGCCTCTGATTTTCCATGGGCTAGAAACTAGAACCGTATAGGAATATCCCAAAAAATGAGTCATTTTCCAATGAACCAGTACAAATGCACCCAACTCCAAGCCACAATGGTTGCAGAGCAGAAACACTATGTAAAGAAAATGAACACATACCACAAAACCCAACAATAGAGTACAACAGAATGTAAAGAAGTAAAGTACAATTGTGTCAGAATGCAAGCCCACTAAATGAAAGATAGCTATAATGTATAAGTTGTTAACACATGTAATGAAGCTTTTATACAAAGATTCTAGAAATACCTCAGCTCATCTAATCTCACAGGGAACCATCCAGTCTTGGTATTGGCCCTACTCTACCTAGGACTCCACAAATGTGTAGGTCAACTAAAGAAGAAATGACATGTGTGGGATAATCCTTTATAGGGGTGAGTAAAACAATACTTGGTAGGGGACCCCAAAACACCAAGGAAAATTCCATAATGGAAACACCACCAAGAAGGTAAAATAAGCTCCACATAGTTATATTTCAATAACACATAAAACAAGAATACCAAGGTATACTCATAGAAGATTCCAAGATGCAATATCTCATCCTCTGGTAGCCATATAGTTCCTCTCCTAGAATTCTTGATTTTGGAAAAACCCACTCCATGATCTTTCTGAATAAAAGTACATATAACAAGTCATCCAAAATTATTTAAGAGATATCATGGTCTCAATACATCAAAATGTTTCCCTAATACCTCTGTTCTCCCTGAGTCATGGATTCTTGGTATCAAAGCCAATCTATGGGAACAAGATTCTGCTCATGGCATGCTCATTCTGAGAGAAATATATCCATGAGCTATGAATTCATCAAAGACACTCACAAAGGGTCCCACTAAATTGGGCCCCATCCAAATATTACACACTGAGAACTACCCAAATAACATTGGCCAGGTCATGTAATAAAGGAATGAATCAGATCTCGATACAAAGATAGGGTGTCCTGCACCAAGGGCTCACTAGGGGAGATCCTATCCTTAAATGAATTATCATCCTAGATACAGGATAGGCAACCATGTAAATAATGGCCACACCTTGTCCACAAACCATATCTATGGTACCAAGAAGAGAAGTGAGGATTGACATGGCCTCTTGGTATGATACATGCTCCAGCCCACTGAGTCACTATAGAATTTTGGCTACGAAAACCCACATCGTAACATGGGGCACACTCTATGACATGGATGGGATATTGCATAAAACCATCGTAGAAAATCCCATGGGTATGTCCTCAATCTATACTATCACCCTTTATGACGAGATTAAGATATTACTTCGATACCTCATAGGAAAGACCATAATAACACCACCAGCCCTTCATGATCCAACTAAAACCCCACAAATACGTCTTGGAAGGAATACCTCATCGAGAGGGACCAAAAGACGTAAAAATTGTAGAGACCCGTATCTTGACGTACATGAACATTACATTACTTTTGCGGAATACTTAATACATAACAAAAATATACACACAAGGATCGTAATAGTTTAGTGTCTTTGGAAACTCGGAACGTAATCTTCTAATCCTGGTGAAAGATCTTCAAAATCTCCCACAAAGATCTTCTTTTTTTTATACCTAAAACCTTTCTTTATATCCTGGGGAAAAGAAAACATAAAAGGGTGAGCTCAAATGCTCAGTAAGGGTAAACAAAAGAAATATCAATCACATAATTTTCATAAGAACATAACATTTTTGGAAATCTTAACCTGCAAAACAGAGCATAATTTCATAACATGGGATAAATCATAGTAGTGAAAATGAAACCCTTACTTAAAACATTACTCATTGTGGAATACACACATAATCATAGAGAATCATTTCTTGTTAGTCAAGACTCATTGCCAAGACTATCTTAGTGGACAAAGTCCCTTTCTGAATCGAGTAATCCTCGTTTCAGTCCTGTTTCACTGAACCGGTATAACCTACCATTCCAGCCATGTCTATCTCATGAGATATGAAATCTTTACCCAATGCATTGGAGGGAGATATAGGTCCCACCCATCTCTTAATGAATCCTTTCTTATGTGTGCCACAAAATCATAAATCATACATCATTGCATAACCCATGTAATAAAAATGGGATTCTTAAACAATATGACATCATAAAACCATTCATATAAGATAAAGGAATTCATAAACATAATTTCATCACAACATAGTCAAATCAATGTAAAAATATGGATAGAAACAGAACCCTTTATTATCTTATATAGAAAATAATTTTGATAAAACACTTGAATTGAATTCTTGAGGAAAATATCATTTCTTCTTCAAAATCAATTTCTTTTCACAAAACATCATGCAATTTTAAAAGAAAGAGATTTTATTGAAAATAGTCATGAAATCTTTTAGAGGAAGCTTCATGAAAATAAGGCTTTATAAAACAGTATAAATCCGTTCGTACCGTATAAGTTAAAAAAACATTCTTCGTACTTTTGTCGGAAAAGTCAAAAAGTACCTCGTACGAAAAACGAAAAAAGATTCCTTTCATATCCTTTACTAAAAACTCATATAAGGGTAAAATTGGATTTAAACAATTGTAGGTGGATGGAAATAATATTACATATTGAGGGAACATGGATGTGGATGATAAAATACACCCCAGTAAATACTTACGAATAAACAATCTCGGATAAAAATGAGATTGTGATATTTCCCTTACCTTAGGTCCGATTTGCTTCGTATGTGTCCGAACCTCCTGTATAATGATTTAAATAATGTCATTGACTTATTACAGAATCATATTCATTGTTATGATATAATATATGGTTCACTTATGACATTATATTACCCGTTCTTTTGTAAATTCCATGTTAAAGAAGCGTTTTGGGTAAAATCATTTCATTTATCGTAGGTGTTTTGACTTGTTGTTCTTGACATCATTATTACTTATATCATGATTTACTTACTTCCAGAATATAAAATATGATTTATATATCATATATATTCAGTATATATATATATATAATAGGTAGATAAATAAAATGAAAAACACCGTTCATGGAGACGGTAGTCCGTACGTACGCATGAACGTTGTTTTCCTTTCCTTATTGTCTTGAAATGGAAGTAAGTAGATGACATACATATGTATATATATACATAAATCCAGTAGCTTTATAATGTCATATATTTCATTATTATTTCTTATATATACTTTATAATCATTCTTAAATGGTTAATATGGAGAATGAATCTCATCGCGTCGTGGAGACGGTAGTCCGTACGTACGCACGAGCGATGATATCATTTCTATAAGTATTGAATTGAATTGGAGTGAATTATACAATATATCAGAATCAATATGATGTTGTAATAACTATGTATAGTTATTCTTTACACCATTATACCCATCCATGTAAGGTGGTGGTGGAAAATAGATTACACCACGGCGTGGAGACGGTATTCCGTACGTACGCACGCGCGGTGATTTCTTTTTCCGTAGGATGGATAGATGGTGAAATAGGGTTGTTTCATACTTATAATAACATATCAGTATATGAGTGATACTGATGTTATTACTTCATAATGAAACAACCTAAGAAGAAGAAGTGGAAGAAGAAATAAAGATGAAAGAATTGGTAACGGTAATTACCTCTTCTTTGAAGTGCCTCTTTGAGACCTCCTCTTAGGGCACTAGAATTGGTCTTTGAGGAAGCCCAGAACCTCTAGGATGTTTCTAGGGAAGTGGAGAAGGGATTTTGGCAGGGGTTGGCCGAGCTTGAGTGCTCAAATTGGTGTGAGGAGGAGGGGGAGGAGGTGTCCTTTTATAAGGGAGGAGAGGGGCACCTTAGGAATATCTCAAAATATTATTTTATATTAAAGTCAAAATCGGTTTATAATGGTTCCAAAGGGTCTTATTTAGAAGCTAAGGTGGGGAGGGGTCGAAATCCTATCAACCAATAGAATTTAGACAAGTTTAGGATATTATTTTAACCTTATCAATTAAATTTAACTCTAAGTTAAATAATTTAACTTTTACCATGTCTTTTTGTTTTCTTTCACTATATGGTTAATAAACTTACTATAACATGCCAAACGAACCCCAAATTGTTTATTATTAATATATATATCCTTATCTAAGTCATTTGGCAGAACCTTAGATTTTTAGGAATACAATAACAATTAATAATATAATATTTTATTTAAAAACTATTTTGTGTCAATTTTGACACTATTTGATATATGATTTTTGTGAAAGTCATAACAGAATTAAATGTTCGAACCAAGTTGATTAAATCAACACTAATATATCATAGTAACCTAGAAAATTAGTGGAATTCATAAAAAATCTCAAATTACATTTATTTTGGTGTTTATAACATCAATTATGTCAATATTTCATTAATAAGATAATTACTGCATCATCGTTGTGTCATAAATAAATTAAATTATTTTATGTCTAAAAATTACAAATAAAATACCATCATGTAGGAAATCGTTTTATCTTTCTAATGAATATTTACAATCGAATTTATCTTATGTATAACCCCATATTAAAAATCATTTACTTATTAAACTTTGATTTTAACTATTTTAACCTTTCTTTAAATAAATTAATAATAAATGTCCTAATCTAATCCAAGTGGGCCTAAATGGTCATATTTTATTCCTAAGTTTGTTTTTGGTCGAATTACACTTGTCCAATAGAATTAGGACATGTGTTAGGGTAATAGTAATATCATATTTACCATTAGTTACCCTATTTACTATTAACCGCGGTAAAAAAAAAGTAAAAAGTTACTATTCACCAAAAAATTATTTTCATCTCATTGAACCACATTTTAGTCCTTGATATTAACCGTGTCTCTCGGATTTTCGAAATTCCATTCACAGAAGCGGCAAAATTATGTTTTATGAAAAATTCAGTTTTTTTAACTACCACTTAGTAGTTTCACTATTCATCAAAAATTGATGTTTTTCAGAACAATGCCAAAATTTCATCCTAAGCTATATTTCATATTCCGAATTCAAAAATGAAATCTATTTTACCAAATTCATAACATAGAAGTTGCATTAATTAATTTTATAATTAAATCCCGCTGTTAAAATAAATAGCGTGTTTTTAGGAAACAATATATATCAAAAGATTGACACTTGATTATGTCTGGTTTAAATGTGAAATTACAACCAATGACCAACATTGTATTAAATTGTAAAAATATATTCTAAATATACTTTAAAACCACTCAAATTAATAATTTATCACTATTAATTATTTCGATTAAAAAAGTTGTTTTTAATTATAATTTAGTAATTTTTCACTATTCATCAGAATATGAAAGTTATCCGAAAAGTACCAAAATTTCACCTTAGGCTAAATTCGATACTCCGAATCCAAGAATGAAGTTCATTTTGAAAAATAAGATTTACAGAATTTTAAAAAGTGGTTATTACTATTCATAACGGCTAGCATATTGTTGTTTAGTGAAACTCGGTATTGCGTACGACGCAAGCTATCGAGGAAGGTCGTGATTGCGTGTAATGCAAGGCAAGACAAGGATGCGTGTTGTGCAAGCTCCTTTTGGTGTAGCATACAACACAAGACATTAATAAAATTAAAAAGAATATTTCTTTATAAAATCTTGGGCTGTTACATTCTACCCCCCTTAAAATGAATTTCGCCCTCGAAATTCGTCGGGGTTATAAATGGTTTACTATTCGAAAGTTTCTTTAATAGAAACCCACATCGTAAAAAGGAATATCAAAACCAATATTTAAAAACAAAAGTATGAAACGTAATGGTTACCCAAATAAACTAATCATTGGGTTTCCACATAGGTGAAAATATGGATATGGAAGAGAAATCTAACCATCATGTTCTGATGGAGAGTGGTAGAGAACATGGCTATGGAAAAGCCAGTAATCACAAATCCATAGATTTGTGATGATATAAGGTACCATCTGATTCATCAGGTATAAGATCACTAGGACAACATTTTTGGTTTTCAAGATCATTTCCCCTAAAGTTGAAAATTTGAATTAGAATAAATACTTACTTTATTTTGGTACAATCTCACTGTTGTTCGTGCTTTGAACAATTTCCACTTCATCTCTTAAATAAATGAAGTTGAATTTGTTATTCGTGAAGTGTTAGCAGATCATGTGATAGAATGACAGGTCATTCCATCTGTCTCAAACAAAAGGTTAGCAAAACTTATATACATAAGTCGATCTATAGTGAGATTAATCATATATGGTTCCTAAAATGGACTTATACTTCATATATCATACTGCTTAATATAATAAAACTAGTTTCTACTAAACAGGGACTTCCTGTAGGTCAGTGGTAGGCGATAAAGGCCAGTCGCACTTCGGTTGTGGGTTCGATTCCTACAGCCTTGTCCGAAGCGATGGGCTGTCGCCCGTCCTGCAGGTTGTCCCTTTTTTCTAAAACTACGTTACTATAACATCCCATCAATAATATCGAAAATCTTATATCCTTAAACAATACTAACTTATGTCCAACATAATCCAGTCTAATCTTTAGGCTTATACATAATACTGCAGTCCACTCTCATAATATAGTGACATCGATTACCAGAGATTTAATACTGTCGTTGATCCCCACATATCATAAGATATGTCTTGTTATTCAAAGTCCTTAATCGTGTATTCTCTTGAATACCTTAGTGAAAACATGAGTGCAGTTAAAAGTTAACACTTTCCACATACCAAAATCCTCAAAATTATTTATACTCAAACCATGATATCACTTAGTCCTTATATCAATCATGAGCTCATGAATACTATCAATCATTTAATTTTCTCCTTATCCCTTCATTATGCGCATATCATCTACATTCCAAAAATATCTGAATAACCTTTCATGGATACTGGTAACATTAATCATACACTTTCAAAACACAAGGAAAGATAACAGTGTAACAATCCATAGATGTCTCTTTATTCTAAAATTACACATGATAAACATGTAATCATTCCACTACATTCTCAAACCATTGACCGAGCTTCAAAAATTCTTTCATCTCACATATCATTTGTAGTCTCTTCATCATCATCCACATAAATACTACCCATATGACCATACTGATTCTCCTCATGAGTCTTTCCCTTAGGGCATTTGTTTGCATAATGCCCATACATTCCACATTTAAAACACTTAAACATTTTTGATGTCGTAGCAATACCATTATCCTCATCCATGGTGTTAACCGACCCTTTTCCTTTGCACTTACTTGCTTTGTGTCCTTCTTTTCCACACCCAAAGCATCTTCCAGTTCCCTTGAAACATTCTCCTTGATGCCTCTTCCCACATGATTTACATGGGGGAAATTGAACTTTCTTTCCTCTATGATCATCATGGAACTCCATCTTTCTCTTATTAGTCGAGTCAGGAAACTTACCAAATTTTACTTTATTGATCATGTTGTGAGATTGCTGATTCGGCATAATAATGATGTTTGGACATCCAAATCCCATTTCATTTGGTTGCTCATGAAGAATATCATTCCATTATCCATCATATCCTCCATTATTGTGAATCATCTTGTTTCCAGCCATTTTCTAAAACCCAAACAGAATAGTGTTAGATGCAAAAATCGTAATAAAGTGGGAGTAACTTAAATATCTATCATCTTTGGTTTAATCTAATATCGTTACCATAGTTCTAGAACTATATCCTATACGTATACTTATCCTTAGGGGCATCCCTAGACATACCTTAGAAATATCTCTAGGGATCTCACTAACGTTTTCGCATCCTAGTTTCCAAAGGTTGACTAAACCTTTCCTCTGATACCAACTGTAGAGACCCGTATCTTGACGTACATGAACATTACATTACTTTTGCGGAATACTTAATACATAACAAAAATATACACACAAGGATCGTAATAGTTTAGTGTCTTTGGAAACTCGGAACGTAATCTTCTAATCTTGGTGAAAGATCTTCAAAATCTCCCACAAAGATCTTCTTTTTTTTATACCTAAAACCTTTCTTTATATCCTGGGGAAAAGAAAACATAAAAGGGTGAGCTCAAATGCTCAGTAAAGGTAAACAAAAGAAATATCAATCACATAATTTTCATAAGAACATAACATTTTTGGAAATCTTAACCTGCAAAACAGAGCATAATTTCATAACATGGGATAAATCATAGTAGTGAAAATAAAACCCTTACTTAAAACATTACTCATTGTGGCATACACACATAATCATAGAGAATCATTTCTTGTTAGTCAAGACTCATTGCCAAGACTATCTTAGTGGACAAAGTCCCTTTCTTAATCGAGTAATCCTCGTTTCAGTCCTGTTTCACTGAACGGTATAACCTACCATTCCAGCCATGTCTATCTCATGAGATATGAAATCTTTACCCAATGCATTGGAGGGAGATATAGGTCCCACCCATCTCTTAATGAATCCTTTCTTATGTGTGCCACAAAATCATAAATCATACATCATTGCATAACCCATGTAATAAAAATGGGATTCTTAAACAATATGACATCATAAAACCATTCATATAAGATAAAGGAATTCATAAACATAATTTCATCACAACATAGTTAAATCAATGTAAAAATATGGATAGAAACAGAACCCTTTATTATCTTATATAGAAAATAATTTTGATAAAACACTTGAATTGAATTCTTGAGGAAAATATCCTTTCTTCTTCAAAATCAATTTCTTTTCACAAAACATCATGCAATTTTAAAAGAAAGTGATTTTATTGAAAATAGTCATGAAATCTTTTAGAGGAAGCTTCATGAAAATAAGGCTTTATAAAACAGTATAAATCCGTTCGTACCGTATAAGTTAAAAAAAACATTCTTCGTACTTTTGTCGGAAAAGTCAAAAAGTACCTCGTACGAAAAACGAAAAAAGATTCCTTTCATATCCTTTACTAAAAACTCATATAAGGGTAAAATTGGATTTAAACAATTGTAGGTGGATGGAAATAATATTACATATTGAGGGAACATGGATGTGGATGATAAAATACACCCCAGTAAATACTTACGAATAAACAATCTCGGATAAAATGAGATTGTGATATTTCCCTTACCTTAGGTCCGATTTGCTTCGTATGTGTCCGAACCTCCTGTATAATGATTTAAATAATGTCATTGACTTATTACAGAATCATATTCATTGTTATGATATAATATATGGTTCACTTATGACATTATATTACCCGTTCTTTTGTAAATTCCATGTTAAAGAAGCGTTTTGGGTAAAATCATTTCATTTATCGTAGGTGTTTTGACTTGTTGTTCTTGACATCATTATTACTTATATCATGATTTACTTACTTCCAGAATATAAAATATGATTTATATATCATATATATTCAGTATATATATATATATAATAGGTAGATAAATAAAATGAAAAACACCGTTCATGGAGACGGTAGTCCGTACGTACGCATGAACGTTGTTTTCCTTTCCTTATTGTCTTGAAATGGAAGTAAGTAGATGACATACATATGTATATATATACATAAATCCAGTAGCTTTATAATGTCATATATTTCATTATTATTTCTTATATATACTTTATAATCATTCTTAAAAGGTTAATATGGAGAATGAATCTCATCGCGTCGTGGAGACGGTAGTCCGTACGTACGCACGAGCGATGATATCATTTCTATAAGTATTGAATTGAATTGGAGTGAATTATACAATATATCAGAATCAATATGATGTTGTAATAACTATGTATAGTTATTCTTTACACCATTATACCCATCCATGTAAGGTGGTGGTGGAAAATAGATTACACCACGGCGTGGAGACGGTATTCCGTACGTACGCACGCGCGGTGATTTCTTTTTCCGTTGGATGGATAGATGGTGAAATAGGGTTGTTTCATACTTATAATAACATATCAGTATATTAGTGATACTGATGTTATTACTTCATAATGAAACAACCTAAGAAGAAGAAGTGGAAGAAGAAATAAAGATGAAAGAATTGGTAACGGTAATTACCTCTTCTTTGAAGTGCCTCTTTGAGACCTCCTCTTAGGGCACTAGAATTGGTCTTTGAGGAAGCCCAGAACCTCTAGGATGTTGCTAGGGAAGTGGAGAAGGGATTTTGGCAGGGGTTGGCCGAGCTTGAGTGCTCAAATTGGTGTGAGGAGGAGGGGGAGGAGGTGTCTTTTTATAAGGGAGGAGAGGGGCACCTTAGGAATATCTCAAAATATTATTTTATATTAAAGTCAAAATCGGTTTATAATGGTTCCAAAGGGTCTTATTTAGAAGCTAAGGTGGGGAGGGGTCGAAATCCTATCAACCAATAGAATTTAGACAAGTTTAGGATATTATTTTAACCTTATCAATTAAATTTAACTCTAAGTTAAATAATTTAACTTTTACCATGTCTTTTTGTTTTCTTTCACTATATGGTTAATAAACTTACTATAACATGCCAAACGAACCCCAAATTGTTTATTATTAATATATATATCCTTATCTAAGTCATTTGGCCGAACCTTAGATTTTTAGGAATACAATAACAATTAATAATATAATATTTGATTTAAAAACTATTTTGTGTCAATTTTGACACTATTTGATATATGATTTTTGTGAAAGTCATAACAGAATTAAATGTTCGAACCAAGTTGAGTAAATCAACACTAATATATCATAGTAACCTAGAAAATTAGTGGAATTCATAAAAAATCTCAAATTACATTTATTTTGGTGTTTATAACATCAATTATGTCAATATTTCATTAATAAGATAATTACTGCATCATCGTTGTGTCATAAATAAATTAAATTATTTTATGTCTAAAAATTACAAATAAAATTCCATCATGTAGGAAATCGTTTTATCTTTCTAATGAATATTTACAATCGAATTTATCTTATGTATAACCCCATATTAAAAATCATTTACTTATTAAACTTTGATTTTAACTATTTTAACCTTTCTTTAAATAAATTAATAATAAATGTCCTAATCTAATCCAAGTGGGCCTAAATGGTCATATTTTATTCCTAAGTTTGTTTTTGGTCGAATTACACTTGTCCAATAGAATTAGGACATGTGTTAGGGTAATAGTAATATCATATTTACCATTAGTTACCCTATTTACTATTAACCGCGGTAAAAAAAAGTAAAAAGTTACTATTCACCAAAAAATTATTTTCATCTCATTGAACCACATTTTAGTCCTTGATATTAACCATGTCTCTCGGATTTTCGAAATTCCATTCACAGAAGCGGCAAAATTAAGTTTTATGAAAAATTCAGTTTTTTTAACTACCACTTAGTAGTTTCACTATTCATCAAAAATTGATGTTTTTCAGAACAATGCCAAAATTTCATCCTAAGCTATATTTCATATTCCGAATTCAAAAATGAAATCTATTTTACCAAATTCATAACATAGAAGTTGCATTAATTAATTTTATAATTAAATCCCGCTGTTAAAATAAATAGCGTGTTTTTAGGAAACAATATATATCAAAAGATTGACACTTGATTATGTCTGGTTTAAATGTGAAATTACAACCAATGACCAACATTGTATTAAATTGTAAAAATATATTCTAAATATACTTTAAAACCACTCAAATTAATAATTTATCACTATTAATTATTTCGATTAAAAAAGTTGTTTTTAATTATAATTTAGTAATTTTTCACTATTCATCAGAATATGAAAGTTATCCGAAAAGTACCAAAATTTCACCTTAGGCTAAATTCGATACTCCGAATCCAAGAATGAAGTTCATTTTGAAAAATAAGATTTACAGAATTTTAAAAAGTGGTTATTACTATTCATAACGGCTAGCATATTGTTGTTTAGTGAAACTCGGTATTGCGTACGACGCAAGCTATCGAGGAAGGTCGCGATTGCGTGTAATGCAAGGCAAGACAAGGATGCGTGTTGTGCAAGCTCCTTTTGGTGTAGCGTACAACACAAGACATTAATAAAATTAAAAAGAATATTTCTTTATAAAATCTTGGGCTGTTACAAACATCTCATCAAACAGTCTAATAGATTCAATGTTATGAGAATTTAAGTGAAAACAGGTCGGGCAGGTCCCACCCGGTCGGACCAACCCAACCCGACCGACATGAGTTGTCCCAGCCAACTTGATCTACATGGTGTAGACCGGTTCTCTCCATTATACATGTCTAGTGTTGCATCCCGCCTCCCACCCATGTCTATGGCAGTGGGTTCTCCTCTGCATCCCACATACAGATTGGTCGACCACTGACCACATGTTAATGGTTTGATGAGGTGCATGCCATATCACGGACCCACACCAATGTGGTCCTCCCTGGCCACATCACCATTCTCTACATGCGGTCGAGCCACCACATGCCACTGATGGCATTATTCATCAGTTCCAGCATTCTAATGGCCCTTTAGGTGGGCCACCAGACGTAATCTGTGTTTTGAACAATGATTCGTATATCTTTTTGTAATCCTTGGGTCACCATATTCCCATTCATGGGATTTAATCCACATTATTAACCACAATTATTAAATAAATTTTGAGCAGTGATATCTCCTGCACCACCTCAATCTGTTCATCATTGTCTTCAACGCACCTCCATCATGCTGAGTCCATCCTGGATCCACAATGTCAGATAATTACTCCAATGATTGGTTGTGCAATGATCGATCAATTTCAGAATGTCAGGTCATATGGAAAATGATGAATGCCAATGAAAATTAAAGAATGGAGGGAGGAAATTTTGAATCAACAGTGATCAATGGACCCTGATCGATGTCTGTGTTGATGGGGAATTATTCTATTAGAATGGTCAACCAAATATCATCAAGATAATATTTTGTTCAAACCCTATAAGTCAACCCCACCAACATGAATGATCAAACCACGATACAGCTTATTCATGGGTTTATCCACATTAATCATTTAAATCAAATATAAGGGAAGAAAATATTTAAATAACAACCACTACCTGAAGTTGGATCGCTTGCAAATGTAGATTGAAGTCACGCCATAATGTTGATCATTGTTCCATTGAAGTTCATCAATTCATCATCTCTTGACCAAATCCCAAATTCATATATTTCAATTTTAGTGAGAGAGCCTACACCCCCTTGCCTTAGAGATACTACAGTGTTCCAGAGAAATCATCCAGCATTATGAATTCGAATGCTGGACCATGCCCTTGATTAATGGAGGAAAAGTGTTAATGTATTTAGTCATTACTATTTAACATTAAAACAATGTCCCTGTGCTTCTTCATTTATTAAATGAGAAATACACACTCTGTCACTACTTTAGAGCAATTCCATGCTTCCAAACGTTAAAAGTAAATAAAATAAACATCCTTAAGATTATTTTATTCTCATTTAAAAAGTCCAAAAATTATATTTTACCCACAACCCACACCAGTTGAGGTTATCCTGCACTGTAGTAAATCAAATCCTCAATAGTTCAATGGTACACTCATATTTCCAATCTGAGTTACCATTTGTAAGTTAGAATAATTTTAATAATAATAAAATTTTATTTTAAAATATTATTTACAGTGATCCCAATTTTTTAGTTTCTCACTGGAGACCCACGCAGACAAATGATAAGATGCTCGAAGGGTAAACATGCCATCCCAAATGCAACAGTGCCCTTGGATTTCAGATCTAGGCACCTATTTAAGAGTTATTTCACCTTTTCCAGAAAACCACTCATGTGTGCTATTTAAAAACTTATCATTTTTTGTCGAACCATTCCGAGCACAGCAGGCCTTGGAATCACATGTTGTATCATTAATTGGAATCATAATTTTCACAATTAATTTCGAAAATTAAAATAAAGAAAACCCAATTCATTAAATTCTCCTCACCTTAAGTCTGTATTCCCTTGATAATTCAATCAAGGGATACTCAAACCAAAGAGGGTAAGAGCACGAACATGATCCCCCCTCTCCCATGTGCTCTTTTGGAGATTCCAATGAAGCCACATGGAACACACCAAGGGAAAATATCATCCCTGAATGATCCTCAATATTCATTATTCACTCAACACATGACACTCACACATCGATGTCGAGTTCTCCCTAGATTATGATGTGAAAAAAAGTTTATGCACGAATCTTTTCAACTGTGCTACATGGGAGACATTGTGTACCTGGTCCCACCATGGGGTAGGGCTATGCAGTATGCAACATCCCCAACTCAAAATAACACTCCAAAGTGGGGCTATTAACCTTAGTGATAGATTTTCATCATGAAAAAAAATCTCCATAACCCTCGTTGAGGTGACTCCCAAAGTAAGGCATGGTCTCTTTTCTTGAACTCCAAAGGTCTTCATCATCTTCCATCACAAAACCTCGAACGTCCTATGCATTCTTCATCCTATCCTAGATGGACTACACACTATAAAAAAGAATCATACAATCCCTTCCATAACGTAGATGTAAATTCAGCATCACTATCTAAAACAATCATCAATGAAAATCTATGGACTCGAACTATGTCCTACTCATTGTGGAATCCCAAGCCCTCTACTAAACTTTGTTCCTCAGTAGTTAGAAAGTATCCTAACATAGTGAGTTAGTCAATATTCACCCTGATGGTATCGTGTCTATTGGAAGTATATAGTAAGACCATCACGAATACCATTGATATCTTTTCCCACATACTTCATAGTACCCCAAGAAAGATGAGGATCAAGCCCTGCAAAGCAAGGGGGCTTCACACAGAGAGTTGTAAAACCTGAAAAACATAATCAAATAGGCATTTAGCTTTTATTTAAAATTTAAATCCCATTTTAAACATGTTATGTAATACTTTATGTTCTCCTTGACACCCACATGAATATCTCGATGCATCTTTCAACACTAGGAATCCACTTCTACAACTACGCGTCTCTAAAAACAATGATGTGCACCCACCTTTCAAATGCCAATATGGGGTATTCCATTTGGACAACTGAGCATGTAAATCCTCATAACTGGTGTCTCTAGACTATGACTATATGAATCATTTTATAGTGGAAGAGTAAAAACTAATGACTAGAGATAAGCTGCTTCATATCCATCCATGAAGGATAACTGCAACGGGGAAAACTGCTCCAACGCCACATTTTGTAACTTCCAATTGAATTATCGCCGAGAGAATCTTCTTCCATGTTCCCCATCCCAAGAGTATAGTAAATCTCTACATCACAGTCCTATATGTACTCTATGATTTTCCTCTATCTCAAGCCATATTCCGTTTAAGAGTATACATACATGAGAATATCACAGTTGAAGTGGATGATCTATCTCTCTCCCATAAAGAAGTGTTTACACATCTTCAACATGACGACCCCCACTACTAACTCAAGATTGTGGGTTGGGTAGTTCTTCTCGTCAATATGAATCTCAACCATCACAATATTCACTAAAACTCTAGCCTCTAAGGTGACATGTTCTCTAAATAGAAGACCTCTCGAATCCAAGGAAGACACTTCAGGAGTGTTCTGTGTAGCTGGTGCTCTCGAAGTGGATCCAGGAAAATCCTCATGTTTCTTGTGTGCTCATCTTCAGATGTTCAGAACACGCAGATGACATCAAAAAAGATTACTTAAAGATGCCCAAGATGAAAAACGGAGTCTTACTATTCCCTTCCTCTGCACATCCCCCATCTACATCCCACGATAATGAAGCTCTTTGGGAGCCTTCTGATGTACTGTCGTAAATATCAGTGA
This sequence comes from Viscum album, assembly GCA_963277665.1. Classification (NCBI taxonomy): domain Eukaryota; kingdom Viridiplantae; phylum Streptophyta; class Magnoliopsida; order Santalales; family Viscaceae; genus Viscum; species Viscum album. Next base: position 1,139,596,809 of record OY728153.1, on the reverse strand, counting down.
CACCACAGGGTGTAGACCAACGCAGGAGTATAAATCTCAATGGAGAGGTAAACCTGGAACATCTTCCATGAAGACATCTTTTTACACTTCCGCCACTACGAAACTTGTGGACTCATAAAATCTAGTGCTCTGAGGGTCAAACAAACCAACTGAATAGAAATCATATTCCCCCTCCTCTACCTTTGTACATGAAGAGATGAAATGATTTTTCCCCATGTAGATAGAGGGAAATAGGGTTCTATCACCATGGATAAACCACACCCTTTACCTAAAACAATAAATCTAAGTATGAAGAGTGTATTAGTCCATTACCAAGAATGACATTGTAAGGTCTCAAGGCCACTACCAAGAGATTGCAATTGAAACTCTCACATGTAACAGTCATGTCACACTGTAAGAACCAATGCATGTTTATTGGGTCTCTTCCGGTAGGAGATTCAAAATATAATGTTAAAGTCAACGATTTTAACTATAAATGATATCTATTAAACCAGAATTGTTTCAATAAAGGAAATCACTAGTATATGTTTCTAACAATACTACAACTAAGGTATAATGACACAAATCGTACCTTTAATCACTCATAGAGTTTAGGGGTCATAAGACAGGATAGTCTGAAACTATTTGCTCCCCTATCCTCCAACTCCCAGATCCTGGTATGGGCCACCTAGAGGTGGTGGTGGTAACACGTCAACATTTTAGCCACCACCTACTCTTTCCCCAGCTCTCCTTCCATACTCACCGCATGATGGATCTTTCATCTCTTGTTGGTGCTTCTTCCTTGGTGGTTCGTCAACCACCTCTCTAACTACAGCATGAACAGTGGGAAAATCTAATGCAAGATTCCACCATAAATGGAAACAATAGAAAAGCATGTCCCTCTCAAAACTAGCATATCCCAACAACTATTGAGGAAACCTCTAGTTCTGTGGCTTTCATTGCGCACTTTCTATCAGGAGGTCCTATTGACCCAGTATCCCGGGTGATCACTACCTCGAAAGCCTGTGACACATGTTCGAACCTAGTTCCTCATCATCTAGTGCCAAAAATTCCATCCATGACTCAGTCAAGATAGCTAGATCCACTTGAACCACTAGATATGGATCTGGTTACTGCTCATCAGGAGAAATTGTTACCCACTAACCATCCTGAAGAAAAACTACTTTGTCACTGGCTCCCATTAGGGAGGCCTCTTCGATTATCGATCCAAACACCTGATCTTACTGCGGAAACCTCACTAGCTAGCATCATGAATGTGTCCTGAGGAAAACAATATGTAGCATGGTTAAAAGAGTTTACATGGTGAGCTAACTCAAGAAGGAAATTGAAAAAACAATCCATTACTATATGATCATGTACCTTTATTTTTACCTACAACTACTGCTTTCATGTACCATGTTGAAAAGATGGTTCCCAGAGTCCTAGTGTATGGATGGGTCAGCTGTCACACCACATTAGAGTCCCTGGCCTAAAATTCAAACTCGAAAAACTTAAAATTATTTCCCCAAACCAATATCACTTACACATGATCCCATTGGGGATCTGAAAACCCTCTAATACCACTATGTCATGACCCATGCCTTGGGTCCGTGTCATGACTACCAAAATCCCACCTCTAATAGGCCATGGTCTATAGAATCATGTCGAGTAAGAATATACCATAAATGGGAGACATTTTCCTAAGAACCTAGACACACACACCCAACTCCAAGCCATAGTGGCGGGAGATTGAAAACACTATGTAATGAAAATGAATGCCTCTAACTTGTGGAATATACCTACTCAGCACTAGTCGACAGCCATTGCCCTATCATTGGAGAGCTTGGGGTTGTCACGGTATGGGCCCCGAGGGATAGGTTATGACACATGGTTATGGGATCGAGTATCCACACAATGAATGATGTGGAGAATGGAGTTGTAGCCATAGTGAATGCATGGAAGATGTTAATAAATAAGATGTCTAAATGGATATTCTTCTCATAATTCAAGTTTTATATGGTTATATACACTACGAAAGATAGTTATAATAATTTTGGTGGTGATTTTAAGAAATAAAAAGGCTATTATTTTATATATGGAATTTATAGGAAAAAAGATATGAATTTTCAATACCTATACAAATTTTAGAAAATCATAATACATATCATATTTTCTTATATAATTTAGAATTTTGGAATGGTTTAGAGTCTCATAAAATGAATTAATGTCATTTCATGTGGATTTTATAAAAACATGGGTCTTTTCATTTATTCTATATAAATTTTCTCATACCATAAGACATCATAGGATTCCATGTAAAATTTAGATTGAAATGTTTGAATTGGTGGACATTTAATATGACCTCTAGCATCCAATTTTCATTGATTTCAAAAAATAAAATAAAGAGAGACTATATTAATTTAAATTCTCATGATGTGGTGACACCCAGAGGAACTGAACATATGAGTTTATACATATGAATATTTCATGATCCATCAGACGAAACATATTGGTTTTGTAGAACTTTTTGATTTAGATAGTAAACCATTATAGATTATGAGATATATATTCATTAATTATAATAACATAATAAAACTAGGTCATTAAATAATTCACGATATGGATGTAGAAGGTGGAGGATGATTTTCTACATGGAGTTCATGTAACATTACTTGAATTATGTATTTGTTTCAAGGAAGCTTTAATGTTGTATGAGATGTCCTTGTTGCAAGTTGATTTTGTTGTGTATTCTTACAAAAAATGAAGATTTAATCATTGATTTTGTGAGGAATATTGTGAGAAGAAGAAAAATATATTTTAAACCCACTGGATAATAATTGGATGAAATATTAAAACTTATTTAAAATGAGAAGATATAATAAAAGTTTAAATGTGTCATTTGACTTTTTTGGAAAAAAATTTTAAAGGATATTAAGAAGATATTGCATTTAATAATTAATAAAATATATAGATATTGGTAGATCTGTTATGTGAGTAAGACCTAAAATACAAATAGAAACATGTAACTATCAAGAAAGAAGATAAGGGTCTATCGAACAAAATCTATATAAAAAACTAGTTGGGTTTTGAATGATAAGAGAAAAGGAATAAGGGGAGGAATATGACAAAAACACTATGAGTGGGGAATCCATTTTGGAAATAAATCATGGATGATGAAATTTAGTCATGTTCAATATATAAAAGATCCTATAGAGTGGCTGCAGTCATTAAATTTCTTTAGATTTTTAGAGAGACTAAGAAGCATGAGGATCTAGTGAATATCTTATAGTTATCGAAGACCTTTTGTTGAAGTGAGTATTTCACAAGAATAGATCTTATTAATAATATCATCTTTTGATGTTATTTAGGATGTTAACATGAGATCACTAATGATCTAGTCAATTCATAGTACAAAATTTATCTCTTGAATATGAAGAAGAAGTTATTTCTTTTATGAGGATAAGACATCATATAATTATTGAGACACTATCAAAGAGAAGATTAATGTTACTCTATTCTCATAATTCATATGAGAAGTAATAAATTTTAATATAGTGGTACTCTATGTTGGTGCGTGAAGCCTCATGAGTTGGTTTAAAAATATATCAAAAAATATTTAATTTTAATTAATATTATTACTGTATATTCAATAATTGATGGGACTAACCAATATCTGTGAGGAGTAGGTTCCCCACATTAACATTAAACTGTATAGATATCCATGTGTGCTAGTTCCTTTACTTAATCTTCATTACATTATGGATTTTATTTTAATGTTTTATATCAAATAATCACACATCCTAACCAATTACATAGCATTGATCAACATAATGGAACTAAAATATTATGTTAAAATCAATTGATAATAGTTAATTTCGACTAACCTCCAACCATATGATGAATGGATAATCTACTATACACTCAATGATTAATGAAAATACATAGTTACAATATTGGAACTATACATGTATATACCAGTTATCTGACTAAGAATCAATGTTTATTCAAATTTGGTGATCAAGAAAATCGATGGTGGTTAACTCATAATGAAGGATGATTAGATTTCATTCCTTCATTATGTATGTATGTTTATAGTGAATTAGTCTTATAGAAAACACTATATAAAATTCGATTATCACATAATTCTCTAGAATTTTCATTTTTTTACTCCATCTATAGCCTTCATAGATCAAAATTTAGACGAGATTGTCATTTTTATCACACATAACAAGTTGTTTTGTGAATTTATTAATAATTATATAGATAAAAATAAATGAATTATACCACACAATTGACCAATTAATTATAATACCATCCCCATATAATTTTATTATTGGCTAGATATACCACATAATAGACTACCTCGGGGATGTGACTCTCACTAAGTAGAGCCAATGAAAAATAGATATATTGGTGGGGAATAAATTACATCCTCTAAGATGTCCTAAATTCCCAGAGGGTACACTATAAGTAATGTATTTATAGGGTCATAATAAATTGATTTTAATGAGGAATGTCCCAAAAAATTATGTAGAATATCCTTACTGGTACCTTTAGTTCCCATCAATCTGTAACCAAACTCATCTATCATATTTGGATACATGGATACTTCTTAGATATTAAAGATGCATGACTACATGGAATTACTGAATAAATGTAATACCTATGAGATACATCAAAATTTCAATCATCAACCCCCATATTTATTTCATACCTATATATACTCTTTTTCATTTATAATATTGGGGACAAATATCATGAATCCATACCCTTCAACTTTAGCTATGAAATAAATTTTTATAATCTCCACTAATGATTTATAACAAAATGGTTTGAAAAGGATCAAATCAAGGATGTAAAAATGATTGATATTGTAAATTTGTTGACTATAATATCATCACTAGATTTGGTTCCCCTCAAGAAATAGTGGTGGATACTTAATATTATTTCAATATTCATAATTGATGATATTGTATTAGAAGTACAAAATCTTTTCTAACCACTCTTGTTTCCTATCATGTAATGGTAAATATATAGATAAAGGACTAAAAAATCAATCTAATATCGTTTAGAAGATAGTGGATAATGGAAAAAATTATAAATTTTATTGTCACGACCCACCTTCACCGAAAAGAGGGAAGGGATAGAAAATTGCCAAGCCCATCCTTATTTAAGTTGATGGAGAGATAATGACCCCTGAGTCCCACCTCCAGTAGGCCCCAGAGTGGCGACTAGCACCAAGGGTATAACATTTTCACAATATAGGAGGAATTATCCTTTTTAGTTAACCAAGATTGGGAGAAACAATGAGTCAACACCAAACACCACCAAGTATAGAAAACTCAAGTAAAAACCAAACCACATACATGTTTAGTAATAAAAATGAACAATATACAAGGACTCCAAAGTACAATACCCAATAGGAAAAGAAAAAGGCTAAGAATAATCCAACAGCAACCACCAGCAACTCCAACGTCCAGACTAGTAAGGTCCCACACGGCCTCTGAAGTCCTCCTGGATACCTAAATGTAAATGTAGGGTGAGCATACAAAATGTATACTCAGTAGGAAAACATATAGCTCTTGTGCACAAGTGGGGAGACGTCCTAAAGTCCCATGAGAAGTAGAAGAAACATCATATATTAAGGAGTATATCCATCCCACCTCACTGGCCACACTCACCAAATAACACAAACAGTAAGGTAATAATAAGAACAAAACATTTGGGTACCCCAGACCACTATTTCCCCCTCTAGCTAGCTGCTCATCCCTAACAGAAAATGTCCTGATGCTTCCACACTCTTCCTGCCCGCACACACCTGGGCCTCACAACCATCCATCCCTACCCGCAAAAACCTGTCCTCATAACCATCCATCCCTACCCATACACACATGGCCCTCATCCCAAAGACACCTCGGAAAACAATCCATAACGAGAACCTTAGACCAAAAACACCTGGGCTATCAAAACACCAATAAAAACCTACCTGAAGAATCTTGGGTGTATGTTCACCTCTAGCCATCACAGCTGAGGGAAGAGGGAGCAGGAAGAAGAGTAACAAGGGGGAAATACCCTTCCCCATGAAATGGTGTGTCTGACGCTAAGTTCCCAACACGGGTGGGGTGAGACTAAACACAAAACATACCGTTACATATATATATACACCAACACACAGCCTAACCTATGGCTCCTAAATAGATACAAGCAGGCGCACAATCACTATTGCCTCAGAAAACAGGCACACAACAAACATTCCAAGTTTCCCTGTTCATGTTATCATTCATAATAGTTCAGTAATATTTAATCCCTTCACTAATGGGAAACTAATAGGCACAATCACAGATGAAAAAACAATAAGAAGGAAGGGGAAACGACCAGGTAATTTAAGCATTCACACCCGGTTCTCTTATGAAGTCACGTCAACAATGAGACCGGTGACATCCCTCGAAGTACTGGAACCAAAGCAGAACCAAAAAAACCATTGGTTACCCCACATTAATTCATTACTGTTCATCCCAGTTCATTATTAACATCCCACTTTTATTCATGTTCACAACCCAACCTGCAACCCTTCTCCCAAACACCACCACAGCCACACAACAACTCATTCCATTCCAACCACACCATTCACAACCCCGCTGTTCACCCATCCTTGAAAAAACACATTCAACCCTTCACCCATTTCATAACTAAACCATCTCGACGTTCATAATTAATTATTTATATAATTTAGTTCAACTGGGGAGATCACACAATATTACGGGCTCTCAAATTCAACAGACAAGTTTAAGTGTTTAAATAATTCATATATGATTCACGTTCACCAAAAAAAACATAAAACATAGCATTGGATAGGTGTGAAAACAAAGACCTCCAACGGTCGTGATTTTCAGTTGGCCTAAGCCCATTAAATTCATAACAACTTCATAGGGAAAGCACGCATTAAAACATGTAACATCATTAACAAACTTCCTCATCCCTGTTCTTTAACTGATTATTATCTTCATTACTGAATTTATTAACTGCCTCGTGGGAACGATAGAACACCAACCCCACATGATACACAAGGAGGAGACACAAAGGTACGATCCCTACCAGATTGATCAAGGATCGACGTTACATCCTTGCGTGGAAAGTGGAAATCAGGAGTAGCAGGAGCTCCCTGGAAGGCGATCATGGAAAAAATCACAACAGGGGTATGACTCATCGATAGGAAAGGTATTCCGAGTGCAGTGTGATAGAGAAAAGAAACCTAGGGAGAAGAGAAGCCTTTAGGTTATAAAGTCTGAGATATAGCATCCCCGGGACGGTTAAGATATGGAGATAAAAACTCAAAACCACAGAAGAAGCAGAATCGTGGGTTGACCACGCGGTTGGGACACCCCAAACATCCAACCAATAGGTCCCTGTCCTTGAGGGCGGTTAAAACCAACACACACCTCCTTATGCCCTACAAGAGTTTCTGAAAACACGGTTAAAGTCGTGACCAAAATGCATGGTTTTTCATTTAACTAGGATACCTCACAAATCATTTAATTGAACTCCATTAATGGGCATTAAAACAGGTTTAATGCGGACAAAAAAAGGTTTAAAACCCAATTCGTGAAAAAAAGTGGCGCTACTGGAAAACCCGTGGGGGGGTCACTGGTAGTCTAGGTCTACCGGTAGGCCAAGCTATAGGTAGTTGGAGGCCACCGGTAGGCCGAGCTACTGGTAGGCCGAGCTACCGGTAGGCTGAGGCCAAAGTTAGGAGTCTTAAGCTTCCTGGAGAAGTTGGGATGGCCTTCTAGACCACCCAGAACACCCCAAACATCAGATTTTCACCATGCAATGGACCCCAAAGCCCTGAGCCATTACATCATATACTTATCACACTATTCTCATCCTCAATAATATAAAAAAACCAGAAAGGAGAAAATTTGGGTCCAAACAACCACCCTCTTAAGATACATCTCTGGGGAAAACCCCTGAGTTGTTCGAAAGTTAGAAAAGAACCCCCTACAACCAGAAATACTCCACTATGAGTTATCAACCACAAACATTCACAACAAGCACAATAATCACACTGTCCAACACCTATGTCAGGTATTCCCTTCCTACATGTTAGGATAGTATCTGCTTTGGGCGGCACTAACTCGCCCACACGGGTTTAATTGCATCCACATTAATTCATTTTGATTAGCATTCATATTTTCCCATCATCACACTTTCGAACACACATAGAACAATGAACATATCATCTAATATCTATAAAAAAATCCTTTCATATATTAAATCACAAGGTAAAACATCTGGACAAAACCCAGAACAACAACAACTACAACAAGGAAGTCAAAACGGCTCTGGGTACTAAATGCGTAACTAGGCCTCCCGCTCCCAAGTGCTCTCCTCGAGGCCACCATTCCTCCACAACAAATGAACCAAGGAGATGGTTCATCCACAAATAACTTTCTCTTTATGGTCCTCTATCATTATTGGTCACTCTATGAAGGTCGCATCATTTTCTACATCTAACTCTCCCCAATCGATGACGTTGGAGACATCGTGTAGATATCGATGAAGCTGGGTGATATGAAAGACATTGTGAACATTCTCAAATTGAGGTGTCAACGCCAGCTGATACGCCACCTCACCAACTCGTCCCAACACTTCAAAATGACTGATGAACCTTGGGGAGAGCTTACTCCCCTTCCCAAACCTTCGCTGCACACGTAGAGGGGAAACCTTCAATAACATATGATTTCCAACCTCGAACTCCAAGGGCCTCCTCCTATGATTGGCATAAGACTTCTACTGGTCCTGGTCTTCCTGCATCCTCTCAAGCACGAGCTGAACATTCTCAGTGGTGCCCTTCACCACTTATGGCCCAAGAAAAGCTGCTTCCCCAATCTCTATCCAGCAAACGGGTGAACGACACGACCTTCCATAAAAGGACTCAAATGATTTTATGCCAATAGTGGAGTGGAAGATATTTTTATAAGCAAACATTACCAGAGGAAAGTTTCATACCCATGATCCCCAAAAATCCAGAACACCTGCCCGCAGCATGTCTTCAAATGTCTATATCGTTTGTTATGTCGGCCCATCTTTCTGAGGGTGGAAAGTAGTGATAAGGCATAGCTGGGTGCCAAAAGAATGTTGTAATCCCCTCCAGACTCGTAAGGTAAACTTCATGTATCGATCAGATACAATAGATCTCATAATCCCATGCAACCGCACCACTTCATCGACGTACCTCTGGGCTAAGGTAATCATCGGGCTCGACTCCTTAATCGCCATGAAGTGAGATGATTTTGTCAAACGATCCACCACTACCCATATGGCATCACATCCTCCCTGAGCCCTGATTCGAACTATGGTGAAGTCCATAGATATGTCATCCAAATTCCACTTGGGAACATCTAAAGGTTGTAATAACCCTCCAGGAAAACGGTGTTCATCCTTCACTTGCTGACACACTAGGCACTTTGCCACAAACTTTGCCACCGTCTGCTTTACTCTAGGCCACCAAAATTGTCCCCTCATGCCTTGGTACATCTTTGAGACCCCAGGATATACTGCTAAAGTCGAGCCATGGAACTCACAAGGAACTCCTTTATGCATCATCTCTGGAACAAAAAACCTCCCAGAGAAAAACATCTGATGCTGACCATCCTCAGACCATCCCTTAGGAGGATTTCCCTAATAAACATGATCTCGCAACACTTCCACCTCCAAGTCCCCCCACTGAGACTCTTCCACCTACACCACTAAAGAGGAAACTACAGTCATCGGAAACAGACAGCCTCTTCCACCTTCCACCCTTGCATCCAAATGCAAGGCCACTAACTCTTCCATCACTCTCCAAGAATCTATAGATTCCTGGACTACTTCCTTCTGCGATTTCCTAATACTGGAATAAGCCAAAACATTACCCTGGCCCTCGGTAGAAGAGATCATGAAGTCATAGTATTATTGGAACTCAACCCATCTCCACTTCCCCAAGTTTAGATCCCGCTGGGAAAAGACATAACACAAGATCTTATAATCTGAGAAGACCACAAAGCGCTCTCCGATGAGATAATGCCGCCACAATGTCAATGCGAACACCGTAGCTGCAAGCTTTAGATCATTGGTGCCATAGTTACGTTCATGAGGATGTAACTACCTAGACCCATAAGAGATCACTCCTCGATGTTGCATCATCACACATCCCAACCCAAGGATAGAAGCATCATATAACACTTCAAACAACAACCCTTCCACTGGTAATCTAAGTACTGGAGCACTAACCAGCTTCCCCTTTAGGTAGCCAAATGATATCTAGCACTGGTCACTCTATACGAAGGCCTTGCACTTCCCAATCAAAGCTGTCAACAGAGATGCAACTCGAGAGAAGTTGGTCACAGACCTCCGGTAATGGCCTGCCAAACCCAGTAATCTACAAACATCCGCAACATTCTTGGGTGCTGCACATGAAATGACTGCCTTGAACTTTTACGAGTTTACTACTATTCCCTTCTGAGACACTATGGGTCCAAGGAAATATACCTATCGCGTTAAGAACTTGCACTTAGACAGTTTCCCATAAAGATGGTGGTGTCTAAGGAATCCCAAAACATTCCTAAGATGCTCAACTTGCTCTTCCTCTGATCATGAGTATATAAGGATGTTTCAATGAAAACCACAATGAACTGGTCTAGAAACTCTCAGATGATAGAGTTCTTGAGGTTTATGAACATATCTGGTGCATTTGAAATGCCAAATGCCATCACCATGAACTCAAAGTGTCCATATCTGCATCTGAAAGCCGTATTTGGGATATCACCTTCCTTCAATCTTAACTGGTGGTATCCAGACCGCAGTTCGATCATAGAAAACCAACCATCTCCCCTCAGCAGGTCAAAAATATCACCTATCCTCGGGAGGGGGTAAAGATCCTTGACCATCACCTGATTCAACCTCTTGTAGTCTATACACAGTTGTAGACTACCATATTCCTTATTTACGAACAAAACTCAAGCACCCCACGGTGACACACAGGGTTGAATAAAGCCCTTCTCCATCAGATAGTCAATCTGAATCCACAACTCCCACAAATCAGAAGGTTTCATCTGATATGGATCCATTTAGATTGGGCAGGCACCAGGCTATAAGTTTATCCCAATATCAATGTCACGTTGAGGGGGGTAGAGTAACAAACTCATCAGGAATGAAATCAGGGAGTTCTCTTATGACCTATGGGACATCCATCATTTCTACATCTTCCAACTCCACTGACACCCTGTCTAGCATAGAAAGGAGTGGCTCCACGTGTCGACTCCCCACCAGATAACTCCACTCCCCAACAAAATCCACATGCCTTCAATCCTCATTGGAGACTTCGATCCTTGTCTGATAGCAGTCGATGATGGAATGCATGGATAATAACCAGTAGATGCCTATAATGACATCGTATTGTTGCATATTCAATGAAAGAAGATCTCCACTAGACTGATGTAGTCCCAAGATCAGTCTACATATCCGGAAAAAGTAATATACGTTGGTCTGACCCCCCAACTGGTGATCTCAACACTAGGGGAAAAAAAGTCACTCAGCATCCAGACCCATAGCATGGGATAATTCGGGTGTAATAAAAGAGTTTGAAGCTCCTAAATCAAACAAGGAAGAAACAATAGTGCTGAATAAACTGATCATACCTCGAACAACCTCTGGTCCCGCCAGAGCTACTAACTCTACAGCGTGCAACTGTCCTTGCCCAGCTCCTCTACCTCACTACTGTCGACCGCCTCCCAGACCATGCCTTAGTCGAGGTCCCTAAGGAGCACCATGGTCTCAGTCTGCTCCCTCATAGTCATCCCTCAAAGGGCCAGGGGCCTGATGCTACTCCTAGAAGGGCCTCTCCTGCAATGGATGCTACTGAGGTGGGTGATGAAAATGCCCACCTCCACCATGTAGAGCTCGAGTTGGACACCTTCTCTGGATGTGCTCGAAAACTCCACAAGAGAAACACTTCGGCCCTAGCACAGTGGAAAAGGGGCGAGGGCCAGAAGCTCGGAACTAGAACTGATGAGGCCGAATCCCTGCTTGTTAAAACTCCGAAGGCCCTGTCGTTGGAGGCCTACTGCTGACCACCTTCCCCTTTTAGGAACTCATCGTGTTCCCTTCTCGTGGTGTTCCTCCCTTCAAGTGCATCCTCTATACTATGTTGGCCTTCTACTGTACTTCTAGGTACGTCGGAAGGGTGAAGGGTGTGACAGCGTACTGAAGAGAATGACAGAGTGCCTCCTCTAACCATCTTTCCTGAGAATCCTCATTAGGAAATTGATATGGGGAAAAGCTCCATAGATCTTTGAACATGATCCCCATCTACCTCACTGACATGCTTCCTTTCTAAAGGGAGACCAACTCCTGTCTCTTCTCATCCTTTTCTGTAGAGGAGAGGAACTCCTCACGAAATTCCTTCTCGAAACTGGCCCAAGAAACCACTCCCTATGTCTTCTCTCTGAGGAAAAGCATCCACCACTGATGTTCTTCTCCTCTCAGTTGACGAACGGCCAATGGAACCCATTACTCCCTTGGAGCACGGATCAAATAAAAGGTAGTGTCAAGCTTCACGATCCATCCCGCCGTTACTGAGTCAAAAATGTTGCCCTCGTACTTCTAGAGGGTTTGTCGCTGGAAGGAGCGCAGAGTCCTCTACCAGAAGTCATCCTCCCCAACTCAGTCAATCCTCTTCTAGTCAACTGCCTCGATCAGCTGGGCCTCAACCACCCGAGTCGCTTGTGGATAACGTCTGAGTTCTATAGCTGAAAGTTAAACAAAGAATGCCTAAGCGTTAGTAACAAGGGAAATTATAATTATTATTATTAAACTTTTCTCCCCAAGGATCCCCAAGTCAATTAAAACACAATTAGTATGATGCATGTACCTTACCTAGGGTCTCTACCCTACAAGAAATGTAGTATCACTTAGTCATTTGATAGTCTTATAGTCCTTTCATTGGATCATGGGGGGCCATAAAATCATGTGTCCTAGCCGGTCCTCCCTGGTCTATTTCATGAACCAAGATCACCTAACATTGTTTCCCTACCATCCCATACTTTACTCAATGTGTCTAACTCCAGAATCCATCCTTTCCCTCAACCTACCTCTGATACCATTCTGTCACGACCCACCATCACCGAAAGGAGGGAAGGGACAGAAGATTTCCAAGCCCTTCCTTCTTTAAGTTGAAGGAGAGATAATGACCCCCGATTCCAGCCTCCATTAGGCCCTGGAGTGGAGACTAGCACCAAGGGTATAGCATTTTGACAATGTGGGAGGCATTACCCTTTTTAGTTCACCAATATTGAGAGAAATAATGAGTAAACACCGAACACCACCATGTAAAGAAAACTAAAGTAAAAACCAAACCACATGCATGTTTAATAATAACAATGAACAAACTACAAGGACTCTAAAGAACAATACCAAAAAGGAAAGGAAAAAGTCTAAGAAAAATCCAACAGTGACCAACAACAACTCCAACGTCCAGACTCGTAAGGTCCCGCACGGCCTCTGAAGTCCTCCTGGAAACCAGAAAGTAAACATAGGGTGAGCATACAAAGAATACTCAGAAGGAAAACCTATATCTCTCGTGCACAAGTGGGGATATGTCCTAAAGTCCCATGAGAAGTAGAAGGAACACCATCTATCAAGGATTCTATCCATCCCACCTCATTGGCCACTCTCACCAAATAACAAAAACAGTAAGGTAAGAATAAGAACAAAACATTTGGGTACCCCGCACCACCATTTCCCCCTCTAGCTAGCTGCAAATCCTTAACGGAAAATGTCCTGATGCTACAATGCTCTTCCTACCTGCACACACCTGGGCCTCACAACCATCCATCCCTTCCCACACACACCTGGGCCTCGCAACCATCCATCCTTGCCTGCACACACCTGGGCCACATCCCAAAGAGAAATGGGAAAACAAACCATAAGCAGAACCCCTTCCCAAAAAAACCTGGGCTAACGACACACCAATCCAAACCTACCTGGTGAATCTTGGGTGTAAGGTCACCTCCAGTCATCACAGCTGAGGTAAGAGGGAGCAGGAAGGAGAGTAACTTGGGGAAAACACCCATCCCCATGAAATGGGGTGTCTGACACTTAGTTCCCAATGCATGTGGGGTGTGACTAAACACAAAACATATAGTTACATATATATATATACGAACACATAGCCCAACCTATGGCTCCTCAACAGATACAAGCAGGCTCACAAGCACTGTTGCCTCAGAAAACAGGCACACAACAATCGTTCCTAGTTTCCATGTTCATGTTATCATTCATAACAGTTCAGTAAGAGTTAATCCATTTACTACGGGGAAACTAACAGGAAAAGCCACAGATGAAACAAAAATAATCAGGAAGGGGAAACCATTAGGTAATTTAAGCATTCACACCTGGTTCTATTGTGAAGTCACATCAACAATGGGATTAGTGAGATCCATCGAAGTACTGGAACCAAAACCAAACCCAAAAAACCATTGGTTACCCCACATTAATTCATTACCATTCCACCCAGTTCATTACTAACTTCCCAGTTTTATTCTTGTTCACAACACAACCTACAACCCTGCTTCCAAACACCACCACAGCCACACAACAGCTCATGCCATTCCAACCACACCATTCACAGCCTTGCTGTTCACCCATCCATGACAAAACACATTCACCCCTTCACCCATTTCATAACTGAACCATCCCGACGTTCATAATTAATTATTTATAATATTTAGTTCAACTGGTTTGATCACATAAGATTATGGGATTTTATATTCAACAGTTGAGTTTTAGTTTTTAACTGATGCATACATGATTCCCATTCACCAGACAAAGCATAAAATAGAGCATAGCATAGGTGTTCAAAAAAAGACCACCAACTTCCATGATTTTCAGTAGGCCTAAGCCCATTAAATTCATAACAACATCATAGGTAAATCATGGATAAAAACATGTAACATCATTAACAAACTTCCCCATCCCCGTTCTTTAACCTATTATTATCTTCATTATAGAATTGATTAACTACCACGTCAGAACCATAGAACACCCACCCTGCATGATACACAAGGAGGAGAGACAAAGGTGGGATCCCTACCTGATTGATCAAGGATGGACGTTATGTCCTCATGTGGAAAATGGAAATCAAGAGAAGTAGGAGCTCCACAAAATGTGATCAAGGGAAACTTCACAACAGTGGTATGACTCGTCGGGAGGAAGGGTATACCGAGCACAGGGTGATAGTGAAAAGAAACCTAGAGAGGAGAGAAGCCTTTAGGTTTTATAGGATGAGATATAGAATCCCTAGGCTGGTTAAGATATGGAGAGAAAAACTCAAAACCACAGAAGAAGTGGAATTGTGGGTTGACCACATGGCTGGGCCACCCCACACGTCCAACCAAAAGGTCCCCTCCCTTGGGGGAAGTTAAATCTGATGCACACCTCCTTATGCCCTACAGGCATTTCTGAAAACGCAGTTAAAGTAATGACCAAATTGCATGGTTTTTCATTTAAGGAGGGTACCTCACCAATCATTTAATTAAATTCCATTAATGGGCTTTATAAAAGGTTTAATGGGGTCAAAACATGGTTTAATACTCAATTCGTGGAAAAAAGAGGCTCTACTTGAAATCCCATGGAGGGTTCCCCGGTAGGCTAGGTCTACCGGTAGACCAAGGTACTGGTAGGAGGAGGCCACCGGTAGGCCGCACTACCGGTAGGATGATCTTCCGGTATGCCCAGCTACCGGTAGGCCAAGCTACCGGTAGGCCGAGCTACCGGTAGGTCGAGATACTAGTAGGCCGAGCTACCGGTAGGCCGAGCTACCGGTAGGCCGAGCTACAGGTAGGTCAAGATACCGATATGCCTAGCTACCGGTAGGCCGAGCTACATGTAGGTTGTGCTACTGGTAGGCTGGGTCCAGCATTAAGAGTCTTAAGCATCATGGAGAAGCTGGGATGACCTTCGAGACCACCCAGAACACCCCAAACATCATATTTTCACCATGTAATGGACCCCAAAGCCTCGGGCCATTACACATATAACCTCTTATATGTTGTTTGGTATTATCAAACCACAACACATACATCTTGATGGATGGTAGTATACTTTCTTGTTTATGGAATATTGGTAGTCTAACACATTGTGGATTAGTTACCCTCACCTTTGAATTCTATATTCTAATAACTATACAAATATTTGAAGTCTCATATATATATTTGAGGAATCTAAATAACTGAATGATTAAAGGATATTCATGCTATACGACCTTGATATATATTAAAATATTGTTTTCCAATCATTTAACATGAAGGTCCACCTAATCATATTCATCAAACGAGATATAGTATTGGCACTGTGAAATCTTTTGGGACCATTGATGAATCCTTTAAAGAATTATATGGACTGGAATTGACATCATTCAATACACAATGTATATGCCAACAAATCTTACTCCCTCATTATAATGGATGGTTCTTATAGACTGAACCTCTCTAGTCTATTACATTGTCAAATTCTAGTGTTAGGTTTGTTATGGGGGGAAAATGATATCTCAATTCAATAGTTTTCGAAAATTATAGTTTTTTCATCAGTAAAATTCTTTGGTAACATAGAATCAGTAGCTCAACATTGGTGACTCAGCATCGACAACACATCGATGGTGACTCGGCTTCAGTAGCTCACCATCAGAAGCTCAACATCAGTAGGTGAGGTATCGATAGGTGGGAAATCTGTAGGTCAAGCTTCTATAGTTCAGGAATTTGTAGGTTGAGTATCATTATGTCATTGCCATGGAAGTTCAAGGCGTTGGTAGGTTAGGGTGTTGGAAGGTTGGGCGTCGGTGAGGGGCATCGATGAGTCGCATCGATGACACACTGTGGGTGGGTCACATCAGTTAATCATGTTGGTGAGTCACATTGGTGACACGCATTGATGAGTCAGGTATTGCTGGCTCACTATAAATGACTCGTGTTAGTGACCCACTCATTGATGTGTCATTTTCATTATTTCCTAGTTCTTGTAGTTTCACGCCATTACATTTTATTTGATATTAAATGAGTTATCTATAATGATTAAGCATTTATAAATGAATTTCAAAGGATACTAATCGAATAATTAAAATCATAATGATTCTGGGACATTGAAATAGTAAGACAACATAATTATGACCATGATTTGACTTTAATGGCCCTTGAAACTGTTTACTTCCTTTGATATAAGATATTTATTTTTAAAAAAGTTGAGATACTCTCTTCCTACAAACCTTCTTTTCTCTCTTACTACACCTAAAACATTTCATCCAATAGAAATTTATTCTATGATGTAGGTGCCAGTCGAGTCTTCCATTGGATTTATTCTTGTTTCTCATGTGCCCCTATGTTTTGTGTGCTAGGAGGAGTTGCAGATAATCTGTTCTTCAAGGGATGGATTCCATCACCCCTATTTTAATTGTATATCATGTCTAGTTTTTAAACTATTGTATCGTTGAGAATACAACCAAATGAAAATCTATATTAGGTCTATTGTGAATATGGATAGACATGTTACAATAATGGGTTTGGCTACCTTGGTAATAAATAAAGGTTGGGGAAGATGATTATGATGCATGTGTTTTTTTATCGGGTATATTTGATCCATGATGTGAATTTTTTTGGACATATTCCCTTTGAAAATAATTTCCAATGGTGATATCTATTTGCACATCATACTCATGAATACTTGTTTTTAATCTTCTATTAAACATCTCTGAACATGATATCAAAAATAATCGCATATATCTGTTTAATTAAATGGGTATCACTAGATAAAATATATTCTACAATAACCCTTGAATTATGAATTTGGTGTAAAAGAAAAGATTTGATCAAATAAAAATACTCTCTATTTGATAGGTGTAGATATGTGTTGTGTATGGTTATGTTCTATTTTAGTGTGTTGTGTGGGTTTTATGGTGCTTCAGTTGGAAGAAATTTTTTGGGTTTATGGGAAGACAAGGGGGATGGATATATGGGAATGAGGTGGTATGTTTTTGAAATAGGGTTGCAGCTTTGGTTGTGGTTTTTGTTGGTTTTTTGTATGGGGTGGTATGGGTGGTGTAATGGAATTTCATGTTGATAGGTTTCTAATTGTAGAATGTATGAACTTGTTTTGTAGTGTATTGAAAATCTTGTAGATCTTTTTTGTTTCATTGGACGTGGTTCTTTTCATGAAGCAAGGCAACTGAGGATGTTTTGGGAGGGTTAATTTTGGATAAGGATGGTGTTGCTGGGTGTGGGCCATTCGTACAAAGTCTCCAGAAAATTTTATGATGAGTTTCTGGGTTATGATGTTACTGGTGGTGTGTTGTGATTGGTAGTCACCTTGATAAGAATGAAATAAATAGTTTTTTCATGTTAAATATATAATGAAAATTGGCTGAATGAATTGTATGGGGTTTTGAATTTTGTCTATGGATGGATGTGTGGTTACTTATTAGGGGTGGAATCAATGGTAGTTTTTGTGGGGGCTGATTGTTTGTTTTAAAAACCCATAGGTTGGCCATAATGTTTGGTACCTATATATATACCTTTAGTTCTTTTTGATTTATATATGCACCCCAGCCATGTTTAGAACTATGTAATGAACACCCCCATTGTTACGATGATGGTTTTCCATTCCCAACGTCTAGATGGGAGGATGGATGGATGGTAATTGGATCTTCTTTGCTCCCTTGTTATGGAATTTATTACCCTAGACATTTCGGGAAGATTGTGGGGTCGTTATGAGTCCTAGGTTTCCGTGGGTGAGGTGTTCTTCCCAAGTGTTTTAGGATGAGATCTATTGTCCATTCATAAGGTTCTTTGGGATGAAATTGTAGTTTCTTGGCCTGTTGTCAGCAGACATGATGAGATGTGGTTGTGGCCAAGGTGTCTGTGTGCGAGATGTGGTATGTGGCCAAGGTGTGTGCGAGCAGGTTGTGATAGTGGGATATGTGGAATATCATGGTAGCGTTAGGATGTTCTCTATTAGGGAGGAGTAGTTTACTAGTGGGAGGGGGTTTTGGGTAGCCTTTAATCAATGTTCTTACTAACTTACTTTACCTGACTGAAATTTTTTTGGTGAGCATACCATTGTGAGGTTGGGGGGATAATATACCTTACTAGGTGCTCTTTAGTTTCTACTATTTTTCTCATAGGGGAATTAGAATTAGTCTACCACTTGTGCTCGAGTGATTTTTTATTTTCGTACTGAGTATACTTATATTATCACCAAATGTATATAAATTTTTTTTGAGGTTTCCAAAGAGATTATGTGAACCGTGCTTGACTATACTAGCTCGGGCATCAGAATATTAACTGTCTCATTGCATAGATTTGTTCTTTTTGAATTTACATTGAATTTTTTTCATTTTATTTCTAATAGTTTTACATTAAAAATTCATGAGGGGTGGATTTTTTCTTATATTATATATATGTATTTAGAGTTTTTTTAGGTTGATACATCTTATCTCCTAATCTTAGTTAGGGTAATTCTTCCCATTTTTTGATATTTGTATACCCTTGGTGTTGTTCGCCACCCAAGGTCCTACTTTAGTTCGGATTCCAGAGGTCACTATATATTATTAATCAGGAGGAAATAAGGTCACAATACTTTTTTCTCCCTTTCCTATCTTAAAGAAGGAGGGTCGTGATAGAATGGTATCATACTTGATGGTTGAGTTATATGAGGATGTTTTGTGTTAGGAACTATGGGGATTTCATTTTTTGGTAGGGAAAAAGTGTGAAATGATCTTGGTGTGTGACATATTCTAGGTATGCATAGAAAGGGCAGTGGATTTTAGGGGCGCCATGATCTGATGAAAGGACATTGATCTTACAGAATGACCAAGTGACGCTACACCGTTTGTAGAGTAGAGACCCTTGGAAAGGTACATGCATCTTGATGACTTGTGTTCCTATTTTTTTGGGGTATTTAGGAACCTAAAATAAAGAGTGGGTTAAAATGAATCCTAAATAAATTCCATACTACTCAGTCTTAGGAGTTCTTTGTTTACCTTTTTGTTATGGAATCCATTCATCATCCACAATTGGCTTAGGAAGTGGAGGCTCAATAGGTCACTCTGGATGGTCAGCATAGGGTTGGTCCATAGGAGAAGGGGAACCCATGGAAGAGAATGTTTTATGCTTTCATGTAATATACTAGGGAAAATTATATGGGTATTGGCTCGGTCATGGAGATAGATAGTTGGTTCGAGCTTGTTGAGATAACCTTCATCCTGATCTAGGATTTGATAGGGAACTGGGGGTTCCATTGGTGGTTAGTCAGATGACAGGAGCTATACATTAGTGGTGGACATTTTGTATCGGGGAGAGCAGGGAGGAAGATGTTCAATCGGTCGATTTAAAGAAAGAGTTCGTGGAAGAATTCCTTTCTTTGAACCTGAAGGATGAGGATCAACAAGATATACTCTATTTCCAGTAGAGTTGAATGTTGGTATAGGAATCGAGGATCATGTTCATTGATCTCAGCTGGTTCTCTAGATATCCATCTGAATGAGGAGACTCTATCCAGACACTTAGAGGATTCACTCATTCCCTCTCCATAGTATGCAATTACACCATGCACCTTAAAGACATACCTAGAGGTCCAAAAAAAGGTGGAGGTAGATGATAAAATGAACTCATGACGAGGTGTATATAGAGATGAGATCTAGTGGGGTCCTATGAATGGAAAGTCTTCCAGTATTATGTCATAGTTTATAGGGCCTTCAAGGTTTCTTATAGTGGGGATTCAACATCAACATTTTCAATTTAAACATTCTGGTCCTCATGATTTTCCCATAGGGTTCATATTGAGGTGTTTCACTTGAGGATGTTGGGGTAACTTTTAGAGTCAATTACATATTTGAGTTTATTATGAGGGTGGTGGGAATGTTTCGCACCCATCTCATTAGCAGTTGAAAGCTTTTCCATTTCATTAGTAGGGATAGTATGCTCCTCCTCCACCAAGGGGAGATGGAGCAGGCGGAGTCCATCCTCAGGTTGTTCCTTTAGGACCTTTACCTAAACATGGATCAAGAGTTGGTTGATAATAGACGGGAAGTGTATCGTGGCAGGGTTAGTTGAATGTTGCAGAGCCAATAGTTTGATCAAGGTCAGTGATTATTCAAGGTACAATATGATTGTTTAGTACGTATGTTGGTGCCTTGTTTGATTTACGAGCTTCATACTCATTTGTTTCCCCTAGTCTGGCCCTTGATATTGGAATATAAATAGAGTGTATTTTAATTTACCTAGTGTCGAGTAAACCATTCAGAGGTCAGGACAATGTATTTGATGTGTGTCAGGGATGCAGACTGCTGATTGGGGTCCAATCATTCCAATTGGTATATTTTTCCTATTGTAGATGCAATAATAAGTTTTCATCCATAGCATCGACTAGTTATACTCTATACATGTTTTTATAAACCTATTTTAGAGAATATCCATGTTTATGATGTGGATGGATAGTGTGTGACTTTCATTGATGAGAGGATTTGACTAATGGGATGTCGGCATGTAGAGCCTCTTATTTCCTTGTTGGCTGAGAGGTTAGTGGAATCAGTGGATGCTAAGATAGTGGGGGTTCCACGAGTTGTTGGGGAGTTCATGGATGTTTTTACTGGGTAGTTTGTGATTCTACCCCCTTGAAGTGATGTTGATTATGTGATATACTTGTAGTCGAGTGCTTATCTCATTTCAAAAGATCCTTTTTGGATGGAACCTTCTAATATTTGTGAGCTAAGGATTCAGATTGATGATCTGATGAATAATGGCTTTATCCAGCCGAGTGTGTCATTGTGCCATGATCTAGTCTTGTTAATAAAGAAGGAAGAATGTGGTATGAGGCTGTGTATAAAAAAAATATATGCATAATCAAGTGACATTCAAGAACTGCTACTCTCTTCTGATGATGGACAATATTTTCCACCAGGTAAGGGGAGAAATATGGATCTCAAAGATAGATCTATGGAATGGATATTACTAGATGAGGGTGAAAGAGGAAGATATAATTAATAATTATTTCAGGTGAAGTTATAGGCACATCATGTTTGTGTTTATGTTTTTAGGTGTCACTAATTCACCATCTCTATTAATGGGACTTATGAACTCTCTCATTTACGAATTCTAGGACTACTTCATTGTTGAACTTATCGATTACATTATGATCTACTCTAATTCAATAGTGGAGAATATAAAGAATCATAGAACTGTCTTGGAGGTCCTTTGATGCCACCATCTCATTATAATGTTTTTTAATTTAATTATATGGACATGGGAGGTCCACTTATATTAACATGATGTGTCTTAGTAGTGTGTATAAGTGGATCAGTTGATGTATGATACAGTTTTCTCTTGGGCAGAACCCATGAATTTTGTATATGTTCATAGTATTCTCACTCATGTGGGATATTACTGAAGCTTTACACCCAATTTCTCTTGAGTAGTAGATCCATTTATAGCTCTGACCAAAAAAATTCCAGACCTCTATGTGGAGTGAGTACTTTTAGGCAATATTCAAAAATCTGAAGGGGAAGATGGTCATTGAACTAGTTCTCATGTTTCTTAAGGAAGAGGTGATGTTTGAGTTATTTTGTGATGCCTCCGATATAGGCCTGGGGTGTGTGCTGATTCTATAATAAGGAGTGATCTCTTTTGGGTCTACCAAGTTATGTCCCCTTGAATGTAATTATTCTTCCCTTGATCTGGATTAATCAGCAGTCATGTTTGTGCTAACGTTCTGGTGGCATTATCTTATTAGGGAGTGATTTGTAGTCATCATAGATCATTAGAGATTGAGGATTATCATTTCATAGTGATGACTAAACATTTTACCATAGAGGTGTATGGATTTCCTCTAGGATTATGACTTTGAAATATATTACACCTAAAGAAAGGGGAATGATGTCACTGACACCTTAAGTAGAAAGTGAAGGAAGGTGGTGGTTTGAGAATGTGGTGATGCTTGGTGGGTGATGGGGGAGTTGGTTGTCTTATAGGTAGATACAAGAATAAATGTTAGTTGAGGATGTCTATTTCAAATTATGGAGTAGTCATCTCGGATTGAGTAGTCGGAGGAGTTTTAGTGGGGATACAGATATGCAGAGGTGATTCATGATCGCATTGAAGAGGGTGATGCTCAAGAGGGGTGGTCAGAGGATGGTCAGAATCAGATTTTGTTTCATGTGATGTTGTTTGTTTTAGTGGGGATTTGTGAGGGGTTTATCCATGATTTTTATAACTCACCCCTAGATGTAAACTAAGGAGTTTCAAATATGTATCACATCTTGAGAGGGTAGTTTTCGGGGCCTGGGATGAAGCAGTTTATGGGGGTGTTTGTTGGGAATTGCTTGGTGTTCTAGTAAGTGAAGGTTGAAACATGTTTTCCTAATGATTTTTTAATCCATGGTATATCATCGGGTGGAATTGGGATTACAAATAAATGTATTTATTTATTAGATTATTTAGGGGTTAGGGAGAATGCAATATAATCAAGGTAATAGGGGATCAGCTGATGAAATTGGCTCACTTATTAGCAATTATGGTTTAGGGCATAGTGGATGCCATGTAACATAGGTATTTGGATGAGGTGGTGCAGCAAGTTCCAAGATCCATTTTCTTATATTTGGATAAGAGATTTACCTCATGAGTTTGGGGAGGATTGTAGAATGAATTTTGAACTTAGTTATTCCTCATCACTACATTCCACCCTCATACATATTAGAAGACAGGGAGGTCCATCTAGATGATAGAGGACATGTTAAGAGAATGTGTCGTGTATTATGGGGGATCTTGGGTTGGGAACCATCAATTTTGATGTTTTTATAAAATAATTTCAATCACTCTTCCATTTATTTGGCTCCATTTGAAGCCTTGTATAAGATACTATGTCATTCAACTTTGTACTGGATAATTTTTGGGGAGACAATTGTTCTTGGACCTAATGTGGGGCAGAGCACGATGGATAAGGATCAGATTTTTCATGTGAGGATGATGGTAGAAAAAGACCATAATAAGTCATATTCTGATCATAAGAGACTACCCTTGGAGTTTGAGGTTGGGGACCATGTGTTCCTATAGTTTTTTCTTTAATGTGGGCAGTGGAGGTTTGGCTAAGGGAGAAAGATTTCTCATATGTTCATCAAACCCTTGGAGGAGTTGGGGAAATTTGGTGAGGTTTCATACTAGTTGGTGTTTACAACACTGTTAGAGAGGATCTGCAACATCATTCATGTCTCCAAGATTCTTTTTTATCTTCATGCTGACTCCCATGCCATTTATTGTTGAGAGTGTGATATCAAGGATGGCACTATCTTCATAGAGCTGCTAGTGGAGCCCCATGATTTTCTGGAGAAGGTGCTTCCTCTTGGTAAAATTCCTTTTGTTCTTGTGTCATGGATGAATCGTGTCCAAGATGATAGTACATGGTAAAGGAAGATTCAAATGTGTTCCCAGTACCGAGAGTTTTTTATTTATTTTTTCATAAGTTTTTTTCGATGTGATGTAGTTCTTGAAAAATATTATATATAAGATGAGTTGTATGATTGTTCCATAATTTGTGATTATGTCTGGAAATTTAGAAACGGTAAGAACTAATTACTAATCGAGATTCATTAATTGAGATGCAATTAAACTTGTGAGGGAGAGTCAGTGCCACCTCATGTGGGTAGTTTCTGGACATGGAGGAAGGAATTCCTAAACTCATGTGTCCGAACAGTTGGTTCTTGTGTTGGGTATCTTGTGGAATATTTCATTAGAAGATGTGGGAGTATATTTTCTTGGAATTTGGGGATTCACTCCAACATTTGAACAACACAGGTTGGTTTATCTTAGAGATGCATCTTATGGGGTAGTTGTTCAGACCCCTCCTTCTTATGGGTTTGGTTTTGAATTATTAAAGGAGTGAATAGTTTGAGAGGTATCTGATGTAATGTCTGGAACATCCCTAGTAAATTAATTTTTCAAATTCACGTTTTGGGGTCTTTTGGGGGGAAATTCTCACTCATATCAAAAGTGTTTTCAAATTTTATTTCATCCATTGGAAGGATGTGTTAGTGACTCTTCATCAGTAGCTCAATTTTGGCGACTCAACATTGGTAGACCAGAATCAGTGACTCGATTTTAGTATCTCAATTCCGATATCTTCGCATTGTTTATTCGAGGGTCAGTAGGTCGAAGGTCAGTAGGTCATGAATTTGTAGGATAGGGCATCAGTATGTCATTATGTTGGTAAGTCATGGTGTCAATGGGTCAGGGCATCGGTAGGTTGGGTGATGGTGAGTGGTGTTGGTGAGTCACATTAGTGACTCACTGTTGGTGTGTCAAGTCCGTGACCTAAGTTGGGTTGTTAGAATGGTGACTCATGTCAGTGAGTCGAGAATTAGTGACTCACTGTTAGTGATTCATTTCAGTGAATCACCCATCGGTGATTCGTTTCCATTTTCCCAATTTTTTCCAATTTCACCCATTTACATTTTATTTGATGTCAAATGAGTTACCTATCATGTTTATGTGTTTATAAGAGAATTTTAAATGATATTAATTATATATTTTATATCCTAACACTCTGAAGACTTTGAAATAATCAGATCGTATAATCTTGACCATGATCCGACTTTAGTGGACCTCAAAACCATGTAATTTCAATGATATAGGATCTATATTTTTTAGCAAATTAAGATCTTCCATTTTTTGAACCCTTAAATTTTCTCTTGGTAAACCTAAAACCTTTCTGACCCAAGGATTTTCTTCTACACTTTAGTTTTCAGTTGATTTTTACCTTCGAGTACATCATATTGCTCCTGCACCCTTTTATTTTTTGTGAATGATTAGTTGTTGATAGTCTATTCTTTGTGGTAGTAATTCCTTAATCTCTCTTTTAATTGTGTATAATGTGGCGTGGGTAAATTCAGGACTCCTAAATAATATTTTCAAATCCAAATAAAAATTAAAGGTACTGTGAAGATGAACGGACCTTTTATAATAACGGGGTTGGAAACCATAATTGTAAATAAGGGGTGGGGAAGATGATGATGGTGCTTCAATTGTTTTGTTTTTTATCTTTTATCAATGTTATGAATTATATTTTCCATATGTCCTCCAAAAATAAAGGACATTGGTGGTATGTTTTGCACAATGGACACATGAATACTTATTTTGAGTCTTCGGTTGAATTACTATGAACATGAATACTTGAGTAATCACAAATATTAGATTAATTAAATGGATTCCCTAGGATCAAAATTATTTTGTGATGACCCATAAATAGTGAATGTGTAATAAAATAATTGATTTGGAAAAATGTGAATACACTCTATGATATAGGTGTGGCTCTGTGTTGTGTATGTTTCTCTTCAGTTTTAGTGACTTTTTTGGGTTATATGATGCTTCATTTGGAAACACAGTTGTGGGTGCAGGTTCAAACAAGTGTTTTGGTCTTTGTGTTTGGTTTTTTATGTTTTTGTAGTGGGGATACATCTTTGGTGATGGTTGTTGCAGGGTTCTTGAGTGGGGTGGTACATGTGGTGTAATGGAATCTCAGTTAGAGAGGATGTTGATTGTGGAATGGATAAACTTGTGATGTAGTGGGACTACAAACTTGTTGAGCTTATGTATTTTGTGGGATGTGGTATTTTTCATGTAGTGTGGCTACCATGGATGGTTTGGGAGAGGTAATTTAGAAGAAGTATGGTGTTACCTTGTATGGGCCTTTTGCCTGTAGATTATATAGACTTTTGTGAAGAGTGTGTGGTTTATGATGTTACTTGTGGTATGTTGTGTTTGGAATTTTCCTAGGCAGGGATTAAAATAATAATTTTGTATTGTTTAATATAGAATGATAATTGGTTGAATCTATTGGTTCGTGTTATGAATTAAGTGTGTTGATGATTGTGTGGTTATTCACTAAGGGTGGAAGTAAGGTTAGTTTTATTGTGGGATGAATTATTATTTTTAAAACCCATATGTTGGGATGAGTGTGTGGAAGTTATATATATTCATGTAGTTCCTTTTTATTTCTATATGAACCCCATTCATGTTAATCACTATATATCGAACACACCTTCTATTATGGGGGAGGATTTACTTTCCCAAAAACTTGGTGGGAGGATGGATAGTTAATTATTGTATCTTTTGTGCTCCCTTATCTAGGAATTGGTTTCCCTAGACTCTTTGGGAATGTTTTTATGAGGTTGTGAGGACCATGTTTCTGCGGAAAAGGTCTTCATCCTAGGTGTCCTCAGTATGATATATGTCATGCTTTCTTATGTCAATTCAAGAAGAGGTTGTGGTTTTTTGGTCCATGTGTATTTGGGTGGTATTTGATGTGGTTTTGGCCTAGGTGTTTGTAGGTTGGATGGGGTATGTGTCATTGGTGTTTGTGGGAAGATTGTGACTGTGGGGCTTGTGGAAGAGCGTGGTAGCGTCAAGACATTATAAATTTGGGATGAGTAGATAACCATTAGGAAATGGTGTAGGGTACCCTATCCTTGGTGTGTTTATTACATTACATTATGTGACTTGTTTTATTTGGTGACCATACCTTGGTGAGGTTGGGGATGATTGAATACCTTTTAGGTTCTCTTGAGTTTTTTTGTTTTTCTCATAGGGGAATTAGTATGCTTCTCACACTTGAGCATGAGTGACTTCAACTTTACCTAATAAATATACTTGTATAATAACCCTGTGTTGATAAAAAAATTAGGTCTCCAGGGAGATTATACAGAACATGTTTGACCCTACTAGCTGGAGCATTGGGATAGTTGTTGTGTCGTGACATCTCTTTGTTTCTTGGGTATTTACAATGGATTATTTCATTGTATTTATAGCATCTTTACAATAAACATTCATGTGGGAGGGTATTTGGGTTCTTATATATATATATATATATATATATATATATATATCTTGGAGTTTTTTTGAGTTTGAAACATCTTATCTCCCGATCATGGTTACTATAAAAAGGGAAATGCCTCCTAATTTGTTAGATTTTCCTACCCTAGGTGTTGGTTTCCACCACGGGTCCTACTGTAGGTGGAACTCAGGAATCATTATCTCATTTTCATATTGAATAAGGATGGTCACAACACATTCTCATCCCATCCCTCATCTTTATGAAGGAGGGTCATCAAAATGGTGAGCACTCAACCCCTACCACTAACGAATGGTTTTCCATGAAATATTTTCCATTGTTTCATAGTTGTATTATAAAGTAAAACTTTTATGAATTTAAACTACTTGGATATGGTCCCAATCAAATGAACATTAATAGAAAAATATTAATGTCCATATCATATAATCCTATACTAAAAAGAATATGATATTGTGGTACATGAAATTAAACTGAATGATATATAGTATGTCAATAAATACATTAAGTAGCTTAGAGTGAACTATTCTATATGACAAATTCATCATAAATATGATCTATATCTATATAAGTGTTATTATTTAATGGATTTAAAAATTTATTTGGGGTTCAGAATAATAACTCTACACTGTAATGGAATCATTTTTTATCTCATTTGTATGATACATATCTTCATATAGAATTCTTTTATATAAATATGTATAGATTGATTCTTATTCTCATAGGAAATAAAATTGAACCTATATCTCTTATACTGGGACCAACTAAAAATACTATTCCACAGAATATTTGACACCATCCTAGATTATAGTTTTTCACATTGATGTTGAGTTTCCACCAATGTACCTACATTATAGCAACTAAAACATTTCATATATAAGTATCACAACTTATTTGAGGAATATTCAACACATAACATTTTTATTAATGCTATAATCATATATGATATCATATTTTGAAGTCTTGATGCATAAAAAACCATTTCCTAATAGGTATATATCATATCCCATTAATTTCCTTATAAAAATATCCTTTATTAGAAATATATATCATAAAACCGTTATTCTTAACTCAGGGAAAGGGAAAATAGAAAAAATGAGCTCTGGTGTTTAGTAAGGGTTAAAAAATGGGACATTAATAATCAAATTAAAATAAAATGATCCTAAGGGTTATAGAGCTTGATCATAAAATTTTAAAACCATATCTAGGATATCATTGATGATAATCTTATGTTATGGTATTAATCATGGATGTTCAAAAGACAAGAATCATAATGGAATCAAAAAACATGAGTCATGAACGCATACCATTGTCATAAGGCATGAATTTTTTGGTACACACATAAGTATGGAATATAATTTCGTTATCAGTTAAGGATCAAATCCAATACTCTCAAACATTATTTTGATCACACTCTAAATCAATAATTAGTAATGGTTCACTTGCAGTACTATTATTCTGGACAAAGTCCCTATTAAAATGTGTTCTCCCCCATTAAATTCATTGTTATCTCAGCAAATATCTGCCTATAACTAATGAATTTTTGGGATTGATAATTTTTACCCCACCCATAACATAATAAAAATCATAATTATATGTTCTAAAACATAACAAAACATTCATCATATCATAAACCCTTGTAAAATAAATGGTATTCATAAAAATTTTAACATTTCATCATAACATAACCCAAGGAAAATAAGTGTGTTTTATAAAAATACAGTCATTTCAATATTAAAAAATCTATAGAAATATCATGTATGGTATATTTGGTTCATATGCCTAGTAAATTATAAATATAATCAAAATATTTCATCATAAAAAAATAATTTAATAGATAGCTTGGTGTATTCTATAAGGAAAATACCGTTGTCATTTCGTAATAAATAATTTAAAATATAAAACATTCCAAAATATTGCACACAAAAAATTATAAACATCAAACCATAGAAACATACAGGGTATGATTAAACTCCTTCAGTGTTCATGTTGGTGGGATATTCCATTCATGAAGTATACATTAAAACAAATTTTTCATTCACATTTTTAGTAAACATTCATAAGTTCCTCATTACAAAAATGGAAAGAATATTACATTTTAATAATTGTAAAAAAGTATACATTCATAAAATTGAATTTAAATTTTTATTGTATAACATTAAAAAAACAGAAAATATTTTCAGGAAACATGGTCATGTAAGAAAAGTATTCTCGACCGGAGAGTGAAATAATGCAATATATCCTTACAAACATTTGTTCGTTATCATTAGTTCATAAAGAAAATAAAATGAAAGGAAAACTATTATTAAATATAAATAACCATATTATAATAAAATTAATGATATTATATAATTTTATATCATGAAATTCATCATCACAATCTTAATTATAAGCAATATGAATAAATAATGAGATTGTGGCATGATACCCTTACTAAATTGATATCATTGGAATCATAAGCCCCATGAAAGATTAACATCAAATAAATATTTAAAAATAACTACCAAAAAAATAATGATATAACATGGAAAAGGGTTTTACTCCCCCCAATAATATATATTCATTACATAAAATGAATCTTATAAAAGAATTTGAGATGATGAACCCTTACCTTGAGTTCCACATTTGTCAAAAGTGATTTAGCATCATGTATAATTAAATTAAATTTATTATACTTATATAAAAAAATCATTTACATACTTATAATATCAAATATAATACACTTATAATATTTCATCACTCGTTTATTATTAATTCCTTGTTAAATTCATCATTTCTAGGTGATAACTGTTTCATTTTTCTATTGAATCTGAGTTTAGTAGTGCAAGTACTCATACTTCAATCATTGTTAGATAATATGAAAAATTTATATAATGGTATAAACATAATATATATTAGTAATTTATATATTTGTATTGAATCATAAAATATAGAGGTATAAAAATGAACTACTTCATTGATGGTGATGATTTGTAGTACATACGCATGAATGATGTTTTCACTTTTCTATAGATGGAAGGAAAAAAATATAAATATTAAATCACATTTAAATTGTAATTATGATATCATATATATCATACATTTGTATATACATAAAATTTTTTCTTATTCCCATACCTGAAAATTTGAATCGAAAACCAATCTCATTACTTTATGGAGGTTGTAGTCCACAAATACGCATGAGCAATGTTACCATCTTTAAATGTATTGAAAGGTAATAGGTTACATATGAAATTATAATTAAATAAGTATAATTATTTCATAAATATAATATAAAATTTTTTAACCCATTATAATATAATAAATGGATTACGATGATGTAAAATGAACTGGATCGCTACGGGGAGGCAGTAGTCCAGATGTATAAAGGTGTAAAAATATCACTTCCATTATAATGGATTATTGGTGAATATTAATTATTCCAATATCATAATTAAATTTATTTATATTTAATATCTTTAATATATTATTTTATTATTAATACCATATATTTTGTGGAGGATAAATAAGATAAAAATTGAAAGAGTTTGTGAAATATTATTACCTCTTCTTTGGTTGGACTCCCTTAGATCCTTTATTAATGAACCTTGGATGGTGAGAAGGAAACAACCTCCACATAATATATGGTGAAGATGAGAACATATATTTTTATATTTTTCTTATTCTATGAGGATCAATGTCTTCTAAAAAAGGTAATGAAGGGGGTTTCTATTTATAAGTAAGAGAGAGGACACACTTCAAATTTATTAAATTATTAAATTGTAATAAATCCATTATCTAGAAAAATTGTTCCAAATGGATAGATATTTTATGTATGGATATTATTAGGTATAAATATGGCCATAACATATGATTTATGATTTTTTTTAACTTCATGTTTCACCATTTTATCTTGGTTTAACCCCCCACGTAAACCCTTTTTGACCTTAACCAAAGTGAAAAATTCTAATGGATTTTAATATTAATTATGAAAAAAATGAAACAAGACTAATTAGAAAATTTGTAAATTATTATTCTAAATATGGATTTCATTTTAAAAAATTCGATGCTAAATTTTGGAAAATATTAATTTAAAAAAACTTTCACAACATGAAGGAATATTGTTTTTATGAAATAAGGTTTTCTTAAGTATAAAATGGTTTTATATAAAAAATCGACAAAACATTAATTAAGATGAAAATAAATGGATTATATAATAATATAAAAGATCTATGAATAATTTTAAAACTATTTTAAAATAATGGATTTTTGTATATGCTTTAAAAGAAAAGAAATTTTCTAATAAAAATCGGTAGTTTTCACTGTTCATCAAAAAATTATCTTTTTCCAAAAAATTAAAAAACAAATAAATCTAAGATAATTTAAAATGATTATTTTTTTATTAATAAATTTGTAGCAATGAATTTTTTTAATGGTAAAAAATAAAGAAATTATTTTCTCACAAAAACAAATAAAACCCAATTTTGAGGAAAGTGTATTTTTAAATTATATAATGACATTATAAAAAATTGTGTTCATATATATTTGATTTATCTAAAAAACTTATACATATCATTAAAATGTTTTTACTCATTTTTATACATCTATTTTAATTGATAGGTTATAATGGTTTAATATATTGTGGTTCATTTAGAATTAGGGTTTCTTATATAATAAGCTATCAAGGAAAATATGTTTATTGAAAGAGAAATATATCGTCAAATATTGGGGGTGTTATATTCTAACTCCAATTAAAATGATCATAAACCTTGTAATTTTATCACTCTCATACAAAAATAGGGATATATATATATTTCATCAAATCCTCATGTTCCAAATTCGGTTCTCCGAATTTTTTATTCCATTATTGAATATTATGATGTCGAATAGTATTATTCGGTTGGACTTTAACTCTATGATCCAAGATTTCAACTTGTTGTACATTGAAGGAATGGTCATGTTTAAATGGTAAAGCCTTTTATTTAAGAACATGAAAAGGACTATGTATATGATTACTCTAGATATATACATGGAATAAATTGTGATCATTGGAGATGTTCAGTAGAAGTTCCAATGGATAATATACAGTCCCTACTCAACTCTAACCTTACTTAATATTATACTGTATGGCTATGGAATTCTCAACAATTTACAAATGTATCTAAAGTCCCAATTTCATTCAATATCCATCTTCATCTCATCATTATTTTCTGCACTCTTCTTTCTAAAAAAGGCTTTATAAGGAACTACATGACTTATCAAGTGAATGATAATGTTGTAAGAAAAATGAATAGAAAGAAGGTGTTGATCATAACCACCTTTGAAATCCATAGAATAAGATCTCGACATGTCATCTAGGGTTTGAATGGTTATCTCAGGTAGTTCATCAATATGGGATGATCATAAATAATGAAATATAACTCGGTATCCATATATTGTTGATGGACATACCAGAACATCCAGGTGAACCACATATCCCAATGAGATACAATAGAATTTAAATCATCATCAAATGTTACCAATTACATCATGAATATTTTGTAAAGCTTATGAAGTGATAAATCATCTCTTTATGTAATGATGTTTTCATACTTCATAAAGATGTTGACTACAACCCAAATAGTATTAGGTCCCCTATTAATTTTCGAGATACCAAGGATAAATTCCGTCCTTATGTTTTATTATTTCCATTCTAGCATAGCTAATGGTTTTAAGATTCCATTGTATGTTGGCCTCTTAGCCAAAAATTTCTTTCATACCAAGAAATGAGATATATTGTCTTCAATATCGATCCTTATTTTTTATAACCATAAATAATCATTATAACCATTATACATCTTCATATATCCAAGATAAATAATGAATCATGAACGATGAGCTTCATCCAATAACTCTTTCTTCTAGTCTATTATTGATGGAATATAGACATGGTTATTTAAGATTATCATTTGATCCCATTAAAATCCAAACTCATTAACATTTCTCAAATTATTTTAATTTTTTAGATCATTATTATTTTTTGAAATTAATCTTTACCTTTATAGATGGTTTAAAACTCATTTAATTTGGATATTATTTTTCAACATCATTTAATATTTCTATATCCATCCTTTTAAAATAAGAGATATTATATATTTTGGTATCCTCATAATAGATAATCTTGATGATCCTTATAACATAAATCATTAGCCACCATGTTCTCTTTATAATTGTAGTAATTTATTGATCTGTCAAAATATTATATCAGCTACAAAATTCTTTTCTGATGCATATACAACTTTTATTCATTGAACATGTAGTTACATGTTTCTTTTATTTTATATATCAAACCTTTCCCATAAATATAATTCCTCTATAGTATTTATGAATAATTATCACATCTGACTCCAAATCATTAGTTGAATAGTTTTTCTAATGAAATTTCAACTTTTAATGATGCATAAACTACAACCATATCATTTTTCAAGATGAAATTTCCATGTTCCATATTTGATGTAGAAATAAAGATGGCAAAAACTTCTCAATTGTTTTATAGTGTAATCAAAGGTTCACTTAATAACATCAATTTTAGTTTGATGAAATCTTCTTCACATTTATCTATCCAAAAAAATATGGACTGCATTAGTGTATGCATAGTGACTATATTATATATCCATGATACATTATCAAAGAAATATTGATAGTATCCATCCAAACAAAGAAAACTACAGATTATAGTCACTATAGTGGATCTTGGAGAACATCCAATAACATAAATCTTTTATGAGTCCATCGATATACCTTCAAATTAAATTTTATTTCAAGTAAATAAAATTTCAATAACCATAATTCACACTTGGTTAATTTTTCACACAACTTATCATTATTTATAGACATTAATATATTCCTTAAATGATCTTTAATATCATCCTTCATCATTTAATATATTATTATATAATCTATAAATATAACCAAAAATTTATCAAGGTATAATATAATGTCTCAATTAATTAAATACACAAATATAATGGTGTCATAGTAAGAAAAAATGGAATCACTATAAATTCATAGTGCACATACCTTGTATGTGATACTGTATTTGGTGTATCCCCAATTTTTACCCTTATTTTATGATCTCTATGAATAATTCTAATCTTTAAAAGGTATTTCATTATACACATGATATCAAAAGAACCTTCAATATGTTGAAAATAAATGTATTCATAATTTTGATATTTTTAAGATCCTAATAATCAGTGAAGTCTCACAATGATATATATTTCTTATTAAAAAATAGAACATGTTCACCCTATAGTGACAAACATGGCCGAATGAATCTCATTTCAAGGTTCTCTTGGATTCAGTTATTTAATTTTCATAACTCAGTTACTTTCTATATAGATTTTTTGAAATATGTGTAGTACCAAATATGAGATCTATTGAAAACACAATTTCAGGATTCCGTTGAAGACTATGATAACATTCTATAAAGTCATATATAAATTCCCACACAATAAGAATATATATAATGTTGAGTTTTTTCCCAACCAATTGAGATAAAAACCCCATTTTAATAATATTAAAGACCTATATATTGAATTTTATTTCCATTAGAAGTTCATATTTATCATTACTGTAATAGTGTTGGAGTTGGTGTCCTAAATCCAACTTCTGTGTACTTTGTGATAAACATGTATTCATTTGATGGATACAAATGAAGTTCTTATCACATCATGATTTCTCTTATAGAAGTTATTATATGTGATAATTTACTAAGAGTATATGTCGCACTAAAATGTCACAGTAGATCCCTAGTATGATGAGAACCCAGAAGTTCCATGATACTCTTCTTGAATATATGTTCTATATCTAGATGACATTATTTGAAGGGACAAAAATGATACACGTTATGTGGGGTGGAGACTCATCGGACTTTGAGGAACATTCTAATGGCATACTTCCTTTGTAATATCCAAGAGTATTTTATGAGAAAGAGACCAGAAAGTAGAAATTTCACATTTTTAATTGTCATTGGAAGTTCATATCTTGTGATGTGTGTATTGGTCCTTAGAATTTAAGAATATTATTAATGTGTATTATGACTCGTGAACTTAGATGTATTGATGAAAATTATGATGGCATGTGTCAGTGGTGATGTAGGATATGTTGGGTGCATCATGGGTAATAATACATTAATGAATAATGCGGGAAAAGATTTTCCCCTCTATTCCAAAATAGAAGTTGATATCTTAGGTCCTTTTATGGAAATGATATAGCCTAAATAAATCCATGTCCATGTTGTTCTATAAGCAAGTTCAATTTTTGAGAACTCAAACAATGATAAATCTATCACATGGGTTGATGACACTTGCATGTAAACCTCTTGATTGGAGATATCGAGACAAAAGGATTATATTACACTGTAAGTATTCGTATGAGGTAACATGTAAATTCAGCTTTAATTTATTTATCTATGGGTTACATTACATGTTCCTAGATGATAACCTCTAACATTAGGCTACTCCACCTAATTCCACTGTGAAAGAGGTCAGGAGGTTACACACTAAGTGTATCAAGTATATCAGTTAAAAAAATATATTACTTATTATTAAACAAGTTGAATATAGATTATTCCCAATTGTGGTTTAATAATTATTCATGGATTCCTAATCATATTTAATTCAATTCTATTTATTCAATAGAATATATTGTGGGTTGAATAGTAATTTAATATTTATTTTCTATTTAGTGAATATAATATTTATATATTTGATGTAGAATAATGTAGTGATATTTATTTAATAAAATATTTTTCATTATTGATTGTTCAATAAATATGGTGAGGATTGGATAACCGAGTTAATGGTCCAGTGGAAATAATAATTTTAAATATTATTTGATTAAATATTATTTAATTATAACTCACAAGTTAAGTGCATGTTAATAAATAATAATGTTCCTATTATTATTTGACACGGGGGTCTTTCTAGGATTAATAAAATAATTAAGGCACTTGTAAAAATTATTTATTATTACCATATTGAATTAAATACCATGTTATATTATTCTCTTATTATCCAAGCACTGGCCTAGTGTTTCCAATTGGTTGTGAAATATGTATTAAAGAATAGCTCTAAATCCTAGATAGTTTATACCTCTCCATGAATGCACTCATTAATGAGAGCGATCCTCCTCCATGAGAGCAAGGAGAATGATTTGAAATCAATTCTCAGGGTGATCTAAGGTTGAAATCTCAAGTGCAAAGATATTATTTTTTGTCATACAGAGACTCCTTCAGTGACATCTAGATATACTTGGAACACATGTGTATGACTGATAGTGGGGATCTAACCTTGATATCAACAATATAAAGAAGGCATGCTACAAATCTATGGTTGAATGAATCAACAAAAAAATAATCATGATGGAGGTAATTCATCAATTTAATTAAATTAATTATCTAAAAAATATTTTTATTCTCCCTCTTATTATTATTTTTATATTCCTTTGACTAAATCCTTGATTCAATAATGTGGATACTAGAATTCATCATAATAATGATCTTGTATTGTTCATTGAAAATGGGAAAAAATTAATGTTTGGCACCATCCCTCCTGTTCTTCTGCTACATCCAGAACCAATAAGTGGAATCAAAGGGTGCATATTATTATTTATAATTATTTAAATAATTTATTGATGATATAAAATTTAATAATTTAGCTTATCAATTTTAGTTTAATCAGTATTCTAATCTGAACTAAAAGATCTATTTCTTCCACTATCATTTCTCACAAATCAAATAAAAACAACTACTTTTTTGATTAAAATTAAATTGAGAAACTCATCTGAAGGATCCAGCGGTTCAATCCAGGTAACACAGAAGTAGAATCCATGTAATCGGATCTACACGCCATGTAGTTGGATCTACATGATTTGTAGTTGTGCTTAGTGCATCAGTAGTAGTTCGTAAATTACATAAAATGAAAATTTATGACAAGCGGTTTAGTAAATTCATACACCACATATTAACAAGGAAATACTGGTACATGGTCAACTGGACTATGCATCGTGTGACCCACTGAACATGGAATGTAGTCCCGTTCACGCTTCGGTTAGACCGTTTATACAATACACATCTTAGAAGATCGGTGACCATGTAACATGGAGACAAAACAACATGGGGCCCACTAGACACATTGTGTAATCTAAAATTTACAAAGTATACCTCACATGCCGAGTCCATAGGAATGATCTTTATATAGACGGTGAAGGTAGTACCTGTCATGTAGATTGTATATTCATGCCATGTACTTTACCAAATTATAAAGAATTAATACACTAATATTCTGGTAATTTTAAAATATTCATACCATTTAAAAGTCTTATTAGGGGTCGTTACTCTAAGTGAATTGAAGAACAAAATGTGGTAGAAAAGTCATGTAATTTGTGTAATCTCCAGTGAAGTACAAATCATGAATGTACATGATAAGTCTTGTATGCCATATTTCATTAGAGAAAAACGTCATACAAGAAAAGTACATGTTGGGTAGGTTTGTATGGGCATTCATCAGTTTACCCCTAATGTAAAAGTCATGTACATCTTTAATTTTAAATGAATTCTAATTTTCATAAAATTATAATGGATGAGAATCTCAAGAAAATTCAGAAAAATTGGATTAATATAAAAGGATTTATTAATTAAAGATAATAATTAATTCATTCCAGTGTAATTTATCATTAATAAGAATGATTGAAGAAATGAATTATATTTTTGTTCAATTCAAAATTTTGTTGAATGAATATATATTATCATAAGCCACAATTGACCTTTTGTATGTGATTGGTTTCCTTTTAATTTATTTAATTAATTTATTGGAATTTGTGTCTTCTCTCTTCATTAATATGTAGGGCATGTGTTCCCTTGGTTTATTTTATGTAAACCCCCTTTCACCCCTCACTTACATGTGTGTAAAGGAATATTTAATGGATGGATCTCCCAAGCTAGTAGAGGTGGTCCATGTTAGGAACCGAGGCGAATCGAATCCATGGAGAATCAAAGGTGGACATGTGGAAAGTTATAAACATGAACCTAATATGTTCAAGGTGTTTCTCCATAGTTTGGTGGTTATTTTGTCAACTTCTATACATATTAACCATTAGAAAAAGCACATGATCATGCCCTTTATTTTAATTTTGTGAGTTTTACGGTTATTCATTATGGACTTTTTATCATGATCCCGTAATTAATAAATTAACAAGCATGTAATATAGAACTAACATAATTGTGCCTAGGCATGAATATTATCTATTACATGGTTAATCATTTGAAATTATCCCACGTAATATTAATAAGCATGTGAAAAGTTAATAAATGGTAATCTATGCAAAAATGATAAAATCTCTCAATAAAATATTATGTTGGTATATCCTTTCATTACATTGGTTAGAATCTAACCTTACTTCAAATTGCTTGACCATATGTTAGGGCTCTTTGAATTATCATGGATTTATAATTTGGAGATTTGGGTTGACTAAACTAATTTTATATCAAGGGTTGTCTGCCAAAGGAGTAAATGGTGTAACTAAGAGTAAAAGGATGAGGAAATACAAAATTATATATTTTAGGATCAGGAATTCCACACAACAGATGATGGAGCTTCGAGTTAATGAAGTTGGAATTTGGAATGCCAACCTAAAAACATTAAAATTTCTTGACAAGCCAATGTTGGGGTAATTAGATGGGAAATATAGATCCTTGATACTACATTGTTCAAGAAACAAAATATATCAAAGCCAATAGTGAGGGATATTGGGTTTTAATATAATTGAGGGAGACTAATGAATATTTATTTATTTTTTCATCATTTTATCAGATAAATTAATAAAACCCTATTCCACTTATTTGTAGAAACAACATTAAAAATGAAATGAAACATATCATTGCAATTTATACTCGAGAAAAAATCCTTCTCATTGGCATGAATTTCCTGGTGTGGCTATGGTGCCTTCGAGTCATCCAACACCATGAAAAAAAACTATATGTGCTGGAAATTCCTTTACCAGTTGCACCAGGAAATGGGTTGAGTGATGAGAAGCTCTCTTTATATGAGAAGCATCTAAATGATGCTACAGATTTTCATTGCATTATGCTATCACATTTGAACAATGAACTCTTGAATCAACATGTAGAAATGGATGATTATAGTATGATGTCTCACCTTTGTTATATCTATCATGAGAAGGTGAAAAAATAAAAGTATGATATCTCTGACATTTTTTTCACCACTATTTTAGGAGATTTTGCACCATCTAGGCCACATGTAGTCAATATTATTGGATACATTTAGAATATGAACAATTTAGGGATTAAATTACCTGATGTCATGGGTATAGATATTATAATATAATCACTACCCAAGAAATTCTCTATTTTTATTCTGAATTATAATATGATAAATTATGAGAAGTGTCTAACATAACTTCTTAATTTAATTCTGCATTTGGATAATGTCTTGGGGCATGGAAAATCCACTGTACTTATGGTGAATATGAAGATCAATGACATGGAATATGGGCCTAAGACATAAAACAATATAAAGCCCATGAGCACCATCTGACTATGATAATAAAGATTCAATGGTTGGGAAAGGAAAAATAAGTGGTGTGTTTTTCATGAGGCAAGTCCGGACACTGGAATAGGAACTACACCCAGAGGAAAGGCGAAGCCAATGGTGCATTCATTATCGATTTGAATTTTTATATTTCTACACATTGATTATTAGATATATCAAGTGGTTCTCATATATGTTTCAAATGTATGAACAAATTAGACTTTGGAATATTTCCAGAGGAGAGGTGGATCTACGGGCTACCAATGGTGTGAGGTTGTATGCTCTTTAAATTGGTAACTACCACCTCACATTACCAATGGGAATGATTTTGGTTTTACATGAATGTAATTATGTACCTTGGGTTAATAGAAATAAAATTTCTATATCATGATTAAATATAGATGTGTTTCTTTTCATATTCATAAATAAAAGTTGTTTATTTTATAAGGAAAACATTTGTTATGGTATGGCACATTTAAGTAACAGGCTATATGTATTAAATTTCAAATAAAAATTGTAGAAAATTATTAACGAATAATGTTCACATAACTTATATAATACCTAGTTGTGGAATCACCGTCTTGGTCATGTAAATGAGAATCATTTGACAAGGTTCTGTTAGAATGGTTATTTAAGCTCTTCTGAGCTAAAACTACCTAAGATATGTCATAATTGATTACAAAAAATAACCAAATCAACATTTCATGGAAAGAGTGAAAGTTTTGTATAGTTTGTAGTATTTTACACACTAATGTGTGTGGACTATTACTAGAAGAATCTAAAGTTGGATATTCGTATATCATAACTTTTACAGATTACTTGAGTGGATATGGTTATACTTACATGATGAGGTATAGGTCTGAGTCCTTTGAGAAATTCAAGGAATTCAAGAATAATGTAGATAATCATCTTTCTATGAAGATAAAGAATATTTGATTGGATCTAGGTGGATAATATCATATCCAAGATTCCATCATCATTTTATGGGAGTTTTGGATTATGTCTCAACTCACTCCACATTATACAAAATAGTGGAATAGTGTTAGTGATAGGAGGAATTGTACCATGTGTGACATGGTAAGGATTATGATGAGTCATGTAGATCATTCTATTTCCTTTTGGGGATATGAATTACAAACAGTGGGATACCCATTAAACTGAGTACCAAAAAATGTGGGAAAATGAATTCCCTTTGAACTATAGATTTGAAATATTCTTGTTTTGTTGCAAACACATGAGTGGGGATGTGGGGAATTTGTTAAGGCATTATTTAGAAAAAACTCACAACCTATGGAATGAGGTGTATCTTTATAGGTTATACCAAGGAAAAAAATGGATACTACATCTACAACCCATAAAAAAAGAAAGTAACTATCACCAGACAATATGTCTTTCTTGAGAGTGAGGACATCTTCAAAAGGATAATGGGAGAAATATTGAATTCGATAAAGTTGATGATCATTATACACATGATTTGTTATCAAAACAAGTTCCATAGGACCCTTTGGATGAAAAATTTCATGAAATAGATGTACAAAATATGAGATCAAGAGATTTAATGAAACTAGAGAGATATGGTTTTCTAGTCACCGATGATGGTGACTTATTATTGTCAGACAATGATGAACCTCTCTTCTACAGAGAGGTTGTAGAGGGATCATAAACTACAATATGGATAGAAGATATGAATTCTAAGATGGATTCCATGCATCAAACCCATGTTTGGGTGTTGGTCGATGTGCCAGCTGATGTAAATCCTTTTGTGTGTAAATTGGGATTCATGAAAAAACATGACATGAAAGGTAAATTAAGTACCTATAAATCAAGGATAGTGGCTAAAGGTTTTTAAAATCATTATATAATTGACTAAAATGATTCCTTTTCACTAGTTTCCATGTTTAAATTCATAATAATCATACTTTCCAAAGCATCATTCCATGACTATGAGATTTGGCATATGGATTTAAAAACTTCATTCCTTAATGGGAACATTTAAAATGATGTCTATATGTCACATCGAGAAGTTTTTGTGACACCATGTGATTTCAAAAGGGTTTTCAAGTTATATAGGTCCATTTATGGATTAAATATAGCATCCAGATCATGGAATATTTGATTTGAGGAAGCCATAAGGGTATTCAGATTCATTAAGAAGGAATGTGAGCCACCTATTTTACAAAAGTTTTAATGGGAATGTAGTCGTT
Organism: Viscum album; assembly: GCA_963277665.1. NCBI lineage: Eukaryota > Viridiplantae > Streptophyta > Magnoliopsida > Santalales > Viscaceae > Viscum > Viscum album. The sequence continues at coordinate 1,139,554,139 of OY728153.1, read as the reverse complement.
GTCCTAGTAGTATATATTGAAGAAATATTACATATAAGAAATAACATACCATTTTTACAGTCAATTAGATATTGGTTGAATAAGTGATTCTATATAAAGTACATAGGTGAAGCAGAGTACATTCAAGAGATCAATATAATTTGTGATAGATCCAAGCAGTTTCATGGACTAAGTCAAAGTAAATATATTGACTAGAAACTATAGATATTTAGTATGTAACAATCCAAGAGGGATTGGTTCCAGTGTTACATGGTTTAAATATTTCTATGAAAATGTGTCCCCATACCTAACATATGAATGATAGAATGAGTAATATCCCATACGCTTAAGTGATATGATCTATCATGTAAGGCATGATATGTACTTCGCTTGATTTTTCCTATGCACTGAGCATGGTAGGTAGATATCTTGCAGATATATGAGAACATCATTGGACTGCTATTAATACTATCTTTATGTATCTATGATGAAATAAGGTTATGTTCCTAGTGTTTAGAGGAGAGGAGGAGCTTCTCATCATAGGGTAACCTAATTTTGGTTTTGAATCAAATTAAAATGATCTGAAGTCACCATCAAGATATTTTTTTCTTCCCCAACAGAGGATTTGTGAGATAGAAGAGTTTAAAGTAGCCAGTTGTAGCTAATTCTATAGTGGTGGCTAAGTATATATTAGTTTTTTATGAATCTATGGGATCCATCTAGATTTATAACTCATTAGAAGAGATTTATGTGGTACACAACATCAAATATACTATCACAATATATTGGGATAACATCAAGCATGGCTCTTGAAAAATATCCAAGGTCACATTAGTAGACAAAGCATGTACTCTGGAAGTTTAACTTCTCATTGTATTTCTATAAAAGGTGGGATTTTTTAGTGAGTAGAGTATCCAGAATAGAAAATGTGGAGCAACCCTTGACTAATGGCCTATCTGAGTAGAAGCATGAAATTAATGTGATAGATAGCGGATGGATGATTGTTAGTAGTGGGATCTAGTGAAAGTGGGAGTCTTTTAAAGTTTTTTCCCTAGATCGAACTTCATTTTACATTATGAAAAACATTTATTCATTAGGTGGATATTAATAATCTTTTTATCACATCATGATTTTTCTTCTAGTTGACATTGTATGTGACAATGTCCTAGGTGTTTCTGTCACACTTAGAGGACATACCATATCCTATCTTTGATGATAACCTGGAAGGGCCATGACACTATTCTTGAAAATATAATCTATATTTTGATGATATCATTTTAAGTTCCAAAACTGATACATGATATCCGGGGTGGAGACAAGTTGTACTTTTAGGAACCTTCTCATGGTGTATGCCTTTGGTAATGTTCGGGTTGATATTATGAGAACGAGACCCGCCAGTAGGAAATACAAATTTATAAGTATCATTTGATATTCTTATATATAGACATGTGTATTAGTCCTTAGAATTTAAGATTATAATTCACGGTTATTAAGACTCACACAGTTTGATGTAATGGAAGAAAACATGATGACATATATTCTCTACGAGGTAGGGTATGTTTGATGTGTCATGAGTAATACTAAATTAATGATTAATACAAGAAATGATATGTACCTTCTTTTCCATAATAGAAGATGATATCTTGGGGCCTCAGATGGAAATGATATATCCTAAATAAATCCATGGACGCGGTCTTCTATAGGCAAGTTCAATTTTAGGGAAGTCAAATAATGAGAAATCGAGAACATGGGTTGGTGAAACTTGCATGAAAACCTCTTGATTTGAGATATGTAGACAAGAGTATTATATTAAATGGTAAGAATTTCAATGAGGTGAAATTTCATTTTTTTTCATTAACTAATTAATTTATGTGTTCCTTGGTGTGTTGTTAGATGCTAACCTTGGACTTTAGGCTGATCCACCTAATGAAACTAAGAAAGAGGCCAAGAGGGTCACACACTAAGTGTATCTTGTTTCAATGCTACAAAATATATTTTTTTATTTGAAAATATAGATAATGATTAATCCAGGAAATAGCCATGGGCGATTTCTAGGGTTTGGAAAGCGGTGGCTATAGGCCACAGAAAATTGGCCTATAGCCACTATTTTAAAACTATGGCTATAGCCACCTATAGCCACTGTTTTAAAACTGTCGTTATAGGTCCATGGCAGAAGCTCCATTTTCTAGTTTGTGTAATTTCCACAAGGTTCGGGGGTTGACTAGATTAAGGGATCATAATTGAAGTAATTATAATCATATGGGATATTGATAAATGAATAGTGGAGGGGGTAGATTAAATCAACCATGTCTTCTTATATAATATTTCTTAAAGAAATTGTGTCATTGATTATTCTTGTTTGTTGATTAGTTTATTGTTTCAAAGTAACTAACCCCCCCCCCACCCCACCCTCCATCTTGTTTTTCACCGGTTTTCACTTATTTCATTTTTTATACCTTTTATGTGTTGTTTAATTCCCTTATTCCTTGACATAATGTCCAAGGTCATCCATTGTGTGGCACTCCGTTAAATCACTAACATTTCTTTCGAAATTGTGTGACAACACCAGTCAAATTGGCACCGTTTTTAGGGGGAAAGTGATTTAATCAACCAATTTCCTGTAATTTATTTATTCTTATTTTTTTATTTTCTTTCTCTTCTTCTCCTCCCTTCTATTTTCATTTCATTCTTTGCCACCTCTCTTTTTTCGGACCATCAAATGAAACCTAATTTCAGTATATTGGTGCCCACCTAATTTTTATTCTCTATTTTTGATGATATATGACATGAGATAAGCCTAAGGATATCCTTGATCTAGACCCTGATATTGAGTGTATCCTTAGGGATCTAATCATACTATCGTTGTCTACAAGATTTATCGACATTTACATGACTGGGGAATTACTCCATTTGCAAACACTAAAATTATAAAAACTTATATATAAAATAAAAAATAAAAACCAATGGATAAAAAAATAGTTTTCAACATAAAATAACTATTAGAGATTTGGTTGAACATGATATTAATTATCAACCAAATTGCATTGCATACCCAAATATCTAATCAGAATTTGAACTAAAATCTGTGTTAATTCACCTAATATCCAAATTTCATGGCCTCTATAGTGAAAATCCTAATAAAAAAATTATAGAATTTAATGTGGTTTCCTAAACCCATAAACCCATAAGTTCATCTGAATATCAAACCAAACAAATAGAATTCCCATTATCAGTTGATGGAGCTGTGAACTATTGTACGTGTTACTAAGAAACTGAAGATATGACTTGTTGGAACGATTTGAAACATCATTTCTTTCTGATTTTTTTTCTAGAATCAAGGACCACTTCAATTCAAAATGATATATTAGAGATCAAGTATGGACATGGGGAATCAATGTATTAGTATTGGGAGATATTCATGAAGTTGTGTTCAATCTACCTCTATCACCAAATCAGTGAGAAACTCCTCATACGGTACTTCGTTGAAGGACTCACGCCTATAGAGAGAATCATTGTGTATTCTAAAGATGGAGGAGAATTGGTGGACAAAACACCAGTATATATTTGTGAAATTATTGGTAATATGGCTGAAAACTCACAACAATTTGATGAACGAGGTACACCACATGTCATGGGAGTGCATCTAGTAAGTCTTTCTTCTCATGAAAATATATTAATTGATACTATGTTTGATTTATAGGAAAATATGGTGAGATAGATTTATTTGGCACAAAATATATCCCAACACCCTCCTTCAATGTCGTGAGGTATTTGAACTGAGACAATCCACCCAAAAAACTATTTCCCCGAACTAAAAGAAAAATAATATTGTGCAGAAGTGTTTCATGGGAGACCATATTCGAAGCAACAACAACCATTTCCCAAATATAATATTGATTCCTTTGTACCAACATACATCCAATGGTGGAAGGATCATTTAAACATGAGGTATGCGTATGGAAAACAACAAAGGTCCCCCACTAATCAAAACATCCAGTATCATCTTCCTACTAGTAGGGTTTCCAACAACCCCAAAGATTAATTGAATCCCATGAATAAACAATACAACAACAAGGGTCTTCTCCACCAAAGGTATATTTTAATACTGATGATCTTTCGATAAAAAAATTCTTAATAGATAGAATGATTTCAAGAGTAAAGGATTGGAGTTGACAGATTTGAAGACATAAATGATTCAGATGGCCACCGCCCTCCATGAATTGGTAAGAAAGAATTCTAGAAATCTACCTTAACAACCTACTCCAAATACAAAGGAGAATGTCGGTGCCATCCCATTGAGAAGACTGAAGAAAAAACTTGATGCTTCACCCCTACCCTTCCATCAGGATTTGCGTCAACTCTATAGAAGCCCCATTCAAAAACAACAGATGAGAAACCCAAGGAGAATGATTGATGTAAGAAAATATTGATGATGTTCCTCCTAAACCACATCACATTCCAAATAGGGTTATACAAACCATGAATATGGCTTCAGAGGAGATGGAAAAATAAGTTTTGGATATATTCAAGCATGTGGAGATCAACATCCCATATACTTGAACATTGTACCAATAAATTGGGGGTCATGGGAAATGAGAGGATAAATCTTTGATGGAACGTTTCATCACTCATTAAACCTATTCTTGTAATGCCTACAAAGTGAAAGGATCAAGGGACGTTCACTATGACATTCACTATAGGGTAGTTACACTTTTTTGATACTTTATGTGATTTAAGAGCTTCTATAAATGTGATTCCTCACTCTGTGTTCTCTTCTTTACAAGTTAGTGTGTTGAAGCTGAAAAGAGAAGTGGTGTAGTTGGCAAATAGAGATACAGCCAATCTAGTGGGAGTCCTTGAGGATGTCCTTTTCAGGTAAGAGACATGATATTTTTCCAAGATTTCTACAATCTTAACATGGAGGATGATCAGGTATGTTCTCGTGCAACAATTATATTAGGTAGGACGTTCCTTAAAAATGAAAATACAATCATAAATGCCCATGAGGATACACATTCTAGGGAGTTTGGGGATGAATTTTTGATATTTAATATTATGGATTCCTTGATGTACCCCTCAAAGGACCATTCTACTTTTTTATCTCCTATTTTAAACCACCAGGTAAAAACCCCACGGATTTTGATTGACCTATGCATAGAGAGATTATGATCATTTTTTATAGTTTGTTGTCTAAGAGCACTCCCACACAAATTTCTAATGCACACTAATCTCTTATAATTTATTTTTTAATGGATTCATATTTTAATTTTGATCAAGTTCAATCTGATTATGACAAGGATGTTGAGTATACTGATGGATTTTATGAATTATTTTCTAATTTTGAATATGTTTAATATGATACTGATATTATTTATGAACATATTTTAGATCCTTCAATGATTACATCCATACCTCACCCCCTTCATTGGATCTCAAGCCATCACCACCAAATCTCAAATACTTATACTTATTAAGTGGTGAGAGGTTACCAGTTATCATTGCTAATAATTTCACATTTGAACATTAAGAAAATATTTTGAATCTTTTTAGGGAAAACATCAGGGAAATCCATTGGACCTTTTGGGACATATCAGGTATTATACCATCTAGTTACATGCATAGTATTCTTTTAGATTATGGGGCTCAACTTGTTAGGCAACCACAAAGGAGAATGAATCCAACTCTTTTTAGAAGTTGTCAAAAAAGAAGCTGAAAATTTCCTCAAGGCTTGTATAATTTATCCAATTTCAGATTCATAGTGGGTATGTCCTATTCAGGTTGTGCCTAATAAATGCGGTGTTATTGTTGTAAAAAATGTTAATGATGAGTTAGTACCAATTAGGGTGTAAAACAGTTGTCTAATGTGTATTTATTATAGGAAACGAAATGTATCCACTCGCAGGGACCATTTCCACTCCCATTTATTGATCAAATGCATGAGATACTATCTAGGAAGACACATTATTGTTTTTGGATGAATTTAATGGATATTTTCATGTTCCGATAAATCTGGACGTTCAGGATAATACAATCTTGACTAGTTCATTCGACACATTTTCCTTTCAAAGGATTCTATATGGACTTTACAACACCCCAGGTACCTTCTAGATATGCATGGTGAGTATTTTTTATGATTTTATTGAGCCCTACATAGAGGTATTTATGGATGAATTTAGAGTGTATGTATCCTCATTTGATGAATGTATGAGTATCTTTATAATGGTGTTATATTTTTGTATTGATAATAATCTGGTCTTGATCATTGCAATGTGTCATTTCATGGAAGATCGTGGAATTGTGATAGATCATGTAGTGTTAAAACATGGGATATAGGATGATAGATCTAAGATAGACATTATTTTACCCTTACCCAGACCATTATTTGTGTGTGATATTAGATCTTTCCTCAGGAATGTAGGATTTTATCAATGCATCATCAATGATTTTAGTTAGACTGGTCTTCCTTTGTCATGATTAATTCAAAAGGATTCTGATTTTGAGTTTGATGATTCAAACATGTTATCATTTGATGAGCTGAAGAAGTGTCTGACTAATCCACTGATTATACATCCCTCACAATGGGACATTCCTTTTGAGTTTATGTGTGGCGCATCCAAATTTGTGGTCGGAACAATCTTATCTCAGAGGGTGGAGGGTCGTTCACATTTGATTGCCTATGCATTGAGGACATTGGGTTCAGATCAATCAAAATACACAACCATAGAAAAGGAGTTTCACTCCATCATATTTTCTTTATAAAATTTCCATTCATATTTATTAGGAAATAAAGATATTGTTTTTTCTGACCATGCAGCTATAAGATACCTCATGATGAAACCAGATAAAAAGCCTAGACATATCCGATTCATTCTCCTTATTAAAGAATTATATATTGAAATAAAGGAAAATAAGGGGTGACAAAACCTTGTAGTGGACTACATTAGTAGGATTACTCGCACACTAGAGGCTGACACCATGGACTAGGTACCCCTTCATGACTATTTCCTTGATGATCATATTTATTCTATCATAGGTACGCATCCTTGGTATGCTGATTTAGTAAAAAACCTTGTTGCATCTAAAATCCCTGAAAATATAAAGAATCATCATGTCCAAATAATAAAAAGTGAGTATAGGTACTATGTGTAGGATGATCCATACTTTTGGAGAATGTTTAGTGATAAATGTATTAGGAGGTGTGTTCCTAATCATGATTTTGAGTTTGTTTTTCATTTCTGCCATACACATTCATATGGAGGACACATTGGTCCCCGAGAAATAGCTAAGAAAATATTACACTTTGGATTATATTTTCGTAGATTTTTCCATGATGCCCATGTGTTTTTTAATTCGATATATTTTTTCCAACATACTATGAACATTTCTATGAGACAAGAGATGGCTCAATAAGAAATATTATTCTATGAGATTTTTTATGTATGGGGTATTGATTTATGGGGAATTTTTATATTTCAATTGGTTTCCTATATATTTTGGTATCCATTGATTATGTCAGAATAGGGTGGAGGCTAAGGCCAATAGGACTGATAATTCTCAGGTTGAAGAGGACTATGTCAAAGAATATATTTTTTGTAGGTTTGGAGTACCGATGGTCATCATTAGTGACCAAGGGACACACTTTTGCAATCAGAATTTGGCTTCCCTCCTTCAGAAGTATGGGGTGACACAAAAAACATCAACACCATTCCAACCACAAAAAAATGGCCAGGATGAGGTTTCATAAAGATAATTGAAACAAATATGGGTGGAAATGGTGCATAAAAATATTAAAAATTGGATAAAGCGCTTAGATTATGTGATTTGGTCTTATAAGTCAGAATAAAAAACATTCATCGGCAGGTCCCCATTTTGGATTGTTTTTTGAAAAGCAAGCCATCTTCCTGTGGAAGTTGGACATCGAGCTTATTGGGATATAAAGAAATGAAACATTGATTTGTCCAAAGTTGGAATACAAATAAGGTGAAAATTCTATATCATGAGGAGATTCTAATATCTTCATATGATAACTCAAGGCTCTACAAAAAAATATCAAAAGCATCTCATGATAGAATGATCCAACAATGTGGGTTTGAGGTTGGAGATAATGTCCTTCTCTATAGTTCACGCCTAAATTTGATTCCTGGTAAGTTGCATTCCGGATGGTTAGGTCCTTCTATTGTTTATATTTTTTCCTTATGGTGCAGTAGAGATCGCACAATAGGACACTGGAAAGATCTTTATAGTCAACAGGAAACATTTGAAGAAATACATTAAGGGGCTTCCTACAGGTGTAGTGGATTTCATCACACTACATAACCCCATCATCACTTGGGAATATCAGTCTATTCCCAACCCTTTCACTTTTATATTCATTTTCCTATTTTAAATTGTACATTTCATGTTCATATATCATCTCATAGTCTCACATTGTGAACAATGCAATATTTTATGTGTGGGTGAGGAGACAACATTTTTAGGTAGAAATTTAGGATTTTCTTGGCTGTGATTTGTTGGTATTTTCTATTAAGTTTTTTTGTTATAAATTACAAAAAAACAAAAAGATACTAAAAAAAACATATATTGTAAAAAGAAAATTTAGATATGTAATATATGTAACATACATTTTTTCAAAATTCATTGGTAGAATGATAATCAAGAGTAATATTTCATCATCAAGGGTTCATTTTTATAAAAATAGAATTCATCGATGAGATGAATGGTTACGTCATTATAAAACTATTTAGATATTGACATCATTATTTGTGATATCTATTCATCGTAAATTGTTTTATTGATTCTCCACAAAAAAATTTAATCAACCATGACTTGTCAGATTTTTCCTACACAATTGAAGGTATAGTCCAGTAGGGAAAATGTCATTAGTTTATCCATATGTTCATTTCTCTTCTGATCGATTTTATTACTATACCAAATTTACCTATGTGTGTGTATTAGTTATCCAATTGTTCTATACTCTCAAAAATATTGGTTGGGTCTTAGACATGTCAAAAAACACTATTCATAGAAATTTGATATTTTAATAACTATTAAAATTATTGTCATGAGAAGATAAAATAGGGGTTGAAGGATGAGTGTGATATTAGTTCCATGTGCAACACCAAAAAAATAAAAAATAAAAATATATGAGGGGAGTGATGAAATATACAACATATTGGGATATCTAGGTCGGGAGCTTAAGGTTTGGCTTTTGGGAATGATTAAGTGAGTGGGTCTTGAAATTAAATTGAAAAAAAATGTTGGATAGGTTCAGTGAATTAAACCAAGTAAGAAGAATTATTTTACATGACCTGAATATACTAAATAAAGGTCAGACTTTTGTGCTTGGAATGGTTGGAACACAGATGTAGAGAATTAGTGTCATGGTAGACCCATGATTTGTGCTGATGTGATTAGTGTTATAAATCTCACTAGATCTTTTTATAACAAAATTTATGGGACAATGAATTTAAAATTTATTGATATTGACTCTTGATGGGATTATTACTTTTCCTACACTTTAACTATTTATTGAGAAATATGAACATGCATATCTTGTGACAAGTTTCGCGAATGCATGATATGAGGTTTTTCCCATGACTGAAAAAAGGTAAGTGTGGGGGAGTTGATAAAACATAATTTTATTAATTTTTTATTTATAATATAAGAAATAATTTCCTCACATTGTGATAAATATGTTAATTTAAAGAATATTTGGGATTAGATCATTCATTTGAAACTTTTATGCAAATTCCAGTTTTTACCTTTTAAATTTCACTGTAGTATTTCAAGCATAAATATTTTCCTGTAAATTATTTTGACATAATACTTTTTATCTACGTTTATAACATAATAAGATACAAATACTATTCGGGAAATGGGATATAGAGTGTGCAAGTTAGTTGAGTAAATTTTCAATGAGGACAAAGTTGGACTGAATTATCCATATTGGACATAACATCACTTTTTAGACAATATCTTTTCATCCAGGGGTGGATTGGGACTACATTTGGAGGAAAGGTCGGGGAAATGATTATGTACAAATAATCATTATATAAGACTAGACAATTCTGGCATTTTGGTGGAAAACTATGGGGTGTAAGGTTGAATAAAAAAATTCTGAATTTCCCTTTCACATTTAAAATGATTTTGTAACCCTGACCCTCCCCGTCTCTATTTAAAGGAATTTTTCACTATATTGGATGGTTGTTCAAGACTTTGGGAAGGTTTGGTCGAATGGGTGGCTCTTGGGAACACCTCACAACCCTTGGATGAAGTATGTCCTTGTGGAAATTTCTCTCCCTAGAGTGCCCTCCTCTCCGTCCTCGAATTTGTTTTTCCTTGTATTTATGCTTATAACGTGAATTTTCTTCAATAAGTCTTTTATACGTTTCACTTTTAATAATTATATTTTTTTTAATTGGTTGGAATCTTATAGTGAATAAGAGATTGGGTGTTCCGCAATCAATCCATAGCTTATGAAAAATGTCTCCACGATGACAACTCCGCCCATGGAATAGTTATTTCCTTCGTAGTTGATCTAATCCATACTGCCTTCATTTATTTATTTTTAATCACAAAACATACTTTAATTCATAAATTGTGATCAATTGATTGAGATTTAATTTCTAATTTACTCGATCGAATTGCACTTGGCTGAATGGTCGGGCCTGTGTATATCGTGTGAGTGAAACCTCGATCGCAAGATCTAATCAACATGGGATAGAATTGTAGGGTTAACGTCTTATCCAAAACTCAATTAATTCTCCACTATAGGGATGATATTATGCCCAAATATTTCACAGATCCAACATTGTAATTTGGATCATTATCAAGATAGTCTGATGTGATTGGATATCTTGAAGTTAACCCATGGATCATTTTTTAAAATATTTGTGGTCTTGTTAATTTGTGTAGGGTTTGGCGGTTGATGTGATTAGGGTATCATAATTGAATGAATTATATTCGCATGGGATACAGATAAATTAATGTTGAAGGGGGTATATTAGATCAACTATTTCCTCTTATATAAGTGTTCTAAATGAAACTGTGTATTTGATTGTTCTTTTTTGTTGTTTAGTTTATTGTCTAAAAGTCACAAAACCAACCCCCCATCTTATATTTCATTGGTTATCACTTATTTCATTTTTTTCTTTTATTCAAGCCTATTAAGGTTGTTTAATTCACTTACTCCTTGATAGAATGACCTTGGTCAACCAATGTGCTACAGATAGTTAAATAACAATCATTTTTTGAGAGCGTGTGTGACACCACTCATCATGTTTCCACAAATATGTTCTAAAATCCAACCATGAAATAATTGGATCAAACTGTGTTTCCAAAATGTATTTTACCCTAATTTCACTTGACCTAAAACTTGGTTTATTCTCCCTAATGATTTTTTTAAAATGTTTACTCATATTATCAATGCAATATATGTGGTGCTCATGAATGTTGTAGCCCTTAACCTAGTGTAAACATGTCAGCCGATAATAACCACCAACTATAGAATATCACTAGGAGGCTTAAAAACATAATATCAAAGTTTATATGTAACTAAATTTTATAACCATGTGTTATATAGTATCCATCATTAAAAATAGACCAATAGAAATTCTGAGACCCACTTGTATGTTGGGATGATTAATTACCTACTCTCTTTCTCTTAGATTTCATTCCATGAGATTATAAAAAATATATTTCTCTCGTTTCTAAATGAATTATTTATAAATGGATAAAATTATTCAATTATTCTACATTCAAATAACTTTAATAAATTCCTCGGAAAATGATTATTTTATTGATCATTTTTCTAATAGTTACAAACACGGCGGAACTCGACATACATCTCTCCATGAATATGGACTCTTCCAATAATTTAAATATCACGGATTCTTATGATGAATTAAACACCTATTATTTATAAATAATACTTTCAAGGACACCATTGACAAACTAATAGAGGTATAATATTAGGACAACAATATACTAAAAACTCTTAAATCTGTTCTCTATCTTAAATTCCAACATCTTTCAAATGGTATTTTTACTTGAAGCATCTTGGATTCATCCATTATATCCATAACCACTCCTCTGAATAATTTCCCCTATGGAGAAGGTACTAATAAACACTGGTCCCTTTTATTTAACTATATGATTATAATCTCCTAACATTAAAATATTCTAGAGTAACTAACTATAGTAATTGAAAATATTAATTTATTGAGCAACCCCCCAGGAAATAAAATTCATCATCATTGTGTTCATAAATTGTCTCCTTATAGATGTAAATATTTGTACTAGTGACACCTCAATAGGTTGAAATCCTTCAAAAATGAATGTTTATAACAGGTTCAGGATTTGGTGCATCTGTAGAGAGACATAATAAAATAAATCGATCTTTTTTTAATAGGTAATTTGGAATTATTTTTCTAAGGATACATGAATGTGATTGATTAAGTGTTCTGATAAGATATTTCGAATTGATCTCAATTTCATCAATCAACTAGTGAACATGAGAATTTTTAATCACTTTTAGAACATTATTTGGAAATCCAACCATTAGCATCATGAGAATTTGACCACGTAAAAAAAGTTAGGAAATCGAAGAAAATAAAAGGGTCTTGATGGGATATAAGAATAGGGGAGGGAATGAGAATAACTGAATAATAATTTCATGGAGAATAGAATTTTATACATCTCATCATGTGTAGTGTAACACCCCAATTCATCGTGCATTATGCATAATACTAAGGATAAATTATCCATGATACATTATAAATATGCTTTTATGTGACTATTATATCATAGCTATAAAATTGGGAGGTAGGAATAGGATTCACTATATTGTAATATATTTAAAAATTTCATGTTCAATATAAATAATGTAATTAATCCCTAATAAATATGTACTCAATTTTTAGTAATCATATTTAGTGCTTCATAATAAATTTCTCATCAAAAATGATTTTATTTCCTTATGTGATAAAATAATATTATTATTTTTTGGGGATTTTAAAAATTCTATTTAAAAGAAATAATAACATTTTTTGAAATCATGATAATAAAATTATCTTAGGGTGAAATTTTTATATTTTTTAACAAATATTGTTTTAGTTAATTGTAAAAAATACTAATTTTATTGAAAAAAATATTTTTTCTAAAAAATTATAATTTTCAATATTATTTCTTTAAATGGTCAGAAAGTAAAATTAATTCAACTCATATTATGAATAATAAAATAATTTTCATTAATTTAAAATTTATTTCTACCCAATTTTTTCGTTAAATATAAAATATTATATATTGTTTTTCATTTTAGAAAAAAAAAATTGGATTTACAAAACAAGTGGCTTATCCGATTTTCTGTGTAATGCTTAAGCAAGGCCAGAAAAGTCTAAATAATATATTAAATATATTTTCCTGACATAGATATTAGTTAAAATCAATATTTAATGAATTTAATTTTTATTCTGTGAATATTAAGTTATTTCCATGATGTTTATTAATTTATACATTTTATAAATTACATACACATCTTAAATTATTTCTTGACATCAAAACAAGATTTAATTAATTAATATAAAATTGAACAATACGTATTAAAAACTAATAAAAAAATTAATTTAATTAATTATATGTCTAATTAATTTTATATATTTATATCAAATATTGGGGAGGTTTTAAATAATCAAATTTCAATTCCACCTTTTTCATGAAGTATTTAATTGTAAATTAAATGAATAGTTTTAAAATTGTTCATAACACAATTTTATAATAAATAAAAAAGTATTGAATGATATAAAATTCATAAACATTTCTGATTCATTGAAATGAATTTGATATGGTTTTAAAATCCACCCATGGTTTATATAGGGGATTTTTTATTTTATACTAATATTATTAACCCTTAATGTGTACAAAACATTAATATTATGGTAATTAAAAAAATGGATAATATGGGTAAAAACTACATGATAAGGGAAATAACGTTATCCATACTAGTGAAAGTATTATTTTATGATGTTATATAAAATAATACACTTATAATATTAAAATACTATAAATTTGGATCTATTTATATATCAAAATGTATTTATATTAATTAAATGTTTCATGAAATTCGAAGAGTGTCCCTCCCCTCAATAATAAAAGGGTGGCCCACCATTATCATCATCGGAGCACTTTTAGGATTATTTACTAATCAAAATATGAGAATTTTTATTTTACACTTTTATAGACCCAATCAATATGTTGTTTCCTTCCAAAACTCCAACCATAGACCCCCTAAAAGGATATCCAATTGAGTTATTTCAATGAAGAGGTAATCTACTTAATCAGTCACATTCTTTTTAATTATTATTTTACCTCCTCTAAATATTTATTATTTATAATTAAATAATATCGTTAGTATCTTGATGATACTGAAACTTTATTATTATTAGGAAATAAAATTTCTTCCCCCACATTCTAATAAATGGTAAGTGAAAATATCGATCATGCTTATGTATGGATCATCATCTCTATGTAGTGATAAAATTCATTTCTGATCACAATATTATATGGATTGGTATTTTTATGTATTTAATTATTATATAAAATAATTATGATATAATTATACTTATATAATTATAATATAATAAATATATTATTACCTTCCAAAATGTTGGAAAACGATAATTTTGTTCGTACATACTTTTGAACTACCACATCCATAAAGCGATGTGATTCATTTTTTTCTTATATTTCACGTGGATGATAATAATGATGGATAAAATATATTTATATGATTAAGATCATATAATAATGATTATTTTATGGTTTTTTAATATTTCGATTTATTTTTTTACCATCCATCAAAAAGAAAACTGGTGTTCTTACATACATACGGACAACCGTTTCCATGAATAGAGTAATTATGTTTTTTTGTCTCTATCTATTTTGAATATAAAAACATGTTTATAATGAAAAAAATATTATATTTAATTATTTAATAACATTTTTTTTATGATGGGACAAGGATTAAGATATAGGGATGATAACTACCAAACAATAACTTACATGAAAAATAAATATGATATCACATCGAACAATTATTTTAATAAAATTGTTAATATATTGGTCATAAAACGACATAAGTAATAATATATGGTTTGATATATATGAGAATATTTCTTACTATATGTATAATAAATTTATATTTATTATAAATGAGGTTCTGAGACATAGGATACAATTCGGACCTAATGTATAAGATTTACTTCTCATTTTAATTTCTATAAGACATATGCATTATAGACCACATGTTTCTTTTATGTGGTGTATATTCTACCCATGAATATCTTTTATGATTATTCACAAGAAAATTATGGTATATACATATCAATATTATGTTCTATATTTCATGGGGCTTTTGATTAAAATGTTTCGAAAGTGTTATGTTTTTTATGTTTTAATCTCATTATTTATGAGGATTGTTTAAGATTATGTTTCCATGGATTAAATCTATTGATATATCTCTCAGTAAACACAATACTTATCTTATCCTATTTTTATTTCATGTAAATAAAATTTTCTGTTCCTTTTACTCACTTTAAGTAATAAAGATACAGAAAATATATTTTCACTACTAAAAACTGGGATTATCATTCCATAGGGACTTAACAATGCAAGCTAAAAATGCTGATAAAGTTCCCCTTTGTCAGCACAAAAAAATTCATGTTAAAGTGGGTAATTATGAGTGATAAAAACTCTTCCTTAATGAAGGTTCTTTCTTATATATTTTTAACAAGCACTAATAATTTCCCACCCTTTATCATTGCTTTTAAAAATGTGCTAATAAATGGGGTCTTTTATCAACTCTTATAACAAAACTCTAATAAAGGGGGTGTTTATCTGCCCTTTATAGAAAAATTGATAAAATACCATTGTATCAATGGTCTTTTACAAGCTCTCATAAGATTATACTTCAAAAAAATTATATTTCGCTAAATATAATATATCAATATATCAATATATTTATATTGATAAAAATATAATATATATTTTTTAAAATATATTTTAGATAAGATAAATTGAAAACTAATATATAAAATATTTAAGTGAATTGACTTATAAAATAATTTAAAGTATATTTTAAATTATTAGTGTCACGGACCATCCCATGGGGCCCGGACGTGACTACCATAAGCCCACCTTCCATTGGCCAAGGGTTGGAAACTAGCACCTGAAGGCATTTCTCGAATAGGGAACACATTTCCTTAGTGATATGTACACACTAAAAAGGGAAACTAAAATAAAAATCAAAAAAAAGTTGGTATAACCAAAAGAGTAAAGTATGTCCATAAGTGAAACTATAAACTGAGAACATTAGGCCAGAATACAAGACATAGAAACGGAAAATAAAGTGAATAGATGTCACATCTAACTTGGATCTCTACTTGGACGGTAGTAGTTGTATGTGTGAAGTTAAAAAATAGGATCCTGACTTTTCCCGTCGCACCAAGCTCCACCAACTCCTAAACCACCAAAGTCTGCCTTGGAGTGTCAGTAGTCTGCACCAGACACACACATCCGGGCAGAGCCCATGCAGGGGGTAGGTATAACAATACCAAGTAGGGGACCCTGATTCCCTTGAAGATCTATCAGTAATCCACAAAGGATAACATCACATGAAAATAGTACAAAGGTAATACCACAATAAATATCTAAATCATGAAGCATAACAAAAAAGACTCAACTTAAACCAGGTATGCAACTCGGTTAAATAGGAAATGTGATGTTGATTCATACAAGGTCACTTTGTAGCTAATCTATGATGAGTTTCTCTAAGGATGGTCCTCATCGGGTCGCTATGATGCTGATCAACACAGGGTTGCTATGATGATTATCCACACAGGGCCACTGTATAGTTGATCCATGATGTACCACATTATGTTCGGTCCTCATCGGGTCTCTGTTATGTTGATCCACGGAATTATGTTGATCCACAGAGGGTATCTATGATGTTGATCCACATAGGGTCGCTATGACGTTGATCTACACAGGGTCTCTATGATGTTGATCCACACAAGTTCCCTAAGATGGTGATCCACACAGGTTCATTATGATGATGATCCACACAAGGTCTCTATGAATATGATCCACACAAGGTCTCTATGATGGTGATCCACACAGGGTCACTCTGATGTTGATCCACACAGTGTCGATATGATTATTATCTACACCGTGTTGTTGTGATGCTAATCCACAAAAGGTCACTATGAAGCTGACAGCTAGCCAAAAAATTCCCGCTTATAACACGATTGATTGTGGGAGAGCCACTCCTCAAGCCATTGGTTGTATTTCAACTGGTACAAAGTCTCTAAAAATGTATACCCATAGGACCGTCTAGTTATATGGGTCTCAACATGACGGACAACGCATCGATCGGATGCCCGATCTGTGAGATATCGTCACATTTCTAATAAGGGCCTAGTAATATTTAGGTCTGATCAAACCTATGTCGCACGTCAAACTCCATCAAAACCCACATAGAGTATCTCTAAAGGACAGCCTTCTCACAAGGGTCCTTATTCCACAGAAGGCGTGTCAATCAGACACATGATTTTTCAGTTACATCCTTTTGTGTGAAACGGTGGTGATTACATCTCAGTACGGCCTGGCTCGGTCGAGCCAGTTGGAATATGCCAAATAAACCGCTTCCCAATGGTTATCACAATGCCACTGGTGGTGTATTGAATAGACACTCAGTTCATCAGTTATGGTCATTTCATTATTTTAGTACTGGTTGGGTCTGGGCCCGTTCCGACTCGGTCAGACTAGCACGATGCAATGGGTCCTGGGATCTACCTGACACTACTCTTATCTAGCCCGTTAACGGTCAGCCCGGTTCACAGGGTTCATCCCGTTAATGGTCGGTCCGGTTCATGGGGTATGTCCCATTAAGGGTCATCCCAGTTCATGGGGTCCGACCTATCAGGTTCAGCATTATTCGGTATGCGGGCTAGGCCGCGGTTGGTCCGGCCCATCGAGTGAGGTTCGTCCCACCAGCACTGGCCCACTAGGCCGCGGGTCCATCCCAGCCCGCTTGTGGATCTGAGCTTCTCGGTCGGCCGGCGTCTGGACTAGTATGGTAGATGACACACCGCATTCTCTGGTATCCCAAAGGTTGCAAGGCCATTTCACCCAGCCAGTGCAGTGCTGTCCACCACATTAAACAATCATTTGTTTGGCCAACTAGGATTCGCCAACGCGAGGTGGCGTAGGCCGCGCCTCTGCCTCTTATCATGGATGCTTCCGCCGGTGCCTACGGGGGCCTCCCTTGTGCCTCCTGGCCACCTTCAGCCGTCATGGTGCACCACCGTGCACTACTTTCCACTACCCATGGTTGATTTCAATAGGTTTACTCTAGCCACTGCCATCCGCCGTCGAACTGGCATGCCCGCGGTATCTTTCGCGGGTCACCGGATGTGATCTGATGTCCGTTCGTTGTGTCGTTTGTGCCTTAGAATCTCTCGTTCTGCCTTCGTCATAGCGTGATATGCTCTTTAACATTTCCATAAATCTAAGGGAACTTTCCTCAAAGAACAGAGCATAAGCAAAGCGGCAGAGGGTATGGGCCTTGTTCGTTTGTCCCACGTCCTCTACGGTAATGTGATAGCAAGTGAAGAGGACTTAATTCACCAAAGACAACATCAAAATAACCCCCCCCCCCTTCCTGGAAGAGACGTTCGCTAACAAAGATCGAAATAACCACATTTATCATTATCATTGGTTTGTGATTCGGTTGCACTCATTACTGCTCACTAAAACCGGTCTCGTCCTCCAAGTTGTTGGTGTCTTGATACTTTGCCAGAGCTTCGTCATGGGGTGAAACCATGCCTACACCCCTCCCTGAGCTCCAAATAAATAGTATAGGATAAGGGTGAGGAACGAACATGGAATTAATGAGGTTCATTTAATTAATGAACCTTCCAAATTCTACTGGTGTGTTTACAAAAATAAAGGGGATTCATGTTATTTAATGGCTTGACATGTCGTTGGTCCCACCAACACAGCTCATGCATTGGAGAAAAGAATGATAAAAGAACAATATGATTGTTATTCTATTATCATTTTAAAAAATTCTAAAAACTAACTTCTATTCCTGACCAACTACGGTTGAAGTGAAACCTTCCTTAAGAGATTATCATAGAGGCAGATTTAACAGTACACTTAGATTTCAATTCCGAGAACTGGTTCAAATGATATAAAATGTTGCCCTCTTGTTTACTGAACGTAGCTGAAAAAATGTTCAGAAAATTATTAACAGCCACACTCAACCCGCACCCATTGAGGTCAGTCTCCTCATAAAGGGAACACACCCTAACGATCTAAATTGTACTCTCGGATTATCAATCCGAGTTACCCTTTAAATGTTAAGGATTTTAAATTAAATTAATTGTCACTTAATTATTTTATTTATGGCTAAAAACTAACTTCCACTGGTCGCTTGCACTGGACAATGTTATTACATACCTAAGGAAATCATACCATCATGAGTTAGGCAGTGGTCTCATGTTTTTTTTTCAAGTCACCATTCGTGAGTTATAAGCATCTGAAAAATAAAATAATTTTATTTAATTATTTTATTTACAGTTATGCCATTTTTTTGGTTTTCCCACTGGTGGTCTGCGTTGAATATACTTAAGTCATGCCTAGGATAAACCAGCCATCATGAATGCAACGGTGCCCTTAAATTTCTGATTTGAGCAACTGTTTAAGAGTTATTTCACTTTTTCAAGAAAACCACTCATGCATGCTATTTTAAACTTAACATATTTCAACGAATCATTTTTGCCACTCTTGTCCTTGGAATTATACACCATCATATTTTGAAATCATGAAATAATTCCATATAATTAAAAAACTATACAGAAATTCTAGGAAATTACATTCTCCCCCCCCCCCAATAGGGATTTATGTCCTCGAATGCCAAAATGAGGAAAACCAAACAAAAGAGGGTATTATGAATGAATTTGATCCTCCTTCTCCCATGTTCTCTCCTGGATGTGCCTGCGATACCACCAAACTCGCACTAGAGGGATCCATTATCCATGAAGGACTCACTCTTGTGGATCCCCTATATTCACCTGGAACTCCGAAAAAGTCACCCCATAGTCAATTCCCAACTCGACCAAGTCAATAACGTGCAATGGATAATTCATGTATCTCCTCGGCTACTACACATGGTAAGCATTATGCAATCGAAGAATTTGTGGGGGAAGAGGTATGTGGTACACCACCCAGCTAACACTATAGAAAAACCCGAAAGTTATGATGAACCTTGGAGAATGTTTTTCGCCTCTACCAATCCTTCGTAATCCTCATCGGGGTGAGACATGTATGAAGACATGGTCTCCCACCTCATTATCTAAGGGTCTATGTCTCTTGTTGGCAGAATACATCTATCATCTCTGTGTAGTATTCATCCTTGGGCACCAATACTAATATGGAAGGTCCTAATACATATTTATCACTCCTGGATGTACGGCCAAGGGAGATGTATGGAACACCCTCAGCACCACCTATCATAGCACCATAGGTACAAATGTACGTCCCATGAAAAGGACAGCATTCTCCCCACCTTCAGAATATTCTTCAGGTGCATGGCCTGAGGATATCTGAGTACGTGTTGCCTCGCAGCTTCTATCTCTGAGTTGCATTTCCCTAACATGATGAAGGGGTGGAGGGGTAACTACCATTGAATGGTGGTTTATTGTATCATCTATATCCATGTAGGATATCTAAAGTGAGAATAACTGCTCTAAAGCCTTATTCAGTAGTGGTTAACTCGATCTCCAACTAAGTGCATATGCGACTATGTTCCCCTTCCCCTGAGTATAGAATTTCTTAAATTCATAGTCCAGGATGATGTCTAGCCAACTTTGTTGCCTCAGATTCAGATATTTCTGTGTGAGGATATATCTGAAACTCTCATGGTATGAGTAAACAATGAACTTCTCTCCCATCAAGAGTTTTCCAAATCATTAGTATGAAGACTAAAACTTCCAACTCCATGTTGTGAGTCATATAATTTTCTAATGAGTCCATAGATGTTTTGATCCATAAGAAATCATGGCATCACCTTGCATCAAGATCCAACCGAGTCTGGTCCCTAATGCATCATAGTAAACCACGTAGTCAGTGCCCTCCTTCAGAAACCATAGGATGGGAGGGCTCGTCATGCTTTGTCTCAGCTGTTGAAAGCTCCACCGATATGTCTCAGTCCACAATAAGGGTTTTTCCTTCTTCCTCAATGCGGGCATAGGTGCTGCTACTCTGTATAAATTGAGTACCAGCCTTCGATAGTACCTTGCAAATCTAGGGAATCTTCACACCTCAGTGACACTCCTGGATGGCTTCCAAGAATGTACTACTTCGATCTTTTTTAGATCCACTTTGCTCCATTCAACTGATCAAAAAGATCAACAATCCTCAGAAAAAGATACTTTTTCATCATGGCCACCTGGTTTAAGCACCTAAATTCCACACATAGCCTCAAAATTTTCTTTCCCTTCTTGGTCAACAACACCTGGGTTTCCCATGGAGAAACACTGGTCCTTACAAATCCATTTCTCTTTAAGTCTTCTAACTTTACCCTCTTCTCCCAATGATCTGTAGGGACCATCAGATTTGTGGGTGTAGATATCAGTGTTTTTTCTGGGTACAAGTCAACGCGGAAGTCTGCCTCTCTATGAAGAGGCAGTCCTGGGATATATTTTGGAATAAAATTCTCACACTCATCCACCACCATTGGAAACTAGGGACTCTCCTCATCGACCATGTTGAAGGTCAAGAAATCTAGCTGATATGTAATTGGGTTCACCTTCCTGACTGCAAGTCCATCCCGTGCTGCTCTTCTTCCTTCTCACCAACAACGACAAACTAGCCTTCATCCTTGCACATACATGACAATGTACGTCTAAAGTTTTCATTCATTGCGTGAACTATTGATAGCCAGACCTTTCCTAGAATGATTTCGTTGGGCTTCAAAGATGCTAATAGAAGATCCCATCAGAAACTCACTCCTCTGAGACTAGGATCACATTGTCGGCACCATCATGTGACTGTTAAATCTCCTCCGGTAAGAGTATCCAAACTCCATGGTCGATCTAAAAACTCATTCAAAATCTCAGATTCCTAAACTACGTCTATGATAAGGAAAGAATTGTAAACACGTGTGATGATAATCACTACTACTAAAGAAGAGAATATAGAGATCGTACCTCGTATCATCTCAGGGACGTCAGGATCGTGAGCCTCAGCTTCCTGATGTTGGGCATGTCCCCATCCACCTATTCCCTGAGCCCGAGGTGGACCACCAAGGGGTAATGGTGGTAGTACCTGGTGACCCCGACCACCACTTGTCGCACATCCTACTCCCCTACCATGTCTGATGCCTGGCTGACACTCATGCTCTTGCTGCTTCCACTTTCTTGGTGGCCCCTCCACCATCTGCCGATCATCCACATGGGGAGTTGGATAGTCACGAGCTATGTGACCCTATCTCCCGCAAGAAAAACAGATCATGCTTCATTGGTGGCTATCTCATCCTTGAAACATTGAGGGCCTCTTCCTCTGGGACTCATGAAATGTGTTCAGCCGGCGTTCATGATCCACTGGTATCATCTGCTGCTCAAAGGGTGGTGGTGCTGCTGGTACACCACCAGAAGGTGCCATCACTATAAGTTGTCCCTGAACTGATTCCTCGACACTTGGTGGGCCATTGTCAGGATCTCTAACATGAATCTTGACTGGATATATTTGTGAAGGCATATTTTAAGAAATGGATGTTCCATGACCAATATGTTATACCTGGTGAGCTGACAAAAGAAATATCATGAAAACTTTTCAAAACACGGGATACTAGTTTTTTTGTGTACCGAGTTGTAAAATAGAATTCAGGGTCCTAGTGTATGGATACATAAGCTGCTGAACCAACACTGGACACCCTAAACTAACACCCAAACATAAGGCACATAACAATATTTCTCTTTTAAAACATATAATCTTAGTTCTTCGAGTAGAACTGACTACCATCTGATACCTTTTTGACCTAACCTGTCCCAGAGAGCCCGGATATAACAACACCAAGCCTACCTTCCATAGGCCAGGGGTTAGTGACTAGCACTTGAAGGATTTTCCCGAACAATCAAGGCATTTCCTTATATATATGTACACACTAAAAGCGAAACAAAAATAAACAACCAACAAATGTATTTATAATAACCAGAGTAAAGTACAACCACAAGTACAACTGTAAACTGAGAACAGTGGGTTGGAATACAAGCCCTGTAAATAGAAAAGAAAGTAAAAATGTTGTTGAATATTCCTTGGAGCTCTACCTAGAGGGTAGGAGCCATAAGTCTGAATTCAAAGAAGAGGATCTTGAATGCAACAATCGTACCGAGCTCCACCAACTCCAGAACCTCTTAAGTTTACCTCGAAGTGGAAGTATTCTACACCAGAATCAAAAGTGTAGGCAGATCCCGTGCAGGGGGTGAGTATAACAATACCAGGTAGGGGAACCCGGGTCCCCCAATGGTCTCACAGTAATTTAAAAAGGAAAGCATCACAAGAAAATACCACAAAGGTAATACCGTAAACATGATCTAAATCATGAAGCATAAATAAAAAGACTTGGGTCAAAACAGGTATACAAATCAGTGAAATAAGAAACAAGATGATGATCCACACAGGTTCACTATCTAGCATATCCATGATTGGCCGCTCTGAGGTTGATCGTCCTCAGTTCGCTATGATGCTGATCCACATAGGGTCACTATTATTCTTGTAACGCCCCGACCCTAGGTACCCAGAGTCAGTGCATTATTACATAACATTGGAATGATCTCAAAGGATCATGTCTCGAAAGACTGCTAGTTTAGTAGTCATGGAAACACTAGATATATTCATAAGTCTTACATTACATCATAAGGTAAAAAAAAATAAACAACATCTTGTCTTCATATCCCCTCATACTATCCTTGCAGGTCATTCATAAATTACTTCTTCTCATCCTGGGAAAAATAAAACACTGAAAGGGGTGAGCTCAGATGCTCAGTAAGGATAACATTATAGTAGAAGCTTTCATTGATAAGCATAAACACTTAAGGGAATTTATAACAAACATAAAAGCCTTTTTAAACTTGAACTTCAGCATAAAATGGCAAAGATAAAATGAAATAATGCCATTTACTTATTCACATGGATATTCTATTAGTCTAATGATCACATCAAATATCAATAACCACTTTCATAATGATGGAATGCATAATTCCATACTATCATAAACACATAGCCAAGGCCTCGTGCCAAGACTACAAATAAGATTTTGCCAAGGCCTTATGCCAAGACACTAGTTTGTCTCATGAGACCTACCAATGCATAGAGGAGCAATAGCGGGCTCTTCCCGTCACTTATTAAGTCCAATTCATTCATCATATGAACAGTTTTAAACATAACATAAACATTCGTATTAAAACTAGCATACGAAATGTCAATACATTAACCACAAGCCATGAATGGTATAAAAATAGCACATCCACAGTCAAACATAACTCATTCGATACAATATGGAAGATTGTATTGTATCACATTAACCTCAATCAAGAATAATGAAGGATGTTGACATAGATGAAAATAATCATCAAAACTATTTGAGAGAAATATCCCCCTTTTTCTTGAAATCATTTAAAAGTCACACTATTTTTCAAGAAGCCATTTAAAAATAGATTTTTGAATCAAAGTGTCCCACACCACTTTGAAACTTTTAAAAGGAATTTTTATTTGAAAATGTTAATGTCCATATAAATAAATCCTTAAAAACATTTTTAAAACATAGACATTAGTGAGCAAGATTTAGATGAATAAGTCTTTAAAACATTTAAAAAAAGTATTTTAATTAGAAATTCTAACCAAAAGAGAGACACTTGAATACAAATAATTGAGGTAATAAAAACTTTGTAATATCATGAGAATAAAGGGAATCATGATATACTATGTCAAAGTACATTATATACACCACATAAAAGTGATTTGGTGTATAACAATAAATAAGTCTCAATGGAATGTAAATTAAGATGAAATCTCTCATAAAGGCCGTATCATTAGGTTAAGGATAAATCAATGACATAGTTATGTGTGACAAATATAAATACACTAAATATGAATGGATATTCAGTGTAAAACAATCAAATGAAATTCACACATAATCTTATAAAAACAAAACCAATGAATTGGATGTTTAACTCAACAAATGGAGAATGAGTTAAAATTACTCTTATCAAATTCATATCGATGACTTGAGAAATTATCAATGGAGTGATTATGTAAATCCAAACAATATCCACAGAAAGGGGAGTGGAAATTATGACATAATCAAATTAATTGTGATTCCACACATAATCTTGGAGTAATATAATCAATGAAGTATATGTAAAGCTGAATGAGTGGAAATTGAAATTTCAAATTCCCTTATCGATTTGGTAACTTATGAAACATGCACCAATGAAAGAAGGATCATAAAATGATGATTTAAATACCCATAAGATAATGTATATTACACAATGATTACAATCATGGGTAGTACACACACCACATGAAATAAATAAGTGGTGAACAATAGAAATCTCACGAAATTAAGAGTGAGATAAGAAACCCCTTACTTTGTACTTTTTCCTTGGTCGATGGTAGGTTAACCTATTGTATAATGGTGAAATAATTTTTATTGAATTATACAAGAATAATTTACATTACTATGATATCATATATGATCTTTTAACATTGATTTGTTAATAATATCTTAGAATTATCGTCATTTCGGGTGTTAACGGGTTTATTTTACTTTATATTCTTTGTTATGTGAGCCATATTTGTTATTAATGGGATGTATATTATTCATATCCAGAATTATATAAAGTCCTTAAACATTATTTTTAATCATAAAATGAGAATTATACTTGAATGGATATGATGGAGAATGAATCTCATCGCGTTCGTGGAGACGGTAGTCCGTACGTACGCACGAGCGACAATATCATTCTTTTGATATTAAAATAATATATAATTGGATGGTATATCATATATACAGAATCATTATCATGTTATATTTATTATTTTCATGAGTTACACATCATTATTATACCCACCCAAATAATAATATATTGAATAACAATTACACCATGACGTGGAGACGGTAAGCCGTACGTACGCATGTATGGTGACATGTTATTCAAAGGGTGGATAGAATACTGAATATGTTTGTACCATATTTATAATAACATCACAGTATATATAAGATACTGGATTTATTATTTTAGAATGGTAATAACAAATAATGAATAAGTGGAAGAAGAAAGAAACTTGAAAAGGGGTGGTGAAAACAGTACCTCTTCTTTGGGTTCTTCCTATTGATTTGATAAAAAGGGATCCTTAGGTTGGCTTTCTGATCAAAAAAAGGCCTATAGGTTGTAGTGAGGGAAGTTGAGAGAGTATTTGGGCAGGGTTTTCCCGAACCAAAAGGCTTTGAATGTGTGATGAAATGAGAAGGAGGAGTGCCCTTTTATAAGAGGGGTGAGGGGAACCTTTGGAAAAGCTAAAAATATTAATTTATAATAAATTCATATTCGGTTTCTAATGTCTCCAAAGATGATTATTTAAAGTTTAGGGTGGGGATGGATCGAAAACCACTCAACCAATAGAATTTAGAAAGGTTTGGGTGACTATATTAACATTATCTTTAAGTATTAACTCTAAGTTAATTAGTTTCACTTTTACAATGTCTCTTTGTATTTTTATATTATATGGTTACTAAACATACTATATACATCCAAGAGACCCCCAAGTGGTCCATTAATGATACACATATCATGATATAAGTCTCTTGGACGAACCTTAGATTTTTAGGAATTTAATATCAATTAATAATATAATATTTGTTTTAAAAACTCTTTTATGTCAATTTTGACAATATTCAATAGTTGATTTTTTTTGAAACTCATAATAGATTTATTACTTCGAAAACAGTTAATTAAATCAATCCTAATATGTCATAGTAACCTATAAAATTATTGTAATTCAATAATAGTCTCATATTATATTTATTTTGGTATTTATAATATCAATTAGTTAAATTTTTCACTATTATTGTAATTACTGCATCATCATTGTGTCATATATATATTAAATTATTTAATGTCTAAAAATTATAAATAAAATATCATTATGTATTAAATCTTTTTATCTTTATAATTAATATTTATAGTCTAAAATCCAACATATATTACCCTATTTAACAATTGTTTTTCTAAAAGATATATGCTTGTGTCATTTTTGTATTCATTTTAACTTAATTAAAATAAGGTGTCCCTATCACATACAAGTGGATCCATGGGGTCCAAAAATCGACCCAAATAAGCCCATGGTCGGCCATGTATCAACCAATAGGGTTAAGACACGTTTTAGGGTAATTTAGTATTATTATAATATTATTTCTTAACCCTTATTTACCGGATTTATGCTTTAACCATGGTAAATAAAATATTTACCGAAGTAATTATTCAAAATGTATAAAAATAATATATATCTATTTATACAATTTAAACATCCTGATTCCAAATATGGAATCCATTTTTCAAAATTCAAAACACAGAAGTGGCAGAAATTAATTTAAAATTAATTCCTATTGTTAAAACAAAAAGCGTGTTTTTAAGAGATAATAACTATCAAAAGATTGGCACTTGTTTATGTCTGGTTTAATTGTGAAATTATTTCCAATGACAAACATTGAATTAAATGGTAAAAATAATTTCTAAATATACTTTAAAACCACTCAAATTAATAATTTATCAATATTAATTATTTCGATTAAAAAGGTTGTTTTTAATTAAAATTTCTTAATTTTCACTATTCATCGAAATATGAAAGTTATCCAAAAAGTACCAAACTTTCACCCTAAGCTATAATTGATATTCCAAATTCAAAAATGATGTATATTTTAAAAAATTCCAAACATATAAGTTTCATTAATTAATTTTATAATTAATTCCCGCACTCACAACAAATAGCGTGTTTTTAAGAAACAATATATATCAAAAGATAGACAACTGTTTAGGTCCAATTTAAAAGTGAAATTAATTCTAATGAACACCATTGGATAAAATGGTAAAAATATATTCTAATTATAATTTGAAAGCACTCAATAATATAATTTATCACTATAAATTATTTTTATTAAAAAAGTTGTTTTTAAGTGTTTTTCACTATTCATAAAAATTGGAAGTTCTTAGAAAAATACCAAAAATTCATCTTAGGATAATTTCGATATTACGAAACCAAAAATGAAGTCAATTTTGAAATATAAAATATATATAATTTCAAAAGGTTGGTATTACTATTCATAACGGCTAGTTTGATTGGTTGTGGTGTGTTAGAACTTGATGTTGCGTACAACACATGCTATCGCATTATTCAAAGAGAAGCGTACCGTAGAGGCTTGGGGTGTTACATTCTCCCCGCCTTAATTAAATTGCGTCCTCACAATTTTTAAAATTGTGCTTGGGAATATAATGGATAGTCCCACATCGGAAAAGGAGTCAAAAAAACTGTCACTTTAAAAGAAAGAAAGATAGGTATAAAGGTCAACCGAGATAACCCATACCTGGATTCAATGTAGGAAAACATGGATATGGATGATAAACTAAGTGTCAAGTTCTGATGGGGAGGGATAGAAATCATGATCAGGATAAAGTTAATAATAAGAAAACCACAAACTTGTGTTGGGACAAACGGCCATTAGTCTCCTAGTAGGAAAGTAAACGGACAATATTTTTTTGTTTTAAGTAACATTACATAAGGATGAGGAATTCATTTATGATATTGACTATGAATATAAAGATATATACTTACATTTTATGTATCGTTTCATTCTTTAATAAATTTCCACCACTAACACATTTTTTAAATGATGAGTATTCAAGAACACTTGGTAACACTGGAAGAGCTAGAATAAACTTCTATAGAATCACATGATCCATGCAAGATGAACTATATATTTACATTTTCTTTGGATATTAATCAATGCCAAAATGGTTAGTACAAGATCTAATGATCCCCCAAAAGTATATTCCTTGAGAGAAAAAAACACTAATCTTAATTTCCAAAATTAAACAAACAATACCCCAAAGTTAAATAAATACCATTCAATAATCAATTTTCCTTAAAATCCTTCAATATAATCAAAACTAATATTGAAAACCAAAACTTATTAAGAATGTAGTCTTCCACATTAAATTGTATCTCCAAATGACATTAATTACTCTTAAAGTCACATACTTAAAAGCATTTAACCTAATCATTTCCATAAATAACCCAAATCATTATAAATTCACAATAAAAACATAGATAAAAATCCACCAATACTCCTCAAATGAAATCCGATACTATTATATTTTCCTTAGGCATATAGTGTTCACACCAAAGCGAACAACATCCAAAATAACATTTATCACATAATCACCAAATCATTTTCCCATACTAAGGGTATTCATTTGATAAGACATAAGATCCCAAATCAAATTATTATTGATCAATAAAATCATTTAACTAAAAATAATAGTCACACTAACCAGGGACTTCACGTAGTCTAGTGGTAGGCGATAAATCCCAATCACACTTTGGTTGTGGGTTCAATTCCCACAACTTTGTCCGACGCGACATGTTGTCACACGGTCTGCGTGTTGTCCTTTTTCAAAAACTATATTTTATAATATTACCAAAATGAAATAAATTCCTCAAAATAACCATAACATAATTTAACCACAAATCTTATCTCATACCTTGAATTTTCATCCCATATTATGATGACTTATAATTTCCTCAAACCCAACGATCATATAAAACCAAATGATTATTTATAACTATATCCATAAGAGAAGAGATAATTCTTCCTCCAATATCATTCTCACATGGGAAACTGCGGGGTTACAAATACAAGAGAAAATTATTCCAAATTAAACCCATCAACAAGGAGCACTAATACTTTTTAAACATTTCTCTGACCATTTATTTCCACATAGCTTCTTCTTTGACCAAGAAAATATCCTATATAATAGGGAATTCACTTGGTTAATGTCCAGGTCCCCTACATTTATGGAAAATGACTGTAAATGGACTCTTGGGACCATTTTAATCTTCTTCCATTGTACTCTTCATTTTTCTTCGACAATTCTTCACTTTATGTCCTTCCTTCCCGCATGTAAAGCATTTCTTTGTCCCATTGAGACACTTTCCTGGGTGTCTCCTTCCACATTTCCTGCATGATGTAAATTGAGGATTTCTTTCTCCATGGTCTCCACTACGGGAGCTCTTATCATTCATCACCTTTCTCTTCTTTGTTGAGTCTTGTAATCGGTTAATATATATATTGTTGATCATATTTTTGGAAAATTTATTTGGCATAAAGACAATATCTTTTATACATATCAACATTCCATTTTGTTGCTCATTGCCACCACTGTTTCCCTCCTTGTACATCATTCTCAAAGTCACTATAAATTCCTTGGAATCCAACCATTGACTAAAACCAGAAAGCATTGTGTGAGTAATAGTAGTCATACAATCATTTAGAGATTTACATGTCACCATATTCTCAATTTGAAACATATTAGGATTAACCGAGGTCATTTACTCTCATCTTATATATATATTACTTCAAATTTGTTTGTAAGGAAAATGTAAATAATCCTAAGCATATCACCTGGGAGTGTCATAACCAAGAGTGCAGCAAGGCCCATTGTCGTGCACCAGTTCCTGTTTGAGTCTAGCTCAAAGTGGTGTTTTCGGGTTTTACCCCTAGGTACATATGTGCCAGAGCCGCCTCTACCTGCTCGTATCCAGACAGGGATGTATTTCTCGGAAAACTCACAAAATCTCTACAACACCAAAATTCTAGGAAGTTCTTCTATACTAATCCTCAAAGTTCATCTTAGGTCTATGTTCTCTAATAAGAGTTTATCTAGCTTCCAAGGTTTGTACTAAACTTACTCTGATACCAACTGTAACGCCCCGACCCTAGGTACCCAGAGTCGGTGCATTATTATATAACATTGGAATGATCTCAAAGGATCATGTCTCTAAAGCCCGATTAGTTTAGTAGTCTTAGAAACACTAGATATATTCATAAGTATTACATACATCATAATGTAAAAAAACAAAAACAACATATTTTCTTCATATCCCCTCATAATATCCTTGCAGGTCATTCATAAATTACTTCTTCTCTTCCTGGTAAAAGTAAAACACTGAAAGGGGTGATCTCAGATTCTCAGTAAGGATAACATTATAGAAGAAGCATTCATAGATAATCATAAACACTTAAGGCAATTTATAACCAACACAAAAGCCTTTTTAAACTTTAACTTCAGCATAAAATGGTAAATATAAAATGAAATAATGTCATTTACTTATTCACATGGATATTCTATTAGTCTAATGATCACATGCAATATCAATAACCACTTTCATAATGATGGAATGAATAATTCCATACTATCATACCCACGTAGCCAAGGCCTCGTGCCAAGACTACAAATAAGATTTTGCAAAGGCCTTGTGCCAAGACACTAGTTTGTCTCATGAGACCTACCGATGCATCGAGAAGCTATAGCGGGCTCCACCCGTCACTTATTAAGTCCAATGCATTCCTAATATGAACAGGTTTAAACATAACATAAACATTCGTATAAAAACTAACATACGAAATGTCAATACTTTAACCACAAACCATGAATGGTATAAAAATAGAACATCCACAGTAAAACATAACTCATTCGATACAATATGGAAGATTGTATTGTATCACATTAACCTCAATCAAGAATAATGAAGGATGTTGACATAGATGAAAATAATCATCAAAACTATTTGAGAGAAATATCCCCCTTTTTCTTGAAATCATTTAAAAGTCACACTATTTGTCAAGAATCCAATTAAAAATAGATTTTTGAATCAAAGTGTCTCATACCAATTTGAAACTTTTAAAAGGAATTTTGATTTTAAAACTTTAATTTCCATATAAATAAATCCTTAAAACATTTTTAAAACGTGGACATTAATGAGCAAGATTTAGATGAATAAGTCTTTAAAACATTTAAAAAAAGAATTTTAATTTGAGATTCTAACCAAAAGAGAGACACCTGAATACAAATAATTGAGGTAATCAAAACTTTGTAATATCATGAGAATAAAGGGAATCATGAAATACTATGTCAAAGTACATTATATACACCACATAAAAGTGATTTGGTGTATAACAATAAATAAGTCTCAATGGAATGTAAATTAAGATGAAATCTCTCATAAAGGTCGTATCCTTAGGTTAAGGATAAATCAACGACATAGTTATGTGTGAAAAATATAAATACACTAAATATGATTGGATATTCAGTGTGAAACAATCAAATGAAATTCACACATAATCTTATAAAAACAAAACCAATGAATTGGATGTTTAACTCAACAAATGGAGAATGAGTAGAAATTACTCTTATCAAATTCATATCGATGACTTGAGAAATATTAGATGGATTGATTATGTTTATCCAAAGTATATCCACAGAAAGGGGAGTGGAAATTATGACATAATGAAATGAATAGTGATTCCACACATAATCTTGGAGTAAAATAATCAATGAAGTATGTTTAAAGCCGAATGAGTGGAAATTGAAATTTCAAATTCCCTTATCGATTTGATAACTTATGAAACATGCACCCATGAAAGAAGGATCAAAAAATGATGATGTAAATACCCATAAGTTATAGTATATTACACAATGAATATAATCATGGGCGGTACACACACCACATGCAATAAATAAGTGGTGAACAATGGAAATCTCACGAAATTAAGAGTGAGATAAGAAACCCCTTACTTTGTACTTTTTCCTTGGTAGATGGTAGATTAACATCTTGTATAATGTTGAAATAATTGTTATTGAATTATACAAGAATAATTTACATTAATATGATATCATATATGATCTTTTAACATTGATTTGTTAATAATATCTTAGAATTATCGTCATTTCGGGTGTTAATGGGTTTATTTTACTTTATATTATTTGTTATGTGAGCCATATTTGTTATTACTGGGATGTATATTATTCATATCCAGAATGATATCAAGTCCTTAAAAATTATTTTTAATCATCAAATGAGAATTATACTTGAATGGATATGATGGAGAATGAATCTCATCGCGTTCGTGGAGACGGTAGTCCGTACGTACGCACGAGCGACAATATCATTCTTTTGATATTAAAATAATATATAATTGGATGGTATATCATATATACAGAATCATTATAAGGTTATATTTATTATTTTAATGAGTTACACATCATTATTATACCCACCCAAATAATAATATATTGAGTAACAATTACACCACGACATTGAGACGGTAAGCCGTACGTACGCACGTATGGTGACATGTTATTCAAAGCGTGGATAGAATACTGAATATGTTTGTACCATATTTATAATAACATCACAGTATATATAAGATACTGAAGTTATTATTTTACAATGGTAATAACAAAGAAAGAATAAGTGGAAGAAGAAAACAACTTGAAAAGGGGTGGTGAAAACATTACCTCTTCTTTGTGTTCTTCCTTTTGATTTGATCAAAAGGGCTCCTTAGGTTGGCCTTCTGATAAAAAAAGGCCTCTAGGTTGTAGTGAGAGAAGTTTAGAGAGTATTTGGGCAGGGTTTGGCCAAACCAAAAGGCTTTTAACATGTGATGAAATGAGAAGGAGGGGTGCCCTTTTATAAGAGGGGTGAGGGGTACCTTTGGAAAAGCTAAAAATATTAATTTATAATAAATTCATATTCGGTTTCTAATGGCTCCAAAGTCAATTATTTAAATTTTATGGTGGGGATGGGTCGAAAAGCACTCAACCAATAGAATTTAGATAGGTTTGGGTTACTATATTAACATTATCTTTAAGTATTAATTCTAAGTTAATTAGTTTCACTTTTACAATGTCTCTTTGTATTTTTATATTATATGGTTAATAAAGTAACTATATACATCCAAGCGACCCCCAAGTGGTCCATTAATGATACACCTATCATGATATAAGTCTCCTGGACGAACTGTAGATTTTTAGGAATTTAATATCAATTAATAATATAATATTTGTTTTAAAAACTCTTTTATGTCAATTTTGACACTATTCAATAGTTGATTTTTTTGAAACTCATAACAGAATGATTACTTCGAAAAAGGTTAATTAAATAAATGATAATATGTCATAGAAACTTATAAAATTAGTGTAATTCAATAATAGTCACAAATTATATTTATTTGGGTATTTATAATATCAATAATTTTAATTTTTCACTATTATTGTAATTACTGCATCATCATTGTGTCATATATATATTAAATTATTTAATGTCTAAAAATTATAAATAAAATATCATTATGTAGGAAATATTTTTATCTTTCTAATTAATATTTATAGTATAAAATCCAACATATATAAACCTACGTAACAATTGTTTTTCTAAAAGATATATGCATGTGTCATTTTTGTATTCATTTTAACTTAATTAAAATAAAGTGTCCCTATCACTTACAAGTGGATCCATGGGGTCCCAAAATCGACCCAAAGAAGCCCATTGTCGGCCATGTATCAACCAATAGGGTTAAGACACGTTTTAGGGTAATTAAGTATTATTATAATATTATTGTTTAACCCTTATTTACCGGATTTAACCTTTATCTATAGTAAATAAAATATTTACCGAAGTTATTATTCAAAATTTCTAAAAATAAAAGTTATCTATTTACACAATTTAAACATCCTGATTCCAAATATGGAATTCATTTTTCGAAATTCAAAACACAGAAGTGGCAGAAATTTATTTAAAATTAATTCTCGTTGTTAAAACAAAGAGCGTGTTTTTAAGAGATAATAACTATCAAAAGATTTGCACTTGTTTATCTCTGGTTTAATTGTGAAATTATGTCCAATGACAAACATTGAATTAAATGGTAAAACTATATTCTATATATACTTTAAAAGCACTCAAATTCATAATTTATCAATATTAATTATTTCGATTAAAAAACTTGTTTTTAATTAAAATTTAGTAATTTTCACTATTCATCAAAATATGAAAGTTATCTGAAAGGTACCAAAATTTTACCCTAAGCTATAATTTATATTCCAAATTGAAAAATGATGTCTATTTTAAAAAATTCCTAACATATAAGTTGCGTTAATTAATTTTATAATTAATTCCCGCTCTCACAACAAATAGCGTGTTTTTAAGAAACAATATATATCAAAAGATTGACAACTGTTTAGGTCCAATTTCAAAGTGAAATTTATTCTAATGAACACAATTGGATAAAATGTTAAAAATATATTCTAATTATACTTTTAATCCACTCAATAATATAATTTATCACTATAAATTATTGTGATTAAAAAAGATGTTTTTAAGTATTTTTTCACTATTCATAAAAATTGGAAGTTCTTAGAAAAATACCAAAAATTCATCCTAGGATAATTTCGATATTCCGAAACCAAAAATGAAGTCAATTTTGAAATATACAATATATATAATTTCAAAAGGTAGGTATTACTATTCATAACGGCTAGTTTGATTGGTTGTGGTGTGTTAGAACTCGATTTTGCGTACAACACATGTTATCGCATTATTCAAAGTGAAGCGTACCGTAGAAGCTTGGGGTGTTACAATTCTGATCCACAGAGGGTCACTATGATTTTGATCAACATAGAGTCTCTATGTAGCTGATCCACGACAGACCACTTTAAGGCTGGTCATCATCGAGTAACTATGATGATTGTCCACACATTGTCACTATGATGCTGGTCCACATAGGGTTACTATGATGCTGCTCCACACAGGGTCCTAATGATGTTGATCCATACAGGGTCTCTAGGATGCTGATCTACAAAGGGTCTCTATGATTCTGATCCACACAGGGTCTCTATGATGCTAATCCACATAGGGTCACTAGGTGTGGATCCGTATAGGGTCGTTATGAAGCTAACAACCAGCCATTGGAGTCCCACTCAAAACACGCTTGATTCTGGGAGAACTACTTCTCAAGCAATCGGCCATATTTAAACCAGTACGATGTCCTGAAAAAACTATACCAAAGGGAAAAACTCATAATAGGGGTCCCAACGTGACAGACGACAAGTCGTTCCGAAGCCCAATCTGTGAGATATGAGCACATTTGTAAAAAGGCCCCAGTTGGATTCAGGTCTGACCCAAAACAAGTCTCACATCAATCTACATCAAAACTCACATATGGTATCTCCAAAGGACCACCTTGTTACAAGGGTCCATATGTCACTAATGGCACATCAATCGGATGCCCGGTATGTTAGTTACATTCTTTTCGGTGAAACGTAGGTGATCGCACCTCGGTTTGGCGAGGCTCTGTCGGGCTTGTCGGAATATTCCAAAGGAAACGCTCCCCAAAGGGGATCCCAACGCCACTGATGGTGTATCGAACTGAAACCTGATTTGTTAGTTACGTGTGTTACCTTATTTCAGGACTGTTTGTGTCTCGGCCCGGTCCGACTTAGTCAGACTGACCCGATGCAATGGGTCTTGTGGTATACCTAACCCCGCTCGAGACCGGCCCCTTTAGTGTCCTTCTGGATCACTAGGTCTGGCCTGTCGAGGTTGGCCTGGTTTGGTTCACGGGTTCGGGAAACACTTGGCCTAGCCAGTTGGGTGGGGTTCATCCCACACGCGTTGGCCCGCTGGACAGCGGATCCAGCCCGCTGGTCCGTGGGTCCTGCCTGACCCACTGGGCGGGTCCGGACCTCTCAGTCGGCCCGCATCCATACTGGTCCACTAGAAGGTGGACCGCTTTCTCGGTAGGCCCTGCTGTTGTAGGGATGTTTCCCCCAACCGATGGGGCACTACCCCACCGAGTTTCGCCAACGCGGTGCGGCGCTACCTACGCCGCCCCCTCGTGTCGCGGCCTGCTGGCCACGGCCGTTGCTGCTGGAGCCTTTGAGTGCGGCCCTTGTCCCGTGAGACCCGCTAGAGCTATCCTCCATCGGCCAGTGCGGTGTTCCATCATGATCTGCCATCCACCACCCACTGTTGGTTTCGGGGGGTTTCCTTCGGCCACCACCAACCGCCGCTGAAATGGAGTATCAGTGGTGTCTTCCATGCATCACTGAACATGCTTTGGTGTCTGTTCTTGGTGTCATTTGTGCATACGTATCTCCCACACTACTTCCATCATAGCGTGACCTGTTATTTCATGTTTCCATCAATATGAGGAAATCATCCTCGAAGAAAGAGCATGAGCGAAGTGGCAGAGTGTTCAGGATTTGTTTGTTTGTCCTGCACCCTCCTCGTTAAAGTGATTACAAGCAGGAGAGGATTTATTTCATTAATTACAACATCAAAATAATCTACCTACATAGATGAGATGTTCACTGATGACAATCGAGAGAACCACCTTCTTCATTTTCATCAGTTTAATTTTTTTTGGTGCTCATCACCACTCCCTGAAACCAGTCTCGCCCTCCAAGTGGTCGGCTTCATGATACTTTTACAGAGCTTCGTCGCTTGGTGAATCTGTCCCAACACCCCTTCCTGACCTCCTTATAAATTGGAGAGTAGAAGGGTGAGTAACGCACGTATAATCAATGGGGTTCATTTAATTGATGAACCATCAAAATTAAAATGGATCTGTTACAAAAATAAGGGGGATTCAAGCCATTTAATTTCTTGACATGTCGTCGGTCTTGCCAATTCTTCTCATGAATTGGAAAAAAGAATGATAAAATAACAATAATACTGTTATTTTATTATATTTAAATATAGCCCATAAACAAAATTCTTCTCCCGACCAACTACGATCAAAGTGAAGCATCCCATAAGCGAATCCTGATGCAGTGGATTCAACGGTGCTCTCAGATTTCAATTCTGAGAACCGGTTCAAAAGATAGAAAATGCCACCCATGCATTTACTGAACGTACCTGAAAAAAAGTTCCGAAAATTATTAACAGTCAACAGCGACCCACGTCGGTCAATGTTAGGCTCTGCCTAAGGGTAGCACGACCTCATGAGCTCAATGATATTCTCTGATTTTCAATACGAGATATTGTTTAGAAGTTAAGTACTTTACAATAAAATAATTGACACTTAATTATTTTATTCAGGGCTAAAAACTATCTTCCACTGGTGCCCCACACAGACCAATGTTAGTATTTTTCAAAGGAAATCATACCCTCACGATTTCAACGGTGGTCTCAGATTTTTTATATGAGTCATTGATCGTGAGTTATATGTATTTGAAAAATAAAATAATTTTTTTAATTATTTAATTTATAATTGGGCCATTTTCTGGTTTCCCACTGGTGGCCTGCGTCGACTAAACATATGTCACACCTAGGGTAAACCCACCATCCTGAACGCAACGGTGCCCTATGATTTCTGATCTGGGTACTCATTTAAGAGTTATTCCACCTTTTCAGGAAAACCACTAATGCAGGATATTTTAATCTTCACATTTTTTTACGGATCATTCCGGGCACTCTGGGCTACGGAAATACCCACCTTCAAATTTCACGGTATCGAAATAATTCCATATAATTAAAAAAAATTATTGGTAAATTCTGGTACATTAATTTTTTTTTATTAATACCACATAATAGTAATTTAATATCAATTTGATGATATCAAAAATCTAAAAATTAAAAAAAGATCTAAAATAAGTTGGAAATGTAACTCAAACATCAATCAACAATAAATTTTGATTCAATTGTTTATTTGGTATTTACTTCATATAAAATTGAATCCTATGATGATCTTTGTACCATTATTGACACGAGAAAACCTCTAAAAACATTCAAGGCCAAAATATTCATAAAAGTTTTCTATAACTGATTTTTTAATTAGTGTAACCCGATTTTATAACATTTTTTAGATTTTCTGGCTCATTTATGGGGGTTTTTTTCTCTTTTTTGGTAAAGATTAAATTTTTTAAAATATATTACATTCATTTTGATATTATTATTTTAAAATATTAAATTTTTTATAATTTAATATTATTTATAATCAAATATATAATAATATTTACATATTTTTTATATATTCACTCATAATGTTTTAATTTTATAAAAAATAATTAATCTTATTTTCATATAAAATATATTTATTAATATATAAACATATATATAATAATATAGATAAATATATGGATAAAAATTAAATGATATATATATATATATAGATATATCATAAAAGGTGAAACAAAATATTATAGGGGAGTGGAATAGACTTGGTTGTATATGTTGGAGGTCTAGGGTTCGAACTCACTAGAGGAAAGGGCGAGCATAAGACGGTGAAATTATCTATAGATCTAATAATGGGGTTTGGGAAGCATTGATAAAGTGGTGGGGATGGGATGTACTAATGAAGGGAGTTGTGTGTGGTATAGAAAAAAACTTATATACCCTTTATCTATGGGGCCTTTAAAAGTGCATTTTTAGCGCTGATATAATCTTCGGGCCTTTAACCATGGGAAAATTATTAGTTCTCACTTAGCGCAACTAAAGGCATATTCTATCACTGTTAATGGCCATTTTATTGTGAGATTTTTTAGAAAATTTGTCTTTATTTCTCTCATAGATTAGAAAAAACATTTTCATCCATATCAAAGATTTTAAACAATGTTTTAAAGAGTGTTATTAATAATATCATATGAAATTGTTTCAATTCATTTTTACCCAAGTATGAATTTAAAAAAAAAAATATATAATATTCTTGGTCGTATTCCGAATGAAGTAATTTTTTGAATTTTTAGAAAGGAATGAAGGGATTTTTTTAACTTATATAACAATAATGAAATTTACTTCTATCATGAATATTCAATACATTGATTCTTCCATTAAATGTTAATATTTTTCAAATAAAATATTTTATATATTAATTTTAAAAAAAAAAAATAAGCGATCAAAAAATGAAATGGATATTTTCCTTAGGAATTTCTAATGATGTGACACTCAAACCCCAGAAACTAAGAGCCGGTACATTATTCTAATACATTGGCATGGTTACAATGAATCAAATTTTGAAGCTCCAATCAGTTTATCAGACATGAAAAAAAAGATTACATACAGGAACATTAAATAATAATTAAAAACATAAAATTCAATATTGATATTCATTTTAGAACACTATTTTTATCCATGTTTAACCCAATATAAAAATCATAATACACTTCTTGTCATATTTTGAAAATATAACATATGAAAGGGGTGAGCTCAGAAGCTTGGTAAGATGACACGATAAAATATAAGCTTTCATAAATATCCAAAAACTTTATGGAAAGTTAAAAAATGAAACATAATCTTTTTAAACATAAACTGGAACATAATATAGAAATAATAAATCAAATATTTCAATTTAAACATTCACATAGATATTTTATTAGTCGAATAATCGATTTCTTATATTAATAACTAACTACATAATGATGGAATGAATAATTCTGGACTTCATAACCATATAATCAAGACCTCATTCCAAGACCATACATAAATGCATATTAAACTAGTGAGTCTCATGAGACCTACTGATGCATTGTGGGGAAATATAATTCCCCTCAAATCACATACTATATCCAATTAATTTATCATATGAAGGGGTGAAACGTAACATAAATATTTGTATAAAAAATATAATATGAAATGTTAATACATTAACCATAAAAAATTAATGGCATAAAAATAGAACTTCCACATTCAAACAAATCATAAAATATATAATACCATAAGGAATATTTTATCATAATAAATTGGCATCAATTAATAAAAAAATACAACAAAAGATGTTGACATAGATGAAAAAAATATATTTTTTAAATGTTTATGATAGAAATTTCCCTTTTTTACTTCCAAATAATTTGATGTCTTACCTTTATAAAATAACCCATTTCTTTTAAAATCAACATTTAAAAATTTTGATGGATCATTCAAAATCTAAAGGAATCATAACAGCATAAATATCTGCTCATGCCGTATAATTTACAAAATTATTCTTCCTATAATTTGTTAAAAATTCAAAAAGTACCTCACTAAAAAAATGACAGATATATTCCTTTCAAGACATTTTATAAAAATTAAAACATGGAAAAATAATTAATTTAAAAAATTTCCAAATTTATTTTGAAATACATTTTTAAGAAACAATGACATGATTTATAAATGTTTCCCAATAGATACTTACAGATAAACAACCTCAGATAATAATGAGATTGTGAAATTGAACCTTACATAACACCTTAAAAAGATTTATTTTTTGAATAAATTTTAATGAACCTAAAATCAAAAAAAATATATAACTTATAATCCTTTTGTATCTATATAAATATCTATGTAAAATTATTTGAAGAATATTGCAATGGATAAAGGATTAATTAATTAAACATTCAAAGTGTCTCATACCACTTTGAACACTGGAATCATAAGACCAATATCTTAAAATGAATATTTAATTAACATGAAGATAAATGTATTTATGATATGAAATATAATATGGTTATTCAATATACCACACAAAAGAAAAACGTGGTAAACATGAATTATATCTCACGAAAATTAAAAGTGAAATGGAATTCTCTTACATTAGGTCTGATAATATCTATACGGGTCAAAAAACAATGAATAATTTTTAAAAATATATTATTAACATAGAAATGAATCATAATAATATTTATGATATCCTATATTGTTTTTTTATAGAGTCATATATGTTGTTTATTAATAATTCAAAGTTATAGAAATATTTCAGTTTATAATTTCTTTGTTTATCATATGTGTTTTGACTTGTTATTCTTGATAATATTACGTAGATAATGATTTAATTGATCATCGAACTTATATAATTGTTTATATATCTTATATATTTAGTATATATTTATAAAATATAGATATAAGAAATTGAATACACTGTTCACGGAGACGGTAGGTCCTACATATGCATGAGTGTTGCTCCTGTTTTCTTGACTTATTGAATGGATGAAAGTAAATAACTTATATTTATATAATATATATATTATTCAAAGAGAATT
Source organism: Viscum album (assembly GCA_963277665.1). Lineage (NCBI taxonomy): Eukaryota > Viridiplantae > Streptophyta > Magnoliopsida > Santalales > Viscaceae > Viscum > Viscum album. The sequence goes on along the minus strand of OY728153.1, from coordinate 1,139,511,975 downwards.
ATTATGTAATATTTTCCATAATTATTCAATATATATATCATTATATACATTCTTTAATGGTCAACATGGAAGATGAATATCATCGCGTCATGGAGATAGTAAGTCGTACGTAAGAATGACTAATGGGATCATTCTTTAATGTTAAATGTGTAAGAAAAAGGATGGTATATTAACTATAAATAATATATTTCATGTAATATTCATTATTTACATATATTATATTAATATTAATACCCATTTCTGTAATGTATAGATGAAAACAGTTTACACCACGATATGGAGACGATTAGTCGTACATATACACACATGATGATATTATTTTTATTAAGATGGGTAAAAAAGGAATATAGTTGTCCCATAATATTAAAATATATAATAATATATTATATTATAAATTTATTACTTTATTATGGAAAACCCATTTGAAAATGAAATATAATAAGAAATAATCTTTGAATGAGTTGGTAAAACAATTACCTCTTCTTCAAGTGTCTCCTTTTTATTTTCACAAAAGGACTATGTAGGTTGGATTTATGCCCAAAGTATATCTTGTAAAATAAATTTGGAAAAATTAGAAGAAAAACAGGGAGGTTATTTAATAAATAAATGGATTTATAGGTTTTAATTAAAGTTAATTAGATGTTCCCTTTTGATATAGAGAGGAGGGGCAATTTAGGAAACTCACAAACTATTAATTTATTCAAAGTTGATTTTCTATTTCAAATATCTACCAGTGGATTTATTTTGAGGATAATGTGTGTACGGGTTAAAATTATCTCATCCAATTAATTTTATACTAGTTTAGATTATAAAATCATCCTTATCCTTTGGATTTAACGCTAGGTTAAACAATTTAACTCTTACCGAGACAACTTGCATTTTTTACAATATAGGGAAAATATAGTTACAATAAAATTACAAAAAAACTCCAAATTGATAATTAATTACATATATAAAATTATCCTAGTTATTTGAACAAATTATATACTTTTATTTCTTTTATATCATGTAATAAAATATCATTTATTTTTAAGTATCATTTTTGTCAATTTTGATACTCATTAATATTTTCATTTTCAAAAATATCAAAACAACAAGATAACTTTGAACCAATACTTTCAATATGTAACTAAAATTTATAAGTTATATATAAAATTCATATATGTCATTAATTAATTTTAATTATATTTATTTTAATATTTTTAGTGCGAATTAATTGATATCTCAATCCATTAAACAATTACTCCATCATTGTTAAACAAGCCTTTAATTAAGTTATTTCTTCTATAAAAATTAACAACATATTATCATGACAAATATAAATTTAATATGTTTCATATGAGTAATAATATTTTAATTTATCTTCTGTATAAAACTATATAAATATTTTTTTCTTTATTAAAATTCGAATTTGGAAATTTTAACACTTTTTTAAATAAAATATTTTAAATTTCTGAATGTAACCCAAGTTTCTAAAATATGAACAAATTTTCAAAATAAGGTTTATTTGGGTAGAAAAAAACTTATCCAATGAAATTATCACTTGTTTTAGTGTAATTTTATATTATTATAATTTTAGTTTTTTACTTTTAATTACTTTATTTGCCTTTAACTCTAGTAAATAAAATTCAAAAGTTACTATTCACTGATAATTATTTTGGTCTAATTAGGCCATATTTTCATACTAATCACCAACATGTATTTTTATTTTCTAAATTCAAATCAAATAAGATGTAAAAATATTTTTAATGCTAACCCCGTAAATGTGGTCAAAATGCTGGAAAAAGAGACATTTTAAATTTCAATAGATTTTATATCTAATTATATTATAAAAATGATTACATTGACCTATATTATATTAATATATGTATTATTTATATATTTTGACATTAAAATCCACATAATGTAAAATTATTTCATAAATGAAAAATTTGGTATTTAACAACGATGTAGTATTTTTCCATACTAATCAAATATTTAATGTTATTAGAAAAATACCAAAATTTCACCCTAAGAGATTTTTTGATAATATAAATTATAAAATGATTTATAATTTACCAAATTAAATTTTTAATAGTTTTAGAAATTAATTTTATTATTGTTCACAAAAAGGGATAAAAACAACACCCTTTAAAAAAATTATATTTATAAAAAATTAACTATTTTACTAAATCGTATACATTTCATTACAAATATATTTTATGTATTTGAAAACATTATAAATAAAATTTAAAAATTATTTAATACTATTCATATTACTAGATTTAATGGATATGTTATAAATATATCATTTAAATAAAATTTAATTAAAATGTGTTGTTTCCTAGAAAATAAATATTGCACGTGACGCAAGCCAAGTCAGTGTTTTCAGCAATATAAGATATTGAATATATTTAAAAAGTTAACATACAATGAAATATTGAGGGTGTTACCTTCTCCCCTTCTTCAATAAATTTATTTCTTGCAATTTGAAACTGGATTTCGAAAATAAAAACTTGATACTAGAAAATATGTTTGTGGAAAACCATCATCGTAAATAAGGTGATTAAAAGTTAAAAATTAAAATATATAAAGGAAAGTATGAAAGTTATTAGATATAATACAAACAAGGGTTCTATATAGAAAGACATTAACATGAAATAAAAACCTAACCATTGTGATCTGTAACAGAGTGACAGAGAACATTTTTAGGATAATGTTAACCATCACAAAGCACTGAATATGAAATGATCTAAGGGAACATTTTATTAATAAAAAAAATTAAAAGTACAGAATTTTTTGTTTCCAAATACTCTTCCTATAGTTTAATAATTAATTTACTTCAGAGGTTTAGAACACAAGGAATCACACTTACCAGACAAGTAGAGTTCTATCCTTTAACTAATTTCTACCACAAAACCATCATTCTCTTTAAAAGGTAATAGAATTAAAATATATTAAATTGAACATAATATTATAGGGATAAACAATAAAATTGTACATCATCTTTCATAATATTTAAAGAAAAGAACTACATTTTACAAAATAGGACATCACGTAGGTCAGTGGTCAGTGATTCACCCTTACTGCACTTTAGTTGCGGTTTCAAGTCTCACGGCCTTTCTGAATGTGATGTGTTGTCACCCGACCTACGATTTGTCCTTTCTGTACAACTATATTATTTTAACATTCCAAAAATATCATTCGTAACTTATTTATCCTGAAATTAAAAAAGTAGTTCATTTGTTTACATAACAAATATGTGACTACTTTCATCATATATTCTCTTAAAACATGATAATAAAACAATTTACTATAAAAACATAATGAATATGTTTTTGGTTACTTATTAATTATGAAGAACATAGAATATTGGATATAATACTAAAATGAAACAATGTTATAAACTCTAACAGTGATGGAAAAAACCGCAAACCGTTAATAAGTTCTATGGAAGTCAATAATATCCGATTTACATTATCCAGATTAGTCATCTCTGTATTCTGACAACATTATATTAGTATTAGAAACATTTTAAGGATTATATGTCCCTAAAACATATTCTTACAAAAACATTAAACTTGTTACTGAGACAATCTTCTTGGTACCAATTCAAAAACATTCACAAATACTTAATGAAATAGTACTTCATTAGAGTCCTTATATATTCCATAATTTTTCTAATCAGTACATCATTATCAAAATACTTAAATGACATAATTCTAAACATATTCAAATTAATCAATCCTAATCGTCTATTATTGTATCATAATCATGAACATGATCCATTAACCTCTTTCGGGGTGTATTCCACTGACAAATGAGAAATTTATTTGTGTAGTGTCCCATCACTTTACAATTTTAACATTAAACATTGATATCTTCCATATTTACCTTGTAATCATGGGTGTGATAGAATGTCTCACCACACATGAATAAAACTCATTTTCTCTTTAAGAAGTCCCCTATATGTTTCTTTACACTGTTAAAAATTGTGGGAAAAACTTCATTCACTTATACCCTTAATCGGAATTTATCCATTCTTTCGTTTTATTCTCATGCTTCCCTCTGAAGCCATAATACTAAGAGTACTCCTTAAATGTCCTGCTATTAGTTAATATTATATTCTCATATGAGGAAATTTTTTGGGAGATTATCTCGTTAGAAATATAATCTTAAGACCAAGAAAGATATGTTCCTTTATACTCTTTGAATCACAACAATTAGCGGGGTTCACATTCATTATACTTGGCACCATTTTTAAATGACGACATGAATTAAGTAGGATCATATCTTAATGTATATTCTTAAAAATTGAAAAATGATTAACCTAAATTGATGTTTTCTTTATATCTAGTCTCAAAAACATAAAAATTCTTTCTTTGGTTACATAATTACTTTTAAATCATTCATAATGGTTTGTAAATAAATTGTGAATTATCCTAATCATATCCACCGGGGGTGTCAGGCCAGGGCCATAGTAAGGATTGTTGTCATGTGTGAGGTTACCCCAAATCAATACCTAAAAACCTAGTCAGATTTATTACTCCTAGTTAGATTTGTACCAAAACCACATGTACTTGTAATATCCAAATAAGGATAAATTTTATAGGAATACCCACATAATCTCTAACTTTCAAAAATTCATGGATGTTCGTCTATGCTTATACTAAAAGTCTATAATAGGGTTATGATCCCTAATTTAATTTTTCTATATATAATTTCCAATATTATTGATAAACATCATTTGATACCAACTGTAACACCCAGACCCCCTGATCCTAAAGCTCATTCATTATTTTAATACATTGTCATGATTACAAAGAATCAATTTCCAAAGGACCGACCAGTTTAGATTTATTGGAAAATAGATTGCATACGTGAACATTACATTAAATTACAATGTATAAAACACAACATAGATAATTCTGGGATAATTACATTATTCTCCTAGATTAATCCTACGTATAAATCATAATACACATCCTGGCTTCCTAGGAATATAAAACATAATAAAAGGGTGATCATAGATGCTCTATAAGGTTAAATAATACAAAAAAAAGATTTTATAAATAACCATAAACATTAAGGCAAGTATAAAACTAAAAACAAAGCATTTAATAATAAACATGAACCTAATATGGAAATAATTATTCAAATAATTTCATTTAAACATTTTCATGGATATTCTATTAGTCTAATAAAAACATGTAATATAAATAACTAATATCATAATGAGTGAATGCATAATATCTGTCATCATAATCATATTGTCAATACCTCGGTCCAAGTCCATACATAAATGGGTAAAACACAAATCATTTTGTTTCATGAGACCTATCGATGCATCAAGAAGATATATTGGGCCCCTCCTGACACTTACTATGTCGAATTTTTTTCCTATATGAAAAGTGTAAAACATTACATAGACATCTTTATTAAAATTAGCATCATAAATGTTTATACATTAACCATAAATAATTAAAGGTATCAAAATATCACATCCACAGTCAAACATATCATAATTTTGTTAATAAAATATAGAATAATGTATCATAATAAATCATCCTCAATTAATCATAAAATCCAACAATAGTTGTTCATTTAGATAAAAATAGTCTAATTATTTAAACTATTAGAGAAAAATTTCCCATTTCACTTTGAAATAATTTAAAATTAAATCCTTTATAAAAGAAAAATTTTGTTTTAAAAATAAATATGTAACCTTTTTAGGGAATCATAAAAAAACTAATTCTTCATTATAGTATAAATATATCCTTGCACCCTTTAAGTTAAAAAAATCATTCCTAATTATTTCAAATGGTTCATAAAGTTACTCATTTGGAAAATAATTTAAATATTTCTTTAAAAAAAATTTATAGGAAGTAAAACATTTGTAACTATTAATTTAAAAAAATTTTGATAATATTATAAAATACATTTTTAATAAACATGGAAATATAAGATAAATGTTCCCCAGTAGATACTAACGTATAAACAACCTCAAATAATAATGGGATCGTGAAATTAACCCTTACATAAAACCTTAAAAAGATTTGTTTTTTGAAATCATTTTAATGAAAAAAAATTGAAATAATATTTCCTATATAATCCTTTTATAACTCTATAAATAGTTATGTAAAATAATATCAAGAAAAATGAAATGAAGAAATGATTAATTCTTTAAACATTTAAAGCAACACATTCCACATTGAACATTTAAATCATAAGCCTGATATCTTCAAATTAATGTTTAAAAATAATTAATATAAATGTATTCATGATATGAAATATAATAAAGGTATTAAATTAACCAAACACAAAAAATAGGAGGTGAACAAGGATTATATCTCATGAAAATTAAAAGTGAGACAAAATTTAATTACATTTGGTATGATACTCTCCATACACATCCTAATATCATTTAAAATATTTTTAAACATGTTTTTAACATATAAAAAAATAATAATAATATTTATTATATCATATATATTTATTTTTTTGGCTTTATATTACTCATTTATTAACAATTCCATGTTAAATCAACATTTTGGGTATTAATTACTTTGTTTAACATATGCATTTTGACTTGTTATTCTTGATGATATTATTTGGATCATGATTTAATTAATTCAATAATTTTTACCTTGTTTTATATACCATATATATCATTATATATATGAGCTAGATATATGAAATGGAATACACCATTCATGGAGACGGTAGGTCATACATATGCATTAACACTATTTCAATTTTATTATCATATTGAATTGACACAAGTAAATAACTTATATGTATTTATATTATACCATTATATTTATTATTTCATATATTTCATACTTATTCATTATATATATTTATAATCATTCATGAATGGTCAACATGGAAGATGAATATCATGGCGTCGTGGAGACGGTAAGCTGTATATGTACGCACGACCAATGATATCATTTTTTAATGGTAAATTAGTAAGGAAATGGATGAAATTTTAATTATAAATAATATATATCATTTAATATTGATTATTTATATCATATATATTAATCATTGTACCAATTTAATTAATGTATTGATGAAAAATAATTTACACCATGATGTGGAGATGGTAAATCATATGTACACATGCATGATGATATTGTTTTTCATAATATGGGTAAAAGGAAGAATATGGTTGTACCATAATAATAAAAACATATAAGAATATATTATTTTATGTAGGTAATACATTTTAATTTAAAAACCATAGAATGAATATGTAAAACAATAAAATAACATTAAAAGAGTTGGTAAAACAATTACCTCTTCTTTGAGTGTATCCTTTTTATTTTAACAAAAGGACTCCTTATGTTGGATTTAGTCCCAATGTATGGCCTCTAATATGGGATGAGGAATGTTGAGAAAAGGAATGGGTAGGTTATGGCTGAACAAAATTCCACCAGAGGTGTGAATAAATGAGAAGGAGAGGTGCCCTTTTATAAGATAGAGGATGATCACTTTAGGAATCTCCAAAAGTATTTAGTTATTATAAATTGATTTTCAATTTCAAGTATCTCAAAAAGTAATTTATTTCTATGAAATGATTAGGATGGTTTGAATTTATCTTAACTAATGAATTTTAGACATGTTTATGTCACAAAAGTAACATTATTTTTTGGCATTCACCCTTAGTTAGACAATTTAACTCTTACCGTGAATACATGTCCTTTCACACTATAGTGATAATATAGTTTTTATAAAAATAAAATAACAAAATTTGATCATTTATGAAATATTTAACATTACGAAGGTTTTTTGGTAGAAATATATATATTTTTTAAATTTTATCACATTTAATAAATTAATATTTATTTTAAACTATCATTTATGTCAATTTTTATAATATTCAATATTTTCATTTTTAAAAATATCAAAACAACATGATAACTTATAAACAATACTTTAAATATGTTACTAACATGTCTATGTTGTTTGTCATATTAATTTATGTCATTAATTAAATCAAATTATATTTATCTTAATATTTTTAATAGCATTTATTTGATATCTCAATAAACTAAACAATTACTGCATCATTATTATACAATCCATTAATTTATTTATTTTGTCACTAAAAATATGAAATAAATAAAAAATAATAATTTAAATTTATTATCTTAAAAATGAATAATTAAAGTACAATTTATTATATGTATATCCCCACATTAAAAATGATTAATTTATTAGAATTTGAATATGACACTTTTAAATCATCTATAAATAAAATGTAATTAATGTCCAAATCATACATAATTTTCCTAAAAAGGATCGTATTTTCATCCTAAGATCTATTTGGGTCTAAATACTCATATCCAATTAAATTAGGACAACTATTACAGTAATTTTATGTTATTATAATATTATTTTTACCTTTAGTTACACAATTTAACTTTAACGGTGGTAAATAAAATTCCAATGTTACTATTAACTAAAATTATTTTGATCCTATTAGACCAAATTTTTCAATCCAATTACAACAATTTATGTATAAATTTTTATATTCTATTCGTTGAATTGGTAAAATTTTGTTTAATGGAAGTCCAGCAAATGTGGCTAGAAGGTGGGTAAAAGATACCTTCAAACGATCAATAATTTCTATATCATATTCTATTATAAAAATGATTACAATGGGGTGAATTAGATTAATATTTTATTATTTATCTATTGTTACATTAAAATGAATTTAAATTAAATTAATTATTTAAATGAAAAATTTGATTTATTGAATAAATATGTAGTATTTTCCACCATTCATCAAAAATTGATTATTTTCAGAAAAAAATACTATAAATTCTCCGTAAGATAATTTTCAAATTATAAATTCAAAAATGATGTCTATTTTACTAAATTAAAATTCTAAGAGTTTCTAAAATTAAATTTACTATAATTTCCAAAAGGACATAAAAATTAGATCCTTTATGAAAATAGTATTTCTAATCATATAACTCTTTCACAAAAACATATACATTTCATTATAAATATATTTTATTTATGATAATAATTTTAAATAAAATTTATAAAATATTTATTAATATTTTTATTAATATATTTAATTTATAAGTTATAAATATATCATCTTAATACATATAATACTAAATTGTTGTTTCACAAAAACTCAATCTTTTCTGTAATGCAAAAGGAGTCTGGGTTACATGAAATATAAGCTATTGAAATTCCATAAAAAGAAAACATACTATGAAATCTTGGGGTGTTGAAAATCATCTCTTAATGGAAATTTAATTCCCCAAATACCACATCCATCACTTTAAATTATAATTTAATAATGATATTATCAAAGTATACCATCATTATTTCTTCTATGCGTTGTTTCTATTTATAATAAAACTATGTGTTGTAAATAATTACATTTTTTAATGAGTTGTGATATGATGAAATAATTGAATGTTTATGAAACCAAAATTGTTTTACATTGGGTTTTCCATGATAAAATGTTTATGAATCCCATTTCTTTTCCGTGTTTTAGGATATGCTAAAATGTTTTTAAGAACATTTTCCTCTCTTGGGTTTTTATGTGATGTATAAGGACCTAGACTTAAATATTATATAATCTTGAATTAAAGGAATAATTCACATTGAGGATCGTTTCAGGTTTAGAGTTTTAGAGAAATAGGCCATAAATATTACATCACATCTCAAAAATTGCAAGGTAGACACTTCTACTCAGTTTCCATTTTTTTATAAAATAAAAACACTTGAAAAAAATAGTCATGTCTAGTCCCACGTTTAACACAACATGAATTTTCCTTGATCCCATCCTTGACCCTATTCATCTATAAGTCATGTGAAAAACATTTAAAAACATGGAATGAGCATAAAAAAGCTTAGTAAGGCTAATAAAACAATGAAAGAAACCATTAGTTCATTAATTCATACAAAACATAACCTCATTAACATACTTCATGAAATCATAACATTTAAAAAGTAAACACAAATCATAAAGGTAACTTGTGGCATCCATAACATACTTACATTGTAGCTGTTTGGTTTTTCGAGGCCCGCAGTAGAAGCCGGGGGCCGGGGATTTTAAAATTTTCATCGGTGAGATGACGGAACTTGTCGTCACCGACGATCCGAGCCCCGAAGAGGACCAAAGATATATCATAGATTGTAAAGAGTGCAAAACTAAATAGAAAACATACCCGTTTCAGATCTGAAGTCGTTGTCGACCACAACATGTCACCGGCGATCGTTGCCCGAAGGATCCATAGTAGGATCCCTCTAGATTGTCTGCACACTCTTCAGAAATATACAGGAATTCCGATTGTTGAAATCCAGGTGCTAGCGCAACGATCTAATGATATATTCGACATTCTGAGGATCATCGCATCATTGATCTTGCGACGCGTGAGGAGAAACTCGATCTGATCTCGGATCGAGAGCTTCTCTCTCTAGAGAGTGAGAGGAAAGAGTGGCTCTAGCCAAATTGACATGAATTTTTCTTGCACTTGAGCCCCTCTCCTCTATTTATAGCGGATTGTGCAAATTACCCGGTTGGGTTCACCGTCCCCTATTAATTACACGTCAACTAAATAAATAACTATGATGACTTAAAACTGTATCAATATTAGTTATTTATTTTATAAAAAACTTTTAATATATATGAAATATATTACATGATAAAATCTTAGCCATTTTAATTGACTCTTTTTCCCAATTAATAATAAGTGAACCATGAATATTAAAATAATATTCATTCGATTTAAATTTTCTCTTATTTACTAAACTTGTAAATACTTTAAATAAATTCAATCCCAAATATTCGTAACTTGAATATTAATGAATTTATTTAATTATTTTTGTGATAGAAAATATGGACAACGCTCGGACCCTGTGGCGGGGCCCACTATGTCCATATAACTATTCAACTGAATAGGGAGGATTCTTTAATATGCTATTATGTGTGACCCTCTAAGCCCTTATCTCAATAGTAATGAATAAAATCCACATACCAAGAGTGGGGTCTAGCAACCCGTCATGGCCCCTAAAAAGATAAGGATAGTCATTGCAATGACTACCAACCTACAAACACTGACTGTTTACTATAGTCTATTTGTCATTAAATTTATCATAAAGTAGTACGCACACTTATTTCATTGTCCTTATCTTAATTTATTATTTGTCGAACTATCCAGATGGATTTTCCTTCCTACTTCTTTGGAAAAATACTTATGAAGGTGGCACCATCCAGACCAACTAGGCCTGAGATATATAACTTCCTAAACATGAAAGCGACAAATCCTTTCTTGACCATTCAACCAATGTCATACCACCAACGAAGCACCCAACACAAACTACCTCGCCACGACATTACTTCCATGGATTTCACCTTGCATCAAAGTATGTAATTAAAATATATACATTGGTAATGGTCTAAAGTCAGGAGACCAATCACATGTTTGTAGATAGGAACAACCAATGACACCCAAAACATGTGGTGTTCCTATTGATGGGTATGTCCTCATGATCTCACAACTAGATATCACCATGTGAAAACTTCATGAGAAGAAGTCTCAATGCTTATGAATCCCTAGCACCTGATAGTCAGACATCTACAGTGTCCAGTTAGAAAGATGTATCTAGACTATAGAACATATAATTAAGATCAATTTCATTGTATCTCGAGGTTATCATTATAGACTAGGATATGTTATAACCTCTCGACACGATAATTAACCTTTGGACATTACCATTATTATAGTGGATGCAGAAAATTCTGCACTATAATAGTAAGATAACATCCTGAATAACTAACTCTACACATGATATGGTAATCAAAAATTACTACATAGTTGTGGCTTAATATTTTCTTTTAGTTTTTATTGGTTTTCTCTAGATTAATGTGATCTATTTCTTTTAAAATTGTTCTTCTATGTTGTCTCACTCACAAATGAACTTTAATATAAAATCATACACCTATTCATTGTTCATTTTATTATCTATTATTTTATGTATTTTCCCGCTATTCTAAATTGCATAAAATAATAAATAAATGCATAATGGTAAAATTAATACCATACTGGTCTTGAGAATCTAAATGACCTAAGGGGAATCATACCAATGTCGAAACATGATACTAGATGCTTCTCTACCCGTGTTGTATGTCTGCTTCTCATTTGTAGCATCACCTCTTCTTATCAGACTCCACATCATGTCTTGGAGTACCGCCTCATCTTGGTGTGGTCCATGTGTCGTCTTGCATCGTCTTGATCAATGTGCTCTACCTCGTCTTGGTGGGGTCAACTTTACTCGTCGTCTTTATCCGATGTACAATGATACTTGCGCGCAGGCGAGGGGAACATGGGTATAAATTTAAATCTGGTAAATTGGGCGCACATGACCTTATAAATTATAACCGAAAACAAAGAAGATTCATAGACTTTCATTTAATTAATTACACACATCGCACGTAGTTTAAAATTATTAATTAAGTAAATAATTTAAAAGAAGACATACACTGCCAGTGCTCAAGACCAGTAAGCGGGTACTAAATATTGAGCGATTAAAAATTAAAATGCATAAATAAGTACGAGGGATATTTAATTTAATTATATGAATTAAAAAATTAAAATAATTTAATTATTTTTTGGTCCTTTAATAAATTTAATTTTAGTTCATAAAATTAATTTAATTATACTCGGGTATTAAAATTTTTCTTTTTAAAAAAAATTAATATATTAAATAAATTTCCCAGACTGGTTACCTACCCGCTAGGAGTACTAGGAGGTGGCCGGAGGTAGGATCACCAGTCGAGGGGGCCCACGACTGAGATTTTCCAAACTGCCCAGGAAGCGCATGTTGCACGGTCTACCGCTGCTGGAGGCAGCACCTCTCTCAGTAGTGCCTGGGAGCTACACGCTAGGGAAGCGGCTGCGCGGGGTGGTCCGACTTGCAGTGCGCAGTCAGGAGAAGACCAATGTCTTCTCATGGAGGCAAGGAAGCGGTGACCGAGCAGGACTGGATGCCCCTATATTTCGACCTGGAACGCATCTATGGTACTGGGAAGAGATCTTCATGGATGACGACCGACAGGGGGTGAATGACTGGACTGGTTGATGGTCATGCGGCGGGAGCGGTGTAAGGAGTAGGGTGTGGCACCGGTTCTGGCGCAAACCGACCATGAGGAGGGTGACGAGCCGCGGCGGGGGCTCCAGCGGAGGAGAATAAGGCCGACAGGGGGCATGGATGGGGTCTGGTCTGCCGGGAGAGGGTAGGCGACGAGGTTCGGTTAAGTGATGGGGTCCGGTGGAGGCGGCACCTGCAGTTGTGTGTCGCGCCAGAGAATTCATTGTGTGGAGCTGCATGCAACACACCTGTGCGGTTTCTCGGTGTCGCGGTGCAGCAGTCATGCGCCACGTGGGAGACAGCCTGAGGAGGCCCCTCTGGTGTTAGGTGCTGGCGTGCGGAGGAGAGGGGCGGCCGACGGAGGAAGGCTAGTGCGGGCGGTGCCTCTGGGAGGTCTCTTGTGGTGGGGCTCCATCCTGGTGCTGCAGCCATGCGGTGGACTTGCAGGTTTCTCCATGGTGCGTGGTCGAGCGTAGGAGGGAGACAGGGCAGGTGTAGGCCGCTACATGTAGGAGGGTGCGGTGCTGGCGGAGGGGTGCGGCGGCTCTGGCCTGGGCAGGGCGTCACGCTAGGGTGGTGTCCCAGCGGCGCTGCATTGCGCCACCCGGTGAGGAGAGAGGGAGTTCGCATGGACACCCTGCAAATATTTTTTTTTTTGTTTTCTTTTTCTTCACACCACCCCTTTCTCCCTTTTTTTTGTTTAATACCACCCCATCCCACTTTTATTATTATTTTTAAAATTTTAAGGCTTCTTTTGAAGTTTCTCTTTTGCCCCCTTTTTTTATTTTTTAAGACTTGACCACTAGGTCAAGTCATCACCCCTTTTTTAAAACTTTCTAAAGGCTATTTTAGCCTTTAGATATAATAATAATAAAATATTATTTTAATATAATAATTTTATTTTTATTATAATTTTATTATTATAGTTATATTATTATAATTATATCATTATAAGAATAATATAAATTATAATAATTATAATTATATTAAAAAAATTAATACCCTTGTTCAAAAATGAAAACATGAACCATTCCGAAAATTTCGAATGATCATATCTTAGTCGTTCGAAATCGGATTGAATCACAGTTTGAACGGTAGTGACCAATTTTAAACCCTCAAAATATTTTTTATTAAAATTAATTTTATTTGGATTATAAAATCTTTGTGCTCCCTGTGATACCATTGTAATGTTTTACTGGGCCCGTAGGGGAAGCCGGTGAGCCGGGGATTTTAAAATTTTCGTCGGCGAGATGACAGAACTTGTCGTCGCCAACAATTCGAGCCCCTGAGAGGTCCGAGGATCTCACGTAGATTGTAAAGAGCACAAAATTAAACATAAAACTTACTCATTTTAGATATGAAGTCATTGTCGACCGTAACATGTCGCTGGTGATTGTGGAATTAAGGATCTAGAGCAGGATCCCTCTAGATCATCCACACACGCTTCAGAAATCCAAAGGAACGTCGATCGTCGAACTCTAAGTGCTAGCACGGAGATCCAATGATATATTTTACGTTCCGACAATCATTGCATCATCGATCATGCGATGCATGAGGAGAAACTCAATCTGAGTTCAGATCGAGAGCTTCTCTCTCTAGAGAGCGGGAGGAGATAGAGGTTCGTTCCAAATGGACATGAATTGTTCTTGCGCTGGAGCCCCTCTCCACTATTTACAGTAGATTGTGGAAATTACCCAGTTGGGTTCCCCGACCCCTGTTAATTCCCCGTCCACAATATAAATAACTATGAAGACTTAAAACTGCGTCAATATTATTTATTTATTTTATCACATACTTGTAATATTTATGAAATATATTACGTGATAAAATCCGATCCATTTTTTTCAACTCGTTGTCCCGCTTAATATTAAGCTAACATTGAATATTAAAATAATGTTCGCTCGATTAAAATTTTCTCATATTTACTAAAATTATAAATACATTAAATAAATTCAATCCCAAATATTTGAAACATGATTATTAATGAATTATTTTAATTCTTTTTGTGATCGACAACATGGACAACGCTCAGACCCAGTGGTGTGCCCCACTACGTCCATATTCTTATTTAACTAAATAGGGCAGATTCTTCAATACGCTATTGTGTGTGACCCTCTAGGCCCTTATCTCAATAGTAGTGAATAAAATCCACAGACCAAGAGAGGGGTCTAGCAACCCGTCGTGGCCCCTAAAAAGATAAAGATAGTCATTGCAACAACTGCCAACATATGAACACTGACTGTGTACTTTAGTCTCTTTGTCATTAAATATCTCATAAAGCATGATGCACTCTTGTGTCATCGTCCATATCTTGATTTATTATTTGTTGATCTATCATGATGGATTTGCCTTCCTACTACTTTGGCCAAAGTCTTATGAAGGAGGCACCATCCTGATCAACAATGCCTGAGATATACAACTTCCTAAACATGGAAGCGACAAATCCTTTCTTGACCATTCAACCAACATCATACCACCAACGACACACCCAACAAAAACTACCTCGCCACGACATAACATCCATGGTTTGTGCCTTGCATCAATGTACGTAATGAAATGATATACATAGGTAATGGTCTCTAGTCAGGAGACCAATACACATGTTCGTAGATAGGAACAACCAATGACACCCAAAACATGTGGTGTTTCAATTGACGGGTCTATCCTCATGATCTCACTACTAGAGATCACCAAGTGTGAACTTCGTGAGAAGAAGTCTCAATTATTATGAGCCCCTAGCACCTGATAGTCAGACATCTACTATGTCTAGTCAGTAAGATGTATCTAGACTATGGAACATATATTTAAGATCAATGTCATTATATCTCTAGGTTCTCATTATAGTCTGGGATCTTCTATATCCTCTCGACACAATAATTAACCTTTGGACATTACCATTATTATAGTGGACACAGAAAAGTCTGCACTATAACGGTAAGATAACATCATGTATAACTAACTATACACATGGTATGGTAATTAAAAAGTACTACATAGTTGGGTTTAGGGAACCCACTATTTCAACAGTAGCTTTCACAGCAACGTAGGGAGTTACATTTGGAATATCCATCACAGTATATTCCCTAAATCTCATAGGATAAATATTCACATTTACCTTTATCATGTTACCCAATTAATTGAAGAGTTATCTTTGTCTCACCAACCCTAAGTTTATCACGGAACCACCCGTATACGTAACAATTCCCAAAGAACCAAAACCTATTCATAATACATAAAAAATATGAAGGAAAGATAGCATTTAAACATTTCAATCACTATATATCATTTAAACATATTGACATAAGAAATCCATTAACAATACCACTTTCAATTCCAAAATTTGTAACAGATAATATGGTATTTATTTTCCTTTTAAAAACATTATGGATTGTTAAGGAATCTAAATGATCAAATAATACTCGTGGTTAGGGAAAAGGTTATTGTCAGCGCTTACGTTAAAAACCATTCTTTTTAGTCATTTAGTAAAATGCCTCATTGAAAAATATTCCATTTGAATGAACTGAAATTTCAATGGTTTTTTAAAGCGTATAAAATAAAGTCATGTATAAAACAAAATATGCGTCAAATAAAAAAGATTGAGACAAAGTCCATTACGTAGTGTTCGACTTGACCCGTATGTCCTTTAATATCCTAAATAATATAATAAATTTAATTTATACTTTATTAACAACTTTTTTCCTGATTATTATTCCTTTTAAATCACTTATTACCCTGTTATAAACATTTGGTAATCATTTATGTTAATAATGGTCATTTTGTCGATATTAGGTACCTAAGTAAAAAATGGAGTCCTTATAATTACAAGTTGTTCATGTGATCAAAGGTTCATTATATCCAGAATGGTATTAATGATTTAGATATCATATATATCATATATATATCTGGTATATTGATGTATTTATAATCTTACATAACATTTGGAGGTAAGAAATGAAATGCACCATTCATGGAGACGGTAAGTCATATGTACGAATGAATACTACTTTAATTTATATTTCATATTTGGTGGAATGAAAATATAATTATTAATAGGTATATTATAATAACAATATAATATATATTATATTATCTCAGTAACTCCATCCTTTATACATTCCACCTATGTCATGAACGAGGCATATCACTTTGAGGGGGTGTTAGTTCACACTTCTAAAAATGAGATTATCGTATTTCCTGACTACGGAATCCATTAAGATTTTATATAAATAAAAAATACATAATAATTTAAACAATATAAATATAATATATATCATATATAAAGATATTTATTCATAATGAACACCATAAGAGATTGTAGGAGAAGATTGAACAATCATCATTTCATGAGGGCTTAGTTTTCGGTCCACAGAAACAATATGTTCTTTACCCATTAGATGGAGGTTTGTGTAAATTTAGTTCAAATAATTCTCATAAATAACTAGTATATTTATTATATTGGTGTTGTTATAAAATAAAGTAATAAAAATATTTTAGGTGGATGGAGAAGTAAAATAATACAAAAGAACTTAAGAGACGATGTTACCTTTAAATCGGGTAACTCCCTTTGGCTTGAACCAAAAGGGTTTCTTGATGTGCCTTCTACCTTAGGTAATGCTTATTGGAGGAAGAAAGTGATATTTAGAGATTATTTGGGCAGAGTTTGGATGATCCAGGGGTCTTGAGAGGTGTGAGTAATGGGTTAGGGTGAGGACTTTTTATAAGGGGGAGGATGGGCTCTTTAGAAAGGTGTGAAAATATTATTTTATTTTGTAATGATTTTCAGTTTCTAAATTTCCAATACTAACTAAATTTGAAGATAAGATGACTCATGGTAGAAATAATATAATATAATAATAATTGTAAAGTTTTTTGATATTATTTTAATGTTTATAATCTTATTTATTTTAATCATTTATTAATGAGGTAGACACTACATCATTATTGTGTCATAAATAATTTAATTTATATCATGTCTAAAAATTATAAAAAAATACCATAATGTAGGAAATCCATTTTGATTTATAATTAATATTTATAGTCAAATATATCAATTATATAACCCCAAATTTATTTTTTTATCAAAATAGTATATGTTTTTGATATTTGTATTTTTTTCATTAAATAAAATGTTATTAACATCATTATCTAACCGAAGTGTCTTTCAAAGGAAAAGAGTCTCACCCAAGGATTGTCTTGGTCGACCATTACTCTTATAATAAGGTTAGGGCAAGTGTTAAGGTAATTTTATATTATTATAATATTGTTGTTTCCTTGAATTACTCTCTTTACCTTCAACCACATTAAATAAAAGTCAAAAGTTACTATTCAAAAAAACAGTTTCATCTTATTAGACAAAATTTTACTTACTTATAACAACAATGCATGTAGGATTTTCAAAATTCAATTCAAAAAAGTGGTAAAATTTCCTTTAAATGAAAAATTCATATTTTTTAACTATTTCGTAGTGTTTTCAGTATTTATAAAAAATTGATGTTTTTTCAGAAAAATACCAAAATTTCAGCCTATTCTATATTTTATATTCAAAATAAAAAAAATAAGTCAACTATAAAAAATTCAACACATAGAAGTTTTATTAATTAGTTTTATATTAATTCCCATTCTTAAAACAAAAAGCGTGTTTTTTTAGAAAAAATAAATTTCAAAAGTTTGACAATTGTTTATGTTCAACTTCAATGTGAGATTATCTCCAACGACCAAAATTGAATGAAATGGTAAAAAACTAATCTAATTAAACTTTAAAACAAATTAAAAAGATAATCTAACCATATAAATAAAATAGATTAAATGTTAGTTTTGAATTAAAATATAGTATTTTTCACTGTTCATTAAAAAATGTATTTTATCCAAAAATTACTAAATTTTTTCCCAAAGTATAATTTGATGCCCTGATTCTAATGAAGAATTTTATTTTGTCAAATAAAAAATATTAAAGTGACCAAAACTATATTTAATGAGGGTTCTCCATTAAAAGGTGGTAAATGGACCTTTTAAAGAATATTAGAGTATTTATGCTTAAATTTAGATTATTTCACATTTTAAGCTTCTATCTTTTATTGGATAAATGTAAAAACATTTAACAAACATGTATAATCATATTTTTGTTAGTTTGGTTCTTTCTCACCATTACAATGGCTAGGAATTTACTACCATTTAAAATAATAATATTATATTATTATTTCTTTAGTATGACTCCGACTTGTGTGCAATGTACGATTTCAAAGAAACCTGTTGTTATGTATCGGGTATACCATCGAACATAGAAACCCATTTAAAGTAAAATTAATATTTATTTGAAAAATATTAATTGTTATGAAAATGTATTATACTTTATTTACTTGGGATATTACATCTTTCCCCCCTTTTGGAAATTGTGTCCCCACAATTTTTATTCACTAATCAAATAAGTGGGGGTATTTATCCCTCATAGAATTATCAGATTCCCACATTGCCTAATCAAGCATATGGTGTTTTCCACAAATCCTTTACCTGGTGAATTATATTATTCTGCAACACATTCTCTCTTCAGTCAAGAATCTATATTGGATGTTCCTCATAAGATAGATTCTCTTCCAACTGAACTATCTCTTGGATCAAAACATGAGATGTGTCTGGCATATATTTTCTCAATATTGAAACATGAAAAACATTGTGTGCCTATGATATACTTGGAGGTAATTCCATTCTGTATGAAACAGATCCAACTTTCTCTAGAATTCCATAAGGTCCACTGAACCTCAGACTGAACATTCCATTATTACCAAAAATGCACCACACTCTTCAATAGAGAAACCTTAAGAAAGACATGATCACCTACCTCAAAAGAAAGATCCTCCCTCCGATTATCTGCATAAATTTTATGCCTCCTATGATTTGTTCTCATGTTCTACTGAATCAACTGAACTTTTTCTGCAATGTGTTCTACTAATTAGGACCCCATCAAATTCCTTTCACCTACTTCATCCTAAAAAGATAGAGACCGACACCGCTTTCCATATAATTCCTCAAATGGAGCCATCAGTATACTGGAATAAAAACTATTATTTTATGAAAATTCAACAAAAGAAGGATGTTGGTCCCAACTTCCCTGGTAATCCAGTGAACAAGCACGTAGAATATTCTCCAAGTTATGAATTGTTTATTCTAACTTCCCATCTGATTTGGAAAGAAAAGCTATACAAAAATTTAATTCAGTACCTAATGAATTCTCAAGGCCATTCCGAAATATAGATGGCAACCTAGGATCATGATCAGATACAATTGAGAGAGGAAGTCCATGAAACATAACTATCTCTTCAACATAGAACCGAAAAAGTTGATCTAGAGACAATGTATGTTGAATAGTAAGAAAAATAGAATATTTAGTCAACTGATCAACAATAACGTAGGTTGCATTATTACCATGAGATGTATTAGGTAATCCCACAACGAAGTCCATGGATATATTTTTACATTTCCACACTAGCACAGGTAATGACTAAAGTATCCCTTTCAGTAACTGCAGCTCTTCTTTAACCTACCAGAAAGTCAAACACCTCATAGTAAAGTCAGTAATATCTCTTTTCATTACATTCCACTAGTAGTCCTCCCAAAAATCTCTGTACATCCTAGTACGGCCAAGATGAACTGAAAATGGAAAACTATAAGATTAACATAAAAAATATTTGTTCAAATATGAATCACAAGGCATGCATAATCTCTTCCCAAATATCAAAATAAAATCCTTATCAATGTTAAAATCAGGAAACATACCCTTTTAAACAAACTCTACCATTTTCTGAAACTCACTATATTACTTCTGCATGAGATTATTTCTGTCTGATAGAGATGATCTCACTAACACTTGAAACAAAACAAAGGAATTTCCTACACTAAAAATTTCTATACCAAAGTTCATCAAATAAAAAATGAATGGATATCGTTCAAACATATCATGGTTAATGAATCATTTCTTTTTTTGAGTCAAAGCATCAGCCACTTTATTTAATTTTCCCAGATGGTAATGGATTGTGCAATCATAATCTTATATTAATTCCAACCATCTGCTTTGTGTCATGTTCAATTCATTATGAGTGAATATATACTTTAATGTTTTTTGGTTTGTATATATTTTTCATTTTACTCCATGAAAATGATGCCTCCATATTTTTAAAGAAAAAAAAACAGTAGGTACTTCCATATCATGTGTAGGGTAATTTAACTCACAAGGTTTCAATTGACGTGAAGAAAAATCAATTTCCTAATCATTGTTTATAAGGATACAACCATGTTCATTCAATGAAGCATCACTATAGATATCAAAATCACCATTTCTGGAAGGTAGTTCCAAAACTAAAGCATTTCCCAATATTCTATTCAATTCCTAAAAACAGTCATTACATTCTTTTATCCAGATAAACTTATAATATTTTCGAGTTAACTTAGTCATTGGACTATATAACCATGAAAATTTTTCAACAAACATCTGGTAATAACAAGCCCAACCAAGAAAAATATGGATCTCTATTATATTTGTGGGTCTTGGCCATTCTTCAATAGCTTGTGTTTTAATGGGATCAATAGTTATGCCATTTTTAAAAAAATGTTACAAAGAAATGAAATTTTTTGGGACCAAAACTCACAGTTTCAGAATTTCCCATAAAGTTTATTTTCTTTTAAGGTTTTCAAGACAACCCTTAAATGAATTTCTTGGTCCAATTTACTTTTAGAATGACTAATAATATCTCCAATGAACACAACCAAAAACATATCCTTGAACTCCTGGAAAATTTTATTCATAAGATTCATGAGAACAGTAGGTGCATTGGTAAACCCAAAAGGCATAACTAAAAATTTTTAATGGCCATATCTAGTATGAAATGCGGTCTTCGGAATGTCTGGTTCCTTTACCTTCAATTGATGGTACCCCGACCTAAAATCAATCTTAAAAAAATTATGAGATCCCTAGATTTGTTCAAACAAATCATTGATATGAGGCAAAGAAAACTTTTTCTTAATAGTGATGTTATTCAATGCTCTATAATGAATGAAACGATTCATTGAACCATCTTTCTTTTCTATAAATAAGACAGGAGCACCTGATGTTGATTTTCTAGGTCGAATGATGCCTTTATCTGGTAACTCCTGTGATTTCTTCTTTAACTCTAAAAGTTCAATTTGATAAATTCGATAAGGGGGGGTTTTTAATTGGCTTATCATTAGGAACGAAGTTAATAGTAAATTCAACTTCCTGATCAGGTATAATACTAGTAAACGCATCTGAAAAAACATAAAGATACTCATTTACCACTGGTACATCATTAATCTGAATAGATTTTTTTTGTTTTCAACAATATGTTCAATGTAACTTTCATTTACATATTTTTCAAGTTTCTAAACTTCATAATATGTTATCAAATGTAAGAGTTCATTCTTGTACACAAATTGAAAATCTTTCTGAAAAGAAGCATCTTTAGCTTTGCAGGCAATCTTAGAATGATAAACAGAAATCCAATCCCACACAAAATTACATCAAACTCTACTAGAAAAAAACAGTAATGTTTGAAGGTAGATTATTTATGCACACAATGATATGACAGTTCATATAATTTCTTTTTGTCTTAGTATTTCTCATGGGTTTTTACCATAATTTCAGGATTCTGATATTGAGATAGAATTCCCAATTTATGAGAAAACTTCTCCGAAATGAACGAATGTGTATAGCCCAAATCAAAAAACACATTGGCATAATATGACCAAAAAAACTATATACCTGATACTACTTCATTTTATGGCCTAACATCTACTACAGTAGTTACAAAGGAATTCATCAACCCTCTCTGGATGTAGTCTTGTTACATTCCCTTAGTTGAGTTCTTCATTAGACACTAATTTTCCTAATGAAATAATTCATTGCACTTAAAACATTTTTCTAATTGTAAAACATATTTTGTCTTACCATTTCACTGATCAACCCAAGGAGTGAGTCATGACCCCAGAGGAATTCCACTTGACGGAGTCATCAAAAGACTTCCAGGAGTGGACCCTTCTTTGGGTTTGGGTAAAGCAGTGGTGAAGTTATACACATTGGTACTGGAAGGTAGCTCTGTAACATGAGGTGACCCTAACAGCATTCTTTGAAGCACCTTTCCTTCAAACAAGCTGGAAAGATCGATGAAGAATTGGTCTGATGGTGGATAAGAGGTGGCATATGCTTCTTGTAGTGCTGCAGAAGGCTGGGCGAACTGGCAAGTCAACTGTTGGCTCAACCCTTGATTGTTCTAGGACCGGCAATGTGACAAAGTTTCCCGGTGGGTAGATCACTCAGGGAGGTCGTGGTAGGCGAGATGCTCGTCGGGGATCTATCTGTGGAATGAACCCTGCCATGGCCACTGTTGGTTCTTTTCAGTGCAATTATAAGATTTATGTCCCATTTTACCACACCAGTAGCACTTACCAGAATTCAAAAGACATTCCCCAGCATAGTTTTTACCACAATTTTCAGAAACTGTAAACTTAAGTTACTTACCATTAGAATTTTTTGAAGAGTTCTCCCCTTTCTTCAGCCACCACGACCTCTTATTTTGTTGATTTTCAAAGAAGACTTAATCATCTCAAAACTCCATTTCCACCTTCTCTGCAAAAGGAACATGTTTTTAATAACTTTTGAACTCCTGATAATCTAAATACCTTCGATACTTTGGTGTTAATCCTGAGTAATAATTGTTGATTTTACTATCAAGATCTCGTATAAAATTTGGAGCATACCATCCCAGTCAACAGAATTATTCTTCATAAGCAGCCACCAAGTCATCCTCCAGCTTCAATTCCAAGACTTGTTTTCCATCCTAAGACGAACCACCATAGAGAAATATTTCTCAACAAACATACCTTTGAATTCATCCCAATCAAGAGCATCAATCTCCTCAATATCCCAAATATTTTTCCCCACTGACCACCACTGATCAGCTTTACCTTCAAAGTAGTAAACATTGAGACTATCATTCTGATGTTATGAACACCCTATGACATCAAAAATATTCTCAATTCCATTAATCTAAACATCAGCTAGCATAGGATTATATGATCCTCTGAAATATGTGGGATGTTTCCTCATGAAATACTCCACTACTAACATGTTCCTCTGTAGTTGATTTGGATGATATCGTTCATGGACACCGCCACCATTTATAGCCTGATTCAACTGTTCCATCACTACAACAAACTGTTCAGTTCTAATTCTGACCATCTCAGGTAGTTGACTTGGAATGTTGTCTTCCTTCTGATTTAATTTCATCATATCTTCCATTTTTCTTATACGGAAAACCATTCTGAACACATAAATATCTTAGGCGAAGCAACATGGTAATCTGTAAATGCTATATCACTTCAATTTGACCATAAATTAAATTAGCAATATTCAAAATCCTAAATCTATCTAAACCGACCTTTGATACTAACTATAAAGAAATGGCCTTAAATAATACATAATTTTTAATTAAATGAATAATTCACATTGAGGAACTTTTTAGGTTTATAGTTTTATAGAATTAGGACAAAATTATTACATTACATCTCAAAAATTACAAGTTAGAAACTTCTACTCAGTTTCCATTTTTTAAAATAAAAATTCTTGAAAAAAAAGAGTTAGTTCAGTCCCATGTTTTAGACGACATGACTATTCCTTGATCCCATCCTTGACCCTATTAATTTTTATGTTCTGTGAAAAACATTTCAAAACATGGGATGAGCATTAAAAGCTTAGTAAGGGTTATAAAATAAAGAAATAAAATATTATTTCATCAACACATTCAAAGAATAACCTCTTTAACATACCTCATGAAATCATAAGATTTACATTGTATAAAATACATAAATGTATCTTGTGGAATCCATAACATACTTACGTTGTAGCATTCATAGCTATGTAGGGAGTTACATTTGGAATACCCATCACAGAATATTCCCTAAATCTATTAGGAGAAACATTCGTGTTTACCACCATCACATTACCCAATGCATTAGAAAGATATCTTAGGATCACCTACCCTAGGATTATCAGGAAACCACCCATATACATAACAATTCCCAAGAACCATAACATATTCATAACACATAAAACAAATTTAAAAGAAAAGATAAAATTTCCACATTTCAATCACAATATATCATTTAAATATATTGACATAACAAATAAATTAACAAAACCATTTTCAATACCAAAATACATAACATATTATATAGTATTTATTTTCTTTTTCATAACATTACAGCTTGTTAAGGTAGAAAAAAGATCAAATAATACTCGTGGGGATGGAAAAGGTCGTTTTCACCACTGACATTAAAAGAAACATTGTTTTTTCAGTTATTAAAATTCCTCATAGAAAAATAATCCCATTGAATAAAATGAAATGTCAAGGGTGATTTTACAATGTATAAAATAAAGTTTTGCATAAAACAAAATATGCCTTAATGAAAGGAGATTTAGACGAAGTGCCTTACCTTGTGGCTGACTTAACCCGTTTGTTCTTTAATCTCCTGAATAATAAACTGAAGTTAATTTACAATTTCATAAGAAGCTTTTTCAAGTTTATAATTCCTTTTAAATAACTTATTATGATGTTATAAACATTTTGTAATCATTTATGTTAATAATGGTTGTTTTGTTGATATTTGGTACTTCAGTCAAAAATGGACTTCTTATAATTAAAAGTTGTTCATGTGTTCAAACGTTACTTATATACAAAATGATATTCATGATTTAGATATCTTATATATCATATATATACAGTATATATATGTATTTATAATAGTACATAACAGTTGGAGGTAAGAAATGAAATGCACCGTTCATAGAGATTGTAAGCCGTACGTACGCATGAGCGCTGCCTTCATTTCTATTTCATATTTAATGGAATGAAAATATAATTATACATAGGTATATTATAATTCCAGTATAATATCATATATATAATCTCAGTAACTCAATCATTTATATGTTCCACATATGGCATGAACGAGTCTTGACACTTTGAGGGGGCGGTAGTCCGCACTTACTA
The DNA here is from genome assembly GCA_963277665.1 of Viscum album. Taxonomy (NCBI): domain Eukaryota; kingdom Viridiplantae; phylum Streptophyta; class Magnoliopsida; order Santalales; family Viscaceae; genus Viscum; species Viscum album. The sequence continues at coordinate 1,139,485,819 of OY728153.1, read as the reverse complement.
AAATGAGATTATTGTATTTACCTAAAATAAAATCCATAAAGTTAATCTATAAATGAAAAATAAAGAAGCATAGAAACAATGAAAAATATAACATATATCATATATATACAGTTCCATCATAATGGCCACCATAAAAGTTGGTAGGAGAAGATTGAACAATCATCGTTTCATGAGCCGTTAGTTTGTCGTCCACAGAAAGAGTATGTTCATTACCACATAGATGGAGGTGTGTGAAAGTGTAGTTCTAATAATTCTCATAAAACAACCTAGTATATTGAGGATACTAGTTTTATTATAAGATAAATGAATAAAAGAGTTTATTGGTTTGGAGAAATAAAATAAAACAAAAGAACTTAAGAGAAGACGTTACCTTTAAATTGGGTAACTCCCTTTGGTTTGATCCAAAAGGGTTTCTGAAAGTGCCTTCCACCTAATGTAAGGATTCTAGGAGGAAGATATGGATAGATGGAGCTTATTTGGGTAGATTATGGATGAAAAAAGGGGCTACAGAGGTGTGAGTAATGGGTTTGAGGTTAGGGCTTTTTATAAGAGGGGGAGGGCTCTTTAAGAAAGTGTGAAAATATTATGATATTATATAATGATTTTTGGTTTCTAAATGTCTAAAACTTATTAATTCAAAATATAATATGTATCGTGGTATAAATAAAATAATCCAATAATAATTTTATAGAATTTTGATATTATTTTTACATTTATAATCTTATTTATATAAATCATTTATTAATCAGGTAAACATTGCATCATTATTGTGTCATAAATAATTTAATTTATTTAATGTATAAAAATTATAAAGAATATACCATAATATAGAAAAGCTTCCTATATTTATAATTAATATTTATATCCAAATATATCAATTATATAACCCCATAATAAAATTGTTTTAGAAAAACAACACATGTTTATGATATTTTAATTTTTACTTTAAATAAAAAGTTATTAATATCATTATCTTACCCAAGTGGCTTTAAAAAGTAAAAATTCTCACCTAATGATTTTCTTGGTCATCCATTACACATCCAATAAGGTTAGGACATGTGTTAAGGTAATTTTATATTATTATAATTTTGTTTTTACCTTGAATTACCCAATTTACCTTTAACCACGGTAAATAAAAGTTAAAAGTTACTATTCACCAAAACAAATTTCATCATATTGAAAAAAAATTTCCTTATTAATAACAATCATTTATTTCAGATTTTCAAAATTCAATTCACAGAAGTGGTAAAATTTTATTTAAATGAAAATTAAGTCTTTTAACTACTACTTAGTGTTTTTACTATTCATAAAAACTGAACATTTTCAGAAAAATATCAAAACAATCAGCCTAAGCTATATTTGATATTATGAATTCAAAATATATTTATATTTTAACAAATTCAATAAATAGACATTTCATTAATTAATTTAAAATTAATTCCCGTTTTCAAAACAAAAAAACGTGTTTTTAAGAAAAATAACTATGAAAATATTTACACTTGTTTATGTCCAATCTCAAAGTGAAATTACATACAATGACCAACATTAGATGAAATGGTAAAAATTTAATCTAATAAAATTTAAAACCAATTAAAAAGAAAATATGAACAAATAAATAAATTAGATTAAAATTATGTTTTGAATTAAAATATAGTATTTTTCAATATTCATTAAAAATAAATTTTTTCATAAAAATACCAAATATTTACCCAAATTAAATTTTGATTTCCCAATTCTAAATAAGAATTTTATTTTTTCAAATAGAAAATACAAAAGTTCAAAAAAAAATAGATTTAAATAGGGTTCTCCATTAAAAGGCGGTAAATCATCCTTTTAAAAAATATTAGATTATTTATGCTTAAAATTAGATTAATTCATATTTTAACCCACTAACATTTATTGTACACATTTAAAAACATTTAAAAAACATGTATTATAATATTGTACTTAGTTATATTCATTACCACCATTACAATGGCTAGGTGTTAACTACCATTTAAAATAATAATACTATATTATTATTTCTTTAGTATGACTCAGCCTTGTGTGCAACCTATGATTTCAAAGAACTCATTATTGCGTATCGAGTATTCCATAGAACATAGTAACACCTTAAATGTAAAATTAATATTTATTTCACAAATATTATTAATTAAAAAAATTTATTATTCTTTATTTACTTGGGTTGTTACATGAAGAATGTTTTATGATATTGTGGAATGTGTTTTTCTAAATTTCATTATGTGATAAGTGGAACCTATTTATCTCTCCAATTCATGTGGTAAATGTAGATATCTCCTGAGATAAATTGCCTTCAAATAGGGAGTGAACCAAATTTAGTAAGTTACCTTTTACACTATCATAGACATTGGAGTAAACCTTGACCACAATGATGGTATAATGAGTGAATTGTTCCACTCTAATAGTCTTTGAAATGGGCTTGTACAACATAGGAAATTATTTTCAATAGTTATGTGTATTCTATAATTCCATTTCTTCTACATCCATGGCTTATGTTATTTAATTATTTAATGATTCATGTCTTATGAACAAAAAATATTTATTCCATTACTCGATATTATTATCTTTTTTATGAAAGGAATTATTTTTAAATTATATTATCTTATTATTACACATTTATGTTCATGTTATTATCATGTAATAATTAATATATCCCTTTTCTACCCTCACTATGTATCTGAGGTCATCATTTATTTTTTTTCCTTTCCTTGGGTATTGAATAAAAGTATAAAGTCGGACATGTCTAATGTGGGTTATTGTTATGGATAACCTATTTAGAGATGATGTAGATATTTTATAAACCAGTTTATTATGTGTATAATTTTTCAAATTCCATAGACCTATAAAATTCTGGAATGTATTTTTTTTATTTAATGAATGTTAACCTAAAAATATGTGAAATTTATGTATGAAATTAATGGGTCTATATAGTTGGTATCAAATAATGTTTTATTCTTCAATTAGAAATTAAGATGAGATAAAATTATTAAGAACCCTAGGGATAAGTCTATGTATCGAATAAAATACATATGTTTTAGAAACAATCATGAATGACCTATGTTGAACCTACGACTTAAAAAATAATTGTCGGACTCTCCTATTTTTATAATCTCAAATCATGTTTAAATGTTGATCATGATATATTAATCCATTTAATAATCTTTTTTATCTATATTTATATTGTTTATCCTGGACAATTTATATTTTTAGTCTCATGACCTTGTTGCATTAGCTTACAGTTACCTAAATATAGGTTCACTGTTAAAGGATACTGGTAAGAGTCTTTTGTTCCAGGTCACCATTATATCTCACTGTTACTCTAGGTCACTGATCCTAGAAGGTTATTTTTGAAGATCTATTGTCACTGATATAAGCTACCGGTACAAGGTTACCATCACAAGGTCACTGTTGTGAAAAGGCTTATGTCAGAAGTTCATTGTTAGACACTTTCTCAATTCTTCTGTTGAGAGCTTCACTGTTCAAGTCTACAGTTGGGCATGTCTACCGTTAGTATAAGGCTACTTCTAGAAAACTCCTACTATCAAGATAGTATACTGTTGTTCAAAATCTACTAATGGACATACTCCACTGTTAATGAAATTACCTGTTGAGATAGTCTACTATTGGAAAGGTCATTGTTGCAATAGTCTGATGTTATAGACCTACCAATGAAGTCCACTAATGAGGAGCTACTGTTACATAGAGTAAAAGAAACCATTACGAGACATCCACTGACCCAAATTCCACCGTTACAAGCCTACAGACAGAGAGCCTACTGATGAATCCCACAGTTGAATAGCCTACCAATGAAGTACATAGTTGAAGAGACTACCATTGAAGTCTACAGTTTAACATACATATTGTACCAATCTAATGATATTATATTCTGTTCTTTACCAATTTTATTAATTCTATCATAATGGTTATGGCTGGAAAAATTAATGCACTTAATATTATTTAAGTATATTTGCAGACATATCAGAAAACAGTACGATGTACGAAGAAGACCACACGTGGTTAAAACATTTCTGTTGTCGGCCCCTACTGAACCAAATGAGAAAAAGATCAGCTGGAAAAGTAGATATATATATATATATATGAGTAGAGACCAACATCAACAGAATACACCGAATATATTAAATATACATAAGTAAGACACATACAACACCCAAAAATACAAGAAAAGAACAAGAACACTCGAGCACATATTCTAAAGAACAGAGAGCTTCACGAAGATATATTGAAAGAAACTTTTTCATGTTGTAGTGGTGTGCTACAAAGATCTTTAAACCCAATAATATAATCATATCTACATCTTGAAGTCAAAACCTGGATGTTGCGACACTCTGTTTTAGAGGAAACATGCAGAGAAGGACCAAAACATCATTTCCTTCATTCCAATGAGTCAAGAGCTAATCTGTCAACACAACAGAGCATTCTAAACATATCACTACTATCTTTATCTCTACTATGTTCAAGTATTTTACATTTTTGAGAAGTGTGTCTATGTTACACACACTGAATCTTGTGCTTGAACTAAGGGATACTGAAAATCCCCATACAACACTCTCTTTACATTTGTTTCCCACATTTAACTGTGGAAGAAGACTAGTGTGGCTTGGTAGTTTATTTTTCCCATGTATAACTGTGGTTGAGGTTGCAAAACCTGGACAGATTGTGAAAACTATTGTAAATGCTGATACATTCTATGTATCACTCTTTAATATAATTTCTTGGTGGCAGGTGATCACCAAGTGGAAGAGGACTAAGTCGTGACTTAATACAGAACCTCTTTTCTAAATTGTTGTGTTCATCTTTCCATTAATGTGTTTTACATTTATCCGCTACATACATTTCCAAAGACAGAAGTCTGTTTTTAAACTCACACTGATAGTTAGTTCTGGTTTGTGTGTATATGTGATTCGTTTAGTAAACTTGTTTCAAAAGACGAATTAGTTCTCATACTAATTCAACTGAGGAGTAATCAACCTTTGAGAAACATATTTAACAATATGTCACTTATATCTCTACTGCCTTAATTGACTGGGATGTTTTAATTTGGGTGATTTTAATCCTAAAAGTTTTCAACAAAATTTTAATTAGAACTCAATTCACCCCCCTCTTGATTATCCACTATGACCAACATTTGGTATCAGAGGAAACATTTTTTATTTATAAAAAGTTTTCAGACCCTCTATTTTTGAAACTGTGATTTTAATTTTGTCTTAAAGATATTAAATTTCTATTAGTTCTATATTTTATCTCTTTAATATATTTTATAAAATCAAGTTATAGACAATAAAATAGAAGGTGTTTCTACTAACAGACCACCTTTAATTAATGGTGTGAATTATGTTCAATGGAAAATTAAAATGAAAATTCCTTTAAAAAGTATTGGATTTTATATTTGGTCTGCTATCGAATCAGAATTTGAGATCCCAAAAACTGCTAGATATAACTGGGATGATTCTACAATGTCTGACTATAACAATAACTATAAAGCTATGAATGCCCTTAACTTCTCTTTAGAATATGAGTAGTTTAATGAAATTTATTCATGTAAAACAAATCATGAAATCTGGGATAACTTGGTTGTTTTTCATGAAGGAACAACCCACATGAAGGAAATGATATTAAATACTTATACTATTAAATATGATAATTTTAAGATGAGTCCTGATGAACCCATTTCTGACATGTACCTCAGGTTAAATAAGATTGTCAACACCATGAGTTCACTGGGAAAAGCTGTTCCAGAGAAGGAGCAGATCATGAGAATATTGAGATGTTTTCCAGACAGATGGAGAGGGACTTTTGTGTCTATCCGAGAGTCATGTGACATCATCAAGCTACTTGTTAAGGAGTTTATTGGTAAAATAATTATTTATGAAGAAGAAATGAAGGTGAAAAAAGAAGAATATGATGATCCCAGAAGAAAATCATTGGCATTCAAGTCTATTGCTTCAAATAGAAATGAAAAGAAGAAAATACATGTACCTACTGAAAGTTCAACCAGTGAAGATTTAGATTCAGACAGTGATGCAGAAATGGCTCATATAGCCAGAATATTTAAGAATTTTTATAGGAAGAAGATGTTTTTTCAGAAAATCAAACTACAATGGTAAGTATGATCGACAATCTAAGTGGAAGAAGTATTGGAAGAAATGTGATAAGGAAGATGATATAGTCTGCTATGAATGTAAGAGGAAAGTACACATCAAGGCTGACTGTCCGAAGTTAAAATTGCAAAAGAAATATGATTATAAGGACAAGAAGTACAAGAAATCCATGAAATCAACATAGAGGGCTTCAGAAGACCGCACAAGTGAATCAGAAGCTACTGATTCTGAATAGAATCATGCCAACATGTGCTTCATGACTAACATATCTGAGGTATCTGTTTCCCCTGTTCTAAATGATTATTATTCTGGAAATAACAGGGATTCTGATAATGATGAAAATATTTCTATGGCTGAACTATTTTAATATTGCAATATACAGGAAGATACCTTCAATTAACTAAATGATAAATTTAAATCGTTGAAGAAATATCATGCCTTAATTAGTAATGTTAAAATAGATCTAAGTGTAGAAAAAGAAAATAATGCTCAACTGTTTAAAGAGAACACTCAACTCAAATAATCTGATGAAAATTGAGAAAGGTTATTTATAAGTTCACTGCTGGTAGGGATACCTTGACATAGCTTCTAGGAAAACATATTGCTTCTAAATATAAAACTGGTCTAGGATATCAGCCTGGACAGACACAAATTAGAAAAACTAAATTTGTTAAAAAATATGGATAGGTCACTGCTAATTCTGGACCATCTTTTGAGAAACAATTTTCTAAAGGACCTAAAAAAGTATTTATATCTCAAATTATGTTTTTTTATTTTAAAAAACCTATAATGAAAATATATGTTCCCAATGTTTTACTAGTTAACCTCTCTGGACCCAAGAAGACGTGGGTACAAAAATTACCCCATGTTCAATCTGTTTTACAGGGAAGTTTCTTAAAGAGTTCTTATAAGACCCTGTGGTACTTGGATAGTGGATGTTCAAGACATATGACGTGAGACTATTCTTGCTTCAAGAGTCTAATTAATCTTGATGGTGGGCATGTCACCTTTGGTGATAATGAAAAATGAAAAATCATCGGCTTAGGCCAGATTGGTAACCCTGAAACAATATTAATTTCCAAATTACTTTTTTTAGGGATTATTGTATAATTTACTTATCATATCCCATTTATGTGATTATGGATTTAATGTTGAATTTGAAAATGATGCATCTAATGTTTTTAATTCAAAAAATGATTTAGTTTTCACTGTATGTAGAAATGATAATGTATACGTTGTTGATTTAAATTCCTTAGCCGAACAAAATGTTTCCTTCCTAAATGATTTTCATAAATAATATTTGTTGTGGCACATAAGGTTAGAACATTGTAATGTGCACTCACTTAGGAATCTATCTAAGAAATGTTTAGTTAGAGACTTACCTAAATTATAATTCCCAATTGATAAAGTGCGTAAACCCTGTCAAAAGGTAAAACAACACAATGTTTTTTCAAACCAAAGAAAGAAGTTTCAACTTCTCAGCCACTTGAGTTGGTTCACATGGATTTGTTTGGACCATCAACAGTTTGAAGTTTAAATGGGAAGCACTATGTTTATGTTCTTGTAGATGACTTTTCTAGGTATACTTGTGTATACATTCTAGCTCACAAAAGTGAAGCTTGTTCCTATTTTTTCAAATATTCCATGTCTATAGAAAACATTAGTGGACTTAAGATTAAGGCCCTGAGAAGTGATCATGGTCATGAGTTTGAGAATCATGAGTTTCAATCATACAGCTCACACAATGGCTATAGTCAAAATTTCTCTTCCCCTAGAACACCGCAACAAAATGGATTTGCAGAAAGAAAAAATAAGACCCTTCAAGAAATTGCAAGGAATATTCTTAATGAGTATGACTTACCTATTTATTTTTGGGTTGAAGCTATAAATATAGCTTGTTATGTTATCAATAGAGTTTTAATTAGACCTGTTCTAAAAAGGACCCCTTTTGAACTTTGGAATAATAGGAAGCTTAAGGTTAATTAATTTACAGTTTTTGGTTGCAAAGTCTTTATTCTTAATATGAAAGATAATCTTGAAAAATTCTCTCCCAAAAGTGATGAAGGAATTTTGATGGGTTACTCTATCTCATGTAAGGCCTAAGAGTGTTCAATAAGAAAACCAAATGTGTGGAAGAATCAGTTCCTATGAAATTCGATGCGACTGATCCACATGAGCCTAAAACCTCTCTTGAAAATATTTAGGAAGATTTGTCAAATCTGACCTTTAATGATAAGAATAGTGAATCCCCTGTAAAATTATCTAGTTCTGGAAATTTTCTAGAATCTGCTCCTACTAATTTTGAACCAACAACAAACAATGAAGAATCTAGTTCAACCCTTCCTAGAGGTATTAGGACTCTCAAGAATCATCCTCTAGATGTTGTTGTATGTCATTAAAATAGAGGAACACAAACAAGAGTTTCTCTAATAAACCAGGTTGAACATCAATCTTTTCATTCACAGATTGAACCCAGAAATATTAATGATGCTATTAATGATGAATTTTGGGTAATGGTTATGGAAGAAGAACTAAATCAGTTCAAACAAAACAAATTTTGGGAATTAGTGGAATGACCTAAGGACACTATGACCATATGCACTAAATGGGTGTTTAGGAACAAAGTTTATGAGCCTTGGAATATAGTTAGAAACAAATCTAGGATTTTTACACAAGGATATAGTCAAGAGGAAGGAATAGACTATGAGGAGTCCTTTTTACAAGCATCTATACTAGAATCCATTAGGATACTACTTGCTGAAGCATCTCATCTAAATTTAAAACATTATCAAATAGTCGTTAAAAGTTCTTTTCTGAATGGATATATAGTTGAGGTTGTGTTTTCTGAACAACCCCATGGTTTTACAAATCCCCATTTTCCAAATCATGTTTTTAAACTATCTAAAGATTTATATGGTTTAAAAACAGCTCCAAGAGCATAGTATGATAGTCTGAGCTCTTTTATTTTTTCAAAATATTTTACCAAAGGGATAGATGATCCTAATCTTTTCATTAAATGTATTTCTAAATATGTTTTGATAGTAAAAATTTATATGGATAATATTATTTTTGGATCTTCTAAAAATTCATTACGTATTGGTTTTTCAAAAATGATTCCAAATGAGTTTGAAATGAGTTTAATGGGAGAACTCAAATTTTTACTTAGATTTTAGATCTTTCAAAATAAAAATGGAATTGTTTTGAATCAATGTTAATATAATAAGTATCTTTTAAAACGTTTTTCTTTGGATGGTAGTAAAGGTAGTGACACACCTATGAGTACCACATGTAATTTGTATACTGATGAAGCTGGAGAACCAGTGGATCAAACCAACTACAGAGGTATGATAGTGAGTCTAGTCTATCTTACAGCTAGCAGACCTAACATTATGTTTAGTGTATGCATGTGTTCTTGCTTTCAAGCCAATCCAAAAGAGTCTCATTTAACTACTGTGAAAATGATTTTTAAATATCTCAAACATACTCCCAACTTATGATTATTTTATCCAAATGAACAATCATTTGATCTATTGAGTTATTCTGATGCTGATTCAGCTGGTTGCAAGTTAGATAGAAAAAGAACCTCTGGGACATGTCACATTTTAGGAAAGTCACTAGTATCTTGGTGTAGTAAGAAGAAGAACTCTGTTGCATTATCTACTGTCGAAGCTGAGTACACAGCTGTTGGTAGTTGTTGTGCTTAAATTCTGTGGATGAAACACACATTACTAGACTATAGATATCAATTCAAACATGTCTCTATAAAGTGTGACAATACAAGTGCTATTAATATTTCCAAAAATCCATTATCTCATGCTAGGACAAATCATATTGATGTGAGACATCACTTTTTGAGGGATCATTATCAAAAGGGTGATATCACTCTTGAATTCATTGGCACTGAACATCAATTGGATGATATATTCACAAAGCCTTCAAATTCTGATAGGTTAAATTAAATCAAACATGAGTTAGGTATGATTAAATTTAGCATATGTGACCTCACTGTTAGACCTCACAGTCAGACCTCACTGTTAAAACTCACCATTGGACCTCACAGTCAGAACTCACTATTATAACTCACCATTGGACCTCACAGTCAGACCTCACTGTTAGACCTCACTGTTGGACCTCACTGATAAACCTAACTGTTACACCTCACCATTGCACCTCACTAGTGTACCTCACTGGTATATCTCACTATTGGATACATCGATGTTTGTCTTTATTTTTGTGGAAATTCAAACCATTTTTATTCTTATTTATTATTTATATTTTGTTTTGTTTTAATCCCTAAATGATAAAACCAAAGGTGATGAACATATCTCAATCCACCTTCCTCTCTCAATCTTGAACCTTGCTCTCGAAATTCCTAAACCCTAACTCTTCATTTGAGCCCTCAAACCTCTTTCAATCTCTATGGATAGAACCAAGTGACCCTTGATTGTCAATGATAATGCGCCAAGGCCAAAGGGAACTCGAGCCGAATCCAGTGGCACCAGTAATACCCCGATGGGGCCTATCAACCCGCATACGACCAAGAGAGAAGTCTTTACTGAGAAGGAGTTAAGTGAAGAATGGTTGTTGTCAAGCAAGTCATTAGTACTGGAAGCACTAGAATCCCAAGGATGGACCGAATGTTTTCTAACAACAATGGACCGTACTACCCGAAGCTTGTGAAAGAATTCTATAAATATCTGATGTTTGAAGAGGAAGATGATGTGCATAGGCTAATATCCAGAGTCAGTGGAAATGAAGTCAGCTTCTCATCTGCTGAGTGGGATGCCTATTTGAGGGTTCCTCATGAATGAGTATATGATTACTACTTTGGAGTGGCTCCTCCAGACAGTGATGTTTTTGAGTATGAAAAAGATCTGGAATAACTGACAGGAAATGGAAAATCAAGGAATATCATTGCAGATGAGATGAATGGAGAAGACATGCTTTTGGTCAAATTCATTCAGCATGTAATTAGTCACAGGAGAGGAGATTTTACAATGCTGAAGTACCAGAAGATATTCCTGATGTAATTACTGAATCATGGAAATAAGATTAACCTATGTAGGTTACTGATGGAACAATTATAGGATATGACTAAGGCAAGCTCAAAATCCAATTCCCTATTCCATGCCAAGCTTATTTCAGTAATGCTAAAGGTAAAGGGTGTGGCTGGAAATCAATAAGAGATGATAGTGGCCCAGAATAGTGTTTGTATCTCCAAGGTTATTTGAAAATTCATGAAAAATAGCTAGAATACCTGGAAGAAATCATTGGTGAATGATGAAGGAAATGTATATGAAATTTTTGACCATACTACTCACCCATCTACACCAAAAGACAAGAGAGATCCAGGCCTGAAGCCTGATGAGCCAGAACCGACATATTCAGATAAGGAGGATGAACCTGATGGAGCTATGAAACCTGAAAGAGGGAACACCCCCATTGACGATGGGAGTGGTCTTGATTTGCCTAACAGTCCTATAAGGACAGCAGCTTTCGGAGCAGCTAGCCATCCAAAAGAATAACCAAGAAGAGAGACTGTTCTGAAGGACAGTGATACTGAGACCACTGAAGAAGAATAAGCATCTCATAATATTTTCAAGGACACCTCTGAAGAGGATGAGGCTACCGAATCAGATAATTCTTCTCATGAGGCAGAGGACGCTTGTGTTAATAATGAAGTAAAGGATGATGTTACTGAAGCTAACGATGTGGAAAATGAATAAGAGGCGCTCAGTTTGAGCCCTCTAATAGATAATACAGACAAGACACTGTCTGGTCAGGAAGCAGGAGTGGCATCTACTTCCATTGATACTGAAGTCATTAATGACTCAAAGGAGGATGAGACTCACTCAACTGGTGAACCAACAGAGCAAACTGTTTTTGAATATGCTGGAGTTACAGTGGAGGTTGTGGAATTACTTAGAGAAAAATAGATAGAGGATATTTCTTAGTAGAAAGCTCTATGTGAGGGGGAGCAACCTGTTTCCCTTGGGTCAGTTTCTATGCTGCATGGCATAGAGGGTTGGTCATCATATCTAGGGTACATGGTACTTGGACTCAATTATAGAGATTCTTATGAGGAAGACTAGCCTCAATGGGATTCTGTTATCCTACCTGAATGAATTCCAGTAGTTGTGGCTGACAATTTGGAAACCAAGGAGGACCTTGAGTCCTTAAATTTTGAAATGAAAGAGGCCCTGAGAGAATTAGTGGAAGATTTTAATAATAGCCATGTTGAAGGGATGAGGAGTGTAGAGAAATCCATGGAGATATCTCTAGGATGTGTTGTGTCTAGTCTAGTGAAATAAATGCTGAATGAGATTAAAGTGTGCCATACTCAAATTGAAAGATGGAAAAAAGCTATGGTTGCTCTGAGACAATCAGTTTCTTCATTTACCGCCATGAGCAGTTCTCAAAACCAAGTGCATGCTGTGTTTCGATACATTAAAGAGGTAGTCAAGAAGTTTTTGGAAGTTTTGAGGCTTTTAATACATTAGTAAAAGAACACATGAACAGTCAGGATTCACTTTTTCATATTGTGATTGGTAATTTTACTCAGTCTTTCAAAGAGACAGTAGCTTTCCCGGCCAATCCCCTTCCATCATCTAGCACCTATGTGAACCTAGAACAGATCAGAAATGTGATCTAGGAAGATCTTTCTAAGGCCAGTACCAGTGGCACCTCTGATTCTATGGTAATTTTGACCACTAGGGAAGTCAATAGTTATGTTCATGAAAACTTGCGAGCAGCAACTGCTACTCAGGAAGCCATTAAGAATAAGGTAGATTCTTACTTTGAGAAGATCAATACCAAGCACCAAATGACCAACCACTTCATGCTTTTGATATATAATATGAATAAACCTCTAGTGAGTTAGGCATTCAGGTAGCTAGTCAGCAAACTGAGAGAATTTAACCCTACTTCGGATAAATTTTTTGAGAATAAAGATGATTTTTTATCTGCTATGTAAAAAGGAGGGAGCATTATTATGGACATCAGAAACCTTCTTCTACCCTTCCTCCATGTGGACTGCACCCCTGTCATCATCCCTCCTGCCTTACCGACATCTCAACTCAGTAGTTCTTCCATGATGTCTCCGTCTGAATCCATCAGAAGCCTTACTCTATTAATACCTCAGCGAGCTACCCACTACAAACCCATAGGAGCTTCTGTTGATTCCCCTCCATTCATTCCTGCAGCAATTCCTAAACCTTCTGATCCACCAGCTCATCCTTCATCTTCTTCTTCTACAGGGAAAGACCACTTACCTACGGATGATGTGGATTGAATCTATTTATGTCATTTGATAGGGACTATTTATTCTTTTTGGGTCAGGTAATGTACTTTCATTAATAAAATCTTTCTCGGTTCTCTCTATTTGTGTTTCTTTTTACTAATCACAAAGGGGGAGAAGTACTATGCTAATTCTAGGCTAATCATGTGATTGGGGAGAAATGTGATAATATACTAATATGATCATATGTTGAATCTTTTCATCCTTTCTCTCTGATACCATGTACCAATATTTTTTGGTTTTACACTATTATTAATCTTTTGTACTTGAGAACTTTTTTATCTCTATTTAGTTATTGTATTATATGTGATATCTATCTTTAATTCATACTGGCATAATTTGTGATTATAAAAAAGGGTGATATTGTTGGAATCACCTGTTTTGATAATCCCAAATCATGTTTAAATATTGATCATGATATATTAATCCATTTACTTATCTTTTTAATCTACATTTATATATTTTATCCTGAAAAAATTATATTCTTAGTCTCATGACCTTGTTACACCAGCTTACAGTTACCTAAATATATGTTCACTGTTAAAGGCTACTAGTAAGTGTCTTCTGTTCAAGTTCACCATTATAGCTCACTGTTACTCTAGGTAACTGATCCTAGAAGGTTAATGTTGAAGATATACTATCACTGATATAAGCTACCTATACAAGGTTACCGTCACAAGGCCACTGCTATGACAAGGCTTCTGTTAGAAGTTCACTGTCAGACTCTTTCTCAAGTCTTCTATTGAGAGATTCACTGTTCAAGTCTACATTTGGACATGTATACCATTAGTAGAAGGCTACTTCTAGACAACTCCAATTTTTGAGATAGTCTACTGTTGTTCAAAATCTACTGATGGACATACTCTACCATTAATGAAATTGCCTGTTAAGATATTCTACCGTTGGAAAGGTCACTATTGCAATAGTCTGATGTTACAGACCTACTGATGAAGTGCACTAATGAGGAGCTTTTATTATATAGAGTAACATCTACCGTTACTAGACATCCACTGACCCAAATTCCACCGTTACATGCCTACAGACAGAGAGCCTACTAATGAAGCCCACATTTGATTAACCTACTGATGAAGTCCACAGTTGAAGAGACTGCCGTTGAAGTCTACTGTGTGACATGCATCTGCAACTAATCTAATGATATTCTATTCTTTTCTTTACCAATTTTATTAATACTATCATAACAGTCATGTCTGGAAAAATTAATGCACCCAACATTATTTAATGATATTTGCAGGCATATTAGGAAACAGTATGATGTACGAGGAAGACCACACAGGGTTGAAACATTTCTCTTATCGGCCCCTGCTGAACCAAACGAGAAAAATCTCAGCTAGAAAAGTAGATATATATATATATATATGATTAGAGACAAACATCAACATAATAAAAAGAATATATTAAATATACATAAGAGAGACACATAAAACACCCAAAAATACAATAAAAGAAGAAGAACACTCGATCATGTTTTCTGAAGAACAGTGAGCTTCAAGAAGATATATTGAAAGAACCTTTTTCAAGATTTAGTGGTGTACTACAAAGAGCTTTAAACCCAAGAAGCCGGTCATCTCTACCTATAGAAGTCAAAACCTGGAAGTTGCAAAACTTTGTTTTGGATGAAACTTGCAGAGAAGGACCAAAACCTCATTTCCTTCATTCTAATGACTCCAGAGCTAATCTATCAACACAACAGAGCATTCTAAACTTATCCCTACTATCTTTAGATCTAATGTGTTTAAGTATTTTACATTTGTGAGTAGTGTGTCTGTGTTACACACACAGACTCTTGTGCTTGAATTGAGGGATACTGAAAATCCCCATACTAAACTCCCTTTACATTTGTTTCCCATGTGTAATTTTGGAAGAAGCATAGTGTGGCTTGGTAGTTTATTTTTCCCACATACAACTGTGGTAGAGGTTTCAAAACCTGGAGAGTTTATGAAAACTATTGTAAATCCCAATACAGGCTGTGTATCACTATTTAATATAATTTCTTGGTGGCAGGTGATAACAAAGTAGAAGAGGACTAAGTCTTGACTTAAGACTGAACCTCTTGTTTAAATAGTTGTGTTCATCTTTCCATTAATATGTTTTACATTTATCCACTTCTTACATTTCTAATGACAGAAATCTATTTTTACACTCACTCTGATAGTTAGTTCTGGTTAGTGTTTATATGTGATTCATTTAGTAAACTTGTTTCAATTGTCGAATTAGTTCTCATACAAATTCAGCTAATGAGTAATCAACCCTTGATAAGATTGTTGAACAATAATTCACTTATATCTCTACTGCCTTAATTTATTGTGCGGTTTTAATTTGGGGGATTTTAATTCTACAATTTTTTAACAGAAATTTTAATTGCAACTCAATTCAACCCCCCCCCCCCCTCTTGAGTACCCACTCCGACCAACAATAATTTTCAATGATTATTAATCCTAGGAATGATTTTTTCGAGATTATTTAGTTTTTCACTATGATTATTATTGATCACACTAGGAATTTTGGTTTTATTAAATGGATGGAACTAAGATGATTTGTGATAGAAATGGATTTAATGGATAATGTAATAATGGTCGTCATGAAAACCCAAATGAAATAAGAGGTGTAATGAGTAACATTTTCTATTATTCTTAATAAGTTACCCCATTATATGATGAACAACCCAACAAGGATGAGTTTCCTAACACACCTAACAATAGATTAATAGAGTTCCATGTGTATCATGGAGTGGAGAATATTCAAAATCCTACATGTCATGAATGTTTAAATATGAAATAAAAGGATTGTCATAGAAGAATGGGATGATGCTTTTTTGGGTTGAAAATAGGGAAATTTGGTAAGTAATTTACAAGTAAAAATTAAAATTACATTTAATGAAATGGAGAAGAATATTAGTTTATCTAATTTATCATCAATGTTAAAATGATTTAAAAGTGTAATGTATGGGAATTAAACAAATTTATGTCCTTGGAGAAAAACTCAAGATGGTAATCTACATGGTTTTACGAGTAATGGTTTTACCAATGATGATGAAGAAAATAATAATTAGTTCTAAAAGGTATGGGATCATTTGGAAATATATATAATGTTAAAATTAAGAAAAATGATTAAATTGAAGTCAATGAATCTTAATATATGATTAATATTTAAAACTCTATGGATGAATTATTTAGGTATATGATAATGAATCCTATTTAATGTTTTATTAGTGGGGTGGGATTATTTAATTATTTATGTATATGGATTCAAGAATTCTTTTTTAAGGGTTTCACTAATGATATCATAGTTATAAAAATAATTAAAAAACTAATTTTTTCTACAATATTTTCTCTTTCAGTATTTGAAAACATATTTTTAATGATTCTAATAACAATGAAAATTGATCCATTGGAATGGTAAGCTTTTTGTAGAACATATTACTAAATGAAAAGTTAAACCTTAATTTGGGTCTCATATTGAGTAAATAATGTTTAGTTCGAAAAAAGACATTATCCAATGAGAGGGTATTAGTGATCTTTAAAATGGTTTGTTATTTGATAAAAAAGTGATTTAGGTCATTATTGATGATTCTTATAGTAATTTTTGATTCATGGAAAATATTAAATTGTTGTGAACTAATTTAAGGAATACAGATTTCTCTAAATTTTTAGAATATATGCCTTCATGTGATGATAATGTAAATGTTGTGGATAAAATACTAGATTTATAAGTTTAATTTTTATTTTTAGTTGAAATGAATCAACACCCCTTTTAATGTTTTAAGTTATGTAATTTGGAAACACTATGGAGGTTTAAATGACCTTTGGGGTCTGTATCTGATTTTTTTAGTTAATTGTGTACTGCTGGATAGTAGGATATGGATTATATTGATGGTTGAGTAATAATTCATTGACAAAGTGATATTTTTCGATATATTTATGTTTAGGATGAGAATTGAAATTTAATTTAGTATCAATATTTTATTCATGATGTTATTTTAGGTTAAATACAAAACAGTATTATATAGTGACTTATCATGGTGATTAATGAGATTTGGGAGATTCATCATTTGATTGAGGTATATGTAACCCTTTGGATTTAGTTTTGATTTAACCTGAAAATTTATTTGTGATGAATGAAAATTAAATTTTTAATTTTTAAGATGAAAGTTATGAAATCATCATTGAGGATAAAAATTATTTAATTATGATATAATTAAGGTTATTTAGGATGTAGGGTGGTTTATTACAGTGATCGAAGTGTAACAGTAATTTTTATTGTAGAAATGTTTTAATTAATTTTATTGTTTAATGACTTATTCATTTTTGGAATTATCGTACCCTTTTCAAACCATTTTTGTTTTTTAATAATGTCGAACGATATGAGGATTATCATTATATAATTTTTTGATCTATTAGAAGTTTATTTTAGTGCTTCTAGTATAAAAAAACTTCTCAAATTCTCATCATTTAGAGAATCAAATTTGATTATTATAGAAATTGATTAAAGGATGAAATTATAATTTTCATAAAATTATTTTCCCTTATGTTCATAGTATAGATAATAAAGGAATGCCTAATCTATAGTAAAATGATCTTGAAATACATTTTTTTCTATTACATTCATTTATAATGAATAAATTACCTTTTCACCGATTTAAGATTTATGGTGTTGTGGTTGTAAAAATTCTCCTGACCATGTTCTCGAGCACTCTCTATTAGTCCTTGGGTGTTACTTTTCTATTCCATACCCCTGCTTTCACTTCCCAAAAGTTTTATCCAATTTGGTTACATAGTTTTGTTTCATTCGAGATGACCATCGTATTTCACCATCCCTATAGTCCATTATATGTTTTACTAATGCTTTTTATGATGTGGGTTTTTAAGAAATGAATTTTCAAATATAAAACCATTGATCCTTGAGCACAAGTTAAAACTTTGGGGATTTAATATATTATATTGGGGAGAATGTAGCGGATTGATATTTCATGAAATAATATTTTAATTTAATTTAATTCCTTTGATATCCTTCATTTCAAACAATATTTGTTTTAAAAAAACTACAATATATTATTAAAATATTATTATATGGTCGTTATAACCTATCCGTTAAATTCTAAGTTCACAATAGGATCAACTACATTATGATACATAGAAAATTATCATACTCAATATAAATTCATTTATTATTTCTTAATAAATATGTAAATAACATTCACTAATGTTATTTTATACTTTAGAAATTTATTTTTCTCAAAAATGATATTACTGCTTTTGTCAAAAAAAATATTACAATTAATTTTTCTAATTTCTTGAATTTTTTTAATAAAAATATTAAAATTCTTAAATCCACGTATTAAAAATATCACAGGGTGAAAAACTGGATTTTTTTCTAAAAGTATTTATTTTTAATTGAATAACAAAAAATATTTATTTTTATAGATAAGTATGATTCTTCATCAAGCATTTGAAAAGTACCATTATATTTTTTAAATAAATTATAAGTAAAATTAACCCTATTATATTATTAATAATCTAATTATGTTTATTTGATTCTATTTTTTAGTTGAATTTGGCTTAAAAACAATTTTATGCTTAATAATGATTTTTCTGAAATCATTTTTTCAATAATTTTTACACATTTATATTAAAAAACATTTCTCTCACTTATTGAAATTAAATGTTATATAATGGAATTTAATTATGGTTTCAATAACTAAAATTTATCCTATGATGAGTTTTTCACATTTTTTGATAAATTTAGAATTTTGGACAATAGTCAATAAATACATTTTCATGAAATAAGATATCTTTTCTAATATCACCAACACATAAAAATTATATAGAAATTAATGAAATGTTTATAATTAAAAACTATTTATTAAAAAAATAAAAATATTATGCACATTTAATTTAAAAAATATTTTTTTTTCGTGATAAATATGAAAAACATTTTCAGTGCTGACGTGGAGATCGAAAAGTGCTACAAAAGACAAATTTTGTACCATAAATATAATACTTGATATTTAATAAGTACATAATATAATTTGTATTTAAATATTATTTCTTATAGTTTATTTTTGTGGTTATAAAATAATATTTTCTTATATAACAATTTTATTATAAAAATTCATGTGTAATGCTTGTGTGTAGATGGAAAAGTAAAAATAACATATTAAATATGTCAACATATCATAGATATTAGTTAAAATAAATAAGTAATTAATATCAACAGAAATATTTTAATAAAAATCCTCATGATATTTTTTTTTTAATTTTTTGTTATTAAATAAATTCATTAAATGCTTTTACAATGATGATACATCATTTATTTAATTAATATAAAAATACAATAAATGAATTTAAAATACAAAAAAAATTATTTGAATGAATTAATGTGTCTCCTCATATTTGTAGAAATATTTGACATATTACTGTGGTTTTAGTGAATTATATTTGAATCCCCCTATTCCTTGATGTATTTAGTGATAAAATAAATGAAAAGTTTAAAATGATGTTAGAGGTATTTTATAATAAATGATATTTTATTAAATGATATTAAATTAATAGAAATATTTTTTAATCCAAATGAATGGTATATTGTTTTAAAAATAAAACAGTTCACATTTATGCAAAAAAAATTATTTTAATGTAATATTATTTATTGTTAAATGGTAGAAAACATTAATATTACAGTAGTTGGATGAAGTGGTTAACTATGTGTGAAAACTAATAAATTTGGGAAAAAATTGATTATAACTTCTAAAAAATTTATAATATGAAGTTATTTTGAATCATAGTCATCATATCTAATTAATATATAAATTTTGATTCATTTGGAAATCAAAATGGATTTATATTAATTTTATATTTTAAGAAATTCTTAGAGTTCCCCTGCCATCAATTATAAAAAGGAACCTCACCTTTTTCATCTTCACACCACATTGATCCTTATATATTGATCGAACTCTACCATTTTATATTCCACACTCTCCTAGAAACATTAAATATGTCTTTTTCTTCCCAAAATTACACACTAATATTCATTAAGAGGATATCAAAAAGTATTATTTCGATGAAGAGGTATTCATGTTAATTGATCACTTTCTTTATTACTGTTATTTTACCGACTCTAAATATGATATATTCATTATAAAATAAGAAATTTAATATAATTAATGTACTAAAATGTTATTTTCCTTAAAAACCCACCATTTTCCACCATTGTCCCATCAAAAGGGAATTTTATATGTCGCTCTTCTGTATATTCGATTTACCATCTCCACATAGCAATACAATTAACTTCTCATCACCTTCATCTATGGATTGGTATTTTTATGTGTTTAAGTATTATATATAATAATTATAATATTATTATACTTATCTAATTACAATATCTTATCTACCTTATCAACTTCCTAACTATTGAAAAATGGTAATATTGTTAATGAGTATGTGTGGACAACCACATCCAGGGAGTGATGTGATTCAATTAGCATTTATATTTTACACACATGGTAATAAAGATGTATTTGACTAATTTATATTATTTTTTTCAAATGATAATTATTATCTAAAGGTAATTTAATATTTACCATTCCTTTTTTCCATCTTTCAGAAAATGAAAATAGAGTTCATATGTATATACAAACAACCTTCCCTATGTATAATGTAATTATTTTTATATTTCTATAATATATGAATAATTGTAGAAACGTTTATAATTATTACATATTATATAAATATATTTAATATAATTCTATGTCTTATGAAATCATTAATAAAAAATAAGGACAAAAACTTGGAAACTAGAACATTCATGAAAAAAAGAAGATATCACCCGAAATAGTGATTTTAATAAATAAATTTTATAAAATTGGCCATAAAAGGATATGAGTAAATCATATTTAAAATGATATATATGGTTGAGTTTAATTAAATTATTTTTAATAAATATATAGGTATTATATAGTTTTTTTCAAGACATATGATGTAATTCAGACCAAATGTAACAGATTTTTGTCTCACTTTTATTTATAAAGGAAACATGCGTTATGCACCACTTATTAATTTTGAGTGGTTTGTATACCACACATTAATGTATTTTATGATTATAATCTTTAAAATTATGGGATACACATATCAATATATGGTTATCTCTTCCAAGATGATTATGATTCAAAATTTACCAAAGTGGTAAGTGTTTTTTGTTACAATCTTATTGTTTATTAAAATTGTTTATGATTACATTTCCCATGAATAAATAATCAGATATATCACAAATGAAATTAATTAATTTTATTATTCTCTAGTTATCTATTTAAAATAAATTTTTTTCAATTTTTTACCTCGCCTTTTATTATCAAGAGACTGAAATATTTTTTAAATAAAATTGACATCATTTCTCTCCTAATTGAAAAAATCATCTTATATATACATGATTTATATAAATATTTGAAATAAGTTTTTTAATATTATTTTATGATTATTTAAATCATTTTTACACATGTTATACTTTTTGAATAATTCCATTAAAAGTAATCTTCTTCAAATATTCTCAATGAGGAATTATTTTTTACTTCTTACCAAATAATGAAATGAATTTTTTTTTGACATAATCACTATTAATAAATTTTCATGCCATAATGAATGAGTGATAATTCGAAGCTTCATTTACAAGTATCTATTGTTGTTTTCAAATAATATTGTTTCCATAATATTCTCAAATTTATTTATATTTTAAATAATATATGTTATAATTGAATATACATTTTGTTCAAGAATGTTTAATGATATCATAATGTTATTTACCTTCATGAAAAAAATGAAACCCTTGATTTATACTAATAATTTACAAGCAATATAATCTGAGGATAAAATATATATTATATCTATGAATGGTTGAATTTTATGAGGAAAATATGTATCTTAAATTGACTCTTTTTTCTATGGGTTATTATATAATGAAATGAGATATTTTTACAAAATCCATTTTCCTATGGGTTATGATTTGTTGAAACATTTATGAAACATGTTTCTTTTCTAAATGATACACTATGAAACAACGTTTAAATAACCAGTTTATTTTCATGGGTTATAATATGATGAGTTTTTTATGATCCTATGGCACACATATGAGAAATTATCATTAAGTAATGGTTGGTACCTATATCAGCCACTTAATTATTGGGTAAAGATAGATATATCATGAGATAAAAAAGACAATAACAGGGAATCGATCCTTTTAAAAAATGGAATTGTGACCCTATGAATGTTTTGGGAGTAAACTAATAACACAATGATGGTTTTGGGGTGAACTCATTCCAATATGATAGCCTTTAAAATTATCAATAACTATAAATTAAATTATATTATTTGATTATGTGTATGCCATAATTTCATGTCATATAAAAATGTTATGCTTATATGGATTATATTCTTTGATTCATTTATGATTCATATCTTATGGACATCAAATATTTATATTATTACTAAAGATTATTATATTTGACATGTTGGATATAATTTTCATATTTTATGATCATGTTCTCATACCATTATTTTCATGTTGTACTTGTGTAATCATTGGTTTCTCTATTTTTTACCCTTAATAAACATATGATCTAAATAATTAAATTTTCCTTCCCCAGTGTTATGAAAAATGGTACTAATTATTGTATGTTAATGAAGAGAACCAGTAATGATGAACATAATGTGAGATGATGTCGATCTTTGGTGAGGAAGTTTTTTTATGCGTCCAATTTACCAAATGTACTAGACCTATATAATTTTGTCATAAATCATTGTATTATATGATGATTTTTGATCTAAAAATATGGGATTTCTATGTATGAAAATCCTGGGTTGGTATACCTAGTTCATGGTTCCAAGTTCATAGTTCCAATTTTATCACACCTAAAAGCCTCTAATCAGGTTTCCATAGGTATTTTTCCATGAAAAGGTATCTCAAAAAGGTAGTTTCTTCCAATTAATTATATACCATTTTTCTGGATCCCATCACATGAAATCTATCTTATGTAACCATTGATGAAACAAAAGTGTTTACCAATACATGCCAAGAGCTCAATGTTTGTCATGCAAAAAATGGAGAGTTTTAATTAATAGGAATCATTGATTACTATGATTCATGATTACAAGTTGGGACCTTTTTATTTTTACATTTTTAATGGATCAAATTTTTAATGATGCATGTGGAATATATTGTGAGCATTATGACTCCACCGAAGCATGTGACCACTCTATCATCCTGAACACAAATATTTTAAATAGTTCATGCCCAAATCAAATATATCATATTATTAGATCCTTTTCATAATTTTCGGATAAAATTAATATGGGACATTAAATTTTCAATTGAATTTAATTAATAAAAAAATACTCCAATATATCAAGGGAAAAAGGAATTTTCAATTTGGTAGAAGAAAATTAGGTGCATAGATCAATACAAGTATTTTTCATCCTTCTATGTCATCAAATGTATCTTCAATTATATTGTGTCTTGATTTTCAACCAAACCTAATCATAAATATATCTAATTATTTTATTAAAATAAGATTAGTTCCTCAAATAGTTATAGATGGTTATCTAGGTTCTCACCTTTATATTTCTATTTAAAGACACACTGATCTTGAAATTCAACAATGGAATATGATAGGACGAAATCCAAAAAATCATGAATGCATATAACCAATGAAAATGGCATTAAATATTCCACATTATGTGATTTTTTAATCCAATTTTTGGTGAATATGATAAAATTTAATGTTATATTTTCTTAAAATTATTAAGATCATTGAAATTCCATTTTTCCTAGGTTACTAGCAAGAAAAAAGAAAAATAACCTCTTTAATAGGCACTTCTAAGCAACAACAACAACTTGATAGTTTCTCTCCCTACCATCATTAAAGTGGATGTGCACAATAATACCTTATTGTATTTTTTTAAACCCTCATAGGTTACCCACCTAATTATTCATTACCTCTAGTCTCCAATTCAAAATTATGGTTAAATACCACGATCTAATTTACATATTACCTTGGTCTTCTACATTATAGTCACCCTCTATTCACCTAACTAGCTTCCATACATGCCCACCTCACCTAACTATATACCGACCAATTTATTAATCCCTACTATGGTAATGTTCATTCAACATACCAAACTACGTATCCCTTCACCCAGGCCATCTATGAGGTGAAGTTCCTAGTTTCTAATAACTACCTAGAAAACAACTAACATGGGATCCTCATTTAACCATTTAGAATAGTTTATCTAAAATAATTTACAAACATAACAATTTCAAACATTATAGCCCATGTAATTCCATTATTGATCCCCATTTTCATGGGCCTCCTACCTGGTATTGAGATACATGATTAGGTTTTGAGCACTAGTGTGGTGATATTTAATATAGAATTTTTTTTATAAATGAAACTGGGTAATTTCTATAATATTTAACATAGTTTTCCTTATTAATATTTACTGTCTTCATAATACATTAAATCATGTATTCCCTTAATACAATTATTCCTTATATTTAAGAATCTGGTGAAAACTCCCCTAGATCAGTATACTCATGTTCGTTGTCTGAAATCGATTACCATATATATCAATCATCAATTAAATTTACATTATTCTAATAAATGAGAAATTGGTCAATATGAGATTAAAATGCAATGTATGTTTGAGAATAAAATAAAATTTAATTAGAAGTATTTTATCAATGGAATATATCACTTATGTTTCCATTATTGTTTTCTTATCTCGTTCCTAATAATAAATAGGTTGATCTGAAAATGATGGAAATCCTAAAAACACAGAGACCCAACCATGTTTTCATTGATGATTAAATCCCTATAACCCATTGATAGGCCTTAACTACTACTATAACAACCTTCGAACCACACCCTCTGATCCTATGCTAAAATCCATAAATTTACTTTCCCCTCTATGATGGAAATAATTATGGCCCAATTTTTTTCCATAAAAAAATACAACATAAAACATAAAACTTGGATCACTTACATTATGGTTGATCTTTTAGGTTTAGAGTATATAAAATCAGGAAAACATCTATATAAACAATACCCAAGTCGTCCAATGAACTCTTTTCCCATTTGACATAGATTTTATTTTTTCACAATAGATCATCAACATAATCATTATGAAATCCATTATAGATATATAATTTTCAAAAAAAATATTTATAAACTGGTGAAAAGTATCATAATAATGGTGAGATTGAATACTCATTAAGGGTTAACATAAGAATCATCTATTGAATGTTATAAATAATCATAATAGTGCATATGAGTGTGATGAAAAAATAATAGTTAATGAGATAATCATAAATAATGTCATACCCATCAATACCAAGATAATTAAATATGAAAATTATGAATGTTTAAGAGCCATCAGAATCTATAATCGTGAGCCATTTTGATTCAATCTTGACTATGAAAATCATTATAACCCCATAGAAAGAATAAATAAAGCATTTATATAACTGGGGACATCATTTTCACATCACTCTTATAATAACTATTAAAAATGGAATACCAATGTGTGCTAATTCTATATCAAATTCATTGGAGGGATATTACATACCCATATATCAGTGGCATATCACACAACAAGATTACATTGTGGAAAAGAAGTGGGTTTTATATCTGTCTCTTTAAAACAATTTTAATCCATCCAACAAATAATGAGTATGGTATAAATAAAAAATATCACATATGGTGGAAAAGTACGCATAATGGTTTCTAATTTTTATGAATGGAAATACCATTTAAATACCATTTAAATAATTATTGAGGAAAATATATACTTTATTTAGAAAACACATTTTAAGACACAAAATATTTTAGAAACCATTCACATTGAAATATAGTTTTAAAAAAACAAATTCAAAAATATCCACATAATAATTAAAAGGATGATTCAAAGAATTGATATTAGTAAATCCATACATTCTATAGAGGATAAAAATAACATTCATTTTTCAATGTAAAATGTTTAGGAAGTGATTTGTTTGGATAATGATAAGAATGTTCCTTTCACATTTTCAAATAATCCAAATTGGAATTATTTTCAAAACATAATGTTATTAATTTGAGAGAATTTAAAAAAACATTTAAACTAATTTTTAGTAGGTTAAAAAATTAAGTATATTTTTAGAAAACATTGTTTTAGATGGAAATAGATTTTCGACCAAAGAGAAAAATGAAGTATGATTTCAAAAAAAGAAATTTATCATATAATTTATGTACCAAATATTTGTAAAATGGTACTACTACATAAAAATTTCATGATTAAATAGAGTTTAAGATAGTTCATGATAAATATAAGATTTCACTCTTAGAGACTTAGTCAGACATAATCCCAATAATTGTTTAGATCGTAACGAAAGACTATTACTACTTTGGTAAAATTGAATCATAATCCACATGAATGAATTAAAATAATATAAACTTATAATATCATTAAAATAAGGAGAAAACAATATAATATTTCAATGGTTAATTATATTTACTGAATAAAATAAGATTGGTACCTAACATTAAATTAGTCTCAAGGAAAGAAAATTCAGAACAAAATCCATTACCGCTTTTTTAACTCCAAAATAATAAACCCCAAGAAATAAAAATCTGAAAATTGATATGTAAATCCATAAAAATTTAATTATTTGAATTATAGAATAAATTATTTCTAATTATATACACTATAAAAAAATAATTGGTGAATATGTCATATATCTCATAGAAATAAAAGTGAGATGAGAAAAACCCTTACATTTAGTATGACTTTTCAAGTGTGTCTTTATCTTCCTAAATAAAAAAATTATGTTAATTATTTACTTTATTGGAAACTTTTTTGAATTTTATTATTAATTTTATTTTACTTGTTATCATTTTTTACAATTACATAATCTATTATGTTTATTTCTAATATTTTGACCATATTCAGCATATGCATCAAAATGTCTTTGGAAGGATGACTACAGTCTAAAAGGTCATCATCTAAACATATATTGATTAATAATAATGAAGTGATTTTAATATTTAACATAAATTATTATTTAAAAAAATCATAAAATATGGTTTTGAATAATGAACCAATGATATGATCATTGAGACGGAGGTCATACGTATGTCGGAGTAACGTTTCCATTATTCAATGATCATTATGAAAAAAGGCATGTAATATTTTATCATTACAAAATGATAAAAATATCATAAAAAAATATATTTTATTATATGTACTAGAATCTATATATATATATATTAATCCTCTTATGTAAACAGAATATCATTCTTTTATGTGGTAGTAGTCCACACATCCATGAACGAAGTTAACACCTTTTAAATCTGTGAAATGGGTAGTGTAAAATGATATATTACATTTTTTGAAATATAATTCCGTATTTAATATAATAATAATGCCATTTATATCTTATATATACATTATTATTACCCTCATTTCCTTCCATGTAACACATTTGTGAAAAAACCTTCACATCTCTTAATGAGGTGGTAGTCCACTGTACACACGATCGATGTTAACGTATTCCTTGAAAAATGAATTATAAAAAGTGGGAATATGTTATAATTATTATATATTTAATATTTTATTATAAATATCATAAATATCATATATACATTGTTTTTCCATCATTATTGTCAACCCTGATAATTGGTAATGGATAATCGAACGACATTGTTTCGTGAGGCGGTAGTCCACCGTACACACGAATGGTGATTTGATAACACATTTGATTGTGTTTTATGTTCTTGTAGCTCTTACACATAGAATAAAACATATATGTATTATAATACATAGATTTTGTTATATAATAAATATAAAATAATATTTTAAGGTGTTTGGGGAAGCAATAAAAGAAAAACATTTTTTATGGTCGCTTCCTCTTCTTCATGTACCACATTTTGGTTTGAACAAAAGGACTTATTTGTATAGATTTATGCCCATAATATGGATTCTACTATGTATGGAAGTGATTTTGGAAGGGTTTTAATTAGGAAAATTTTCTTATAGGTGTGAATAAGTGGGGATAGTGAATTCATTTTTATAGTTGATGAGGAGGTCCATTCTTGTATATACTCAAAATTATTTACTATTGGGAGGTATCCCTTGCCTAATGTTCCATAAAAATTGAATAATAACGTATGGTTGGGATCATCGGTTTGAAAAACATATCCAGCATACAAAATAAATACATTTTTTGTATATATGTTTCTATAACTCTTAAGATTCTATAGTTTTTTCATTTTGGTTTCACTTTAAAATCACTAGTTTTCTAAACTATATATTTTATAAATTAAGAAAAAATTAATTCTAAATTCATAGAAAATTAAGAAAAAATTATTCTTAAAACTAAAAAGAAATTACAAAATAAAATATGCTTTGTTTATGAAATTAAATTTAACTTAATTTCATGTAGTGTACAAACAAATTTCTTTAACCCTAACCATGAAAATAATGTTTTTACAATTTAAGGGTCAATATATTAATTATAAAAGATAAAATGGTCCATTAATAAAAAAATATCTAAAATTTACGAACATTTAAAAAACAACTTATAGAAAATATGTTTCTTATATAATATTTCCATCATTTTATAAAGTATAACATATTATACATTAAAAATAATGTCAATTTCAACATATTTTTATTTAATTTGAATTTTAAAAAAACCAATATAATCAGGGAATTAAATTATTTATATTACTATAATTTTTATCATTATATATTCATCTAAATATAATTGAATACAGAAATTCATTATATTTACCCAAATTTTAACATTTTTAATATCACTTATTTTATTTTATTATTATCAAAATAATCCATGCCCTGGCATTTCATAAGAATTTAATGTAATTATATCATATCAAAAAAAATAAAGATAAATTACTATTGTAATAATAACTCATTTATATTCCACATTAATAATTATAAATAAACATATGTATTTTTACCTATCCATAATGATTTATATTAATTATAATGAAGAATTTTACTTTTTTGTTCCTTTTATTTTCTTAACTTATTATACGGGTCAAATTATTAAAAAAACTAGCCTAAAAACTAATATATTTCGAAAGGAGTTCATAATGGTATATATGTTTCCACACAATTGGTGTTGTAAAAATTTTGGGTCATTTTTCACCATATAATTTTTATTTAATAACTAAGAAAACTCATTTTTATCGTAACTAATTTGATTAATTTTAATTGTTTTCACTAATTGGTTTCCAAAAAAATTAAGTTGAAATTATTAGATAATATAAATTATTATGATTTCAAGAAATGGAAATTATTTTTAAAAAACTCATTTCACATAAGTATCTGAATTTTGATTAAAATTAATTGAAAAAATTTGATGGAAATGTGGGTTTTTAAAATGAAAAGGTCCAAAAGTTCATAATTTTTTTATAACAAAATTAAATATGAAAATAATTTCATAGACTTGTATTTTATATCTAGATATATAATTTATTAGTGGTGAAATATCCAATTGAAAATATAAATTACGTTTTTAAATAATTTTGGTGAAAAAAAAATATTTAACAAAAATTCATTATTTTCAATATTCATAAAAAATTGGAACTTCTCAGAGAAACACTAAAAATTCACCTGAAGAAAATTTTTACATTTCACTTTCAAATACAAAATTTAGGTTTCTGAATAATATTTGTAATATTTCTTTTTGAAAAATACTTCCATTAAAATGTGGAAAATATGTCTTTTAGAAAAATATTCCTTTTTAGGAATAAAAATGGATATGTTTATAATTTATGCCTATAAAACATATTAGATGAATTTAAAATCATTTATTTGAATATATAAAATAAAAATATCATTAATATAATTTAATAATAGTGATTTATTTAATTTATTAAGAAAAATTTATTTGTGAGAAATAATATTGTTTTTCATAAAAATATATTCTTTATATTCAATTGGTTTTATTCGTTCCTAATTAATTATAAAACAAAGAATTTTTACAAAATATTTTCCTAATTATGTTAATTCTATTTATTCCTACCATTGAAATGACTTGGTTATAACTGTCATATTAAATGATAATTATATATTATTTTTCACTAAAACTTGATTTTTCCTGTAATAAACATTATCAAAGAAACGTGATGTTAAATGAAATGATAGATAAACGTGGTTTTATGTATAACAAAATATAAACTATGAATTGTGTTTAACAAAATCTATCAAATAATTTAAATTAATTTTAAATAATATATTATATTAAATGTTGTGAATTTACATCCTACACACATTAAAATGAATTTCTGCCTCAAAAATCAAATTATTTTTCAATGAATTGTCATTTTTAGAATTAATTTATTGAATCCCAAATAATAAAAACCAAATAACGAAAACAACCAATAAAAATGGAAAGTTAGAGACCTAAAATACACCAAAAGTTATGCATAACAAGGTCTCCACATAGGATGACATAGGTGGTAATGTATTAAAAGCCTAAATAATTATAGAAAGTGAATTAGATCATTGATAAAATTAATGTGAATCATCAATAGTATTTTATTGGACTTAAATCCATAAATATTAGATGATCAAAACACCATCATCTTATCAGAAATTAAGTTACAAGTATAACATTTTATTCAAGATCCTTTTCCAAGTTATAAGAAATTCCCTTTCGATCTAGACAAAGATAATATGGAAAAAACATGCGGAGTTTAATTTCATCCATTAATAAAATAACACGAAAATCTCATCTTTTTATCCTGACTATGAGTATTCAGGATGAATTTTTAATTCCTAAAACCCCATGATCTACATCTAAAGACCACATAACCATAAAATGAATATTCATCTATTAATTTATCTTTATACATTAATAAAAATTGTTATCTCAAAGAAAAATATTTCACAAAACAAATAAACATTCATATGAAACAAAAATCTTAAAATTTAAATAGTAATACACAAATTTCAAACTAAATTATTCCTAAAATAACTAAAAGTAGTTTAATCATTTCTATACTAAGTTAGAAACACAATTATTATATAGATTTGTTCATATAGTCTTTTAATATAAATCCAATATTATTACTTAAATAAAAAAATGTTTTCAAAATAAACATAATCCTAATATATAAAAATTTTGAACTAACCAGGACATCATGTAGGCTAGTGGGAGGCGTTACACCCTTATTTCCATTTATTTGTGGGTTAATTCCCTACAACCATGCCTAATGTGTTTGGTTTTCACCCATCCTTCAGTTTGTCCTCTTTTTTACCCCATACATGAAAAATAATTCCTCCCTATATAAAATTTAATTTTGATACTCTTGGTTTAAAATACCACATCAAAAAAATCAACAAAAAAAATTCATTAATCACTTTAAGATCTCATTAGCTACTACCTAAATATGTGTATAATAATTTGAACTTATGATCATCATTAATCTTATATCCCTATTAATTTATCCATAAATTTAATTTTCAGCTCACATTAATAAATCATAATCTTTAATTTTATCCAAACTGACCATTGATACAAATGATAAGATCTAAGGAGGAACACTCATGGATGTACTGAAATACATAACATTACATCCCCAAATATGAGGCTGATAATTGTGACACCATTTTTTTCTATAAAAAACATAAAAAATCCAAAGGAACGCTTTTATCTCTTACATTTTGGAGAACCATTTATGTTTATAGTTTTAGAGATGAGGAGAAATACTATATAAACAGTACCCAAGTCATCGGAGAAACATTTTCCCCATTTAACAAATATTATATTATTTCACATCATGTTTTCAAGATAATCCTCATAAAATTCCTTTTAAAAATTAATAATTCAACATCATTCATTTTATCTTGGGGAATGGGAAACGTAATAATAGTGAGCTCAAATAATCAGTAAGTATAAACATATGCATCAAGAATACAATGTAATCAAGGATCATAGATGGTTATAATGGTATAATGAAATAATAATATATCATGAGGCAATCAAAAAGGAACTCATACCAAAAAATAACTGAATCGTTAAATATGAAAAATGAAATCAAATATGAGAGACATCATAATCAATCATCTTGAGCCATGTGATATCCTTCATGATCATTAATATCATTATAAACATAAAACAATCATAAACAAAACATGTATATAACTTCACAAAACATTTTAAACTCAATATTACAATCACTCATTAAAATCAAATAAACATATGGTAGACTTCCATACCTAACACATTGTTGGGCTATCACAACCCCACCAGTCATTGGATTATAATGGAACCACCCACCATTGATTTATAACACAAATAACCATTAAATTTTCAATAAAAATAACATTTTAATAAAACAAATAAAATATATCATTTCATTAAAAACTCATCTGAATAACCAAAATCCATTTCATTACATGATTAACCTATTGAAAATAAGCAATTTTTATAACATTCTCTTTGAATTATGTCTAACGAGTAGAAAAGAAACCGGTCACATAGCAATCTCTTTAAAAAAATATTAATTCATCCCCAAAACTATTAGGATTTCCGGAATAAAAACTATCCCTAGTAGAGGACAAGTAAAAAACATGGTTTTTTGATGTTGATGAATTAAAATTTAATTAAAATACAATCAAAAACATTCTTTAAGAAAATCCATTTTTCATTTTGAAAAAAAAAATAAAACAAAAAACATTTTGTAAATAATTTTCATTGAATTTTTTTAAATAATTTTATTCAAAAATAACCTCATAAGCATTAAAATTTAGCAAAAAATAAATGAAGGAGATAAATTCATACATGTCATACAAGATAAAAAGAACTTTTCTCTTGTACTGTAAAAATGATAGAAAGTGCCATGTTTTGAAAATGATAAGAAGTTTCCTTACACATTTTGGTACAAGTCAGATTATCAATTTTTTAAAATAATTGTTAGAATAAATTTTTTTTTATGAAAAATAATTTAATTAATAATTTTTCATAGGTTAAAAAATTAAAATATTTATATAAAACATTGTTTTAGAAAAAAGCAGATTTCTGGATGGATGGAAAAATGAAGTTGGACTTTCTTAAAAACATTTTCTCAAAATCATTATGTATCAAAGATTTTAAGTATGGTATAATTAATTAAAGATGTTATTATGGAATAAAAGATAAGATATTATATGGGAACTATATGATTTCATATTTGGAGACTTAATCAAACAGAATTCTGAAAATCAACGAGATTAAAACTAAACACTCTTATAACTTTAGTAACATTAAATCACAATCCATGTATAAAAAATTCATTATTTAAAACATTTAATATTATAAAAATAATGAGAAACATGATATATAAGTTCAATGTTGGATTATATACACATTATAAAATAATATAGTTGAATAATATGACATAAGTCTCAATGAAAAAGAGTTGTGACAAAAATAAATGACAACTTTGGTAACACTGAAATCCTAAACCACAAAAAAGAGATATCTTAAAATTGATATGAAAATCCCCATATATTAAAGTATAATAATATGATAACGAATTCAAAGAAATTATATACACCACACAACAAACATAATTAGTGAATATGTCATATATCTCATAGAAATAAACGTGAGAGGAGAAAACCATTTCCATGAACCCAACCTGATACGGTGTTTTTATCTTCCTGAATAATAAACTTATGTTAATTGTTAATTTGATTAAGAAATTTTTAATGATTATTTTTAATTTAATTTAACTGATTTTCATGTTATATTAAATTAATTAGTCGATTATATTTATAATATATATTTTGACCATATTCGGCTTACGTGTCCAAATTGACTTTGGTAAGTTGACTACAGTAAAAAATATCATTATCTAAAAACATCCCGAATACTAATAATTAAATATATAAAACATTTTGAAATAAATTATACTTTTATAACCAATCATGATATATGTTTATGAAAAATGAACCAATTTTACGATGATGGAGACAGTAGGTCTTATGTATGCATGACTAACATTTCCATTTTTTTAATGATCATTATGGAAAAAAGGTAAGTAATATTTTTTCCTTAAATAATTATAAATATATCATAAATAACATTATATTTAATTATATATACTTATATATGTCGTTATTATTATTTAAATGGAATCACATCACTTCAAAGAAGCAGTAGTCCACATTTCCAGGAGTGAAATTATCATATTTTTAGTGTGTGAAATAGTATGTGGAAAATGGTATATTATATTTATAAAAATATAATAATGTCATTAATATAATAAATATTTTATTTATATCATATATATTTATTTTATTTACCCTTATTTCCTTCCATGCAACCCATTTGTAAAAATTGATTCATATCACTTCATAAATCGGTTTTCCACTGTACACTCAAGAAATATTATCACATCCCTTACATAATGAAATTTAATAAAGGTGTATATGATATATGGAAAAAAAATATGTACTATTGTGTTTTAACTATATTATGTATCATATACTAATAGTATTTCCATCGGTACTCCCAATCCTAAGAGACGATAATGGATAAATAAACAACATCGTTTCGTGATGTGGTTGTCTTCCATACACACGAATGATGATTTTGTAACCCATATGATGGAATTGTGTGTGGTTATAAGTTCAACCAATAGTATAAAAACAACTCAGTATATAGATGATATGTAATTTATTATATAATCATGTTATAAAAATAATTTAATGTGTTTGAGTAAGAATTAAAATAAAAACATTTATTTAAAAATGTTAACTCTTTTTATGGTAACTCCTTCTGGTTTGAACAAAAGGTCATCCTTGGTTGGATTTATGCCCAAATTAAGGCTTCAATATTGAGGGGATGGATGTTGTGGAGAGTCTTGGGAAGGGTTTATATGATTCAAATGGCTATATAGGTGACAATATATGGGGAGAGTATGTTCCCATTTATAGTTGGGTAGGAGTGACAAAAAGAAAATTAACTTTTTTTTTAATTTTTACACATTTTTGAAGAAATGTGACAAACCAGACCGAAACCCACAAAAAATCATGAATTTAAATAAATTTATTAACCATTATAATCATTTTTGAACCTATTAGAATCCCTATCCATATATAATTTAAACTAAATAATATTTAACTATGTATCCGAGTTTTCCTTGATCAGGTCATCGAACCAATAAGCTATCTTTTCCCAAGTTTGAGTAAACAACTCCACAAATATGGTCCTTTTATTGAATACTCTTTTAGGAATAAGGTTATTCTTATTGATCAAATCAAAATTCTCTTTCCTTGTATCCACTAGTATCATTCACCCAAACATATGGTATGAAACCTCAATAGGGGCCATAATTTGAAAGGCCACCTCTATCATTTCATCCTATGAGTGGTTGACAAGATCTCATTTTGTCCCTCTGTAAGAAGTAACCTTAACTCTATATTGTAAATGATCATCCATACCAGGTATAGCATCACTTTTTACATCTTTATCCATTAGATATTCTCCATGCATATGGTTAGGTTCATCCATTACACCACATTAATTTAATTGTTCCCTAGAGACTCTACATTCAGATTCCTTCTTAATAGATGATAAGAAACATTCCAAATACTGGGTCCTAAACTTCCTAAAAAAGTATTTATCATTGGATTTGTAAGGTAAGATTAATCTCTTCTCTCATTTAGTTTCTTCCCCTTTACAAGAATACATCTCCTCGAGTCCCAAAATTCCTTCTACCCCCAATATTTTCCTTGGTCTATCAAGACCTATGTCATTCCATATCTGTTCTCCATCCCCATTATTATATTAATAATAAAATAACTATTATATAGCCATTCCTTGACCTAAATTTGGTGTTGCTACCCATATATGCTCACTGTGATCCAAAAATTGTTCTTCAGATCCCAAGCCTACAAAATGATTACTTTGGTTTAAACAAGATAAGATCCTTCTTGGATTTGACCGCTTATTAGAATCAATCCATCATTAAATATCTTGAAATGATTAATCTTAGACCTTAAAACCCCATGAAACTCCCTCACTTGTTTCTTGTAACTCTAATCAATGCTAATTTCCACTACCATATTGCACAACCTCTATATATGTGCCCAAATTCTAAGTGCTATGGATATTTTTTTAAGAAATCAGTAGTAGTCAACCCTTCTATTATTACTATCCAAGAAGGATATTTCACTATTGTCTTGGGATATACAAGATCATTCCCCAGATGGTTGAAAATTGATCTCACCTTTAGTTTACAATTCCTGGATCTTATGTCTTTCTAAACGACTCCAGCTTGAATAAGACTAACATAACCCACCATGTCCACTATTAATGTTAATACCTTCTCATTTCCATCTGATATTATGTTGAGAACATAGGAAACTTTATTTCCTTGTGATAATCCATGATGGGTAGTCTTTAGTCTATAACCCATTCGCATCCAATACATGTTGTATTACATTCAAGATTCCAAAGCAACAGTTTATTCACCAAAACTCTTCCCCAACTTCAATCCAAATCCACTCCATCGATGGTTTGGATACATCCACATCAATAAATATGTAGTGTTAAATTAGATTACATACCGTGTTCAATATACTATCCAATCATAAGGTTTTGGAAACAAAGATTCCAAGAAAAATATTAATTGAGGTACATTTAAAGGAAAACATATGTTTAGGGAAACATACCCCAAGTGATGTAGTAAGTTCATCCCATTTCAAAAGGAAATAACATGTCCAAAAAAAGTGTCAAAGGAATCCCATTGAAGATGTTTGGATCACTATACCAATCATGATTCAAGTCTACTGATGAAGAAAGACAGGTCAAAACATGTTTCTTATCAAGAAGGCCTAAAATCGCATTTCCCGATAAACCCAAGGATTTGAAGATGAACCATTAGAAGTTTGAAACTGAAGATATGAGAGACATGAATTGATTCAAAAGATTTAGATCTAGAAGGGTCAAATAATATATGATTGATGAGGTCAAAAGAGAGATCTATAGTGATCCATCAAAATGTCTAGGAACCATCGGTTAAACCGACACATACAAAAAATCTAGAAGAGGAATGATATTTCAGAGAGGGGAAAATGGTGGACCAATAATTAGGTGTACAAAATATCCCCCACTGTAAATGGGGGTAAGGTTTTGGTCCCTTCATTATAACGACAATGTCACCACCATAAGGTAATGGGGAAATGACCACTCGAGCCCGAGGAAGAGTGTAATTCTATAGATATTAAAAAATATTTACTATTGAGAGGTCTCCCCTACCACATGTGCCTCCCAAAATTAATAAAAGTTGTGTTAAGGTATTATTTGGTAGATAAAAATCTCCACCACAAAAAAAAATAATTTTTGAAACATTTTGTTCCTAAACTTCAATGTTTCATTATTTTCCTATCATTCTTGTTTCATATTAAGGTAACTAGTATTCTAATCTATGAAATTCATAAAGTACGACTAAATTAATGTGAGACTTATTAAAAAATTTATACCCACTAATACTAAATAAATAAAATAAATTTTAGAATAAAAATATTATGTTTTTGTGAAAATAAATTTAAAATAAGCAAATGTAATGCGTAAAAAACATATATTCAACCCTAACTCTGCTGAAAATGTTTTTACTATTTAGGGTTCAATATTTTAATTATAAAATATCAATTTTTCCATGAATATTATATATTAAATATTTATTAAAATTTAAGAGTCACTTTATAGAAGTGATTATTTTCATAAATTCTAAATCATTTTATAAAATTTCACTTATTATAGAGAGAAATTAATGTTAATTATGTAATTAATTATTTAATTTAATTTAAAAAATATATATATATAATAGAATTCAATTATAAAACATGAAAATATTTTTATGTTTCTATATTCATATAAAAAATAATATAGAAATGAAAATAATTATATTATCCACAAATTTAATATTTTTCGTATCATTAATTTTATTTAATTATTAACTAAATAGTCCATGCGTTGGATTTTCATTAACTTTTAATGTAATTCTATCAATGCTAAAAAATAATGTTAAATTGTTATAATAATAATTACTAATTTTTATTCTAGTTTAATATTTATAATTGAACACATGTAGTTTTTCTCTATCCCCAAATCATTATAGAAATTAAAAAGAAGAAAAGTACTATTTTAATTTTCTTTTCTTCACATATTATTGGGTTCCCATTCAAGAAAAAGTTTCCCCTAAACTCATAAAATTCAAATATCAGTTCATAAGGGTCTAAAATGTTCCATAAAATGGGAGTCTGAAAAATATTGGGTCATTTTTAAACCCTATATTCTTTGTTTAAAAACTAAGTAAACTCTTTTTTATCTTAATTGCTGAAATTTAGTTTAATTATTTTCAGTAATCGATTTAGAAAAAAAACATATGTTCAAAAATTAGATAATATTATTTATTATGATTCAAAAAAATTTAATCCATTTTAAAAAAATCAATTCCTTGAAGTGGGGGAATTAAATTTAAAATTAATATTACAGATGTGAGGAGAAAGATGGCTTTTAATATTAAAAACATCAATAGTTCATAATGTTTTTAAATAAAAATTATTTTGAATATTTATCCAATTAACTATATTAGATCAATATAAGAATAAATTAACTATTTTCTATTTTAAAATAATTCAAAATATAAATTTTAATTTTAATTTATTTACTCAAAATTATTTTTTCTATTAAAATTCATTATTTCTCACTATTCATAGTAATTTTAAACCTCTAAAAAATACCAAAACTTTACCCTTTGAATATTTTTAAATTTCAATTTCAAATAGTATATTAATTTTTTAATATAAAATTTTAGAAAAGTTTCAAAATATGGATATAAAAATTGTCTTCCATTAAAAGGTGGAAAACTACCATTCAAAAAAACATCTTTTTATACTTATAATTGGGTTTGTTTTTATTTTAGGAAAATAAAACATATTGGGTGAATTTAAAAACATTTTATTTAGTATGTAACATTTAAATTTCAATAATATAATTCAATAATAATGATTAATTTATTTTTTTAGATAAAATGACTTTGTGGGAATAAAATAGTTTTTACAAAAACACATCCTTTATTTTAAATTTGTTTTTATTTTAATATTAAAATAATTTTTCTCTAAATTTTGAATTATATCTATATATATATAATTTTAGAGAATATTTTTAAAATTCATTTATTCCTATTCATTACCTCCATTAATCATTTAGGTGATAACGATCATAACAAATATTAATAATATATTGTTGTTCTCTAAAACTCTATCTTGCATAAAACAAACATTATCAATGAAACACAATTTTGTGTGCAGAAAAATTTAATATTTTTATTGGATATTACTCAATATAAATTGTTCAATTTGTGTAATTAAATCTATAAAAAAAATTAAATTAAATTGAATAAAGATATTTCTTATAATCTCAGGATGTTATAACTACAAACCTCTTATCTGGTGTAATTCATGATCGTGTTCATTAATGATCTCATCTTGATGGTCAACAAATAAGACATAAATCCCTTTTTAATACTATCATATTTAATCAATCACCATGTTCTAATTGATTATATCATACCCATGAATCATCAATGGCATATGAATTCCACAGGTGTCCTACCGAGCATAAGCCACTACTATGTGCTCAATTATGATCTCATCATTGTGAGCCATTAAAAATGCATAAAACCCCTACATATACTTTTAGGATTAATTTCTAAATATAACTTATAATTTTGAAATATTTAAATTTATGGTGATATCGATAGGTCCAACCATGAGTAAGCCCCAAAAAACATTTCTAGGTTCCTACTGCGTGGTATCTAAACTAAATGATGTTAAACATCATGACATATATTATATTTGGAATGATGTTAGAAAACAATGAATAGTTCCTCTTCGTATGAAATTAAATTAAATATGTTTTATTCTAGGATTTTTATCCATTAAATGTGCAGTATCATTCTTATTTTACATAGCAAGTGCATTGTCGGTCTTGTTTGGATGAACTTAAAAAGTGTGTCATTTTTTATCAATAAATTATGATAAGAGTCGCCAAAATATTCATTGTATCATAATTATAAAATGTATGATGTGTCCCACTAAGTTAAATTGACCTATATTGTTTCTAATTCCCCTTACTTTGATGTATAAGAATCCCCTCTCAATGGTCTGGCCCCAACTCCATAAAAACTACCACCACCCTAGACAAAGATAAATTATACATTTCCTAGTAGTATATGATTAAAACATAATATAATTAATTAACAGGGGAAATATAAATATCCTATTATGAATATCCATGTTCACATCGATTCATGTTAACAATCAAACACTCTCACAACAAAGGTGTCCTATATGGTTATTGGATATGATTTCATGGGAATATTTTAAGTCAATAAGAGAATCATATTCTAATAAATCAAACCCCATAATGGATTATACAGCCACCAATTACTTCAAAATAAATGTACAATTTTATGTATCTTTTTATTATCAAAATAATATAATGACTTTACAAGGTAGGTATGTACCCAAATTTAATGTTTGTGAACAATATATGGGAGAATATTTAGTGGATAAGATGTTTCCATTTAAGCTGGTATTTTTTCTCACATTATGGTAGTCATGTTCCATCTTAATTTCTATAAAAATAAAATTTTATTGAAATTGATTGTTTTGTGTAATATGAAAAGTTTGTTATTTAAGTATGATTAACATTTATGTACAAGTTAGGTGTTATCTTGGTACTTGAGGTTGTTGGTTTGTGATAACTATATGTTTTAGTAAGGGATTTTTTATACAAACTGTGGTGTTTTTGGATTCTTATTAAGTCTTTTTTTATATCTTTTAGTGACTGGAGGAGTCTAGGGTTTGATATAACAATTCATAGATTTCCCTCACTATTTTTGAGATCATATCATTATATGCTTAAAAAATAAATTATCACCACCGAAAATCCATATTTTTTTGTGTTTTCCTAAAAAAATATTCATGTAAGGTTCACAAGAGTTATGTAATTGTAAACCTACATGGAAATCTATAATTTAGGGGAGTTAGTATATATTGATGTGTTAATGCTTTATACCCTTAATGATAATAGAATATTTATACAATAATTTATCTAGAATGATTTTTCATAGAATCAATTTTTCATTTATTTACATTTCACAGCCCTATATATGAGTTTTTCTTTTAGTTTTCAAATTTAATTTATTGTACTATTATTAATAAAAATGATATGTAACTATTTTTTGTTTCAAATATATCACCATTTTTATAATCTTTTCCCCACTTTTTAGAGTGATGATGTGTGAGGGCCTATTTCATAGTGTTAATAAATTCTTTTAATATTTTTTAATATCCAATGTGATCTATAAGGGTGATGTTTATCAGGTGGTATATCATTGTTCATGGATGATTATTTTTTCATCATTTAGATGTTTCTTTCGATGTGAATATAATTTACTTCTTAATTTGTTTATATTTGTAAAAATATTTTTATGTAGCTTATTTAGTTTTAATAATCA
Organism: Viscum album; assembly: GCA_963277665.1. Classification (NCBI taxonomy): domain Eukaryota; kingdom Viridiplantae; phylum Streptophyta; class Magnoliopsida; order Santalales; family Viscaceae; genus Viscum; species Viscum album. The sequence continues at coordinate 1,139,443,797 of OY728153.1, read as the reverse complement.
TTATTTTTTTGGATATAGTATATTATTTTCTTGGTTAAATGGTTTTAAGTGTCATTAGATTGTAAATAAATAAATCTATTCCTATTGATATGTTTGAGAAATTTTGTTTTTATTTTGATTATTTTATACATTAAGGGTAAATTGATCATTTTAACATATTTATCAACCTAATGATATGAAACTAATCATACCCAAAATTTTAAAATATTGTCTTTACCCTAACTGGTGAGTTTAATGAAATGACATGCAATATTATTTACATGCAATATTATTTGATCTTTTTCTATTTAAATTTTATATTCTAATTATATTTAATGATTATCAAATATTGTGACGATGTTGAAATATAGATTTCTAACTGGTTTTATATTAATATAAAATTGACTAATTACTTTTATAATAGATTAATAAATTAATTAAAATTAATTATTTAATCAAATTAAATAATTACATGGAGATATATTTTATATTAATAATATTTTTCAAAAAATTATTGGAAAATAAAATTCGAATTAAAAAATTACTTATATTTACTTTAATATTTATTATCATTTTTTTTTAATATTTATATATGAACACACACAGATTGTGATAGGGAAAGGGAAAGGAAGAGCGATTTGATATTGTTAATTTTTTTTCTTGTTAATATTATTCTAATATATATATATATATATATATTTAAGATAAGAGGAGGTGATAATGGAAATAATCCCATTATTTGAGAAACAATTATATAAATATAATAGTTTAAATGTACAGTGTGGATGGTGTGTGGCTAGAAATCTAATCCTTGATAATACCTCATATTTATATGATTATTCTTTAAATTTATCTATAACTTCTTATTTAATGGATATCTAATTCATAATAATCATGTTATAACATAACTACAAAGATGAGACAATGATAACCCCCTCTTTACTTTAATTTTCATCATTTTCTTCTTGGTATGAGTTAATAAAAATGAATATAAATGGTCTTTGTGGGGAGGAATATAATCTACATAATTTGATAGACCCATGATAAGCCAAGGAGAAATTAAAACACAAATAAGATTGATGGTGATTTATTTCTTGTGCTAAAACATCCACTTTTGATCAATATTTTCTCACCACCGATTAGTGCATAGAGATCTTGACATGGTGATGTAATAATGATAATGTTTGTTTTTGTTTGAGAGAGAGATAATGAATAATGATATTTGGGTAAATAAAAGGCTTTCTTAATCATGTTATTAAGTGGTTAGTCCCTAGTAAGTAGTTGTTGTGATCGTGTTAACAATGTTCTTATTTTATTGTCAATAAGAATAATAAAAAAATAGGTGTTATCTACATAGATTCCTATGTATAAAAGAAGAATTAATATAATCAATGATACCATTAATATTTGATTCCATTTAGCTCTAGTGAATTTATAAACTGAATCATGTGTGAACTCTTGATTTTATCATCATATTTCAAACAAACCCTCTTATGTGCACCCAAAGAATGAATGGTTGGGTTACATAGGGGGTTGACCCATCGATTGAACCTTAATTTAGGAGTGGCCTTCATCTATTTATAGAGTCAATAATAATTTCACTCAGACACACTTTTTAAGATCATGATGGATATATCTGGTAAATGTGGAAGATGAATATCAAGGATCCCTAATCACCGTTGTATCATGAAACAATTAATCATTTCCTAAATCACATGTATCCTCATATCCTCCTTTATCTATGGAAGATATCATTAAACATGGTTATAGTGCATATGGTGTAGGCACAATGACACCACATTCCAGTGAGACATATAAATATCATGTCACAGGAATTGTGTCATGATCTAACATGTTTTGGAATAAGTCATTTCATTGTGGAGTGAGTCCACTTGGATCCCAAACAAACATGGAAAATATGTTTCATAGGATATGAATAAAAGTTAACACTTTTTTTAAAATATTATTGGTAAATCCTTTAGGGTGTTTCCATCATTATGAAAGGGTGATTATATTTTGCACTACCACAATCACACTAATTAAATCATGGTGGAGATTATTACAGTGTGCAACTGAATATTTTAATCTTATATATATTCTAGTAAATATTACCTAATACCTTTGTGGATTAATATTTATCTTCCTAGTGAATTAAGACATCAAGTACGCAAAATTTACTATAGAAACCCTATTCACAAAAACAAGATATTAACTTATTTATATCATGAAAAATTTATAAAACAAACACTATAAATCAAGAGGTTTTGTACCCTATGGATATTATAAAAATAACACATCAGCTTAAAAATAAACAACATCAAATTAATTTCAATTTCAATATTGTGATCTGAAATCCAAGTAATATTTTACTACTTTATAGGATACCATGGGGAAATAAATGAATGAATAATTTTAGATAATAGGCCTAGTGAGTAATTAAACATTATAAATTAGTGAAACAATTGGTTCTAGAGGCATTAAATGATTTCATAGAACAGTTGGATGATATGTAATCATGTGGAATAATGGAATAAAGTCTATTATATCATATGATCCTGGAATCATAAGGTAAAAGAAACAAAAAAATGTATAAAATAAGCATATGTCAAGGGTTATGACTAAGAAATCATAAAATAGTGTTCTAGGATTATTATTGGTGCAACATAGATGGTATATTGTGTGATTAAAACATTACCCAAATAATTGGGGTGGGAATAATTTTACTCCTTTTCAAAATTTTATAATTTATAAATTTTTATTTGTCCTGCGAAATAAAAATATTTCAAAAATAAAGCATAATCATGATAAAACCCTTGAGAAGAAAATGTGTACATGATCTTATCCCAAAGAATAGTTTTATAGTTGATCATAATTATTTTTAATTAAATAAAACATTTAATTTATATGGGATGGATTCATATTGAATAAATATGGGGTGTGTTTGAAAGGCACTAGGGTTGAAATTTCGAGATTATAGAAGTTACTCCATGGGAACATCTCAAATCATTCTCAGCATTGATGTAGTATTGTTGGAAATGGAGAGATCAACTACTAGTATCATAACTTAATGGGAACCACTCTTAGTTTCATAGGGTTATTGATCTCAAGACACACCTTCACTCGAGATAGTTTCTACCCCATTTTCATTTAGGATACACTTGATAACCATTAATTACATATCTTCAACTACATCACCATGAATTTATAAGAGGAAATATTTATTTTCATTGACTTGGGATCTATGAAATTATTTTCAAAATATTTCTATAATGTCATCCTTAAAAAATACATAGTAATTGAATGGGGATGTACCGCCTGGTGTAATGATATTCCAATTAAAGTATATTTTTCAGTTTGGTGGATCAACAATCATGATTTCCTGACCAATGATGAGGTCAGGAAGAAGGGTATTATGGTTGCCTCTAAATTCCTTTTCCTGCATAATCCTCAGGAATTAACCACATCTCACATGTTTTCTATGAGGAGTGGGATTCCAAAGTGAGGCATTGATTTGGTTTTTTTTCAGGAATGAGCATCCATGGTCCAATAGATTGGGCTTTCTTATCTCCAGGATTTGGTTCTATTAGACGAAAAAAGATGGAAATTAATGTTCAAGATGTGTTCATGGATGTTGGGTTTTGGTCTATATGGAATGTGATGAATGAGGATAAGTATAACAGAGTCTTCAAATAACATATTAAAATGGTTTTTTAGGGAATGAGTCTTTGAAGTGGAGTTGATACAACTTTAAAATTATTGGTAGCTCACCCCATCTCTTGGAATATTTATTGCTTATTGATGGGTTATAATTCTTACACACCACCCAAATCAATATGGTTAATGGGTTATGTGGACTCTCCCCCATCCCACAATAAAGTTGGACACTTAGAGTGGATGGTTCCAATTTTCTATGTCTCGTGTAGGGTTTGGGGGTTGAAACCATTATTGATTAGTGGTTTTTTATTTCAATGGATTTTATGTCATGAGGAACACATTGGATGCAGAATAAAGTAAACTATAAATTGTAAATGAGTTGTGTAAAGCACAAGGTATCACACTTGAATTTTTGGAAAATAACTCACTTTTTATTTATAACTACCTCTATGAGAGAAACACCATCTCATGGTCTATTTACTATAACATGAGCATATTCAATAACATCACTAATCATTAGATAATCATCCTCAACACATGGAACAAAGACAATATGTTAGAAGATTTTTTGTATTAATGGGACTCTCAATAAAAAAATACATGTATTTTATTCTCAATCATGGGCACCCATCCCCATGAGTGTGTGGTAAAATTTTGTGCATACACTCTTCATTTTCAATACCATAGAATTTCATGATTTTTTTCTCCCCCAAGGGAATTACTGAAATTTATTACTTTTGTAAGGGTGGATAGAAATATAGGTAAAATTAGATAAATAATATCTCAACATAAATGGAGAGGATTTGGGAATTCCATCAAACTGGGTCCCCACTCACTAAGTACATGCATTGAAGCACATGAATAATCAAGTTAAATTTATTATATTATTCATTCATAACATTTTTAGTTTATATTTAATTTATTATTATTATTTTTTATTTTTTAACAAAAAAATTATTAATCATTCTATTTATTCTCACTATACAGAGAATTATTGTTTCATGGTTCCAATTGAGGATTGTTTTATTAATTGTGGTGGAAGGTCTTAGAAAATGAAGACATAACTCCAACGGTGTTAAGGTGTGGAGTTAATTACACTAAATAAGTTTAAATTGTTCTAAAAGTTAAATAGTATTTGAAAGAAAATATTTTAATATAGAATAAATTTTATAGTTTAATGTTAATTTCATTTATGTAGTCTTTTTCAACTAGGATGAACATAATTGATTATATATAATCTTTATAATTATTATCCAATTCTGTAATTTGAAACAATAAATATAATATAAATATAAATGTCATATTTTACCATAGTTTTTTTAGAACCATTTTCTTAGATGAGATGACAAAAATATTGTTTCATCTATGGAGGTGGTGAATTGCCAATGAAATAGTGATTTTTTTGACATAGAGTATACAAAATAAAGTTAGATAATGGTTATTAAAATAATATAATAACACTTAAATATAATTATGAGATATATGTCATTATATTGTGTCATTTTTAATGGTATTGGTGGTGGTAGATGATGAATATAATATAAGATATATTTGTGGAGATATTTCTCACTTCCATTAAATTTCTCCATTTGATAAACAACTAGGACTTATAGAAAGTTATTCTTAAGAGATAACAACATTTAAAACATGTATATGATTTTTGACAATAGATTTTGGAATATTAAATTATATATAATATGATTATGATGTGATGGGAAGTGGGGTAGTGAAGGGTAGTATTTATAAGGGGGAGAGGGGAATTTTAGAATAAACTATTATATCTCTAAATAGTGGTAAATTTTTTGATTAAATGGTAAGAGTATTATGATTTAATATTGAATGTGAGACTAAAATATTAATCTAAATTACATAAACCTCAAAATTGCAATTATAAATCTTATTACAAAATAATATACTTTTATGTTATTTTTTTACTCACATTGATATTTTATATATTATGAAAAATTTATTGACATAACCCAAAGAAAATTCTAATGTGATGGTTACCAAAATGACATCATTTTTATCCAAATATTTTTATAAATTCTATAAATTTTATTTAAAAAATACATATTTATTAGAAAAATACTATTTTTATACTTAATCAAATTTCTAACCCTTAAAAAATACAAATAAATAAATAAAATTATCATATTATTTATATAAAAATAAATGTAGTTGTTTCAAAAAAATGATCATAAATGGTTTATTTTATATTGTTATATATATCATAAAATTAAATTTTATAGAGAATAAAACATATTCAATTTCCAAAATACAATTATGGTTTCCTAATATCAAATATTTATTTTATCACATTTAAAAATTGACTTAATTTTATTATGATATATATTACTTATGTCACTATTTTATAAGACACCCAAATATTGTTTTACTAATCCAACAGTAGGGTTACTATTATAACGACTCGTTTGTTAGTCTTAATTTTCTTGTTATTAATCCAATGTACATACTTCAAATGGTTAGATAATTTTATTACTCTATAAATAACTTTCATTTACTTTATATATCAATCATTTTAATTCAAATCAATTTTCAATTTTAGATTTTAAAAAATGATTATTATATAATGAATGTTTTATTTAATTTTTACAATTTTATTTTTGGCTTTGATTATTTATAGGGATTGAAAGTATCCAAACATGTATATTCTTGTTTTTTTATTTTATTTTAATTTATATTAATGTCTCATTATTCCATTTTTAATTTTAGTGGCTGTATTTATTTTTTAAATGTTGTTTTATAAATTTTTAAAATATTTTTTTTGTTTTTATTATCCCATGCATGAGTTTTTTATTATATCTCAAAAAATTTCTTTTATTCAGAATCCAAATTTCATATATATATTTATGGGTAATTAAATTATTCGATGTATTAGATATCTCAACATTTAAATTTCATTTCACAGTCTATGATGAAAACATATGAAAGTATTTTGTTTCATTTCTTCCTCAAGATCCCATATTTCCTCTTCATATTTATTTATTCTCAAATGTAATTTGATAACGTGGTTAGTATGGTAGTATAGAGACTAATCTTCACACTCAAATGTCTATATAGTCGGCTCCATTTAAGAGATATCATGCCTGAACTATACCACCTCGTGATGTAGTAAATGTGTGCGATTTTTTATGTACATACTCAATATGGATATCTGTAACAAGTATTTCTCTTAATACATCATTGTAGGTATTTATATATGAGAGGCCAAGAATTTTATGAAATAACTCAACGGGGAAAATTAAACTCAAACTTATCTTCCCCTTCTTCTCAATTGTCATGAATCACTTCAATATTAAAGTATGAAAAATCAATATATTTCTATCTTGCATCTATGGGTCATGTTGATAATTTTCATCATATATGTTTTTTGACATTGTGATTCTATGATATTTAGATTAATGTATTTAACCTTATCCGCCATTTATTCTATCAGTAATGGTCTGAATAACTTATGTTATCCAAATTCATTCTAACATGTTTTATTTTTACATTAATTCCCACAAAGGGTTTTATAATAATCATCTTGGTTTCTCAAGTGAAATATATTATCTTATGTGAAATTTATGAGTGGAATATATTTATCATATCCCCTATTAATGTTTATAGACTAACATCTCAACATATCTTCTAGATTTGGAATGGTTATTTCAGAATTATTATCTCTATGTGGAAGATATGTCATGATAATCTTCAACTCATTCTTTAAATAACATTGAATAATTTATTTGAACAATGTTGAAAACAATGAATATTAATTAGATAAAATTGAATTCATTTTTCCATAAAACCTCACCAATTCTGTAATGTGTATCACTATAATTTGATAATGTGATATTTCCTCTCAGGTTGATATTATGTAATTAGTATTTATAATATAGTGTACAATAATATATTTTGAATTTTCCCCTTTTATGTATTCAAAAGACATATGAAAAAATAATTAGTGTTGTTCTCAAATTTACATATATTTATGGGTAATGGTTTCATCATCCCCTTGGACTTTTTCCTTTATACCGTAACATTTTCTCATACCAAACACTTTGATAAATGTCTAGAAATATCTTTTTTGTATTATCCCAACTGGATTTTTGTCAAATATATGTATAAAAATTTATGCTCTTGGGGTGGATAAAAATTATGAACTATTAATTCTTAACTCTATTTATTTACACGTACCTATAGAATCCTCTTTACTTTGTGTATCGATATCCTGTTATTGAGATTCCTTGACCTTCTCCAAAATTGATGGTTATGTAATCATATGTACATGAGAGGATGTTGTTCCTTTATTTATGATTTTTGAATCCAGAAATTACATTTAAAATAACATTGGTTCCTTATCAATAATAAAAAATAACTAGGGATATATGTACTTTTATACTTAGATAACTATCTACCATATTATCATTTCCTCGTTGTTAATGTATATTGAAGTTGTAGACCTTGATCAACTATTACAATCTTAATTGGAATCTGTTCAAATATTTTTATTTAAATATATAAATTAATAGAATTATATATATATACATATATATCATTATTTTCAAACATTCCAAGGGTTTTAAACCTTTTCTACTCACTCAATGGATGTTCTCATATTCTACATGCTTCATGTTGGAGTTGGTTCCCTGGAACCAGATACTATGTTGATTCGATTATCGATATCCTCAAGGTATTGAATCTTAATAAATGTCCTCTAAAATGAGTAATTTTATTCAATGTGACATCAATGTGATAAATAATATAGATTCTATATTTCATTGAATGTTCATAGAAATTCCCCACATTGATTAGAATCATAAAGTTCTATGATAGAATTCTTTTATAAGTATTTTATGGATTAATTGTACTTTTTATAGGACATAAAAATGTACTCTATTAGGTGTAAGGCCCTCATAAGACACTTGGAAACTATTTCATGAAGATATCACTTTTTAATCATGAAGATATGAGGTTTTAGGAATAGGTCGGCCCATAGAAATTCCACCTTTAATATGAGTATTGTTAATTAATAATTGTGGATGTGTGAATTGATCCATAGACTTGATATTATTATTAATGAATATCATGAGTTATTTACATTGATTTATTAAATAAAAGCATAATATATGATCTTGTATATGAGGGACACATTGGGAATGTCATGAGTGATATAAAATTAATGTATATGTCAAAAAAGTATCCATTCCCTCTGATTTAAAAGAACTACATATCTATAGAAATTGTGTGAAATTAAATTATAAAATAAATCCATATAAATGATGGGATATGAAACCAATAATTTTTGGAAGTTGAAAAAAAATAATTTAAATATATATAATTTTGATAAAAAGTGATAAACATGTTTGATGATATATTGATACAGAGGGAATATATAGAATAGTGAACCTTCACTAGTGGTTAATGATTTGGTAGTGTTAACTTCTTTTATATGGGTATATTGACATGTTTCAAGACTATAATCTTGGAGTTCTAGCTAATTATCCTAATTCATCTAAATAAGTCTCTTATAGGTCTACACAATAACTATATCCAAAACCATAGTGAAATTAAAATTGAATTTAATAGTTTGAATAATTATGATTCATTATTTTTCATTTAGTAATTATTTAGGTATCATTGATCACATTACTTCAATCCCAATTTATTCAATTGAATAAATATCAGAGTTGAACATTAAATAAGTATTATTTGTATGGTAATAAATAATAATGTGAGTATATAATATTTATTTACTTCTTATTTATTCACAATATAACAAAAAATTATTTTTTAGTTATGGAAATATTAATATATTTGTACACATGAGATGGTGAATATAATTTTTATTTATTAATTTTTAATGTAATGGTATTTATTTAAATAAATAGTAATTATTCAAGGTTTAATAAATTTTGATAAGGATTAAAAAGATTTATGGATTGAGTTAAGGGTCTTGTGTGATAGATATAGAAAAATATATTTTAATTTTTTTTAGAAAATTGGTTTTTTATTAACTATAGGAATATGTTAGAGGCATACTTGAGCTATAAGGTCTTATAATATTCATCAATAAAACTTTTGTTTAATTCAAGGATTTGATGAATTTATCTATCTCTATAGCAGTATTACATCAATGTTGTCATGTGAGTACATTAGGAGGTACTATGTAAAGATAGTGTAACAAAGGTATTATTCATCACAAATTCGATTTTGGGTAAAGAATATTGGCCACTGGGCCATAAGACCTATGTGTCCTCAAAATATTTTCAGCCTTTTAGAAAATACAAGAGCATATTTTGGCAAGTATATTTTATGATATTTCTTGAGAAATCGCTTTCAAATACCTTTAACATAGGATTTCCAATGACCAAGAGGTGGGAAATGGGAGAAACATTTGGGTAGAGGCTAATGTGAGTTGATGGTAGGAAGATTAGAGATTTTATTATATTTATATTTAGTCTACTGGGGTGTATATTAGGATTTTATAAAGCTACATGTTTGGGTGGTCCAATTATAATGAGACTTTATTCTGTAGGGATTTTGGAAAACATAAGGCTTCCCTCTCAACCCATACAGAGGGTTTATCAGGAATATAAATAAATTTTGAATTGTACATATTTTCCATGATATATATTCCCATAAATTAAATAGGAATAATATTATTATTATTATTATTATTCATTCTGTTATATAAGGATTATGTTATTGGATAAAAGTTTATGTGAAATTAGTAATTCTAATACATAGCTAAATTAACCTAGTTTATCATTTGGAATGTGTTTTTTGGAAATAATGTCATGAATAAAAAATACTCTCAAGTGAATTCTATAAACCCTATATAGAATGTCCTACAAAATTATCTCAAGAACTTGGAGATATTAAATTACACATCTCCCTCTCAATTCATTAGGAGAGAAATAGAATTAATTATTTTCACTTGAGTAATTCAGGTTTCTATCAATGTAAAATGATAAAGAGAGTGAAAATCAGTCATTCTCACAAAAAATGATTTTAAAGAGATGTTTACGGTTCTTAAAGAACATGTGGACTAATTATAGAGGTATTTTACAAATGAATCCTTTGATACATTAATGATATTATATGAATGGTTCATACTTCATTGGCAATGAATAAATAAATGCAATCCAATGTAATTTTCATTTATATAATTTAATGATTAATTATAGTTGATGGATCCTATCTTCATTCATTCCCATTTTATATTTATCATATTCTACATTAAGGTCAAATAAAAGAAATGAAAACCCATTTTTGTGCATGGTCTTGATCGCATTCACATTTCCCTAAAACCATCAAGTGGTATTGAAGAAATCACATTTTATTTTATAATTATATATCACTCGATGATAAAATTAAAAAAAATTATTTTTATTTTTATTTATTATTTGATAAATAAAATTGTTATAAAAACATATTAATTCACCTTCATGAAACTTATAATAGATAAAATAACCTATGAAGATTAATTTATGATCTCATCTGATGGTGATGGTGATTCTGGTCATATAACATGAGATCATAGGGAATGTAACTATAAATAATATTCCATGAAACCAAATTATTCACACCATGAAGAGGTATAAATGTCTTAGAACATTGCGTGCAACAATTATACATTTTGAAATTACAGCCCAAGTGTTGACCTTTTAGATGGTACGACATTTTATGAGTTACATGACATATATTTAGAATACATGTTGTTTAAAATTACATTTGTTGTACCTATATGAACCATGAAATTTTTGTGTTAAAAAATACAAGGAATATAATTTATTACATTCCAAAAAGTGGATTAAAGATGAGTAACATAGTCTATCTTTGATTATATAGTTAGTAGCAATAATAAATATCATATATATCATAAATTTCAATGTGGATAATACACTTAGTCCCTAGGTCTGTATTATATTTTTACATATAAATTAGTACCTAGAATGTAAAAATGTTTTACACATCATGTCTAATTCATCCACTTTCATGGAGTAAACACCAAACCAGCCAATATATTGGAAAAATTAATTATTTAAAATGAAATTTAATTAAAAAATTAAATTAAACTATAGGATGTTTAGTTTTTATAAATATCATGTTATTAGGTTTTACAAAATTATAAATTCCTAATTAATTTTAAAATTAATTTTAGAAATAGAAGATATGTACATTATTCATACATGTTTTTTAATTCACAAGATCATTTAAATTGTTTTATGGTCTATATATTCATGTGTTCCATGTGTTGTACTTGCAATGATTAATACTTTTAATGACACTTATAACTACACAATGATTAATAATTTCACACTTCATTTGTATCGCATGTTTTTTAAGTACATTGTGCATGACCAAATAGGGAAATGTATAGTTCAAAGGAGTACATGTCTTATTGTATCCATATAAACAATATATAATTAATTTTTTTAATTACAGATTTTAGAGATCTTAAATAATTTCTCTATAGATATTAAAATGGATGATTTAATACATTCAAGTGGTTTATCTTAATAAATAATGCATATAAATTAATTTTATATATTTATAAATGTGTACTCATTCCTTATATGGATAGTTCTGAGAAAATGAGGACCAATGTATATAATTAATTTCTAAATGATTTCATATTTATTACATGGTTATATTTTGTGATAAAATTTCTATTAAATTTAATGTTATGGAATGTGATTCATCCCTCCGACATTTATTATATATGGGCCTAAATCTTAATGGTTTCATTTATGTAATCCCATTTCCCTCGTTCCCATCACTTGTATATGAGTAAATACATGTAAATGATGGATCTCTAGGGGTAGGATGTATTTCAGAACTCAAATTAAGGCGAGATAAATCAAAGAGATATAATGGATTAAAGATGAATACTGCATCTCAAACCATAAATTACTTCAAGGAGTTTTTTCCTCTATTTTCATGGTTTAGTCTTATCATCTTCTCTATAAACTAACAAAAAAATCTCATGATCATGCCATGTTAATTTATTTAATTTATATCAAATATTTTATTAATTATTTACACTTGTTGAATTTTTTATCATGGTAACATGAAATACACAAATTAATAGTCATGTAAAATTGAATAAAATATAATAGGTTATGTATAAACCATCTTATCGTAAAATGTATAGTTAATTAAATAAAATCCGTATAATGTTAAAAATAATATTCATGTTTAAAATAAATAATATTTATTAATGAGGATAAAAAATACCTCAAAAATTTTTAATTCAATAATTTCTTTCCTTATATTATTGACAATGAAACCATTGAATTTTATTTGGGAATGTACCTCATTTGGAAATATTCATTTATCACAGAGTTATAATGATAGTTTTGATTAAACTTTATCTATTCCACATTGAGTGTTGATCACATTTTTGAAAATTATTGAAACTATTTGTGAAGTGATAATGGAATATGAGTATAAGATTTTAGGATTTTGGAATATGTTCAACAAATCAAAGTGTTATTTTTTATTCAATTTGTGATACCTACCCACCTAAATACCTTTTCTATAATATAAAAATCCCTTAAATATGTTATGAAAATGTAATTGTAGAACAATTACACTATAACATCTATCGACAAGATATTCCAAATACCATAGTCTGGGTTTTTGTAATTTGATATCCTTTTCCTGGATTAGAGAAATTATTACGTTACATTTTGGAAGTGATGGAAATGTAAAAAAATAATTTAAATTAATATATAAAAATAAATTTATAAAATCATGCATATTCTATAATAACAATTTTAAAAAGAACATATCCTTAATAGAATATATTTATAATAATAGTGTGATCGTTTATACACTACATTATTATAGAAAAATAGTTACGATATGTCAGAGTCTCAAATATCTGTTAAGAAACATCATTAGCATGTATAGGTGAGAATGAAAAATATAATTGTTTTATAAATAATTAATAAAATTTTTATTTTATCAATATATCAACACTTTATGGAGTGATAAAAATGAAAAATAAACTTATAGATACATGTAAAATAGTATTTCTTGTCATATCTCTTTAGAAATAAAAAGAGATCCATAAGTTATAATATATTTTCACTTCAATATTATAATCTAGAAGATGGTTATGGATATAAAATTATAAATCAATCCCATTTTATCATTCTTACCACTATATATTCCATAATAATAATCAATTACATGATATTTATTTCGGATAATTCACTCTAGTATATTTTATATACGGTTTGATGGAATGATTCAGATTAGAGGAAACATAGTTCCACATACCCCATATAGAACAAAGTGAAAATTGTTAAGAGGCAATGATAAGAAAGAGTTAATCACCATTTGATAGAAAATTTATTATCATCATTAAAAACAACGATGATTCAGATATTGTGAAGTCAATAAGAGGCTATTTTCATTTCATGTGGTGGGAAAAGTCATTGGAAGGGAAATTTTATTCAATATAAAATAAGTCACTGTAAGATTAGAATTGAATTATATTGATCATTTCATGTAATTTTTTTTCATTCATGAGAGACATTGAAGTTCATAAGAAATACAATATTCATGATGAACTCCTTTAAATTTATATAGGGTGATTCCTAACACAGGTTAGAGGAATATTGAGCTTTGTTTTCCCTAGTGTATAAATTCAAGTTGGGATATTAATTTACCACCAAAAAAATATATCTCAATCTTCAACAGACATAATGAGATATTATTTAACTTTGTAATTAATATTTTTATGGTATTTAATACTCATCTATTAATTCAAGTTATAATTGAATAATTTATATCCAATATTAGCAATAAATAATAATTATAAAATATAAGACCAATATCCAATTATTTCAACATAATTTTTTTCTAGTAATTTTTAATGAAATACACAAACTCTTTTGTGGTAATTTCAGCTAAATTAAATAAGAATTATCAGCATACTCACACATTATGTTTAAGAAGTGTAATAATTCAAAAATAAAGGTAATACAAAAAGATTATATATTTTCTTTGGATATACCACCCAAATTATCCTAAGGAGAACCAAGATTAAAAATCATTTAATTCATGAGATTTATTTAATATATTATTATAATTTTCAATGAAAAATAAATTCACTTGGTAAGAATATATAGGATTCTTTGGGTGGGTATTTTAGAGTATAGATGAACCAAGTATTCAACAATTAATTATATATAGAGAGAATAGTTTTCATAAAATAACATTCAACTATACACACCATAGAGGTTATAGAAATAAAGGAATCCTGATGAATAATATTATATGTTTTACACATCTTCCATAATAATTTTGTAAACAATTTCGATAAATTAAAACATAACATATATCCATATTCTAAAACAAATTTACTAATGGATATAATATAGTTATGATATTATGGGGATCTATTTTACTATATCCATAAGTGTTTAATGGGAATTGTTTTTTTAATGATGATATGCTAAAAATGTACATCAATAGAAACACAATTTCCATATCATTATATTATCCTATAACTACTCAATATAATACCATACCCTATATATTATAAAATATTAATTAAAACAAAATATACTTTTATGATGGAATCATATCTCTTTAGATACAGTTGTATCTAGATATAATTAAATGAATTCTAGTATCTAGATATATAATTTTTTGAATTGTAACTATAAACTGTAAAAGTATTAATGGGAGGAATATTTCTATATAAATTTGTAATATACATATGTTAAAAATAATCGAAGGGTTATAAATTCACCGAAAAATGAGATATATTATTCGATAAGAGTAATTATTCATGGGTGTAGTTGTAGGTTGTAAATAAAAATGACCAAAAAAATTATATGAATCTTTTGTTATATTCCATATATTAATATATGTTTTTTATTTTGATAGTTTCTCCTACAAATTTAATATAACAGGTGGGTATAATAGACATGGGTGATGCAAGCATAGTATCAATGAGGCTCAATTAGTTATACCATCTCATTATTCATATATAAATTTGAATTATAATTTCTATATAAATTATAAATTGTCATTAAAATGGGTAATATATTTCAAGATGATTTTCAATAAAATAATCATTATAAATGGTGCCAGTATGGGAAAACCAAAAATGGTTGGTGACATAAAAAATGGCCAATGAGGGATAGATTTTATAGTGATCTATTTATAGATCAAATTTGGAAACATGATCTTCAAATATTAATTTGGAATGAATATTTTATATGTGTCTATGATATGTTATTAGGGCTACTATTTTCTCTAAGATAGATATACTTGAGAAATATAGATAATAGATAATTAGTCATCTAGTTAGTAAATACTAAAATCATTTCCCAGAGGAAAAAATAAAAGTACCATATTACCTATAAAAATATATGCATTTTTAGGTCTATATGTTTATTCTATGAATTTTACATTTGTTTGCATGGTATTAAAATATGAAATAAAGAAAAATAAAAATTTAATTGTTTACAATTTCAACTAGCATGATATATCATTAGTTTTTATCTAATTTAGATAGTAAGAGTATGTTCATATACTTTAAAAATTAAAAAATCAATCAATCCAATTATGATATAAATATAATTAAATAGCATGAATAGTGTAATAAATAAAATATAAGTGAATGAAAAATAAATAAATGGAAAATGTAATATGATAATTGAGTTATGAAAATACTCAATATAAGTGGATACATATCCTCTCATCATGGGAATTAGGGTCCCATTATCCCTTGGATTCATCAATATCAAACAATCCTAAATATCATTTATTTTTAATTTTTTAGTACATGAAACCAAAAATAATGGAAGTGACATTTTTTTAATGTCAATAACAAGAAACCCAATAATTGATTGCTTTTAGATTGTGAAAGAAACCATCCAAACACAATCACATTGGTGGGGTGATCACCCAATATGATGATGGACAAATAAATTTTTTTTAATAAAAAACCCTTTACTCCACACACTAAAATTATCTCAATGATATTGAAATAATAAAATTATTGAAATAGAGGAATTTAATGGTATAAAATATGTATATAATAATGGAAGCACAAAAATAGATCATGTGAAAGTAGAATATTGAACTGTGGGGTATAAGACTTATTAGTTCGGTATTTATAGACTAATGTGGTCCCATGTGGGTTTTTGGGGAGTTGGGAGTCCATAATATCCACTAGGAGGTGAGCTAGGAAAAAGGGATAAACATACCATGGATCATTTGCCTTTCTTGAAAATATCCACTAACTAGCTTCCAGACCCCACCAGCTAGCTGATGGACTATCCTTCTACCTTCACTAGTGATCTGGTGATATTTGAAAGTATATATTTTTTCTCATCATATTGTTTATTGTTACAACTGGCTAGACGGTGTCTTTTCCAAAAACGGCCTTCAAATTATCCCTCTAAACATTTATTGAATCTTTAGATTGAGTAGTCGAATACCTAATATGATATCCAAACCAAAAAATCTGAAATAACATCAAATGAAATGATCAGAATAATAATTTTTTTATGGAATTTAATGATTCAAAGAGATTGGGGGTATAATAATATCCCCCTTTTTGATGATCAGAAACATATGAAATAAAAAAGGAACTGAGAAGATGTTAAATGCACATGAAAAGATTCCATTCAAATAAATATACAAAAGGATATTTATAAATGAATTTCAATATTTCATAAATAAAATTTATTCATAATTTTGAAATATTCATAATAATAAAAATTGTAATAAAATATTAATAATTAATTTTGAATGAAATTTAATGAAATTTTATGTTTAAAATATTTGTTTCTAAAAAAATTAAATTTTTAAAATTTCTTACAAAATCTTTTAGTGAAACAAAATTTAGATAAATCAACCATGATACAATTATCCATCATTATATTTATAATATATAATGTAAATAATAAAAATTCCTAACATGAGATCAATAAATATAAAATTTCCATACATACCTAAAAAATCCCCATTTTTTTAAAAGGATGGGGCTGAAGCCTCAATTTATTATTAAAGAAAATACCTCTATAGACTGGGAAGAAGGAGACCCATTGCATATCCTAAAATCCAAAGGCCAATTTGACTGAATATAAGGATTGAAAGCCCATTTATTGGCCCAAAGGACCCATCGATGAACAGTACTGCTACAGTAATCGCATTGCTCCTGTAAAGTTGCCGCTACAATGCTACCACTTCTACATTTCCACCTCTACTATAGTACTGCTACAGTCCCCTACTACAGAACTACTAAAATACACCTAGAAATTCACCCCTTCCAATATTTTATCATGGATCTTTTGGATTCTAAGCTAGAGCATGTACCACTAGGGTACATGATGGGAATCCATGATAGGAAAATTATTTCGGGATACATTTAATTAAATACCTATTCATCTATATTATCCCTTTCATTCCTTTATAGTGGAATAAAGTGACCCACTCAAAGTTCTCAAAAATAGAAGAGGTGGAAAACTCTATGTTAGTGAGTCTCCGATCAATGGTCATCTTAAGGGAAGTGAGACTATAATAAAATATCACTCAATAGAGAAGTCTCTCACTTTTATAGGGATCTCATTCTAGGGTAGATAATGAAAATTTGTGTCCTGAGCTAATATATCTCCTATAACTACAGCATCATCTGGAAGAGGCAGATCCTCTGCCTTAGCATCTGAATCATCATGGCCATCGTCTTCAGCCTCATCCCCGTCGTCATATTCATTCTGAACATCATCCTTATACTCATCATCATCCTAATTATCATAAATGGAATCATCCTTGAATTTATAAGTAGAAATTCTATTTTTAGGTATTTCTGTATTTCATTGAAGAGATTAATATTTGAGGCATCCCAAATAATCATGAATACATTCCTTATGCCCTGGATACCAATAAATGAACAATTCATGAACCATGATATGGTTCACAATGATATCACGAGATTGTATATGAAATGGAATTTCACTAAGGCTAATGAAAACTTAATATAATAAATGATTAAGGAAGCGACCAAAATGTAATTCCTTAGACCATCAAGGGTGTGAGATGATGTATTGTAGAGAGAGAATTAATAATTTTATGAGATTAAAAATAACATATCCTATAATAAACTATAGAACATATATATCAATAAAATTAGCAGTGTCGTTGTTATAATGATGAGGGAAACTGATGTTCAAATGACCTTCTAAAAAAATTTATTTTGAAAATAAAGCTAATTGAGATTGACTAATTAAGAGGATTCAAAACATGATAAAAATTGAAGAGTGGTTTCTTCAACATATTTTGAGTGATGGGGAAAGTCACCTTAGTTAATGTAATAGTGACCCAAGTGTGAAATTCCAATGAAATCAACTATTTCAAAAGAGTTGTTTGAAAATGTTCTTCCATTAATAATAATAGTTATATAATCATAATAATTTTCATGTTCTAGAATACTATGGGAATAAAATTATACTATTATTGATGGGTAAAAAAAATAGAAATAGTGGCTGGAAGAAAGAACACAACCCCTGAAATTCAATGAAACTAGTCATATCAATAAATTTATTTATGACTAATGAGGATCAATTATTCTACTTGTAATAATGATTTTCTCATATAAATTTTGATCATGTTTCTAAAATTGAATATGGGTGGAAGTTTCTATACACTTTACCATCCCATTTTAGGAATAATAATTAGTAAGATGTGATTACATGTTGAAAATGAATGGGAAATAATATTAAATATGATACAAGATTTTGTAGGGAAGACATGGACCTTAAAAAATAAAAATAAGTGGAATTCAAAGAAAACAAATAAGAAATAGGAATTAATCCAAGGTAATGTATTTGGGATAAGGTCCAATGGAAGATAGTGAGCATGGTCCACAATGGGAGTGTGAGATAGTAAAAGGAAACTAAATATTTCATGGAGGAATGACTGTTTAAAATAAGAAACACCCATATCCTATTTAGGTCAAATGGGGCTAGAAAAAATCCTCTTTTTAACTCTTAATGGGTCACTTATTGGTTGAGGGAATAATTCCATAACATTATATTTATGAATCCCTCTAGCTACCCAATGAGGTTCTATCCACTAGCCGGTGCACACCTCATAATCCTATAAAGAAACATTATGTACAAATAAAGGAAAATAATTTTTCTAAATAAAGTAGCAACCCAATAAAAGGTATAAATATATTTATAAATTTAATAAATAAAGGATAAAGGATATATATATACAATATTTTTAAAAATAAAAAAAACATTCCAATTGATAAAAAATTTAATAATATAACGTTTAAATTCATAACTCAGATCAATATCAAACTAAAATTTGATATCCATTACAAAAAATATAAATGCATAAACTTCAATATTTTCTAAGTCAAAATTATGTGTCCTAAGATATTAATAACTAGATCCCCAAGAATAAAATAAATTAAAATCTAAAACAATTGGTTTTGTAGAAATATATTCCAATTGAAGATCCCTGTTTATATATTTTAACATGATACATCCCTTTTGAAGGTGGTATCTATGAAATTTGTACATAAGATCAATGTTCTCAGTATGTGATTTTATAATGTTTCTCCCTAAAATACTAATGCCACTACTGTTGTAACAATTAATACGAACATGATTAAATATAATCACATAATCTAATATAATATTTTTCATCCAAATAAATTATGGTAGAAATAAATTCTTCTTCATCCAAATTTATAGAAATGTATTTTTTTTATTCATGTTTCTCTATGATACATAGGGTTTTCATGTAAGTTAAAATTGGTGTAATTCTCTTTTCTAATTTAATTACTCAAAAATCCATATCCAAAAAACAAGTATTTTTAAATAAAGTATATTTTAGATATGATAACCCATTATTTTTAAAACCATTTTAATATTTGAAATTTATTTAAAAATATTTTTATTAAGGTTCATTAGGATTTGTATTAAAAGGATCTCACATAAAAAAACTACAGATAGTTTCATGTGGGGTCATGGTAAGATATATAAAACCCCCATCCATACCTCAATAAATATTATTCTTAATCGATCGATCAGTTTCATCTAATGTTATATTTAAAGTAATCGTAGATATAAAAAATCTATTTTTCTTGATTGATCCCAAAACATTATAAAAGATCATTTTTTATATTATTTGATATATAAAAATACTATCCTTATTTTAAGGAATTTTAAAAACATGGGAAAATTTTAATTCTTACATAAAACGTGTTTCAAATATTATATCAGTAAATAAAAAAAATTCATACAATATTATTCTTTTATCTAACCACAAACAATTTCATTGAAATATATTTTATAAGTCATTTTATTATTTGATAAATGTTTCAAAAACATTTCTAAATAATTTTTTTTAATTTAATCTAATTTTCTAACAATTACATAGTTAACCCTTATACAGAACAGAAGGGATCATTTTAAAACATGAATAGTTATTCGTAACCTAAAAATGTTTTAGGCATTTTGAATCATCAAAATCAGGTTGTTATTAAAAATCATTTCTCATCAATAATACTATTCAAAAAATAACAATTGAAGTCCATTAGAAAAATAATAAATTTTAATTGGGAGATGAATTCCAATAACATTTTAAGGGACTTAATTTTTGTGGCGACACTGAAAGACTCACTATAATTGATTCCTTATTCTTTATTATAGACTTATTCTATGATTTAAACATTGGTACTAGTGATTTAAAATTTCTAAATTATCATTTTCCTAATAACCCATTTGTTACCAATAATTCGATGATCATCTGTTCTTTGACCAAGATTGTAAGAATTTTTCCATATAAATTCGTACAAAATATCTAGCATTGCAACTACTAATTTTTCATCTTTTATGGAAACATAAAAATTTTGGGGTTAAATATATGAAATAGAAGCATGATGTTCAGCCTCATTTAAAACCATCAATATAGTACAAGAACCATTTTTTCAATCACTGATAACATTTTCTAAAGGGTGGTATTTAGATGTTACCTATGGCCTGGGTAACAAGATCGATAGAGGGTTTTATTCAACATCAATTTGTTTAGATGTTGTTTCATTTAAGGTTCCATTTTCTAGTTCAACCCCAAAATTATCAATTTGTGGATATGTTTGTGAAATTTCTCAACAAATTAGATGTGAATTTTTTCTTCTATGTTCATGCTCGTTTTTGAGGACCTAATATGATTTAAATGATTTTGAGTACCCAAGAAGAAAAAAACTTCACTAAAATTGGTGAAAACTTTTTTCGGAGTTTTACATGGTGTAAATAATATAGAATCTATACCCATACACCTTAAACTATTAATCATTATGTTTAATAAAAAATTTAAGATTTTTGGGGTTTTTCTTATGGATGGGTCTTCTGAAAATAAGGTTTAAGGTATAACATGAAATATTTAATAACATGGACCAAAAATATTGTGTGATTTTAAATTCATTCTATTAATTTCATGTAATATCTTTTATAGTTAAATTTTATCTTTAAACCGCTTTGTTTTTTGGTAGATTCAAAATAATTGAAAAAGAATGTTAATTACCCTAGGAATTACAAAGATTATCACAATTATTTGTTTCAAAATATCCCCCATTATCAAAATTATTATATATGATCATAAACACTTACATATATATATGGGTATTTAATAATTTAATAAAAACCACTTTTTTATGAGTTAATAATTAAACCCCAGTAAATTTGGTATAATCATAGACAATTCAAAAGGGTATTTTTTACCTTGTAACTTGCAACATGGTTTGGTCAAAGTCAATCAAGTTGAAAAAGATGAAGGTCCATAGTGGTTGACACTTCTTTTTTATATTTTAATAATTTTTTTTTCTTTCCATGTTAATTGGTCTCACAACTACTTTAATTTTGTGAAAATAAATTTTGGAAAATATCATATTAGTTGATTTTGTTTGAGTTTAATAAGTCTGTGTGTGTCTGATACAATAAGTAATAAATCTATTCCAAATCATTGAATTTTTATCATGTTTAATTATATATTTATCATGTTGTAAAATGAGATATTTAAAATAAATAAGTTAAATATTTTCAAATTGAGTGGTTGAAAATAAGATATTTCCTTTTGATTCAATAACATTTCAAACATTACATTCAAAAATACATTAAAATCACTATCAAAAAATTAGATAATACAAAAGAAATTATTTTTTCAACCACAAATATATAAAAAATATTGTATAATTATAAAATTTAATAAACCAATAGAATATATAATAATGATTTTACTTATTGATCTGTCACTAAAGGTGACACGGCCTCCATCAATATTTTCATCATGGTTGTACTCATAGTAGTCAACTCACATGAGTTTCAAGCACTCATCATCCATGCACCATATAGATCTATATTAACTATGTTGGGACCAAATTGTATATGAAGATTGTATTTGTTGTCAACAGTTGTCAATGCTGGTCAAAATGAAAAAGGATATGAAGAAGAACTCCAAAGTTAATGGAGATCGGTTGAAGTAAAGTTGCCTGGAGAATTGTTATGGAATCAGAGCATTGGATTTCATAATTGAGCAATTCTCTTAGACGATAAATTTAGACGATTGTTGAGCTAATCCTACGTTCAAAGAACATGTGTCAATGGTGACACATTGTTTACAACAATGAAGAATGGAGAAGTATCATCCATTTGAGGATTATTAGAGCAGAATGGTGAATTATCATCTATCTAAGGATGGTTGAAGAAGAATGAGGATTTTAAGAAGACAATGCAATGATTTATGATTTCATGTGAACCATGCAAGAGCTTACTTGAAGAATAGAATCATATGATTTGCAGAATGATGGTTATGAAGAAGAGAAAATGTGGAAGGGCTTGACATTCTGAGGTAGACAGGCATTTCACATTGTATCTAAATCAGAAGATGCTTTGCTGGTATGTATTTCACACAAATCATGAGTTAGGAGAACTTGTGATGCAAGCCTTATGAAGGAAAGGGGGAGAAATGATGATGACAGTCATATAATGTTTTGATTGGAAGGAATGATGCTGCTGGAAGATAGGAAAGATTCAGTTCCCATTGCAACTCTGACGATGCTTAAGCTGATCTATCAAAGGATAAATATCACGATAGTGGGATTCGTGATAAGAGCAGAAGAATGGTTATGGGAAGCAGTAAAGAGATAAAATGGCAAAGCAATAGACAATCTGGGGATGGCAAAAAAGCACAGTTTAAGTTGGCGTCGTTTTCCAGTGTTTGCCAAATTTTAGGGCCTGAAAATCGGGAGATGAAGAAATGTGCTTGGCAATGGATGTTGCACATACGATTGAAGATGGTTTATACGTGCAAAAGAGTTATTCAAGGTCAGAACTATGAAAAATGACAAAGGCATGGAGTGCGCGGAAATTTAGGCACGTTTCGCGCAAAAATAAAGTGGTGCGCGCAATATCTGCGGGATGCGCGAAATAGTAGCGGGTTGCGCGAAAAATCTGCGGGATGCGCGGAATATTGGCATGGTGCGCGAAATTGAGGAATGAAGTTTTCGCGCAAATGATGGTTAGAGATCAGAAGATCAAAAATTGGCAAAGGCATAAAATGCGCGAAATATTGGAGCAGTGCGCGAAATCTGATGTTGCAGGAAATATTGGGTTTGCGCGCAATGTGGAACGTGGTGCAGAATTTTGCGCGCAATTGGTGCTTCATTCTTAGAACGATGAAAGATGGCAAAGGCATGAGGTGCGCGAAATATTGAATCATGGCGCGAAATATGAAGTTTCATAAAAGAGTTTTTACGCGCATGGAGGAGGTTTTACGCACAGGAAGAGGTTTTTATGCGCAAGGTCAAAACTGCCTATAAATATGGGGTGAACCCCTCTCATTAAGTGAGTCTCGACACATAGAAAAATCCTGAGCTCTGACGCGCGGAAAAATTGAAGTATAGAGTATTGCGTGAAAAGAAGAAGTGCTGCGCGGAAAAGGAACTGCTGCGCGAAATAGGAAGTTCTGCGCGAAAAAGAAGAGTTGCGCGAAAAAGGTTTTTCGCGCCAAAAGGTGTTTTTCCGCGCAAGACTTGAATTTTATGCGCAAGTCGCCTAGAAGGGTGCGCGAAAAATTTGAGGGTACCGCAAGCCTTCGATAGGTGCATTGCACTCTCGAAGCAGCTTTGTGAAGAAGAAAGAACTGTGAACCATTCGGTTTCACAAAGAGAAGTTGAACCGCACTCACACGACTGGTGTTTAACACTCTCATTGTGCTTTGCGAAGTGAAGAATAGCTAGACGTGAAATTGAACTCATATCTGCACAAAGGAAGAATTCAGTATACCAATACACTCAGGTGTTGGTATTGAGAAGAGAAGGAAGAAAAGAAGAAGAATAGAGTATGCCCAACTGAAGGCTGACAATTATTCAGGGAAGTTTAATTCAGATGATGCTTTGTGAGCAGATCTTCAGTGTTTGAATAATCACATTGGTGTATGTGATTCTAGCTAAAGAAAGAAGGTGATTAGTGCAGTCAGTTGTTGCACTAAGAGGAAGAAGGAAGAAGAACTAGTGTAGTTTGTTTTTGCACTAGAGATGAAGAGAAAGTAAGAAGAGAATTGCTTGCCTACTGCTTTGCAAGTAATCAAGTGAAGAGCACTACAATAGATCAAGAGCAGAACCAACCTTTTGAAGAAAGAAGAAGACTGTCTCGATAGGCAGTATAAAGAACCAGCTAGAGGCTGCAAGTTGGACTTGGCATTCACCAGTCCAGGGAAGAGGATTGTTTCCCACCCCCCTCCAAAGTGTAGGGACTCACACTGGCTAGAGGATTGTTTTCCTAGCCACTCCATTGTAACAGCATTTTACTTTATAGTGGAGAATCCATGCAGTGGCCATATCCATGCATGGCAAGGACGTAGCTGCTCTTATTGAGTGGTGAACCTTGTAAAAATATCGTGTACACATTTTTACTGCTTTCTATTATTGCATGCGACAGGGAAAAGAGAATAAGAGAATCAAGATCCTAACAGGTCTAGAGGTACAGGGATAAAAAGTTGGAATTGGTTTAAAAAGTCCCCAACACTGATTCACCCCCCCCCCCTCTCAGTGTTAGGTATATCCCAAACTGGTCCTTTCAATTGGTATCAGAGGGACAGGTTCACCTCTATTTGATTCTCTATAGTGAAGTTATTCTCTTTTGAAGACCTGTGATTCTTTCCTTTGTTATCAATGAAGAGCAGTGTTTGTAAAGATTCAGCTATCTCTAAGCAGAAAGATATATCTACAAAGACCATGATGAACAGGAAAAAGAAAGAGAAGAGAAAGTTGAAGAAGAATTCCCTCGTATCTAAACAGGAGGAAGCATCTGGTTCTCCGTATTTGGCTGATGTTGACGACACACCAGACTTGGAAAGTTATGAGAAAGTGGCTCAAGTACCCACCAAGAAGATGGAAAACCTTCCTACCTCAACTGATCAAGAGGTATGTGTTAGTACATTTGGAAATTACCCTCATGATGAAAATGCTAGCACAAGTGGTGATGAACAATCTACAACATCTCAAGAAATATCAGTTGATAGATTAAGAATTATTCTACATGGTATTCTTGAAAAGAGTGCATCCCTGGTTTGCGGGGTATTTTAATGCATGCAAGAAAATATCACTTAGTTGGAAGAAGAAACTGATGTTTTGGAGAAAGTCTTACAAGCAAAAATTGTCGAATGTTTAAAGCTCTCCAGACAGGTTGGAGCCTTTGAAGCAACAAAGAGGGGATTTGAAGAAAATTCTTCAAAGTGGCTCAATGATGTTGAAGAAAAGGATGTATTCAACAAGACTATGGAAGATAAGATCCATGCACTAGAAGATGAGCTAAAAAGGGGCTATGATGTCCAGAATTCATATTTGGAAGATAACTCCCAGAAGATCAATGAACTTGACTCTTTGTTACAAAACAAATTAAAGATGCATGAATATGAAGTTGAAAGATTAAAGAAGGCTTGTGAAGAGAAGATGACTATGATTGAAAACCAGGAAGTCATCCTCAATATGAGATGTCTAGAATTGGAAGCTGAACTAACCAATCTTGAGAAGACACATATTGAGTCTCTACAAACGAAGGAAATTGTAGCTGTTGGAACTCAATGTTCTCTGGAAGATTCTACTGTCAAAAGACCTCCAACATGTGATAAGAAGATCATGGCTTCACTCATTGATCTATCAAAAGCAGTTGATAAGAAGGTACTATCCATACCAACTTGTACTAATGTTTCGAAAAAATTTTCTACAAAAAGTGCAGGTTGGAAGAAAATTTCTAAACAAGTATGGATGAAGAAAAGTGATAAGAAACCTACCACCATGGCTAGGGTGGTTAGGGGAAAGAGTGTGGAAGATATGCCCCCACAGAAAGCACAACATACCAAGAAGAAGATTCAGCAACCTTATCAAGAAGATGACAAGAATTCAAGGTTTGTTGGTCAATGCTGGTGCTGCAATAGATTTGGGCATTGTGCAGTAGATTGTTGGTACAATCCCTTAAATGTAAAAGTACAGAGAAAGTACATTTCAAGGGGGAGAAATCCAGAAGAAAAGAAGCAACATCCACAGGTCCAGAGACATATGTTTACTGCAAATAGATTTGGATTACTTGAAAACATCTGGGATGATTGCAAAAGTGGTCAAAAAGATACATGTCAATCTCCAACTGTATCCAGAGCTAAAAAGAAGATAAGATCACTGAACCTGGCTAAAATGGAATCCTTGGGAAGTAAGAAGAAATTTGAAGATTCTCCCAAGAAGGTTTTGAAAAAGGAAACGAATTCCTTGGAGTATAAATCCAAGAAGGGTGATCCATCCAGAAGGACCACCAAGAAAACATGCTTCTACTGTGGAAAGAAATGACACACCATGGATCTTTGTGAACAAGCCATGGAACTGAATAGAAGCAGACTGGACTCAAACAGACAATCAATCCAGATGAAGCATAAGGGATTGATTGAAAACAAGTTGCCTAAGAAAGGTAGATTGAAAGCATCGAAGGAACGATGTGGAATATCCAGAACTGAGGCCACACTTCCAAGTGACTTACTAGTCATATGGTCAAATCAGTTGCAACTTTCCAAAGATCTACAAAGAGCTAAAGATGAAGCACTGGCAATTGCTAAGGCAAAAAGGAAACAAAAGATTTCACATGAAGATGTGTTGAGATCCACACCAGCACAATCATCATTGAAGATCAGATGTGCAAGTGTGAAGAATGATGAAAATGGGACATCTTGGTTGAGAGAATCTTCTCAACCTTGTTGTTCACATTGATGAACCAAGGAGGTTCCATCTTATTCCCTTATACTTCTGGTATTTACATGTGCTAACATTGCAGGGAATTTAAGATGACGATCACTCTCATCTGGAGAGTGGTTTGGACAGAATGGAGTGCACCCCTTGAGGGGGAGCCAATCTGTAGAAGATGGGATTCTGATAATATAGGGAATTGAAGGTGAAGCAAGATCTCAAGGGTGAGATCCTGAGATTCAATGATAAGAAATGTTCCCTTGAGCGATGGACACGCGAAGAAGCTATCAGAGTCATTATCTCAATCAATATCAACATTTGTTGGTATAAAATTCAATTACTCTGAATATTGTCTGATGATCATGTTGTTGGAAAAGGTATGTCGTTTCTTAATCTCTCATCCTTGGTTACTCAAAATAAATATATTTTTTTAAGGGGGAGTAACAAAGATAATCAATGACATAAGAAGAGTGAACGTTCCCCAAGGTCACTTATCCTGCCAATTGAACAAGAATGTTTTTGATCCATTTGTTGAAGTGAGTGCTGGAATTTCAGGTTGATTATTTCTTTCACACTCAATATCTTCGGCCTGGAATGAAAGTGAAAAACCCTTGAAGACAAGTGTATGAGTTCTCATCTCATGAGGTGTCATATTATGTGGGTAATGGACAGCTTTGTTTTCTAAATCAAATCCTCTTGTTTTCTACACCGAGCATTGATCAAGTAGACTTAGAGTGAAATGATTGATGGCACATTGCTTAAGTACGGAATGATACCCTCTCTACCATGATCTTTGTATTTCTTGTCAATAAGGGGGAGAGAAATGAAATGAATGTCTAGGAGAGAAAAAGAAGTAAAGGGAGAGAGATTAGATTCTCATTTTGACATTGACACATTCATCTGAGGAGACTTTAATGTATTGACAACAAAATACAAAGGGGGAGATTGTTGGGACCACTTTGTATATGAAGATTGTATTTGTTGTCAACAGTTGTCAATGCTGGTCAAAATGAAAAAGGATATGAAGAAGAACTCCAAAGTTAATGGAGATCGGTTGAAGTGAAGTTGCTTGGAGAATTGTTATGGAATCATAGCATTGGATTTCATAATTGAGCAATTCTCTTAGACGATAAATTCAGACGATTGTTGAGCTAATCCTAAGTTCAAAGAACATGTGTCAATGGTGACACATTGTTTACAACAATGAAGAATGGAGAAGTATCATCCATTTGAGGATGATTGGAGCAGAATGGTGAATTATCATCTATCTAAGGATGGTTGAAGAAGAATGAGGATTTGAAGAAGACAATGCAATGATTTATGATTGCATGTGAACCATGCAAGAGCTTACTTGAAGAATAGAATCATATGATTTGCAGAATGATGGTTATGAAGAAGAGAAAATGTGGAAGGGCTTGACATTCTGAGGTAGACAGGCATTTCACATTGTATCTAAATCAGAAGATGCTTTGCTGGTATGTATTTCACACAAATCATGAGTTAGGAGAACTTGTGATGCAAGACTTATGAAGGAAAGGGGGAGAAATGATGATGCCAGTCATATAATGTTTTGATTGGAAGGAATGATGCTGCTGGAAGATAGGAAAGATTCAGTTCCCATTGCAACTCTGACGATGCTTAAGCTGATCTATCAAAGGATAAATATCACGATAGTGGGATTCGTGATAAGAGCAGAAGAATGGTTATGGGAAGCAGTAAAGAGATAAAATGGCAAAGCAATAGACAATCTGGGGATGGCAGAAAAGCACAGTTTAAGGTGGTGCCGTTTTCCAGTGTTTGCCAAATTTTAGGGCCTGAAAATCGGGAGATGAAGAAATATGCTTGGCAATGGATGTTGCACATACGATTGAAGATGGTTTATACGTGCAAAAGAGTTATTCAAGGTTAGAACTATGAAAAATGACAAAGGCATGGAGTGCGCGGAAATTTAGGCACGTTTCGCGCAAAAATAAAGTGGTGCGCGCAATATCTACGGGATGCGCGAAATAGTAGCGGGTTGCGCGAAAAATCTGCAGGATGCGCGGAATATTGTCATGGTGCGCGAAATTGAGGAATGAATTTTTCGCGCAAATGATGGTTAGAGATCAGAAGATCAAAAATTGGCAAAGGCATAAAATGCGCAAAATATTGGAGCAGTGCGCGAAATCTGATGTTGCAGGAAAGATTGGGTTTGCGCGCAATGTGGAACGTGGTGCGGAATTTTGCGCGCAATTGGTGCTTCATGCTTAGAACGATGAAAGATGGCAAAGCCATGAGGGGCGCGAAATATTGAAGCATGGCGCGAAATATGAAGTTTCATAAAAGAGTTTTTACGCGCATGGAGGAGGTTTTACGCGCAGGAAGAGCTTTTTATGCACAAGGTCAAAACTGCCTATAAATATGGGGTGAACCCCTCTCATTAAGTGAGTCTCGACACATAGAAAAATCCTGAGCTCTGACGCGCGGAAAAATTGAAGTATAGAGTATTGCGCGAAAAGAAAAAGTGCTGCGCGGAAAAGGAACTGCTGCGCGAAATAGAAAGTTCTGCGCGAAAAAGAAGAGTTGCGCGAAAAAGGTTTTTCGCGCCAAAAGGTGTTTTTCCACGCAAGACTTGAATTTTATGCGCAAGTCGCCTAGAAGGGTGCGTGAAAAATTTGAGGGTACCGCAAGCCTTCGATAGGTGCATTGCACTCTCGAAGCAGCTTTGTGAAGAAGAAAGAACTGTGAACCATTCGGTTTCACAAAGAGAAGTTGAACCGCACTCACACGACTGGTGTTTAACACTCTCGTTGTGCTTTGCGAAGTGAAGAAGAACTAGACGTGAAATTGAACTCATATCTGCACAAAGGAAGAATTCAGTATACCAATACACTCAGGTGTTGGTATTGAGAAGAGAAGGAAGAAAAGAAGAAGAATAGAGTATGCCCAACTGAAGGCTGACAATTATTCAGGGCAGTTTAATTCAGATGATGCTTTGTGAGCAGATCTTCAGTGTTTGAATAATCACATTGGTGTATGTGATTCTAGCTAAAGAAAGAAGGTGATTAGTGCAGTCAGTTGTTGCACTAAGAGGAAGAAGGAAGAAGAACTAGTGCAGTTTGTTTTTTCACTAGAGATGAAGAGAAAGTAAGAAGAGAATTGCTTGCCTACTGCTTTGCAAGTAATCAAGTGAAGAGCACTACAATAGATCAAGAGCAGAACCAACCTTTTGAATAAAGAAGAAGACTGTCTCGATAGGCAGTATAAAGAACCACCTAGAGGCTGCAAGTTGGACTTGGCATTCACCAGTCCAGGGAAGAGGATTGTTTCCCACCCCGCTCCAAAGTGTAGGGACTCACACTGGCTAGAGGATTGTTTTCCTAGCCACTCCATTGTAACAACATTTTACTTTATAGTGGAGAATCCATGCAGTGGTCATATCCATGCATGGCAAGGACGTAGCTGCTCTTATTGAGTGGTGAACCTTGTAAAAATATCGTGTGCACATTTTTACTGCTTTCTATTATTGCATGCGACAGGGAAAAGAGAATAAGAGAATCAAGATCCTAACAGGTCTAGAGGTACAGGGATAAAAAGTTGGAATTGGTTTAAAAAGTCCCCAACACTGATTCACCCCCCCTCTCAGTGTTAGGTATATCCCAAACTGGTCCTTTCAAACTATTCATGAGAAATATCTAATAAAAGATAATCAAGACACTAAATCCTTTGGAACCTAAATAAATTCAGATCCAACTCTATTATTTAAAAGTGATTTTGAAACTCATATTTTTAATATAATATTTTTAAAAATAAAATATTATAAGAAATATATAACCTATTTAGGTCCACCATGTTGATCATTTTAATAATCACATGCATACATAATCATTTTAGTTTTATATAAATAATTTAAAGCTTTATTTTGAGGTAATACTCATACAAATGTAATATTTTTTATAGATAATAGATTGATTTAATAAACAATCAAAAAAATAATTTCCACATGACATTGGAAAAATATAATTTTAGTTAACTTTTTATCACCTTTGATGAATCTTGGTAGAGAATTTATTTTCTCTATAATAGTGGATTGTTGTTTTTCAATACATGGGTGACCATTCAATTTTTTAGATAATTAAACATTTTCTGTGAAGATTCATTCCTTTTCATTAATCGCTAGATAATTTTCATTTTAAACTCTTTGAATTTTGTAGTATTTTTAAAAAATATAGCCACTTGTTGGTCCTTATAATATTCAAGATATTAATAATTTAAATGAATTGAAGAAACATAGAGTTAGAAGAATTTAATTCATTATCAACGTCAATTTTTTCCAGGAGACATTTGTAAATATCACTACATTATTTAGTTGATTATAGGTAGTCATCACTATCACTCCATATAGAATCCTTGAAAGATTTATGAATCATCTTCTTTCATTTCATACTATTTTTTAATGTGGAGATATCTAGTATAGTTTATCCCTTCTTCTTGTGTTTATATCAAGTCACCTCCACTTATACTCATTGATTATCCTCTTAAAAAAAATGAAATGAATTCTTATTCCCAACTAATTGTTTTACCTTCATTCCTATGTAAGAAATTTTGGCATCACTACTAAAGAGTCATCATCGATTTTCGTAAAAGTTAATTGCCTGTTTTTACTTGATTTACTTGGAATAATTGGAAACATTTCATGATTTTTCCTTTAGGGTAATCTCATATTTCATTTTTGACATAATGATTTCTTTTGTTGGAATGTTCATTATACTGTTTTATTTTTGAATTTCTGTCACCATTGATGAAAAAGAACATGGAAATACTCAAAATATATTCATTATAAGAATTTATAAAGGAATAAAATAACCAAGAGATTTTATACCTTTGAAAATGGTATAAAATTGATTGAATATATTATTAATTGATTCATTACTATTAAGTATGATACCTTTAATGTTTTGATGAAAAATGTGAAGTCTTATGTCATTAAAATTGTTAGTGAATCCATGTGTGACTTTAAAAGGATTCTAAAAAAGTCTTTAATATGGATATGTGATTAAATAATATGTATTAAACCCCTAAATGAATAGAATTAAATGTTTTTAATCTAGTACAATGGTCGTAATATCCTTAGGTGTCCACTTTTCCTCTAATTCCGTAGTGATTATATAACCATGCTGATACTTTATAAATGGGATTACAATTGATTATAAAAACTGTATACATTGAAGTTTTCTAATAACGATAATTTGTCCATACAATAGAAATTGACCAATCGAGTGTACATTGGGACCACGTTTTGTTATGGAAGTAGTTTTTATCATTTATGTTCACTCCTTCAAACTGGTTAGTATTTAGAAACCAATAATGGATTTTATAAAAAAAATTTCACTCCATATAATGGGATGAGTGATGATAAATTTACTTTTAAAATTAAAAATAATAAAAAGATAGAATTATGTGATAAATATAATCAAAAGTTATGAACCCTGGAATAAATAAAATGAAAATGAAATAAATATAAATAAAGGGACATTGAAAGCTAAAAAATAGTTTGATCAATACTCTGTTTGAGTTCATACATCTCATCCACTCATAAGATAGAGTGTTCTAATATCCCTTGGATTCAACAATATCCAAGAAACCTAATGAAAATTTCATTTTATTTATTTATAGCATGAATCCTTATAAGAATTAAGAGATGATATATTTTTAATGGTTATATTAAGAAACCTAAATAAAAAAATTCTTTTAGACAATAAAATAATGATACCAAAAATACTATCAAATTTGTGGTAGTGAGAACCCAAGAAGAATAAGAAGAAAAATATTTTTTTAAAAAACTGTACCATTACAACACACTCTCAATTCTATCAGTATGATTTAAAAAAATGGTTTAAATAGAGATAAATAATGAATGACAAAATTTATACATGAATAGAAGCCCAAAATTAGATCGTGTACAGGAACAATACTAAATAGTAATGTTTAAGGACCTATTATGGTTTAATTACATCATTTTTCAGTCTCATGGTGGTTTTGGAGCTTTTTGGTGTCCTTAAGTGATGTTGGGATGTGAGATATTTCCAGGGGAGTAACATACAATTAAAATTTTCACTTTCCAGAATAGCTCAACTAACTTTCCATTAACCCCACAAGTTGGTTGATAGGTTATCCAACCTTCATTGGTGAGCTAGTGAGACTCGTTTATTTGCCAGTGTACTAAGATATTGTTTGATCCTGCCATTTTATTCACAAGATGGGTAGTGGTTACCTCTATATAGATGATGGATATTTAAATAAAATTCCTTCAAATCCCCCCTACCCCACGCTTTAACCCTTTAATTGGTAAATAAAATTATTTAAATGATTTACAAAAAATATATCTGATATAAAATCAAATGAAATTTTCATAATAATCAAATTTTTATTGTTAAAACATATATGAGAGAGAGGAGTAAATCACCTAATTCATGTGTTAAATTATATGAGGATATATTTTAGATTAATAAGTTGTATATATCAATGATCTTTTAGAAATATTAGTCGCATGACATTATATGTACTAAGGAATAAAAATTATTCTATTTAAAGCATAATGGTATTATATTATGAAATACCATGGTAGCTTTAGAGTTTTTTAGTCAAAATTGACCAACATTACATGAGAAATTAAAAAATAGAATATTTTCTAGTATATAGACAAAACAGAATACTAGTAATCAAGGATAAATAAAACTAGCCTTATTTTATGTTTGTTTTAAATAATATCATAGTAAAGATAATGTGATACAGGAGTGAAGACTTACTAAATCTAGTGGCTTCCATATCTATATAGACTGAGTGAGTTTTGGTTAATGATATATCTTTAGAAGTGATATTTTTAATATTTTTATGTTATAATAAGATAATATTATGATATCATATTGTGATGAACCTTATTCTATGGTTTTTTCCAAGAATCATTTGATTATTGGAGAAAATTTATATACTAGGTAATATCACATAATGAGGGATTTCTTTCAAAGTGATGATGTCCCTATGAGGAGAAAATCCCAAAAATGTGATAGGACATTTATTTATATCCATATTAAATACATCGACTTATGTATGGATAACCATCTACATATTTAATAGTTGGATATAGTGCTAGTTTGAGTTTGTTGGAATTGGTTCCCAAAAAATAATTACTTTTTATATTTATATTGGAATATTTAGTGTCTTCTATATTAATAAATATCTTGTTACAAGATGACTTTTCTTATATGTTACATCAATGTGATTATTTAATTTGAGTATATGTCACAAAAAAATATAAAAGATTCTCCCCCAATATGTTGAGAACCCTGAATTGATATGATAGTATTTTTATATACATGTTCTATGGTGATATGAAATCATCTGACTATACAAAAATGATTTAGGCTATCATTCATTGGAGTCTTATAAGACATAGAGACTTATTTTCAAGAATTTATCTCTTGGAGATATATAAGAGAGATGGTTATGAGAACTGAAAATACCAATGGAATTCCACATTTTATAAATGTCATTAGATATTCCTATTCTAGAATTTGGGTGTCAGTACTTCGAGTTGATATTATTATTTATTCAGATCAATATTCACATACATTTATGTACTACAAAAACAATTATGACATATTCTGACAATGATATGGGATACATTTGGTTTTTCACGAGTGATATGGAATTAAAAATAGTTAAAAAAATAATTTTCCCATTAATATATAATGGAAATAGATATATTTGAACTATTAATTAAAATTGAATATTATGAAAAATCCCTAGATATATTAGGATATTAAAATGCTTTTTTGGAAGAAAAATAACCATAAATTATTTATATATATTTATGACATAGATAATGTAAACGTATTTGTGAGATATTGAGAAAATGGGTTATATTATGCATCGAATGTTCACAAGAGGATATTTTCATTGCATAGTAAATTTATTATCTATGGGATTCTTAATGTGATTCAAAATTATAATCATAGACTATAGGATAATTCCACTAATTCCTATACTAAAGTGTTCGATATTTTCATACACAAATTGTAACTATAACCTTATTTAAATTATATTTTAATTTAATAGTTAGAATAAATATTATTCTAGGCATGTGGTCTATTAATTATTCTAATATGTTACTTAGATTGATTAAATCGTGAGTTATTCAAAAGAATAAAATTTTTGGTTGAATATTAAATAATTATTTATTCACGATGTATTTAATAATTATGTCAATATATAATATTTAATTACATCTTATTTATTCTTAATTTAACATATAATTATTTATATCTAAATGAAAATATTATTAAATATTGATTTGAGAGTCAAATAGATATAATATTAATTTAATTATATAATGAATAATTAATTTATCTTTAATAAAAAATCATCAAACATGGTTTGATAAGAGAATAAAAATAATTGAAAATATTGATAGACCAATTTTATGGTCTAGTGGGAATGATATACTAAACATATTTCAATTAAGTATTTGATTATGAATTTAAAAATGATATTTCTATTATCCTTGTGGTTTAAAAAATTAATTTAATTTTATTATTAAAATTATTATTATTAATTTTATTATTATTCTTCTTCTTCTTGTTGTTGTTCTTATACATGAGGGTTGTTGAGGATTAAGACACTGGAATATAGTGCATGTTCAACTAACTACTCTTAAACTATTTATACAAACCTGGTTATATAATCCATATTCTGATGTTTTAGAGACATGGTTGTGCATTAAAAATAATATATTGAAAATTATTTTAACACTAGAAGTAATTCCCTCCATAAATCACTCATGAAAATACAGTGAATCAATACTCTTCTCTCTCAAGTCTCTGAGAAAATGAGAGAAAAAATATTTTAATATGAATAATTCTTGTTGATATCAATAGTCGATTACACACCTGGCGAGAATCCTTCATGTTTTCACCTAGTGGTTCAATAAAAAAAATTTGTTCATTTAGTATGTATGGATTTAAGATATGGGGATTCTATGGTTAAATACTTAAAATTAATGACATGAAAAAATTGTTCAACTAATTCAATAAAAAACAAATAATTTCAAGATGAGATATCTCAAATTTAGATAATTTTTTTCTAAATTATATAGGAATGATCTAATCATCATGGATTCCAGGGTTTTAATCTATCTTGTTCTAAGGGGAAATCCAATGAAACTGAAAAAAAAAACCATTTTAGAATCAACTCCAACTAATTATGTTTTCCCTAGAAACCTCATTTCATATGTCTTCTAAATTTATTTTGTTATCTCCTAGGAGATTCCTCATAACCTGATAATACAAAAACTATGATAAGAGTTTTGGAAATTATAATTTTCATCTAAAATACTACACTGTTGAAAAAAAATTTCTCATGTGGATTCATAAATTTAATAATAAATAAGAATAGATTGTTTTGAATGATTTTTACATTCCAACAAAATTACATCGATGATATGAAATTTTTTTATCATATTTTTATTATAAATAAAGTAACTCCTTCCGGCATATGTTTGTCAAAAAATATAAAGTCTCAAGGCCTTGTGGAAGAACCCTATGGGAATATCTTAATTATGATTTTTTTCATAATCAAAGAATGGTCTATGATTTACATAATGAACAACTTCCTGATCAATGGAATAAAATAGAAGAATAATTGTTATGTTAACAATATAATTTGAATGAAATATCATAACATTTAATATAATATATATATATATAAATATATATATATATATATATATTTTATATCCTATAATTATTTCGTGATTGTTCATTTTTGTTCACTTGTCTCATAGTACTATAATTACATGATAGGATTCAATAGAAAATTCCTCTAGCGGTTATTTACTCATGTTAAAAAATCTCAGAACATCATCTTATAATAGTTGGGAGATAGCACACTCAATTCTGAAATCATTTGTTATTTTTTGTTAACAAGGAGTATAATCTTTTTATAAATTAATTATTTTCAATGATATATAAATGAAATTAGAGGTTTAATGAGGATTGGTGCTCTTGTTCTTCAGAGCATTTTTGAGAGGATGCTCTCTTGGATTTTAGATATTTCTGGGTATGATACTTTTTCCCAACAAGAAACTCAGGAGAAAATGTGATATTACTAGTTATTTATAAATCTAGGATAGGTCTGTTAATTTCACATAACCCTTTTTGGAAGTTCCCAGTCAGGATCCAAGTATCACTAAGAGGGGAGGGGGTGAATCGGTGATATCTTTTTTCTTTTTATGTTTCCTTCGATTTGAAACAACCTTTGACTCCTGTTAAATATTTTCTTCTCTTCTGAACACACACAACCACAGGAACACAAGATTTACAAGGTTCACTAATCAACAAGAGTAGTTATGTCCTTGGTATGGTATGGAAATAATCCGGTACCACAAAATCCACTAGAAAACAATCCTTTGATGTGGAATACAGTGAGTAGGATATTCCCTTACACTCATGTAGCACTTGGAAAATAATCTGCAAGCGCGTGTGCACCCTCTTAGCACAAATAGGGAATTACAGTATTTCAGTGCTTCTTCACTGTTGAACAGTTGTATTCTTTGATGTAAAAATCTTCACATTCCTACCCAGAAGCTGGTAAGAACTCCCATACGCACAACTGAATATGTATGAAGACCCCAAATTTTTCAAACAACCTTTAGGATATCTTGCTCACAATTTAAATGCCTTGTGTGTAAAAATTATGTTTTGGCAAGAAAAACTTTTTCATGCAACTTTCCTTTTTCGCGCAACTTTTTCTCTTTTCTCGCAGCTCTACTTTTTTGCGCAAACTAATTTATTTTCACGCAACTCACTTAGCATATAATTTTACACGCACCAGATCTCATGATTTCTTCTAAGTGTCAAGCATTAATAAATGAGAGGGGTTAACCTCATATTTATATACATTTTTGACCCTGTGCGTAAAACCCCTTCCTACGCGTAAAAATCCTTCCAGCGCGTAATGTTGTCTCTCACTTCTTTAATTACGCACACCTGCCTTTATTTTCGCACACCACCTGGATTTTTTGCACACCTCATGACTTTTTCATTTTTCCTCATTCTAAGCACGAAGCACCAGATGAGCGCAAAATCCCACAACACATTCCATATTGCGTGCAAACACAGCCTTTCACGCGACATCATATTTCGCACAATGATCCAATTTTTTGCGCACGTCATTCCTTTGAAAATTTTCTAGCTTCTGATCTCGAAACACCTTTTGCGCAAAAAACTTCATTCCTCTATTTTTCACATCCTGCTGATATTTCACGCAACCCGTTACTATTTTGGGCACCACATTATTTTTTCGCGCAAC
Organism: Viscum album; assembly: GCA_963277665.1. Classification (NCBI taxonomy): domain Eukaryota; kingdom Viridiplantae; phylum Streptophyta; class Magnoliopsida; order Santalales; family Viscaceae; genus Viscum; species Viscum album. Next base: position 1,139,404,541 of record OY728153.1, on the reverse strand, counting down.
CTACCTAAATTTCCGCGCACTCCATGCCATTCCCATTATTTGATGTTCTGACCTTTAATCATGCCTTGCATGAAAAATTCTAAGTTATCTTCAATCTTTCGCACACCATCCATTTCCAAAACTGTGCTTTTGTGCCGCCCTTGATTGTCCATTGCTTTGTCAATTCTCTATTCACTACTTCCCATAACCATTCTTCAGCTTTCATCACGACTCCACTATCGTAATATATATCCTCTAATAGATCATCTTTAGTATCGTTATAGTTACAATGGGAAGTACTAAAACATCCCATCTTCTAGCCACATCATTCATTCCAATCAAAACAGTATATGATTGGCATCAATATTTCTACCCATTTCCATTATAAGGATTCCATCACAAGTTCTCATAACTTATGATATTTGTGAAATACAAATCAGCAAAGCATCGTCTGGTTTTTGGTCCTCTTACAAAGTGAATTGATTTATCTTCATTGACAACAAAATACAACACTCTGCAAAGGATAACTCTTCAAACTTCCTTCTCCATTCAACTTGGTCCCAAAATGTTTCAAATCACTTAATCCATAGAAACTATAATGTATAAAAATAATATAAATAATATTATTATTGACAAGAAATGTGTAACACCAGTGAATAAATAAATATCATATGTAAAATAAATAAATTTTTTTTTATTTAAAAGTTATTTTTTATATCATTTTTCACTGGCCCATTTAACTCAGTCCATTAATCCCCCATTTTATTTATTAAACCTTGGATAATGATTATTTATTTAATTAAAATTATAACTATATTATTTTACAAAAAATATAACTATATTATTTTACTAAAATTATTATTTTTAAATAATCATGAAAATGGGTATTATTTATAATTTTGATATCATATTTATTTTTCTAATCATCTTTTTATTAAATCTATGTTATCAAACAATACTAACTAGTTATTGAAAATCAATGTAGAAATTACATTTATTCTAACTTCTTATATTCAAAATAGAATTTCACTAAGACTCTAGATACATGTATCATGGGAACCATTATTCCCCATTATTAGTGGAATTATATATAATATCGAAATTCCATGATTGGTGTAACAAAAGAAACTGATTCAACTAGAAAATCCACCCAAACCATATGTCAAATTTAGGAATAATAGTATAAATAAAAACATCTTGATTATAAAATGAACATCTGAACAGAGTAAAAATTCGACGGATGAGATTCATGCAGATTTATTCTATCTGTTAAAATTTGGGTAAACCAAGAAAGTATAAATAAAACAAGTCAATATGTCTCTAGGTGATGAATAGTCACATATATACAATCCCATACTGAAGGATGTGATAATAAGAGAATATAGAATGATATATGATTATCTCCCCTTTAACTAGATTCTATAAAAAACATCTACAACCACCCAAAGGAAATTTTATTGTGTGAGAAAAAATATTAATAGGATAAAACCAAAGTTTATTTAGTATTTCATATATAAAAAATGAAATAGTTCTTTATTTTAAAACCAAAATAATCAAAATAATTTTCATAAATCCAAACTCAATAAATGATTTTCCTTTTTTCGTCAAATACTTTCATATTAATAAATCCAAGAATATGAAAATTATAAATGATAAAATAGGGAATCTTATCACAACACATAAGGTTATAAACTAAGCACACATCTAGGACATATTACAATATGTGAAACCATTTGATATAACTTTATGTACATAACTTGTGAGAAACAATCCATGATAAAATTCATCATGTAATAAATAACCAGAAATGAAAAAGAACTCTGTATTGGGTCTTAAATAGTTGGAATATGTACAAGAAATTATAGATCTTAAAATACATTTGTTGGTACTAACAGTTATCTAGTCCTTCCATAGTCCACTGATACCCCTAATATAACCCCCAGTGATGCCACCCACAGTAGGGTCACCCATGTACCTTTCCCAATTCACCAAATGATCCTAATGTTCCAGGTTTGGCACAATGTATTAAAAATAATACTCATGCTTTTATAAAAAATCTTAAAATCTAACAAAAAATACTTCATTTCTTGAAAACCCGTTTTCGAATTAAAACATCCTTTCAATAATTTAAACAAACACTTGGAGTAAAAATGATTTTTTTTAGGAAAACCCCATTTATAAACTTGAATATTTCCAACAAATCACTTAAAAATCACTTCATTTTAATTAATAACTAAATTTAATTTATAATAAGGATAATAAAGTCATAGAATCAACCCATTGTATAGAAACACCTACCTCAAAATAGAGGTTGAACAGTTCCCCTTCGACAATGGTGGCCAAGGAAGACTATATAAGGTCTAGATAATCCTAGAACATAATAAAAAACTTAAATCCTCCATAACATGCCTTATATCTATAATAAATATCCTTTATGGTTTCAAGAATATAGTAGGAGAATAGATATAGTGAAGATATAGAAATAAGTGGAGAAATTGGATCAATAATGCAACAAGCCTCAATGTGGTCAGTCAATAATGAAGTAATTCCACATATAATAAATGGGGTAGAATATAAAAGCACTTCGGGAGGCTACGGATGATCCAAAATGGGATTATTCAATGATTAATATATAAAATTTTCAATTTAAAGGGGGTAAAATCCACTTTTTAACAACTTAGAAGGGGTCTCAAGGTTTCCTTGAGAAGTTCATATGGTTAAACTAATTGTTAACCTTAACAAAGCACCCCCACTTTACACTATAGATGGATTCTTAGTTTTTTATGGTTCTTTTAATTTTATTACATCCATGAAACCCCCTCGGTCTAAAGGGTTCACAGTTTTCATCAGAGGATTCATAGTTTCTCTAACCGTCCCCAAAATAGTAAAACCCCCACCGTTAAAACATAGATCCATACGGCACAATTATCACATGGTTTAATTAATCATGTAACTCAACTATACGCCTTCAATTTTCTCAAATAATACATTATTTTGAGCCTATGATCTCTTATATCATCCATGACACAATAAGAAGAATTTTAAGGGTCAAATAATGTGTACATATGACCTAGAGGGTGTCACAATTCTCCCCACCATACGTTTTTTCTATACATTGATTTTCCTCAATATCCTGGACATGTAAAGAGAGAAGGGAATTTCATACACATCAATGATTCCCAATCCCATATCTAATGGCCATCCTTTCTTCACTTCCATTGTTCCTAGAATAAGGGAATCATTTTACTAGGTAGTACCTTATCCCGGAGATCCATAATCTGAACTGGTTACACCAAAAGATTGATATCAAGATCAAAATCAACATCCCCCATCTAATCACATGGAAATGATTTGGGTGATACCACCTTATTCAGGAAACATGAGACACTTCCTGAATCGATGTAAAGTGAGATGTTATATCCAACTAATATTCCACATTTCTAAGTGGTTCTATGATCTCAAAGGGGGAAATAAACCTCTATAAAAACATACCATTCTTACCAAATTTACAATATACTATGTAAGGTGATACTATTATAAATACCTAATCACAATCCAAAAAATATAGATACTGACGATTATGGATTAAATATAATTTATTATGGCTCGATGCTGTAAATATCCCCTTCTAGATCAACTACAAAGTGTCCATCAACTCCTAAATGAGACTATTCCCACACAGAGGCCAATATCCAAACTCATCCCAACATATGGGATATCTACCTAGGCACCCAAAAAATAGTTCATTAGATTATATATTTATAGAATATTTTTAACTATTTTTTTAGAGAACTCAACCAGAAAAATGTAATTTTCATAAGATCCAAAAAAACCTAACACACAATCTCGAAGAATGTATTCATGAACCTAGATAACTCTCTAAGTATTTCCATCCATATATATATGATAATTCATTCTTAATTTCAAATTGGAACCCATCACATCTTATAAACCTATCCATAAAATGGATTTTATCCTCAGGTCCCTATCAAAAATAACTATAATGGGTACCCCATGAATTCTTACAATCTCTCAGATATACAAGTCACAAAGTTTTTCCACTTTCATCATCTCAATTATAGAAACAGAATGTGTGATTTCTTTTTTCTATCAAGGGTCAACCAAATCGCATCCTTCCCACTATGATTACATGGAAATCCTAGGATGGTGAAAATGGAAATCTCATCCCACTTCCCTACAAGATTAGGAAAATTTTGCAACAACATAGCATGTCTCTGGTGTTCTGCCTTTATTTAAAAAAAAAATTAAAACATCATAATTTAAAACATTCAACTGACCACCTAATCTATATCCACAAATACTAACCTATCAAGCTATAATACATCTTTGTAGACACAAAATTTACATACGAATATTACAGTTTCCATTTTTGATAAAACTTTCCTCGTGGAAAATCAAATAATCAACCTTCTACAAAAACAAAAAGTACCACTCAGAGACCATGAAAACTTAGTTGAGGTCTCCCCACTATAAGGAATTTTACTGAAGAATTTGATATCTATATTTTTCAACTTCTTGTGGAAAAAATTTCTCAAAAAAATATTATTTACCATTCATCAAATCCAATAACACCATTCCACTAGCCTATTCCTCTACCAAGATTATCTCAATAAAAAACTTATTAGAGACTAGTCCTAAACTTATTCTTTCATTTATTTTGTTGATAATTTTATAATAAATACATTGGAAACAAGATTCCATTTTCTAGGAGTGTATGAAATGCCAAAATCAATGGTTTGAAGATACTCCACCCAATATCTTTATCATAATTTTAGATCACTCAGAGTAGAAATATATTTCATGCTCTTACGATCATAATACAGTTTAAACCAATCCCGAAAGAGATAGTGACACCACATTTTGATTTCATGTACAACTGCTTCCGACTAAGTATCATGGGTTGGTAGGTTTTATTGATGATTGCATAATTTCATTTATCCTAGGCCACCACTAATTCCCCCTAGATCAAGAGACATCTCAAACCCATGTGAAAATCATAACTACAACATCATAACTTGAACCTAGATCTAAAAGAATCAAAACTGGTGCAAAATTCGCCTCACCTTTGGCTCCTCAAAATATCTCTACCATTAATAATTCCATCAAAAATTTACACCCTTAAAATTTAAATTTATCATTGAAGACGGGATCTTGGAGAAATTTGGAATAATCCATCCATAGTAAGCATCCAAACCAAAGAAGCTCTAAAGATCAAGCACATTTATACTCTACTCCCATGACATAATAGCTTGTATTTCTCATGATCCACAGTGATTCCCCTCTTAGATATCTCATTGGAAAAAAGTTTTTCTTCCCAAATCCAAAAAACAAATTTGGAATGCTTACCATACTAAAACATTCTTTCAAGGTTCAAATAATTATATCCAAATGGTCCATATTCTCCCCCCATGTCATGGAGTACACTAAAATATCATCAAATAACCCAACAAAGTGTCATGTAACTAATGAAATATTCAGTTAATTAAATCAATAAATACCATAGGAGTGTTACTCAGACCAAATAGAAAACCCAAAACTAGAAATGCTCATACTAGCTTCTAAACACTATCTTTGATATATCTACTTATCAAAATCTCAAATTGTTATACCTTGTTAGAATTTCAACCATTTAAAACAAACATGACCCTCTAAAATATGATAAAAGATCATCTATCCAAGACAAATGATATTTTTTTATTAATAAACTAATTCAACTTTAGATAATCCATGAAAAGTATGAGAATAACATATTCCTTCAAAGAAAAGTGGATGGGTGAAACCCTTGTATATAACTAGGTCAAATAAATCTCATATCCTCCATATCCTTAAGTGGGACATTATGTTCCACTAACTTAGTAGGTGATATGTTATATGACTAATACCAATGGTCACCATACTAGGGAGTATTAAATAGTAAACTTGGTTACTCTCTGTGGTGGTAACATAAAAAAACATTTATAAATACATTAATGTACGCACAAACCATAGAAGCTGGTAGACTACACAAAAAATAGTCAACATATTCATGAAACTTCTCAAAAAACTAACATGATATTACCCCCATCATGATTAATTATAATCCCCTCCCTTCTAATTCATAATCCCACTCCATCTAAAAAACATGATTCACCCCATTAGAAGGAGAAAATTAAACCCAAATATGATTATAGTTTATCTAGGTCGTTATATTTATCTTCCAATACATTACAATTGTTACATCAAAGATGTAAATATCGAGATCTAAACAGTCACACGTCACCTTATGGTTGACTATCATCCCTTGACACGCTAGAAATTCCAAACCTTGATTAGAACTCTTTCCAAAATGCATGGAAATATCCCAAAAGTAAGGAATAAGTTCCAAACATGATCCCAACATGTCAACTAAATTTTATGATATAAAAGACTGAGTATCATCTTTATCAAATAAAGCTATCACTATAGATGAAAAAAATACATTACCTATAATAGAATCTTCCCAATCTAATTTTCATCTAAAGCATACTAATTTTCATAGAATCATCTGGTCATATCCCCATGATCATCCCCTAGTCCTGAGGATTAAACCCACCACCTTTCAAAGCATTGGTTAAAACCTAAAAGTCCTTCGTGAGAGTGGATCTTGACTTGCTAACCTAGGTTATTCACTAACAAAAATTCTTCAGATGTTTTAATAACCCAAAATGTAGACATGACCCATGATCCACCATACTATTAGGATTGGTTAGACCATGACATATATAAAACCTGTGCTTTTCATATACAGACATTGCATCCTTTTAGAAAAGTTTTCAATATGTTACACAAACAAACACCAGAGGACTATAATTGTTTTGTGCCTTTGGATACTAGGTTAAAAATCATCTAATATAGTGAATGATCATAAAAATCCCCCATAAATATCTTCCCCTTTATTTTTCATCACAAACATACTCTACTAAGAACATGTCTCCATAACCTTGGGAGAGGATACATCAGAAATTATAATTTCATATTCTTGTTAAGGGTAAAAAAAAGTGATGTATTAGTGTTCACATAAGTATGAAATGAGCATAAGTGTATGATATTATCAGTTTAACATTTTAAAATAATACCCTATAAACAAATATTATAATTTTGAGGCATGACACACTACTTATTAGTTTATAATACATGAATCCAAAATAAATTTCAGAACAAGACCTATGTGAGTATAAAACTGGCATATGGCATAGAGTTATCGAATACACATTAGCATATAACATTGTGAATAGGTATAAATTGAAACAAGTTCACTCATTGAATTAATTAAATGAAATCAAGAACTTCTGTAAAATTATGGACATACAACTGGGTATACACATAACATTTTTTGACATGAAATAAAGGTCCATGCGTAACATTGTGAACATGTAATCAGGTTCACACTAAAAATTCTGGACAAGAAATACATGTCCATTAATAACATTATGAACATGTAATCTATATTACATGTAACATCATGGACCAGAAAGGAAGTTACATGAATAAAATTGTGAAAATATAATCAGGTTCAAACAAAAATTTATGGAAATGAATAAAATGTCCTTGCATAACATCATAGAATCCATGGTTCACTCCCAATTCCATCATTGTGTATAAAGTACCTTACTGAACCAAGTTCAACCCATGTTCCATTCCTATATATATTTTGAGATATAAATATTTTCCCAATGCTTTAGAGAGAGATATAGGTCTCCTCTATCACATAATAAAAATTATAAAAAAAATTCACATGATTATAAGACATTCATTATATCGTATCCATTGAAATGAAATGACACTCATAAACATTTCATTATACCATAACTTGTGGAAAAGATATATGTTTTATAATCATTTCATCATTTCCACATATCATAAATTTTGAAAAGAACTGGGTTTCATAAAATTTCTATCATGGTATAACACATGGAAGATAAACTTGTTTTATAAACATCATTCCCAAAAAACAAATACCATTCCAAGAAACAATAAGAATGGTATCTTGGGATTATATCCCAGTAAGGAATAGGTAACATAAATATATGTCATCATAGATGGAAAATAATTTTAAAATATATTTGAAAACTTTTACTAAAGAAAATAACCTTTCCACTTTGAATTTATTTTTGAAATATAGACTATTTTAAAAATATTTTTCATTGAAAATAATATTTTATAATAATCTTAATCGATTCTTAATGAAAATATCCTTTCCACTTAAATTTTTTTCAAAAAAACGTTTTTTTAATCCTTTTATTTTCAAAATAACCTTGAAAATGTGTATGGTAATCTTGAAATGAAATAGAAGTCAAGAGAGTAGGAAATATTGTTCATTCTAGGCATATTAAAACAAATATTCCTTTCACATTTTTGGTAAAACACAAACATACATTGATTTTGGAAATAAAATGATTATTACTTTTAAAAAAAATTTGTAACAATAAAAAACATGGGTAAAATGTTTTTTAAAAATATTTTGGAAACTTTAAAAACATTTTTAAAATTTTTTTTAGAAAATTTTTTTTTTGAAGAAAATGTGTTTCAATTGAATAGTTTATTTTAAAAAAAATATATTATTTTATATCTCTTGAGTATATGAAGGGAGGGTAATGAAGGGAAAATTATAATTTCATTAAATAAAAATTTTAGAATTTAAATTATGAGTTTATTTAGTAATGGATCATAATATTTTTCTTTGTAAACATAGTAATAAACAATATTTATATATGATGAGATTTTTATATAACATTATTACCAGTTTAGTAACTATAAAACGTAAACCCCATAGAATAATAACATTAAAATCAAGATAAAATTTCATGAGGAACAATAAATTAATGATATTATATATCAATGTGGAGGTTTATACACTGTATAAAATAATATAGGTTCGTAATAGAACCATATGTCTCAAAGAATGAAAATATGAAAAATATTTCTTTACTACTTTAGTAGCTCTTGAACTATAAAATACAAGAATGGGAGATCCTAAAATTAAAATGTAAATCCGTATTATATTAAGGTTTAGAATAAAAAATTTATTGGTATTATGTACACCACATTAATAAATTGGTTTTGAATATGAAATTTCTCTCACATAAGTAAAATGTGAGACGAGAATCCCTTACATTAATTATTGAATTCCATTGTAAAAATTCAAAAAAATTATATTAAATATTAGTTTATTAAATATCTATTTCATAAAAATATTTTTATATATCATACAATATATGGTTTTCTTATGAACTTTTATTACTCATTTATTAACAATTCCATGTTAAATCCACGTTTCGGGCAATAACTACATTTTTTATATATTTTAACTCGTTATTTTTGTTCCTCTTATTTAAATAATGGTTACATAAAATAAATAATTTTAAACATGATATAAATTTCAAATATATTCATCATATCCATTTTTGGAGTAATCCCTAATATTTAGAGTTTTAAAATTAAATACATTGTTCATGGAGATGGTACGTCATACGTACGCTTGAACGATGTTTCCATTTTAATGTTGAATTTATATTAATTAAGGAAATTCGTATAGTTTTCATAAAAAATAATATTTATATCATATATATAACAAATTTTCATTAAACCATTATTACTATATTCCAGGTAAATCATGAATGAATCACATCACATTGTGACACGATACTCCATCGTATGCACGAGCAACATAATAGTTTTCCAAAAAATGGAAAGTATGAAATTATATAATATAAAATAATTATATTATCATATTAATATCATAAAAATAATATATAAATAATAAATACAACAATATTTACAGTCTTGATATGTGGACATGGAAAAATTAATGGCATCGGTTCGCGTAGCGGTAGTCTAATTTGCACGTGAATGAGGATTTTGTATCCCATTTGATGGAAGCAGTGACAGTTGTAGGTAATGAAAATAACATAAAAAGATATCATTATATTTAAGACCCTGAGGTTATTATATAATCAAGATATAATAATAATATAATGAAGCAGAGGAATAAATGAAACAAAAACTCTTGTTGAACAATGTTGCCTCCTATCCCAGTAACCTCCTTTGGTTTTCAGAAAAATTCTTTCCTATGAAGTATTTCAATAAATTATAAGGAAAATATATTTTGGGTATGAAATTTGGGACGTTATTTTTATAGTTATTTACAAAAAAATGGGTTTTATTTGGTGAATAAGATAAGATAGGGTTGGCCTTTTATAAATGGTAGAGTGGACACACATTGAAATTTTTTTATGGATTGAGTGATCCCAAATTATTCTTATTTTACGAGGGTCCAAAATGGAACATTATTGTAACTTAGATTGGTAATTTGATAAATATTTCTGTTAAATAGTTTTTCTACCACTTTATAGGTCATTATTACACATATATTTTTTATCCTTCGTTAAACTCATTTTTCCTTAATTATAGTAATTAATTTCTATTGAATTCATTATTCATTTACGAAAACAAATTATGTTAATAGTGTTAGATAATATATATGATTTTTATTAAAAGTACATAATCAATTTTCTCAAATTCAAATCATTGATGTGTAATGTTTTATTTTAAAAATAATCTTGCAGATGAGATGATAAAGTGGGTTTCTGAAGAGAAAATATTCAACAGTTTACAATGGTTTTACCTTTTAATTAAACATTAAATTTATTAAATATATATAAATTGGATAAATGGATACATAAAATAATAATATTAATTTAATAAAATTTAAATTTATTTTATTTTTATAATTGAACTAAAATAAAATTAATTCTTCAATTAAAAATCCTTATTGTTTACTTTTCATCATAAATGAACCTTTTCATAAAAATACCAAATATTAAACTCAATATAATTTTGAAACTAAAATTTCAAAATTATTATTTAATTTTTCATATAATATTTATCATATTAGAGAAAGACAATTTACAATATGTTTTCTTATGGTTATAAAACTATTTTTAGAAGAGTTTTATGCATAAAATGACATGTATTCTTATCTCTTGTATACAAAGAACATAAGATGAATGATAAACATTTGATTAAATATAAAATACAAAAAATTTATTGAAATAACTCTCTAAATTTTATTTTTTTTTAATTTTTTGAGGTAAATCTCATTAATGTTCCTATTTTTTTCAGAAAACGATTTCTATTATTTTTAAAATGTTTTTAGTTTAATTATTAGCTAATTGGTCATAAAATGATTCATTATATATACATATTTAAATAATATATTTTCAAAATATATTTTCAAAATATATTTTCAAAATATATTTTTTATTCTCATAACCTCCAATCCAATTTCTAGGTGATAACTATTATATAACAAAATTTTAATAATATGTCATGTTTTTTATAAACTCAGGGTTTCATGTTACTCAAACTAATCTTGAAATTAGGTATAACACAAGTCTGAAGTATTGTTTCATGTAATGAAATATACACTTAGTGTTTTATGTAACTACATCCAATTTTTTTCAATAAAATATTCAAAATATAATTTTTCAAAAAATATCACAAAATCTCAGGGTGTTGTATTATACCCCCCCCCCCTTAAAATGATTTTCACCCTCAAAATTCATGTTGTTCATGAATGTTTTAAGATTTGAAAATTCCTTAATAAAAAACCACGTCTTAAAAATGAATAATAAAGCTTCCTTGAAAAATAGAAAGTCTGAAACATAAAGGTTAGCTAAGCACATGAGCCTTATCTCGGTTGGTAAGGACAATGTAAGTGCATCTAGGAGACCTGAGATCAAGTCTAGGCAGAGACATTATTTCCGGGTACTATAGTGGAGACTATGCAGTACTGTAGCATGTACTATATCATGTACTGTAGAAGGAACTTTAATATGTATTGGCACTGTAGCAGCTGGGAATATTCCCCCGTTTGGGCCTTCAAGCCACCGATTTTGTCCTCGAGTCCTTTAAGGCCTTCGGCCCACCCAGGCCTTCGGGTTAGTAAGGCCTTCAGGCCACCTCATGGCCTTCTGGCCACCTTAAGTGCAGATGAAAACTATACGACCTACAAAGAACAAGCTATACATGGAGGATGAGCAAGGATCTTTCCCAACTAGAGAAGCTAAATGGATTGTAAGAATGAGAGGTTATGGGACCTGCATCGGGACAAGCCTATGCATGCATGGAAATTCCTATCTGAATAGCCATGAGAAGGTTGAGAGTTGATTTCATGATGAAGATGCTGGGGAGGAGAAGTTATAAGTAGTTAGTCTGGGTTGTATGTATTGTTTGAAACCTATGGGAAAATGAATTCATCTATAGCCTACGGGCCATGTAATACTTATGCCTACACGCCTTGTAAGGGTTCCACCTCACCCCTTGAAAGGTGCATTATCAAAATCAATAAAAAATTAAGGTCGTCAGGCCATTGGATGGATAGAAAGGTTAGCTAATGTTACTCGTAACTAAGTTTATATATAGTATAACATATGTGGGAAGTAACGATTTAGACATGGAAAGAAATGTATAAAGTTTTTCAGAGTAATAACGATCAATGATCACGAGATATTAAGTGATCCCAAGAAGGATAACAACCAGAAAATCATAAAACATTGATGATTTAAGGGACTACTTGATTCATCTAAATTTAATGTACTATGATAATTTTTTTTTCAAGATTCTTTTCCTAATATTGCGGAAATTTCATGAGAAGATATACTTACTTGATTTCACCATATTTCATAAAAACAATCTCAGCCTTTTGTTGTGATTTCATCAATTTCCACTTCATATCTTAATCTAAAAGATTATTTTTTTCATGTCTAAATCAGTAAATATGATCTGTAGAATAATGGTTAGTAATTTCGTGTATCTTAGGTTTTATCAAAACAAAATAGTAAGCATAGGTTATAGAATATGCATAAATATTCATATGGTGATGTAATTAATTAATAGCTAAATTATTGTACAATATTTATCTTAAACTACCTCATAAATATTATTTCTTATGACCCATTTGAATATATTAATACATAAAACCTTATTAATAATGTTACTAAATTTAAAAATAAACATATCATTAATCCCCCAAACAACATAAATTAGATCTTAATTTTCACATAGAAAACATGTGGAGACCATTATCATATATTATCTAGAAACATGGTAATGACATTAATTACCATAAAACAAATTGAAAATATACATACTTCATTATTTATTGAATAAAACCTTAATCCCTTCCAGAGTTTTCAATATTATCTAATTTAATTAACATATATTAGTTATCTTTTTTATCCAAACATCATTATATCAATATCAAGAAAATATTAAGGGTTATATTTCCCTTAATCATTAGTATTACATGAATATTACCAACTATTAAATAACTTTTCTATTCTGTAGGTTCCATTTAAAATATTTTTTAAATTCATTAATTAAAAACATAATACTAAACAATGCATATATATTTCATAGTCCATTTTACAAATTTGTTTATTTCAAATACATAAATAATTCAATCATTTGAATTCCTTTGAAAACCATTGACTAGGATTCCTCATTATATTCCTTTATAAATCCATTATTTAATATGAAATATTAATCATGTATTACCATTCATCAACCATACATTAATCATGATTATAATTTTTAATATAACAATACTATTATAACATCCCACAACTTTTATATGTCATTCATGGTCTCTTTGTCATATTTAGTAGAACCATTACTGGTACTATTTTTTTGATTCTCTTCCCAATATTTCCCCCATTGCACATCATTTGGAATAATTCCAATACATTCCATAGTTAAAAAAAATTCCATTTATGATACCTTAGAGAGAAAAATATTATCATCCATTACTAAAAAATTTATTTTCCCTTGGTAATCTCTTTCTCTTTTTCTTCCTTCTCAAAACATAAAACCTATTCCATCCATCTGAGAAATTCTCTTGAGTTCTTCTTCCCACATTCCCGACATGTATAATCTAATAATTCATTCCTCCATGGTATCCACTACTCAATCACTTAGAGAATTATTTCCTTCTCTTCTATGGAGAGTGTGAGGGAAGGCTATGTTGCACATTATTAATCATGTTCAATGAAAACAAATTAGGAAAAATCATAACATACTTCATTTAATTAATCATTTCATTTGTATTCTCAACACACACAAAAATTGGTCACTTTAAATGTTAACCCTTTTCTTCTAGGATCTATCCATTGATATAAAACCAACAAGCACAATCTTAGAAACACTAAACATATCTAAAATCCACATAATCAAGGAAAAATTTACTCATAGATTTCCTAAATCTTGAAAACATATTTTTAATCTATAAAACAAAAGGACTATCCTTTTTCATTAATAATAACCATCTATTTGTATCCTTTATAATTTTTTGTAAATATTTTTTAATTCCAAATGAATATCTCCAAGGAGTGTCAAACTTGTTGTGCAGTAAGGCTCATTTTCATGATTCAAGTGAATATTGAGTCTACCTAAATGATCTAATTTTGGATTCATTACCAGTATGTACTTTTTTTATAAAAAGAGATACAATTTTAGTATCCATAAATGGATTTAATTTCAAGGAATCCATTTTATATGTCCATTAACAAAATTCCAGGACATTTTTCTATATATGACTCATCCTTAGACTTATCATTAGATGAATACCTATACATATCATTAGAAATATACCAAGGGATATCACTAAATATTTCTCAACCAAATTTCTATAGGATTACTAAACCATCCCTTAGATACTAATTATAATGACCCATGGTTTTCATACATGGATATAACATCTTTTTAGATTAATATTTAGTATATTTCAAAAACATATTCTTGGGGTCCAAAATTGTTTAGTTTCTTCAAAGACTACATACTTAATATTATAAATTGTTAAAAGAACATAAAATTACCCCAAAATGATCTTCTACACTAGTTATAATTACAAACATACCATTCTTAAAACCATTATTTTTAACCAAGGTAAAGGAAAAAAAGAATGTGTAAGCTCAGCTTCTTAGTAAACGTAAGAAAGTGACATACCAGTGATCAAATAAATATCATATGAGCCAATGGTTATGTGAAAATGAAATTAATATTTGAAAAAAATTCCCAAAAAAGTAAATATTATAATCATAAGGAATGGAATAAAACATTCATTTTTATAAGACATTAACATAACAAAACTAAAGAACCTGATCTATGAGAGTATAAAATTGGAATAAGGCTTAGAGTTGTGACTTACACATAATCTTATAATATTTTGAAAATGTATAAATTGAAATAGGTTCACTCTTTTGGTTAGGGAAATTAAATCATGTCCTTCCTTAAACATAAAGATATATAATCAGGTCAACACATAATAATCTCGAAATGAAATATAAGTCCATTCATAACATTGTGAACATTCAGATAGTTTCATGGATAATATTATGCGCATCAAATACATGTACATTCATATCATTGTGAATATGTAATCAGGTTCAAATTTAATATCATTGACATGAAATAAAGGTCAATGAATAAGATTTTGAAGATGAAATCATGTTAATGCATAAAATTGTGGACATTAAAGATATGTCTATGCATAACATCATACTAGTAAATGTTCAAACCCATGACCATTGGAGTGGAAAAAGTCCTTAACTAAACCGAGTTCACTCCCTATTACAATCCTTCCAATATATGAGATATAAATATTTACCCAATTTATTAGAGGTATATATAGGTCACACCTAACAAATTATTTAATAAATTTATATGTGTTCCATAAAACCAAATCAATTTCATCATATCATAACCCATGAAATGAAATGGGTTTCATAATCATTTCTTCATATCATAAATAGTGGAAAAGATAGATATTTCATAATGATTTCGTCATTTTATCATAGAATAACCCATGAAAATGAACTTTTTCTTATGTTTTTTTATCATTTTAAAACTCGTGTAAGAGAAATGAGATTCATAAACATAATGCCATCAAAACATATTAAATTTCAATGAATAATAAACATGGTGTCTTTTTATCATATCCCAGTAAGGAATAGATAACATCAATAGATGTAATTATAGATGGATAATATTTTTTAATGTTTGTTTAGAAAATATATAGATTAAAATATACTTTCCACTAAAAAAATTAAAACATATAATATTTTTAAAATCCTTTCATAGAAAAAAATCATTAAAAATATTTTAAAAATATTATTTTGGAAAATATCATTTATAATTAAAATAAAATTAAAACATATTTTTAAAAACAAAACACCTTTTATTTTGAAAATAACCTTTAATACTTACAAGATAGTCTTGAAATAATTGAGTGTTCATGACAATAGGAAATATTATTCATGTCTCGAATGTTAATACAAGGATTCCATTAACATTTTCAGTAAAATCAAAACAATGATTTTTTAGAGAATGACTTGATCATTACATTTATTTTTTGAAAAAAAAATAAATGTGTAAATATGGTTTTAATATTTAATTTGATAATATTTAAAACCTCTTTGAATTCTCTTTTTAAAAAAAATAGCTTTGGAAGAAATGATTTTTTTGGAAAAAAATAATTTCAATTAAAAACATTCTTTTTAATCTCTTGAGTATATGATGTCGTTAAAATGAAGAGAAAAAAATGTTTTCAATAATTAAGAATAGGAAAATATAATATATTAGTTTCTTTAGATATTAATAGTAATATTTTATCTTCAAAAACATAGTCATAAACAATCTTAAAAATTGATGATATTTTAACATAAAATCATTACCACCATAGTCACTTTTAAACATAATCACCATGATTAAATAACATTAATATAAATATAAAATATCATGAGGATAAATAAATTCAAGATATTACATGTCAATGAGTCTTTATATGCACCCCATAAAATATGATAGGTGAGTAAAATTACCATATATCTCCAAAAAGGCAATATGAGACAAACTTTCTTACCACTTTAGTATCTTTTTAACTGTAAACCCCATGAAAGGGAGATCATAAAATGGTTATGCACATACGCATGATTTTAATTTTTAGAATTATAAAAATAAATTAATTTTTGGTATGTATACCACATGAATAAATATGTGGTCAAGATGGCATGTGTCTTTTAGATGTAAAAAGTGAGATAGAAATCCATTACCTTAAGACATCACTTATTTCGTACAGGCTCAACCTCTTGCATAATAAATATGATATTATTATAAATATAGTATAATAACATATATATATATATATAATACCTTATATGGTTTTCTAATAACCTTTTATTACCTATTAATGTACAATTCCATGTTTAAGTCAGTTTCCGGCAATAACTGCATTATTTTTCTTGCTTGTTTTATCTTTTTATTTTTTGTAATATTAATTAAATAATGGTTTAATTACCTAAATAATTTTAAAAATTAAATAATTATCATATATATTCCTTAAATATATGATATTTTAATCCATAAAATTTATAGATAATAAAATCAAATGCACCTTTCATAGAGATTCCAGGTCGTACATTTACGTGAATGTTATCTCAATTTTCCCGTTGAAATGAAAACAAAATTAGTAAAATTATATATTATCATTATTAAATAATTTTCATGTCATATATATCATATGTTTTCATTAACACTATCTTAATTACCTTCTATTTGATGTTATAATGAGTTATATCGCTTCACAAGGCGGTAGTCTGTCACATAAATGAGCGACATTATAATATTCCATAAAAATTAAATGTATGAAGGTATGTGTGATATAATTATTCAAAAATAAAAAAAATATCATTAATTTAATATTTAAATAATTATTTTTTAATTATTCCCAACAATGATATACGGTAATTGAAAAACGAATAACATCAATTCGTGAGGCGATTGTCTTCCGTACACACAAATGATGATATCACAATCCAATTTATAGAATATGATATGGTATAGGTCATTCAATTAAAAGAAACACAACATATTTTATGGTTGATAGTGATTTTATTACATAATAATGACATAATATGAAATTATGTATGTGGAGGAATTAACAAAACTAAAATAATTATTGGTGAATGTTGCCTCTTCACTGGGTATCCTCCTTATTATGGCACTAAATTCCATCCTAGTTTGGATTTTTGTATATAATAATGATTGTAAGATTCCATTATGGGATATGGGAATTTATTTAGGTAGTTATTTTTGGAAGAAAATGTTTTTATGGTGTGAAGAAGAATGGAGAGACGCAATCATGTTTATGTGAGGAGAGGGCGCACTTACTATTTTTGAAAAGGATTGAGTGACCCCACATTTTACATATATCCCAAGGGTAAAAAATTTTCCATTATTTAACCTTATAGTTTCATTGGTGTAATTATGTCCATAAAATAATTTTTATAGAAGTTTATAGGTCATTCTCACTTATTTTGTTCGTTTAACCCACCGATAAACCCATTTTACTCTAACTGTGGTAATTAGTTTTTGATGCATTCACAATTCATTTCAGAAAAAAAAATAAGTTGACATTTTTAGATAATATAAATTTTCATTACTATATATATGGAATCCAAATATCCAAATTCCAATCATAGAAATAGTAAATATTAATTTAAAATTAATCCAAAAAACGTGATAAGAAAGTAGGGTTTTAAAGAGAAATCTTCTAATGTTTATAATGTGTTTTATATAAATACAATATGAAATTCATTATAATGACCCAAGATTTATTAATGGATGTATATATTGAGTAATTATACTTTTAAACCAATTTAATATTTAATATTAATATATAAATAAATTTAACAAAAACCTATTTTTTTATTTAAAATTCATTATTTTCAGTTGTTCATCAAAAAATAAAAAAATTTAAAAAATATAAAAATTTAATCCTAATATAATTTAGATATTATTATTTCTAAATTAAATCTATTTGTTCAAATTAAATTTATAAAAGTGGTAAAAATTATTTTAAAAAATTGTGATAAATTCATCAAAACGTTTTTCTAGAAAATACAGTTTTCAGTATATAATGGAATTTATTCTTATTTATTTTATATAAAATCATAATACGAATTAAAAAATATTATATGATTTATAATATATATAAATTTTATTTAAATAATTCCTTAAATTATATTTTTTAAATTTGATGATGTAAAACGCTTCTATTTGCATAAAAATATATTTTTTTAAATGATTTCTATTCTTTTCCAAAAATATTATTTTAATTTATAACTAATTGGTACTAAATAATTATTTATATATAAATTTTTAAACCATATCATTAAATAATTTAGTTAATCTAACACATACCCACCAATCCAAAGGCTTGGTATTAGATATCATAAAATAACATTTTAATAGTATGTCACATTTCGTTTAAGCTCGGTGTTGTGTGTAACACAAGATAAACATGGTAATGTGTGTAACACAAGACAAACTTGGTATTCTATGAAATGAATGATAAAATTAGCATTACTTGAAAATAATCCAAAATAAGGGTATTTTTGTCACAAAAAAGATGAAACATATTAAATTTATTTTAAAAAATAATAATTTCACAAAATATGAGGTTGTTAAACCTTACACATTGATTTAAGAATAATTGATTTTGTCCTAATTATGCATATAAAAATTTCCCTAACTAAAACTAACCAGCCTTCTACTACCTTTTCTAGCTATACGACAGACCCTAGCTAACAATTGCACAAACCGACGCTCTAAAAAAATATCATTCCAACTATATATCCATTAGCCAACATATTCTTATAAACTAAATACATGAAGGTAAAAAAGGAATATATGAATGAAAGTTGATATAATATCAAGTCTCATTCCCAACTCAAAACCGTAAGCCTTTATGTACTCATTGGTAACTAGCTCTTGTACTAAATGCACCAGCTTGTCAAAGCGGCCGTAAATCTCTAGAATACTATGATCCCCTTTCTCCAAGGTTATAAACTCACATGTCTTCAGCACACATAATGTATCTGGGTAAAAATAATTATTATTATTTTTCTTAAAATAAGTACATGTAAGATCCTCTACAAAATTTCTTATCAGATGGTGTCTTAACATCTACTTCCCAGTCCTTCAATCATATACATTATGAAACCCACCCAAGATTATTTAGGAGTCTCTAAGAATATAATGATCCTATCAATATTCTCTAGCCACTCCTCAAATTCTAGTGTTCCCCTATACCCATGGAACGTGGGTGGATTTTTTTACTAAAATCTATTTCCTAATCCACTACACATACCATGTACTAGAAACCCACTTGACCTAGAAACTAAATTATATGGATTGTAGCTTCAATCAAAGAAGTTTCCACTGAAATATTCACTTGTGGGTCCTATATTAAAGCTCCCTCTCTCTGTTTTGGAAAAGATATCCTTGGATACATAATATTTTGTGCACAAGGTAATAACCAATATTTTTTACAATTTAAACAAAAATCATAATACCAACATCTAGAATTCACATATGTGCTTTAAATCATTAATAATTAAATGAAATTAAATATTTTGTAAATGAAATATAATAATTTAAGGAGGATTTTAATTTAAATAAACTCCCTAACCTATTCATTTCAGTGACCACACACACCAATTCACAAACTTGTAAAAAAAATCTAACCACCCATGGTAACAAGATTTCAAATACGGAAGTGAGATGGCCTAGCACCCTCCTACAATTACTACCTAAATTTAAATGGATCTAAATACTTTCAAACCAAGACACCAAACAAAACTCTTGTAGTTTTAAAAAAATCAGTATGAGCATCCCTCTGATACTAAATTGTTATAGACCAACCCTAGTCAACTATAAAATCCACCCATGTTTTTTGATCACTGTGATGTATGACAAAGTTAACTAAAAAATTATTGAATAAACAAAATATAAAACCAGAGTAGAATGTGAAAGGAAGAGAAAAACCCAAATCTAGAAAATCTAATCCGACTGGATAGATAATAAATTGTGAATAAAACAAGACTAATAAGTCTCCATGTGACCAATAGGCACTTTAAAACTATCATGTACCGAAGCTAGTGATAATAAGAGAATAATCATTCTAAAAGTTTTTATTTCCTATATCAGGATCCTACCATACAAGATATACAACAACCCAAATGAAAAACTAGGGTGTGAGAACAAATCCAGGTAGCATACCACCATATAATCTATAAAAAAATAATATAATTAATTAAATAGTTCTATCTTTTAAAGTTAAAATATATTTTTATAAATAAAATCTCATATGTAAATCATTTTCCTTTGGTTTTTTCAGAAAAACCATTCATATCCATAAATTTGAGAATATAAAAATTATAATTTCTAAAATAGGTAGTAATATCCGCACCAATAAGTAAAGAATCTAAACACACATCAATGATATAATACATCATGTGAAACCATGTGATACAACCTAATGTCAAAAACATGTGAGTGAAAATCTATGATAAAAATCATCATGCGATAAATAATTGTAAATGAAAAGGAACTTGGTATTTGTCTTTATACTAGAGAATTATATAATATACATAATAGCTACTAAAAAGTCACAAGTCGGTACCATTATCAATATTATATAAAAATACTAAAATACAATCCAATCATATTTGGTTTTTGGTAACCCATTTCCAAATCCAAACTGCCCTATAATCTTCTAAATAAACACGTAGTGGGAATGAAATTTATTTTTAAACAAAAAATCCATTAAAAATGTTCACCTTTATAATAAGTAAATTGAAACCAAAAATAAAATTTATTAATTGAACAAATCAAATATTTTTTTATTGAATGATAAATAATTCATAGAATTAACATATTGTATAGATACATCTACCTTAAAACAAATGTAGAACAATTTATCTTCGGCAAAAAAAACTAGGGAAGGGTAGATCAGGTCCTAAATATCTAAGATCCAAAGCAATAAACCTAAATTAACTGTAAAAAAACTTATATATTTTATACAACCCAATTATATTCCATGATAAAGGATGAGAAGAGATGTATATAGGACTAAAAAATAAGAGAATTAATCAGATAAAAACACAGCATACCTCGATGTGATACATCTATAATAAAGTAATTCCCCCATGAATCCAATAGGATGGGACTGAAAACAATGGGGAAGGATGTGTATGAGATATAATGGGATTATGGGTTGATCGTGATTTAAAAAAAACCATGGGGAAAAGAGTAAAATCCCATTTTTTAATAGTTTGGAAGGCGTCGCATGGTTTCCTATGGGAGGATGTATGGTTGAACTAACCATGTGCCTAAACTGTGTTCCACTAATGTATTTTCTAGATGGGTTCATGGTTATTTCAGATGGTTAGTTTAACCATGTACGAACCATGTAACTCCATATTTCCTAAGGGTGTATGGTATGCACTAGAGGCTGCATGGATTCCATAACCGTTCACTAACCATGAAATCCCCCTAAATTAAAACATGGATCCATACTGAATAGTTATTACATGGTTAGAATAACCATCCATCCTAACCATGTTTCATTCTAGTTTATTATAAAATCCATTTTTTTCATTCTCTGGTCCCGTGAAACATCCTAAACCCCAAATGCAAAAAACCAAGGCAAAAAATGTTGCACAGGTAATCTAGAGGGAATCACAATTAGTCTCTTGTTGGAACCAGAAAATGCATCCATGTAATTCACCAAATGCTACTGAACATGATCTTAGAGTGTAGCCCATTTCAAAATCATCAATTTTACTGGTGGTGGAGCTCGAATGGAGTTGCGGTTCTGAAGTTATGGTCATTTGAAGTCAGGCTGCTGGAAATGGCCATCTAGGATGGTTTTGGGGAAAAGAATGGATTTGCATGAAAAAATAAAATCTTGCACACAAAATTTAATCTTTCACACCAAATGGATTTGTTTGGTAAATTGGAATGTAATTTTATCCACACATTCGTTCATGGTTTCTCCATTAAATACAAGTGCACTCCCTTCTTCAAGAGGCCCGCAGAGGTCGGTCGTCACTCTAATGTGTGTATACCCTATACACCAAATATAGGATGCCTATTACTCCGAATAAGATATTCCTTATGCTCTAAGCATAAGATTCCAACATCCCTCTCTACATGACTTTAAATTTTATTATACCCTATACAAAATCATAGGATGATTTTTTCTCCAAAAAAGGGATTCCTTATGATTCAATAATAAGAATCCAATAGTTTTATCTACATTACTATAAACTGTAGTATACCCTATACAAAAAATATTGGATTCCTATTACTCCAAAAAAATAGATGCCTTATGCTCTAAGAATAAGATTCCAATAGTCCAATCTATATGACATTAAAGTATAGAACACCAAATAAGAAAAATGTAGGATGCCTCTTGATCCAAAAAAGGGATGTGTTATGCTTCAAGCATAAGATGCCAACAGTCCTCTCTACATGAATTTAAACTATAGTACACCCTCTACAAAAAATAGGAATCCTCTTACTTCAAAAAAGGTATGTCTTATCATTCAAAAATAATATGCAAAAAATTCTCTCTACATGACTATAAAATTTAGTACACCCTATAATTAAATAGTAGGATGCCTCTTGTTCCAAATAAGATATTCCTTATGCGTCAAGAATAAGATGCCTATAGTCCCCACTACATGACTTTAAACTATAGTATGCCCTATCATTCAATAATAGGTGCCTCTTGTTCCGAATAAGAGATGGATTATGTAAAATGCATAATATACATCATTCCCTTATTATAATTGCATAATTTCAATAGCATTAGAATCCCTTCCAACATTTCGTCACTCCACCTCATGCTTCGTGTGTGCCACATTCGGATCTTCATCCTCCTTCATGTCTGAAGGGGCCCCATAATGTCTTGGTTCCATGCTTCCTCAGTTCACCTACCATTCTAGTCCAAATCCCCAGAATAATTTTGATGACACATCGATTCGGGTCCTTTGTTTCAAACACGGTCAACAATCGATCCTCAAGTATTTGTCCCCATTTTAGGCTAATGCAATATGGATGCTGTGTTTGGAACACAGTCAAAAGTTATCCTCCACCTTCGTGCCACTCTCAGCACATTCTAAATGTCAGCAATCTGATTCACACATTTCATCTACCTTTGTTCAGATTGATTCCAATGCCCTTGGCAGTATCCAGCTTGTGCACTAACGCATAAGTGTAGGCTCTAATTATATTCCTCAACTAACCAATGAGTTGGGATTCCCTCATGGATAGACATGATGAACACATTACGGGAAGCATCAATGAATAAGCCCCATCCACCATCGCTACTCTTAATGGGCTCCTAGGCAGCTTCCATGCGTATGCCCCATCCACCATCGCTACTCCTTAGGGGCACCCTGGTAGATTCCATGCGTAAGCCCCGTCCACTATTACCGCTCTTTAGTGGCACCCGAGAAGCTTCCATGTGTAAGATCCATCCATCTTCACCGCTCCTTAGCGGCACCCAGGCTACATCCTTGAGTAATTCCCATCCACCATTGTCTCTCCATAGAGGCACTGAGGTATCTTCCTCGAGTAAGCCCCATTCACTATTTTTGCTCCATAGAGGCACCCGGGAAGCTTCCTTGAATAATCCTCATCCACCATTTCTGCTCCACAGTGGCACTCGGGCAGCTTCCTTGCGTAAGCCCCATCCACCATTGTCACTCAACAATGGCACCAGGGATGCATTCTAGTGTAAGCCACATCCACCATTGTTGCTCCATAGGAGCACTTGGGAAGCTACCTTGCATAATCCCCATCCTCCATTGTCACTCTATAGCGGCATCCAGGTAGCTTACTAGCATAATCCCCATCCACCATTGTTGCTCCATAGCACCACCCAAGAAACTTCCTTGTGTAATCCCCACCCATCATTGCCCCTCCAAAGCGGCACCTGGGTAGCTTCCTTGTGTAAGCCCCATCCCCCATTTCCGCTCTATAGCGGAACCCGGGAAGCTTCTTTACATAAGCCCCATCAACCATTGCCGCTCAATAGCGGCACACGGGCAGCTTCCTTGGGTAGGCCCCATCACCATTTCCCCTCCATAGTGACACCCGTGTAGTTTCATTGCATAATCCCCATCCACCATGGCCACTCCATATTGGCACCAGGGAAGATTCCTTACGTAAACCTCATCCACCATTTTCACTTTATAGAGGCACCTATGTATCTTCCTTGTGTAATCCCCATCCACCATTGTCACTCCATAGCGGCACCCAGGCAGCAACCTTGCGTAAGCCCCATCCACCATTATAGCTCTATAGTGGAACCCAGGACGCTTCCTTGTGTAAGCCCCATCCACCAATGCCCCTCCATAGCGGCACCGAACAGCTTCCTTGCATAATCCCCATTCACCATCCTTGGCATCCACACCTCTAAACCATGATTTTTAGGTCTGTTGTTGCCTATTGTTTCTCACACCGAGTTTGACTCACGTGAGCTTAGAGTATGCATCTACCATGGATTCTTCTTTAGGCCACCATAGAGTATAAGCCCTAAGACCCCCATCCAAACTATGTAGACATTGATCCTTGCCATGGTATGGTACGTAAGAGGCCTCCATGAGGTTAAATCCCAACACCTATAGGTCCCGACACATTCACGTAAGTTCACCAATCCACTTCTAAACTATGTGGACTTTGATCCCTGTATCGTAGGAAAGGTACGTAGGAAGCCTCCCTAAGGTTCAAGCCCAGCACTACTGGTCCTTACCCATTCAATTCAGTTCACCAAACCTCTTCCGACATACATGGACATTGATCCTGGTCTCCCAGGAAAGGTATGTAGGAAGCCTTCCTGAGGTTTAATCCCAACACCCATCGATTCTGACCACTCCACATCAGTCCACCTTCATCCTGCATGATGTTAAATTGTGTGCCCCCCTTTTTTCCATCAAGACATTAAATTGTACCCATTCCAACTATGTGGGTTTTGATCCCTATCTCCTAGGAAGGAAAC